>JBAJHX010000036.1:6968194-7012625 GCA_037176925.1 Amniataba percoides | reverse complement strand
AATAGATGCAAGTGTGCCTGTGCCTGTGAATGTGTGTGTGCCTAAGTGCATGTGTGCATGTGTGTGTGTGTGTGTGTGTGTGTGTGTGTGTGTCCATATGCATTGTACACTAAATGATGCATAATTCCCTCCAAATGTGACATAGGCACGTGTGTCGTTTGTCCCTCCTTGCTTGCCGTAACTACGCACAAGTATGGCGGCCTAAGAGTTATGACAACTGTTTTGATGGTGTAAAAGACTATTTCTTTACATTTTTAAAACAGCCTTTCATTGGAATTCGTATTTATCTGAACTTATAACCCCATTGCGGATCAGGTAAGGGTTTTACACGGTATCTCTAGAGGATGTGCCTGTCCAAAATAAGGGACACGTGGGTAGTATGTCGCTAGTGAGGCTAGCCAAGCTAATAGTTAGCTTTCCCATGATACACAACAAAATTAACCTATTGGTCAGTATTTGTTAAGTGACGCATTGTCACAGGTGTTTGTCATTTGCATTAGTAAAGGTTAATGTTCACCGAGCGTGCATTAGCGGTAAAAAGAAAATACACATCGCCCAGGTTGGTTAATAGGAAATAAACATAACGTTATTAGTTTTAAATGTCCCTTTCTGTTCAATTAATAAGATGTATAATTAACACAGTTGTACCTAAATGCTGTAGCTTTGTATGAAATGTCAACAGGAGCGAGTTTATGTAACAGTTAATTATTTAGAAGTAGAGTTACATTTTAACGCTCAAACGAGAAACCAAATAAAAAAACTACTTGTGGCCTTCAGTAAATATTTTATTTCACTTATCAGCCCTTATTTCAGATTGAGTCCTGTAAACTAATTAAATGCATTTAAATGTGACTGGTATAACTTGTCAGTAGTTTGACTGCTTGACCTGCTTACTTGGCTGTTTTTTTTTTGTCGTATTAATGAAATAGAAATAGGGAAAAAAAAGAGGGACTAGACAAATGAGAGGATACCAACTAAGAGAAAGACAGTGCTGATATGTTGAGCTAAAAGCTTTTTGGTTAAAGTTGATTTTACCGACCAAATCTGTGCTGGTAAGAAGTTGAACTTTCACTGGTTGGCCTAATTAACTCAGGTGTGTCAGTCCACACAGGGGTCCTGCTCTAATTAGTGTGGTAGTGTCATTTTCATTGCAATGTGTTCTCTGCAGCAAAGGTAGGATTTAAAAAAATGATTGAACATTATATGAACTTAACATGTATTTGCTTTCAACATTATTCTGACATTTACTGTAAAAAGGAAAAGAAATCCACATTTAACAGATAGATTAAAAGCACGACTGTCACTAATACCAAGGTAACTTCATGTAACCCTACAGTAAAGAAGGTAGCACTACTAATGTTGAAAAAAACTATCATGTTGATTCACCTTGATTTAAATGATCAGTGTGAAGTACCCAAGATATGCATTCGTCATAGTTTGCACTACACTGTAATATTGGGCTGCAATGATTAAGAAAAACTAGTTTATTAATGAGTTGATAGTGGCAGTATTTTCAAGGAAAAATGCCAGTTGATTTCAGTATCAGAATAATTTTCTGTATAATTTTTTTGTTTTTCTGTACTCAAAGGGTGTATTTGTCTACTCACAGGTCTCAACTATACGTGACAGAGTCTTGAATATTGCTGTACTGACCAAGCCTCTGCCTGATTTTCAGAGCACCATGCCGTCTGCCTGCGACTCTCTGATTGACGACATTGAGGACATGGTGTCCTCCAGCGACCCGACTCCTCACGAGAGACAGTCTGCTAGGAAGAGCATCATACCAAGGTCCAGGAAGAAAAAAGAGCTGCAGAGCCACGAGGAGCTCCAAGCTGACAGGTATGTCAAATGAGTTCATCACATACGTATTGTGATACGTGTGGGGATATGTAAGCTAAGATAATTCAGTATTTCTCTTTTAAACAGCACATAAAAAATGAAGGTAAAAATTAGATTACAATTTGATCAGTTTAATTTTTGTGAATTTGAAACTAAAACGTGGCAGAACTAAATTTTGTTAAATGTGCGCTGTGCAGTTTGTTGTACATGTTTTTTTCATTTGGAGAGAGAGAACAGTAACTTTTTTCTTGCAGCTCCTTCGGCTGAGACCCAAGTAAAATTCTATAGATAAAGATATGTAAACCTAAATCTATATAGACAGACATTAACTTTCATGTGTTCAACAAAGCATACAGTATTTTATTGCTACTTGTTTATATTTACCTCATACCTCAAAGAAATAAATTATTTAAAACATGGTTAGTCGAGTTACCACTAGAATTCATATTCCATGGCATTTCATTCACTTTTTGTTGCAGAACTACAGTACAGTGCTTGACATTGGCTCAACAAAACCTCTTTTTAATTCCCTTCTTACATTTTCCTGCATCAAAAAAATCACCTATATCATACCCACTATAAGAGTCCCATGACTTGATACTCTTTTCTGGATCAGAGTTTGGTCGACAGCTTTCCCGGTCAACAGGTGACAGTACTTGTGAAAGAACCATTTAGTCTAGTATAGTTCAACTACACTTTTTCAATAAACACAGACTAATATTTTCTGTACTGGTCAAAGTTTTGATTGAGGATTTACTATAGGTTTTTGACAGGTTGGTTTTAAACAGGTTTATCATTTCCACACATCATATAACAAACATTTTTCATTTTTTATGTTTAGTTTGATTCCTGGCACCCAAAAAATCTGGATGAAAACGTGGGGCTGCAGTCATAACAACTCCGATGGGGAGTACATGGCCGGTCAGCTAGCTGCCAGCGGATACAAGATTACTGGTAAGAGATTGTTTAATTGTGGTGGTTTATATTATCCACTGACTGGAGATCAGTGAAAAACCAATATACAAGTGACAGTACAGATAGAATGCTACAAATAGATAGTAAGACAAAAAGATTGACAGATTGAAGATTAGTAAATGAATGATCAGCTGCAATAGTGATTTTTTTTTTTAAGATATTGTAGGTGGCTCTATAACATAATAACCATAATTATGGTTAAACACAAGGGGGCAGTCTTGCTCTGTAAATAAGCTTGTGTGTTAGTTCAGTGGGAGACTTTGTTTTACCTTGAACTGAGTTGCCCAGCCCCCCTTTTACAAATTGTTTTTTCACCTGGGCAGTTTGCATAGAATACGGCTTATCATAGGTGCTTGGTATATTTCTTATTAAAAGCTAGTAAACTTGGAAAATCAGTGTTATCACAGGTCACAATGTCAACACTAAGTGCCATCTACATTTTACATATCTATTGCCATTTGGTTTGACACAGATGTTTTTTTTTTTTTTACGTCATTGCAATACTAATAGGCATTTAGTTTTCACCACTGGAGTTACCTGTTAGATTTGAGCATGAAGGAAGATGTCAGACAACTCAGTGCTCAAGACACCATGAGGACCAAATGTGAAATATCCCCTTGGCAACACCTGATGACTCACTGGAAGAGTCTGGTTTTCATTTAAGACATAAAAGCCTCTTGTAGTGTGTGTATATTTATAAGCCATGCTTTTATCAATTCTATTAAACCTGGTTAAGGCCCTGTGCCAGAGTAGGGGGTTTAAATATAAATGCAGTGTTGTCAAGTTGTTTTGTCCCATCTTGGACCATGAAAACATGAAGAGTTTATTATGGTTTATTTTTTTTGAAGGACATGAAAATATTTCCAGTTTCCATGGAAAAGAGAATTATTGAATCTATCTAAATTTTATACATACTGTAAAGTATACATCCATTACTTTAGAATGTAAAGAATTTTACTTGAAGTTAAAAATGCATTCTCCACCAGGATTAAACGATTGGATGAATATACTGGTTATTGGCTGAGTGGCTTGGTGGATTTTTGGGGTGGTTTTCTTTCTTTTTCTCTTTCTTGCTTTTTTTAATGATGAAGTGGCTCGGAGAACTGATCTAAATTTGTACCCTGCACGTGACTTTTGTTATTCTTTCGTGTACCTGTGATCGCTTGTTGCTAGGTTGTTGGTGACTGGTTGGATTTTTTTTTAATGTCACCTAACCCTGTTCTCTACCTTAAACATATAAACATATCTCTACCTTAAACGTATGTATTTTATGATCTGATGCCTCAGCTGGCTGGACACTTCACAAATCTGTTTTATATTCTGACAGTGATAAGATCGGTTAAGATTTTGTTAGATTTAGGCACAAAAAACAGAGGGGGACATGGTTCAGGTTAAAATAAGTACTTTGTCGAGGTTAGGAAATGTTCTTTGTCGTGGTTTAGCTCTGTCATTAGTAGCTGAAAGGTTTTTCTCGTAACAGTGGTACATCAGAGAATATGCCAGCGTTGACAGGTGTCAGCTTGCAGGTTGTTACACAGATCATGACTACACTGAATGCTGCCTTTCATGTTAAGTTTTGCATGTCTTTTGCATGCACACCAGACATATTATGAACTAGATTACCGGAGGTCTTTTATGAGGGATTAAATGTGAGTGTATGTGTATGTGTGTGCACAGGTGAGAGAGGCAGAGACAGACAAAGCAGGGTGAGACGGAGATAGATGATCTACATTATGTGTGCATGTGTACAGTGTGTGTGTGTGTGTGTTGGATTGTAGGTGCAGCTGATCTTAAGTGAGATAGTCAAACATTTCTTCCATCTTTGTGTCTGTCTCTCTGTGAGTGTGTGAAGTCATGTGTTTTGCAGGAAGAAAAAAGGAAATCTTGTGCCAGGTTAAATGTGATTAGTTGTACAGTATCTACATGTATACCCTTTGTGTTTGTATTGTATTATTTGTCTTTCTTTGTGCATTTTTCCTTTGTGTGTGTGAGTGTGTTTGTGGGAGAGTGCGAACGAGAGAGAGAGACAGACAGACAGAAGAAGAGAGTTAATATTAACCCCTCAGGCGTTCCTCTCACCATGGGGTCTCACTCAGCCTTAGAGGGACATTAATCACACACTTCAAAAATGCAGATGTACCCATTCACTCACAGACACCCACACCCGAGACACAATTTACTCATGAACACAGGCCCACTCTTCCCCCCTCGTCTTGTAGTTTAGATCCTTGATCTCTTTTCCCTTTTCCACCTCTTTGTTTTCAACAGTTTTCTGTCCCCTGAGCTCATCTCAGAATAAACCTCACTCTCACACTGTCTCTGCTTTTGTTGTTTCTCACCCTGCCTCTCCATGCAGTAGCATTTCCTGTGTGAAATCTTCTTCTAAGGCTTGATATTTAGCGTGCTAATTGTCTTACGTGAGATCTGTTAGACATTCAGTGTAACGGTGACACTTGTCTTTCAGGAAGTGAGTGTGGTGAAGACCTGTTGTTTGTAGTTAGAATTATTTTCTTTTCACACTTTAATTCGGAACAAGACATTGGCACAGAATCTGATTACAGCACATGACTTCTCTGATTGTCAGATGCATTTTATGATAGTGTGATGAAATGTACAATATTAGGTAATCATGCCAAGACTTGCTATTTTGGATATTGAATGTCTTTTATTTCTGGATTAGGTTTGTTTGTTCCTCCTTTTGTTCTCCTTAAATTAAGACCATCTAGTCACTGAACATCGTCTAGAACCAGGACCTGTTTGGTAAATATTAAAGATGTTGACGATATTTACTCACCTGTATCTTACAATACAGACAATCATATAATACCACAAGAAATCAACAACAAATAAGTGTATTTTATTTCACACATTTTTGACAGTGGTCATTCTTAATGATGAGACACACCACTTAATGTTACACAGAATAACAGAAGATGGAGATACTTACAAAGGTCAAAAGAAAAAGGGTCATTGTTATACTACTATAGTTGTTTTAATGGATTTCACATTGCCTTTGCATATAATTTGCATGACTACATGCATTTGCAAGAGGGTGTGATTGTGTTTCATGTTTTCATGGCCTTCCTGAGGCTGCTGCTATGAAGCAAAATAAATGTACCAAGAATACTGTCTTTGTCATTTTGCTTCACTAAGCCTAGTAACTGCATTCATGGTCACACGATGGTGGTAATCATCCTGGTAAATTTAGCCATGACTGCGTTTACATAAAAGTGGTCATGTTTGCAGAACATGCCAATCACAAACATGCACAAGTTTACTGATGGCGAAGAAGGATACATACACATACACGGAAATGAAGAGCAAACTGTAATATCAGACAAATATGAAGCAGTGAGGCAAATAATCCAATGTAAAAGCAACACAGTTACAGCTGCCAAATGCAGCAATAAATAGCAGATTGTGTGAATGCGTAAGTAAACAGGCTTATTATATCACTGCCCTCTCATTAGTGTATCTGACTACACTTATGTTAGCATATTCCATTAAATTAATGTGTTACTTAGGGTTATTCTTATGGTGTGTGGGACAGTTTAAATCTTCTTTCAACTGTGAACCCCAGTGGTGTTAAACTAACTTGGCAGTAAATAAGAAATGGGTGAGCTTGCTTTGGTATCTTATTACTACATCAAATACAAGGCTTTAGTGCTTCAATTAGTCTATTTTTTTGGATCATATCGTGTACACAGTCAGATAAAAAAATTGTCAGGGAAAGCCAGAAGGCTTTGTCAGTATGTGAATCCCCTCTCTTGATCTGCGCACCAAGCTCATCTGGACCTTCAACGAACAATGATGCAATTTTCTAGGACAAGTATGAGTGAGTCAGTAGATGTTGCTTTTTTTTCCCTCTGAAACTCAGGGTTAAATTTGGAGTTACCTCGCTAGCCCCAAATCCTGGTTTGTAGTCTCTGCTTGTTGATAGGTGTGTGCTCACATCACTGATACCAAGATATATTTCTTCTGTGAGTGACACTGACGAGAGGAGCTGCAGTCTTTTAACCATCATTTCAATCAGTGTTATCGCTGTTAAAGTTAAAGTTCTGCTTTGCTGTATACATTTTTATCAATTGAGTGCCACCGTATGCAGGTTTTGTCAGTAACGTGTGTTTTTGTGAGTGTGTGACCTGCAGGTAACGGTTTAACAAAAGAGAAGTCCTCTCTTATTTACCACTTCACTTCGTATGTTTTTTTTTTTACCTCACTATTTAGAACAGAGTCGCCTTGATTCTCCGTTTATGATGGATTTGCCTTCTTCAGTGTTGTTATCTCGTTGTGTCTCTCCCCTCAACAAAGTACTCTAAAGGTCAGCGTCTCTCTGCTAAAGGATTACTTTAGTGTCTGTCTCCCTCTACTCTCCTTTTTGTGTCTTTTCCCTTTGTTCGCTTCTTCGCATCGCTTTTTTGTTTTTTCTTTCCTTCTCCCTCTCTCTCCTCCTTTGGGTGTGAGTGTCTTCGCTCATTGTTTTTCACTGTGGGAGTGGTGGAAGGAGAAATTGCCTGTCATGGCCAGAATCAGACGAGATTACACTCAGGACAGGTGGTGATTGTTTTGAATGGTACAGTATGAGACGCAATGCACTTTGTCTAGAATGGCATGAAATTGTTGGGAGTGCATTGGATAGAGTGGGCTGGTGTTGAATGATGAGGGTTGAATTGTTGCACCCGATGGACATGGCTTCCCATCTTTGGCCAGAGTGAGCACGAGGACTTAGAGCAGGTCACAGTCAATCTTCAAGTCAGAATGTCCTCCTCCAAAAAATCCCAGTTTAAAACGATGTAGGAATATGAGACCGATCGCTCTGTCGTATGGATCCGCAGTGTCGATCTGCAGAGTTTCATCAAAGATTTTTGGACAAAGCACGAGCTTCCACCGCTCTGAAAACATGACATCACCTTCTCTCCCTCCCTCTCATCTTTCCTGGCTGTTTTCTCTCTTTCACACCCCCACAACCCTCCCTCCCCTGTCCTCCTTTTATCCCCCTCTAACTCTTTCTTTCTTTCTTAAACTATGACATCACCTGGTGTGAGTCGTAGTAGCAGTTCTTATGCCGGCCTCTAGGTGGCAGCCTTGGCTCACAGGAAGAGCTTTTTTTTTTTATTGAAAGACTGCATCTCTGCAATATCAGGATGAGGTCATCCTTCTGAAAAAACGTACTCTGTATTCTCATTCATAGTTTTATAAAGTTGTAACTTTCAATCCTTGAAGGCCTAGCAGGATCTTGAGTGATCATGAATGTCAGTTAAAAGAAGCCAGCTCTTTGTTAACACTGTTGTTAACCTGAAATCATCCTGTGGACCTCTACATCACAACTGGCTGAAGATAGACTTTGTTTGGATGAGAAGGATCACTCATTCTTCTGTCGTGTACATACAGTGCTTTCTTTTTTATAAAATATGTAACACAAGTATTTTATCAACATCAAATGTTTAAACTCACAGTGCTGTCAGGTTTAAGTGATAAACAGGTAGATCATTTATTCAGTCATGAAATACAAAATGTGATGTAATTCTGAATAATTTGAAGATGAAATGCTGTTCCTTTCTGTCTTGAATTTTTTCTCTCGGTCTGTTTTTCTTCAGCAACAACAACCTGTGTCACTTCTCCTCTGCGCTTTCATTGTCTCCTCACTTGTCATACAGCCTGTATTTGATCAGCGTGGCTCGTTCTGAGTCGCTGTTCCTCTGCACGACCAAAGAGGGCACTATTTACCCACGGTAGTGCAGATGAACCACGTTTGAGCATCAGAGCAATATGCCAAAAAGTGACTTCATAGAAAGGCGTGTATGCTCACACATGAGTGCACGTGCACACACACACAGACACACACACACACACACACACACACACACACACACCCTTCATGGAAAGTCACACCAGGATATTTTGATTGTTTTTGGCTGTTCTCCTCCCCTCCCAGTCTCCTCCTCCTGCCAGCCAGCCGCACACACAGCACTTCAGTTATGATTTTACATACCGGTTAGGCAAAATTACCCCCTGGTACACAATGTCAGCCAAATCAGGCGTTCTCAGTTCCTGGTTTGGACACAGACGGTTGGAGGATGTGAGTTTCAGAGAGAGGGTGTGAGCTGTTTTGTTAAAATGATACAAGGGCTTTATCGATCAGCAGGTATTACAGCTGTGAGAAAAACGCTGGAGGCGTCGCATACAATGTAATTTCACCGTCCCTTTTTAGACAATGAGCTGCTTTGAACTTGTGATTGTTATGAAACTCATCATTGGCTTCAAAAGAAAGCTAGATAGATTAGCAGGTGTTATTCTTCCATTGCTTAATGCATTGTGTTCACATTTGAAATGAAGCACGTAATGCTGTATGCATGTCACATGGCAAGAAGAAAAACATATGGCACATTTATAGAATTTATAAAGGGACATTTGCATTAATATTTTCCAATTATTTTACAGGATGTTTGTAATTGGTAGTATTTTAGTCTTTAAGGCTGAAACATTGTCGAAGTGTTGTGATTCAGCTCATGTTGCATCCGTGTTAGAAGTGCTTCTGCTGCTCTGTGATTGTATTACATCACTGTAGAGTATTCTCACTCCGAGTGTGTGTGTGTGTGTGTGTACCTCGCATACATGCCGTCTCATTCATAAAACGGAGTGAGTGAGAGTCTTCTGATTGGCTGGCTGTGTGCTACGCAACATTACACGCCGCAATGTTATAGCCAATGAAAACTTACAATGTTCTCTCTGACTCCACCTCTTACATATACACACTCACTCACACACGTTGGCACACACAGCCAGCTCACACACACACATTTGCAGACGTGGTGGGAATTGATATTGTACGCGGAAAGTGTGTGAGAGACGGTTCACTTTTCGACAGCCGTCATTCTGCAAGAGTACACATCACCTGGTGTGCGTACGCCTGTGAGAAACACTCCGTATCCTCGCTCTCTCCTCCTGCTATCTCACAACTGTGCGTCTCAGACAGTCTCACTTTGCTGATTGAGAGAGGGAAAGGGGTGAAAAAGAGTGAGGGGGGTGGAAACGATGTTAGGAAAGACGAGAGGAAGAGGCAGCGAGCAAAGGAGGAGGGTGCTGGGATGAAGCATACAGCCGGCAGAGACGGATGCTCTTGAAGCCAGAATCAGCCAAAGCGACGGTCGGAAAAAGCGAGGCGAACAGGGAGGGCAGCACTCTGCCAGGGAAAACGAACTAGACTCTACCAATACTGCAGATGTGAGAACTAAGTAGATGGATGAATGGAGAATAACAGAGTGGAGAAAGGCAAGGAGAGATGAGGGAGTGGTTTGAGCAACAACTGAGAAAGAGAAAAGCAGTTCTTTATAAAATTCAGACTGTTTTTACTGATTTATAAAATGAGGCTAAGCGAATAGGAAATGGTAGTTTGCAGGAAAGAATACAAATGAAGTGACATAATTATAAGAAAGTTGATGATTAGAAAACATAACAGACTGAATATACATTGAACTTATATGGATGCTTAGTAGGAATTTCTAGAAATGAGGAAATTTCCTTTATTGCATGCGCGCTTGAATTGAAGAGATAAAGTAAAATACCCCCAAATTCAGAGCAGACGTTTGGCAGATAGATTGACTGTTGATATGTAAATATGGGCGTATAAATAATAATAAAGCTTAAACTATTAGGGGTCAGCCTGTTTTGAATGATCATATTTTGCAATTACAACACAAAAGAACTACCAAACTAATGACATTTTTGTTTCACTACCTTTCTCATTGCACTTTGCCAGAATATCTTCAATAATTGTGACTTTATTGAAGCTGCAATGTAACAGACTAATTTGTTCATTGTAGTTTGTGCGGCTTAAAAAGAGCAATGCTATTGAAAAGATCATGGGATAGTCCTCTCCCATCTCTGTAAAAAAATACACATTCTTACACACACAGATTCACACACACACACAGTTTCCACACTTTGAATTTCTCTGAAGTCCTACAAATAGACCCATGAGTGCAGGCAGTCAAGTGCAACCATTTAGAGGCCAGGAGATTAGAGTGATCCGAAGTCCTGTGTGTGTGTGTGTGTGTGTGTGTGTGTGTGTGTGCGTGTGCACATGTCTGTCTGTTTTACTGATCCTACAAGGTGACCCACGTGTACGCAGCGCCCAGTATCCATTTAGAGGCCATGGGATTAGGGACCCCAGCCATCCCTGCCTTTAGGTTCCCTCGAGGGAAACCATGGATAAAGGAGAAGAAGGAAAACGGGATGGCTCAAGGAAAGGAGGGATCGCTGTTCAATCTGATCCATTGATTACTTTGGTGGAAAGGTTTGACAGCATCCCAAACTGACACAATGGGAACAGTGATTGCAGCAAGAAGTTATGCATGTGAAAAATCACAAAACCTAACAGCTATGTTACTCATTGGTAAAAGATAAATGAAATACTGGTTACTGGTGAAATAACATGATCTGTGGAACACCACATACCCACCAGAAGGAAAACAAGGATTATTCTTCCCTGCAGTCATTATAGGATAGAAAGAGCTCCCTTATTGCTGGGAGCACTTCGCTTAGGCGGGAACTCAGGACCAAGCAGAGAGAATTACAGTCGACTGAAAGTGAGACCACTCCTTATGCCTGTGAGAAATAACAAAAAAAACAGAACAAATTGATTCCCCAAAGAGCTGTGATATCTCAACCCAGGAAAAAAAACAGCAGCAAAGGTACGAGAGGAAGAATAATGGAAGCAAGAATCACTGTTCCAGTCTCGCCTCTGTCCATTCATTTGTTCATTTGCACTTTCATTTCTCTGATGAAGAAAGCTAAAGATAAATGCAGGGAGAAGCTGGATAGGAGTTTCCACTGCTGCTTGCCTCCAGAGGAAGGAAGCGTATTCCCTATTCCCAAAAGAAGCCAGCCAGCCAGTCAACCCCCTGTTATCCCTGGAATACCGCCCGCAGGGATTGGGAATACCCTGAAGGGATATAATGGGAATATCATGGAGGGGATGTGAGTAATGGGATAAGGCAAGAGCCAAGGGAAAGACTTGGGGGTGGAGGGGACTGAGGAAAGGTGGGAAACAAGGAGGACGGGAGGTTGTCTGGGTGTAAGCAAAACCTGGCTTCACTCCTCATCTCCTTCCCAGTGTTGAACCTTGAATCAGAGCAGTTATATGAAATGATGTTGCAGCACATGCGACCTAATGGCAAAAAAATAATGTTATACAGACTGCCATTTCAAATAAGAGATGTAAACATTCAGGTGTGGGAGACTGAAGGAGTCGGTCTTTCCCTGCACTTCAGCGACTTGCATCAGGGGCCGTTTAACAAGGCATTTAACCCCCAGCATCTCAACTTGAGTTGCTCAGTGGGCAACGTGACATGCCTGTGGATTTGTTGGGCAGCTCCTGGTTGTGTGTGTGTAACTCCGCCCACCCTGTCTTACCAGTTTATATCTGGGAATATGAACTGGTAAGACAATTTAATTGTGTTTTCTTGGGAAGTGTGATGCTTAAAAGTGAAGACTTTTTAATATTTCAGTAATAATGATTAATGTTGGCATATAATACAGGTTTAGAGAAGTGGCCTTATGTTTAAGCAATTCACAGAGTGGTTATTTTAATATTTAACAATTGTATTCAAATTGATTGGTGCTTTTTTGCAGTAGTTTTATTAAATAACAGTTACATAGTTAGAGGGGTTATATGCAGAAATGAAAAAATCCCCTAATTCCTTGGTTTTCTGTCACAATCTGTAAACTGATTTTTATGTAAATGAAAATCCAACTGATGTGATATTATACATGCTCCTGACTTCCCTGACTCTTTTCAGCTCCTTTGCTGCAGTGTCAACAGTGTGCAATACTATTTAACATTAGCTAAATGATACTAACTCATGTTTCTACATTTACAGAATAGTTACAGAATATGTAGATGTTAAGCTGCTCTAAGCTGCTGTATTTATGCCTAATGTAGTTGCAGAAATTTGGGTGTTGATGAAGAAGCTACAGCGCTAACATGACATAGTTTGGATCGATTAAAAAATTCAGAAAGGAAAATATTTAAAAAGTTCTTTATTTGACCTGATAAATCATGAATTAAGACTTTTAAAAATTACCTTTCTTTATTGGTAGCAAACCTTTTGAATCAACAATAAATTACTCCTACTGACAGGTTAAGTTGTGTAGCCAAATCTTTGAATTATATCTCTTCACCATGTTGCTTCTCTCCGTCCTTACAGGTACACAGAATCTATGGCTGAAAGAGCAGGAAAACACTGTGTACTCCTGTTTAAGTGTGCTGTTGATTTATGAAAATATCTAGCTCTTTTTTAAAGACTAAAAGTATAGATCATGTTTTTCAATCCCTCTACACACCTATATTACACCTACACTACTCTTTTGCTTGATTAGACCTCCCTTCAGGACATTGTGGGTGTGCTCATAAACAAGCACAGCTTCCCCAAACTTCAATCTGACCAGAGGTCTAATCAGTCAGCGTAACTGAAAACACTTGCGTATGTGTGCTCAGACTGTAAAGATTTGCACCTTGAGTTGTAACAAATAGCCTTTGGGTTGGGTGTCATTGATAGGCTGGGGAAGTTTTGGTCTTTCCATGGTGGTTTACAATAGTAAAACACCATATATTATTATTTTCTTATCTACTTGTATCTTTAAAGTTATCTTTTCTTATCACTCACTCCTCAACACGCAGCCATAAAGTTGCTTTGAGAGTTGCCGCCACAGATATATCACAGGTCAAGCAGTGTGTTAATTAAGGTCACCACAGGACAAACAGTTTTATTCACATAGTTTGATAATACAAACTGTCCTCATTTCAAAATGTCAGTGTCTTTATAGACTCACATGTCTTCATTTGTTCAGTGGAGCGATGTCAGGGACTCGCTTAGCTTTCCTCTCTTAGAGGACAAACAGAGCAATATTGTGTCGGACTCCATGACAGTAGAGCTAAAAAGACCAAAGCAAGACCATCTATATTCTTTGACATTTGACAACTCATTGTCGCCTTTTCTGTTTTTCAATAATTAGCTTGTCTCTTATTTTACAAGCTGAAAGACACTTTTTAGTCTTTCTCACTTCTAATTTGTGCTCTCCCCTTTGTTTTCTCCATCATCTTGACTCAACAAGGAAAACAAATTTTCCTCATGAAGAGGAAATGAAAGCTTGAAAGACATTAGTAATTAACGTGGCATGCCATGTTGGTGTGGGTGGAGAAATGTGTGGGTGACATGGATAAAAAGCAAAGAAATTGAGAGTAAGACATTCAAGGACATGTAGTAAATGACTTTTCAAGGCCCTCTGTGAGGTCTGTCCCTCTTTGTCTCTCTCTCTCTCAGTCTTTCTCTTTCTTTCACTTTTCCCTTCAGCCCCTTTGGGTTGTTTTGGAAGATGACCCCTGCTTTTTGTCTGAATGTCCAGTGTTCAGCCATCAGGGCCATTACTCGCTGACCACCCGCTGAAATGGAAAGCAGGGGTGACCCGTATCATTGTGTGTGAATGTTCATGTGAGGCCACCTGCTGAAATGAAAGCACTGGCTACCTGCGAGCGAAGAGAGAAAAGTGTGAGTGTTTTATGTGTTGTTTGAATTTTGTGATTGTTGTGAGGACCAGCCAAAAAAAAATTAACAAAAGCAATGAAGGACTCCTTTAGTAGGTTGAAAAATTTCACAGGTCCTCACAAGTATTTTAATCCAAGACTGTGTGTGTGAATGTGCTTGGGTGTGTGTGCACTTCGTTTTTTCTAATAAATTAATTCTACATGCGTCTTTGTCTGATCTCTCCTTCATACATATAAATGAATCAGCTATGTGCTGGATTTCCATGTGAGAGCACAGATATTAGATAAAGTGGATTTAAAAGCCGCAGATGATTTGAGCAGTGGGTTTAATTTGAATCATTGCTGGACAAAGTAACCTTGATCACCGAGCAGAAAAGATGACTTGACTGGAAGCATCAGCAGGACCTTGCTTGACCAGAGAGAAATTGTGAATGAAAATAACTGTGTGTGCGTGTGTGGTCATCCACAGTCGAAGGCCTAATAGCTTGTCTGCTGTCCAGTCTGCAAGGCATGGTCTAGACAAATAATAATTGAGCTTGAATGTGCTTGAAGGGGATTGTGTGTATGTGTGTGTGTGTTTGCAGAAACTTCTATTCACCATCCATCTAGTGAAGCACTTCTAATTCAGTCATATTTTCTGACTCTTTTGTTGTACAGTCCTCCACCGCATCTCTTACTCCTACTCAGTCTTGCTCTCCTCTCTCATCGCGTGGTTGTGTTAACAGTATGGATCTATACAGGGGGAAGTTAACAGAGTAAATACAGGTAATGTTTAGCCAGGAAAGAGATTGATCGCTATGTATTGATTAAGCGTTAAGTGTGGCCACAAGTCATTTCCTGGCCAGTGTGTCTGTTTGTGTTGAGAAATGAATGTTTTTAGTCCTTGAAATGTGTAATTTTTTTCAGTTTTGCAGTATGCAGTCTGTGCAAGTCCTCAAGAAATGCACTAGACTGGGTTGATTTTAGCCTAAGATGAACTAATAAGGTCAACCAAAAGGAAAAGTGTTTGTTTTTATCGTTGGTTTTCACTTATTTATTCCGTGCTTCTGCTGTCTCTGTCTTACATTCCATACTCGGTGGCTGGATCAAACACGCTAGCACACAGATACATCCACATACAGAAGTGTGTGAAGTTTATTGATAATCCGAGGCTTTCCACATGGCAGACAGATGGCTCTTCTAATCTTCCAGACAGACACTGCCTTTTGATATCTGATCTGATCTCATGATTACTGTGAGTGTGTGTGTGTGTATTCGTGTGTGGTTTCCAAGGATGAACTCAATAAATCTGTCCTCAAAAGGCCCCTGCTGACTCGTGTTTGTGTGTGTGTGCGTGTGTGTGGTTCTTCAGGCCTTTGTTGTATTTAACTTTTTTTGTATTTGTGGTTTGAATGTGTCTGGGCTCTGGTCATCAGGAGACTGTGGCTGATGGTTGATCAATGGCTGACCAGCGCTGTTATGACAAGCCTATATTTCTGAAATCCATTCAACATAATGGGAATATTTATTTAATCTTTTCTGGGCCTGTACACACTGGAAAGTGAAAAGGAAGGGAGAGGATAGATGGCCTGGAAAATGGGTCATTTTGATCTCAAGCTTAAGGAGTTACACACGATCATCAGCCCCACAGTGTATCTGCCCTTTTAGCTTTCAGACCAGATTAGCAATATTTACTTCTGTTCATTTCAACTCAGTGGGTTCAATTTTTCTGCCTAATGTGAAATGTTTATCTGTACATATACAGATTAAGACTGTATGATTAGAGGCCATACTGTTTGTCCATTGCTCTCTGCGTAAACATAACACATCCATACAAGGAACAAGGTGAAAAATTCAGACATTGTAAGTTTGAGCTTTGCCATAAACATTTTAATTAATTCATCATTTAATCTTGTTGCACAGAATCAAACCTGATCACATATGACCTGCAGAGTATTTGCTGTCATTGTGTTTCTGAACTGCAGATCTTGTGCTCTCTTACAGAGATGATATGATCTGCTTTCTCTTTTAGAAAATACCTGGCAAATCTGCTTTTCAATCCGTTTTTGGTATTGTTAGATTTAACAGTGAAAGCCACCGACGCCTACCACCGCCTTCACTTTTCAGCAGATTTACTGTGAAGCACACGCTAACAGTAGCTTTAAGCATTAATATTAGCTTAACATAGGAAATGAGTTAAGCAGAACAGAAAACAACGGGGCTCCTGCTGTGACGGTGCTGTTTGACTGACAGAATGACTGCTGGCAAATGGTGATAAATAAGTCAATATTATGCAAAGAGAGTTTTTCATGGTGCTAGAAATTCAGGTGTGGTGCAGTGCTGCAAAAACACGTTTTCCAATTTACCAGCCTCTTGAAGTGCTGAAAGTAACATCACCCTTGCAATGTTAACTCCACACGTTGCCTGAGACTCACAGCAATAAGTGTGCTGATACGTTGCCGTCTGACTACCTGTCTCAGTGTATTGTAATACGCTAGCAGCTTGATTGTCTCAGCTTGATTTAGCTTCTCTGACCTGATATCTGATTAAAGAGACTCGGCTGAGAGTAGGAGCTGGATTAGCATATAAAAAGACAGTGACAGTACATCAGATAATTCTGATGCCATCTGTTTTCAATGGAATTTGTTAGAGGGAGAGCGTGGGTGTGTGTGTTTTTTGTGTGTGTGTGAAATCCCCAACAACCCTGCTCTTTATCATTGTCCTTGCTACTTTTTAGGCCTGTTATTTGTATTTGTACTCCTGATTTTACGACCTTTTGTTATGTTATTTCCAGTTTTGTATTTTAATCTGGTCTCAGGGAAAAGCAGACCCATTATTAACACCGACTGCGAACAAAGACATCAATTATTAACGATAGAAAACACTTTAAATTGTTCCATTTTGTAATGATTTATTAATTAGAAGGCAAATTCTCTGGGATTTGGCTTCATATCCGCCCCACCTAGCTAATATCTTCATGCACAAATGTGTGGAGGTACACATACATGCAAGCTTGTGCGCGCGCACAGACACACAAATGCCGTAGGCAGCTTTGTGCTATTAAAACGCTTCCAACAGTTCCACAGGATTATCCATTGAGATGCCCGTTGTAATTTCTCATAAATCAGATTTTAATAAATACTACAATTTTCTTGTTCAAATAAAAGCTGGCTTGCAAACATCAAGATTGAGAATATGTATTTTTAATGAGGTTGAGCAGTTCAACCTCATGGTGTGGTAATACCATGCTACAGGAGAGTGACAGGAAAGAAAAGTTAGAGGGTATGGATTCATTTTCAGTTTTAATTACATGTTTTAAACTTTAATTTAGTCTTCAGTCAGAGTGTCTGTTTTATTTACAGCACTTTTAGAGTTTTTTTGCTTGATTCATCAATTAGTACAGTCATAAGACCCTGCACATTTTTTGACATTTGTTATTCTCGTGTGCTATACCTCTGCATCTCTGACTACATCCTTTCTTAACAGGTGTTCTCACAATCACAAGAGATAAGCGGTGTTTTCTTTATAATGCAGAGGCTCAAAACGAATTGATTGGTGTGTATGTAAATGCATACAGGGGCTGCAAGCTCTACTCGACATGTGTACTGGTGAACATATGCATAAAATGTTTAGGTCTACATACTTTCAGCAGAACAGCCTCTCTAATCACCAGTCTACCTGCCAGCATCCACATTCTTTTCACTGCTCAACGCTAAGTACATCAGCAACGAGCCTGTGAGGGTTGAGGCGGTGATTAAGAGCTTTGCATTGTTCATTTGAATGTGGTGGCATTGCAGGTAGAGAGATCAGGTGATTGGGAGCACTGGATTTCAATTAATAGCATTATAGTGATTATTTCTAATATGGTGGAACGGCAGGTGGAGACGTAGCATGGCTTGTGTGTGTGCGGGTGTCTGTGTGTGTGTGTGCGTGTGTGCCACTGATGCATGTAATTTGCGGAGACATTGCCAATTGAACAATGTGGCCCACTAAGCTTATCATGTGTTGTGCGTGTGTTTCTTTCAGATTAATTTGCTACATCTAGCCTTTCCCCCCCTCGTTTTTATGAGCAAGCTAGATGAACAAACTGTGTGTGTATTTATCTAATTTCCACCCTCATCCCACTCCGTTCTGCGTTTTCTTCACCCTTTTTACAAGACGTTCTCGTATACGCGGCTCTCCTTGTCTCTGTGTCCCATCCCATCTCTGTAACTGTGTCTCCGTCTCTAATCTTTCTGATGTCTTTCCAACTTTCCTGGTTTTCACTAAAAGTCATCAGCTCCTTTTTTCTTTGGTCTCTTTATCTTTCTTTTTTTCCCCCCTCATGTCCAACTTTTCTCTCTTTTTATTTGACTTGCCTTCTTCCCACATTCAAATTGCATCTCTTACTCTTACAGTCTTTGTCTTTCTCCCTCTGCCTTCGTCTCCACGCTGATCCTCTAATCAGCAGCCAGCAGTGGCTAGGGTTTACTTTTGAAATTACATGCCATGCCTCCCATTCTCCTTGTCTCCTTGTCTTCCTCCTCTCATCTAATGTCATGTACATCTTTTCTTCTGTCTTCCTCTTCGCTCGTCTGCTCTCTACCCCTTCTTCTGTGTGATAGCTGGAGAGTGAATACAAAAGGTATGAGAGTCTAGGGATGGCAACACGAGCTAGCTTTAAACCCGCAACATCATAAGGACATGTTATGTGCCTCTGCCTACTGAGCCACCAGGAAATCCCCCTATGTTCTCTGTGTCAGAAAAATAAAAGCTCTCTGCGTCTGGGCTATTTGCATATCATTTGCATATGAACCCCAACTGGCTGTTTTTGGAATGCCAAGAGGCTAAATTCAGTATTTATTACCCGGGCCCATAACTAGTTTTCACTTTTCTGTGGCATTTGCATCTGATTTGCATGTCCCACAGCTTGGATCTGGGAATAAGGGGCCAGATGACCTAAATTGTTTCAATTCCACCCAGAAATAAAATAGCAGAGGAAGGTCTAATTATTACTATTAATCGAATTAGGACGCTTTACATGTGGAGCGTAAATATGCGAAAGGGTTATTAGCTGCAATTGCAAGCTGAGGCAACTTGTTCTTAATGCAAACTGCTTTCACATGGAGATAAGATACTTGCGTGTGTGTGTGTGTCTGTGGTCACGTATCTTGAGGTTGAGCAGTTGACTAGATTTCCACGTTGCATCATCCCTTTCTTTCCCAACAGTATTGATCAAAAGGTTCCTTTTGTCTTGTAGATTCTGTATTTTAGAGCAAACAACTGTTTTATGTTGAGCTCCTCAAAGGTATCTGTGTAAGCTTTAGAGAACTAATTAACCATTGAAGCTAATCAGCATAGAACTGGTTTGTTAACGGATCATAAGGAATTGGATAGAATAACTATGTTTATGCACAGTTACTGCACACTACACCAGACTTATCAGTG
The DNA here is from genome assembly GCA_037176925.1 of Amniataba percoides. Classification (NCBI taxonomy): domain Eukaryota; kingdom Metazoa; phylum Chordata; class Actinopteri; order Centrarchiformes; family Terapontidae; genus Amniataba; species Amniataba percoides. The sequence goes on along the minus strand of JBAJHX010000036.1, from coordinate 6,992,860 downwards.
CGTGTGAAAGTTAAATTTTTGTCTTCTTCTACATAGGTTGGTGCTCTCGATTTTCACAAAAACATCACTTTCTCTCTTTAAGTTGTAAAATAAACTGCTCAGACTGTTAATGAACAGGGCACTGACAGTGAAGGGGAGTTAAGAGCATCTCATTCCACTTTCAGGTGTGCATCCTTTTATGTTAATCTGATGCACCCTGGTCACATTTATGTAAAAGTCAGGACCACAATTTTACAAGGTCGAACCTCGTTGACATTTCCGTACTACTACATATCAGTACACAAGTTTTAGATTAGCGTAAAAAGTGCAGCAACACAAGGTAAAACGAGCAGAGAAATGCATTTTTACTGCCCTCTAATTTTACTGTAATAAATGTATTATTTCAGTCATTATCTTTTTATGCACCATCAGTTTATCAAACTAGTGAAAAAGTTCATTAAAGGAAAGTGATTAATCTTCTGATATCGCATTGCTCTGTTAGGACTTAAAATGAACTATTTTTCATTTTGCGATCTGACCAAGCAGAAGCTGTTAAAAGAAGCTACGAGAAAACAATCTGGTAGTTTGATTTGAAGTACTGTCTGCAAGTTTTTAAATGCATTTAAACTTGTCTTATTGTCTTTAAATGTGTTTTATCAGAGACCTTCTTATGGGAAAATTTTAATTGCTGACTCTGGGCTGAATTGTGAATATCAACTATTATTCTTTCTCTAATCAGGTTCATTTGATTATATAAGTGAATATGCAAGCCTAACTGTACAAACCCTCCTAAATAGAGACGACTCCAAGCACTCAGCAGGGCGTCACCTCACAGCATTGACACCAACTGTCCTTGTATTCTTTACTTTACGGTGTACATCTGAACTTGTACCTGAGCTGTGGGGCTTTATGACGAATTAGCAAACAAAACAGGGTTGACATAGGTAGTTATTAAGGTTAAAGCTCCATCTGCCATAGTTCACATTCATTTGAGGTTTTTTTTTCCCAGGACAGGTGAGCTTTTACATACAGGTGGCTCCTTCCTTTTTCTTTTCTCTCTCTTTGTCTGTCTTCCAGGTGACAGGCGGGAGAAATACAATGAAAATACACACACACACACACACACACATTTCTGGATCCCTCACACCTTCTTTTGTGTACACAGCAAATTGATGCATGTTCTTCCTATGGCCTATTTTTTTAACTTAAAATTCAACATGAACAAATACGCACCCACCCCTACTCACAAACAGAGAGGCACACACCTCATTGAATATAAACTGCCATCTCCTAGGGCAAACAGCGAATATAATCACATTTGTAATGTCAGAGAAATAGTGCGTCAATATTTGCCTAGTCTGTTACTGTTGTGAAATGGGGAACTGACTGTGGTTACCATAGTGTGCATGATTTTGACAGTTGGCTTTGAGGTACAGAAAGAGACACTCTCCCACACAGACAGAAACACACACACACACACACACACACACACACACACACACACAGACACACACACACACACGTAGACTCTTCCACTTTCATTTTAATATTTGGATCATTTAATTTCTTCTGCGGTTTCTTGTGCTTACCCCCCCTGCCCTCGTACTTTTCCTTTAGAGCACAAGAGCTTAACTGCTGAATGATAAACTCAAAGTGGCTCTGTTACTGTGACTGTGAGACATTTAGTTTGTCAGCTCCGAATGTCCCCGACCAGACTAAATGCTAACTTCCACATGCGGACAGTCAAATCGTGTCGATAATGAGAAGGCAATTACACTGGCCTCCATCTAGAAAGTGAAAGAGGCTGCCATGTTTCACTCTGAGGTGTGTGGTAAAGGTGAAATCATTGGTATATTACTCTGTCAGTCAGTAACCTTCCAGGCCCTTCTTTCTCCCAGACACACTGACTTTTGTGCCCTTGACTCTAATAATCCCTCTCTCGCTGTGTGAAATATCTTTTCATGCCTGCACTGGTGATCATAATGGTTTTCTGTCTGAGCTGCAGACTAGTGATTGGCCCCAATTACTGAATGAACCTGAGGCTTCAAATCATCCTATCTATGCAAGGTGAGACGGGTAATGGCAAAAATCTTTTCAGGCCCGGTCTCCATCCCCTGCCTGTACGCACCTCCATAAATCACCCTTAATGCACATTTAAAATCACAGGGAATCCACCGCCAGATGTTTATCATTACTTTCCTCTGTTGTAAATTTTTTTCCACATACAACCCATATGTGCCCTGTGAGCCCTCTTATCTTTTCCAGTAGTGATTGCTTTGAAACTTGTATTTATTTCTCCAGTCCTCGCACACACCTCCCACATCTCCTTACAGACATGCCACTGCTTTATAACAATGTATTGGCTAGTTCTAGTAGATTATATACCAATTCAATGGGAAAATTAATGCTGCTCAGTGTAGGTAGATATATAATTGTCCGTAGGTTTTGCCAGTTCAAGAGTTGTCTCCACTATTTTTAGTCTAGAGAGGGGCCCTTGTCTGGCCCTTGTCTGGACCCAGGTGCACACACTGTGTCTCTCTGATCAGATGTAAGAGACAGATTGACTCCAGCCTCTTGCCCTGTAGAGGCAAACTTCTGCCATCCAAATTAGCGGCCGGCTTGCCTCACAGCATTCATCATTCCTGCTCCACTTTCAGCTGAGCTTGCCTGCTATTTTTCACTGAGATACCCCCACTTATTCTTCTAATGCTAGGTCTCTTCTTTACTTCACCCTCGTTATTTTGTTCTCTTTCTGTCTGTTTCTCTGCATTTTCATCATTTTCTCCCAGGCTTCTTCCTTTCACTTTCTCTCCTCTGCCTCCAACTTTTTACCTCCTTTTTCTCCTCTTCTGTCTTGTGAGACTTCATCCATCTCCTTGTGCTCTCTCTCTCTCTCCGCCTGTCTCTGTCAGGCAGACTCTCCCTCTTCAGCAGTAATGGACTCAAAGTTGTTAAGGACAGAAAAATCCCAAGTGGATAGACGATTCTAAGATGTTGTCAAACTGTTGGCGTGAGTGCTATGGCGGGCCCCTGCTGTGCCTAACTTGGCATACCCTCCCCGCGTCTTAGTACACACTGACACATGGCGACACCCTCACACATACTGCCGTATCTGTCTCTGAGAGGAGACAGTAGATTGCACATGCTACAAGAACCATTGCTGTGAATTTCTGCCACTTAGCTAAGCTGATATACGGGAAAGATGCCGTCAGTGAGTCTGAGAGGGCTGCAGTCTGGTATATTTGGTGAGTGAGTGTGTGAGAGACAGACACAGAAAGAGAAAAGAAAGGATCTGTAACAAAATGACAGCTTCGATGATGTCCACATTAATGCCCATACATTTGAAAATACATCCTTTTCTCCTAATTTTTCATCTTATAAGTTGACATTTCAACTCCTGAAAACTAAGCTTTTCGAAAAGACTGTTCAAAATTGCAGAATATGAATGTTCTGCAGTCTGAGGAGGCCTTTACTTTAATTTTTTTGTGTTTGTATTATCAAACACCCAGTGCAAGTGTTAACATATCTTTATGTTAATGCAGTCATGGCATGATTAAGAAATGTACTTCATGTATGTAACTTTACCTTTATCAGAAAGTCTTTGACTAGATTGATTAAAAAGTCTGTGGCTGATTTATTCCTGTTGCTCTGCAGTCTTTAACCTTCCTATTGAGATTTAGGTTGTAGTTTGTAATGTGCCCCTGCCTTTGTCCCTAAGCCAAAGTCAACACAGTAAAAGTGAGAAAGAGGAGAAATACCCCCTTAAACATCACGTGTCCACCAGGCAATGCAGATGAATGATATCAGGCCTGATGACCCTCCCACCTCTAACCGTAACTCACCTGAAATAATTTGAATAAAGAAAATAAAAACAGCAGGAGGAGCACTGAAGGACAGGAAAGTGCTGCATCAAACCTGCAGCAGCGGTGGGTAATCTGAGGCATCTAGTTCCAGTTTTCTACTGGTGTTGCTCCGCTGTTGCATCAGAAGATTAACTGCCGATGAGGATGGAAGATGTGTTCGTGCTTGTGTGTGTGTGTGTATTTTTTTTTTGTGTGTGTGGGTTTGTTTGTATAAATGTAAATTCATTTTCATCTGTTTTTTGACCAGATATCTACGTTCGTTATTTTCAGGGCTGCAACTTCTGTGAAATGCCAAATAGTGAGCAAGGTTCTCTCTTCAGCTGTCGTCTTTGGTTTGACCTACAGTCCAACACTTAATATATAAATTCGCTTTACAATGATTTATGACACAGAAATGATCAAAGTATTTACACTGGAGAAGATACAGCCAGTATTTTCTGTATTCCTGTACTAAATACTCGATTGATTTATTGATTATCAACAAAAGGTGATTTAATATATCTTTTAGTTCTAATTATTTTATGCTCATGTGCTTCTCACCTTGTGTGCTTTAAATATGAGGAGTTTGTCACGTAGTCAGTGGAACACGTCCTCCTGAAATGTGGGCTTTTCACTTGTGACTGACAGGTGTTAGTGTATTGTGGGTAGCTGTACTCTGTGTGTGTATGCGTGTGTGTGTAGCCAGCCAGCGTCCCTCTAATGACAGTTGATTGCATTATCATCCACGGCTGAGTGGTTGCTCACCCTGCTAGACGGATAGACCAACCGCCAAAACCCCAAGGCCCCTCTGTGCGTGTGTTTATGTGTGTGTGTGTATGAATGTGTGTATGTCTTATTTGACTGTGTGAGCGCTTGCTTGTAAAGTGTGATTGGAAGTGAAACTCGTAAGTCCTCTAAGGCCCATTCGCAATTTGCCACGTCAGTCAGGCACAGATGCACGCACGCACGCACGCACGCACACACACACAAGATGCACGCTGATTACACAAACACAGAGATGCACTGACAACTACACACACACATACGCACACACTCCCTGAGGAGAGGGAACCTTTTAGACAGAAATGTTGTCAGCTGGGAATCTGTCTTGTTGTCCCAATCACATGCCCAACTTGTCACTCCTCACACACCCACTCACACAAGCCATAATCCCAAAGCATGTGTGTGAGTATATGTGTGTTGTTTCATTTAGGCCAGTTTATCTGTACCTTCTGTGACTCATCATTACAAAGGCATTGTAATAGGTTCTCAAATTGTACACTTAGTCTTTAATGCTGACATTGCTTCATTTAATATGTTGCTGCATCCCCCCAGATCAATAATGCTTTCTACTACACATAATATGGCACCATATAGAGACAGTATTATTCATGCGGGGAAACAATTTTTATCTGGTGAGCCATTTCCAAAATGCAGTAAAATATGACAATATCAAGAAGACAATGATCCAAAATGAGGTTGCAGTTCACATAGCCTTTTCATCCATACTGCTTTTGTACCTCCGTTTGCATGATCAGTTTTCTGATTTTTAATACTGTTTGAAATAAAAAGATAGATAATAATCCACTCTATGTATTAGCAGAACCCCCTTTCCTGACAGGGTACATATCTGCGTATATGACTTGATTGCGATGCACAGCACTGGGGAGTGGGTCACCGCCCCACCCTGCCCTCCGGTCCACCTGTCCTCCAAGCCAGTCAGCATGGCATCCAGCTGTCCGGTCAGCCAATCAGCCAATAAGGCCAGACAGGCCTTGTTAGCTCAGTCAAGTGTATCCATTCACCCCAAAGCCACCCCTTTGCCCCAGCATGCTTACCCCTATAAACCACCACTGCGCTGTATCCCAAGGTCAGCATGTCCTGTCTGTGTGTGTGTGTGTGTGTGTGTGTGTGTATGTGTGTGTGTGTAAGATGAGAGATTGGGGGGCAGTGGAAGAGGAAGCATGATGTGTTTGAGATAGAGGGTGGAATGGATGGAGGGCAGAAGACAGAAATAACAAGGCAGAGGAGAGTGTGTGTGTGTGTGTGTGTGTGCGCACATTTGTGCACGTGGGTGTGTGTGGGATGGGATGGAAAGTGGGTCATGGTGTGGTCTGTGTGTGAAGCACCAGGAGCATCATATTGACCCCTAGGGCTGCTGTCTGCCTCTTCTCTCTCTCTCTCACTCATACACACACACACACACACACACACACACACACACACACACACACGCTCACACTGCACACCCACGCACAAATACATTCACACACCCAGACGTCTCTGCGTTTGCCCTCGTATATCATCTACCAGGGCTGAAGACCAGAGGGAAATCAGACACAGCGTAGATCAGTTTCTTTGGTCTGGAAAATCTGCACATCTCAATCGCTCAGATACTTTGGTTTAGTTTACGTAGTCTGGGGAAATGACTGAATGGACTCATTGAGAGCGGAGGCGAACAGAATGGAAAATTTCATCCACATGTGATTGAGAACCAGTGTACTGCAAAGACAGCAACTACAAACAACCTGCTCCGTTCTGTCTTGTTGTCTTGTTCTTCTGCACAGCTTAATATGCCTTTATAGCGTAACTCTGTCTGCTGGTCTGCACAAGGGACAGATATAACTTACATTGTGTATGTATAGCTGCGGAGAGACTGTCAGAGAAAGTTTGGAAACTTGTTAAGTAGGTCTGCATGTAATGGAAAATATGATACTGTAGCCTCAGTGATAGCTGTGAAAGTGAGGTTATATATGATATATATCTATCACCCAGAGAGAGAATTAAAGGAGCCTGTATGAAAGGTTTATGGTGCTTGGAAAGCAGAAAGTCTCCAGAGCTCTTTTTCCGACATAAATATACAAGATCTGACTGCAGTGAACTTCCCTGAACTGCCTGAAAAAGCCAAGCAGGATGCTTTATAATCAGTGAGAACTAAAAATGCAAAGTACTCTCCTGGCAGGGAGAAAACAAATCTGTTTGCAGAGTAATCACCATGGGGGCTCCACAGTGCTAGAAAGCAAGATTGCTGTTTCATTTTAGATTGCAATCATATCAACACAAAAGTCTTTAATTATTTAGATCACAGTACCAATTACTGAGAGGAATGTGCTACTCTAAGCCACTGTAAATTAACCCTCCATTTATAGAACAGTTTTTCTATATATAATATATGTATAGCCTTATTGCAGTGAAGACAAAGTATGTGTGACACGCTGTAATTGTTCACGTAATAACTGTTTTTTTATAATTTCATAGGTAGTAATTATTGTGGAAAGGTCTGACAGTAAAACAGTTATTAATTAACCATTTCTTACCTTTGATGTCATTTAATGCATTACAAGTATACACAGTTTACTGTTCTTTATAAAAAAGTTAAGCAAATTACTTGTTGTTAAATAAAATGGATGGGAGTAGCTGATTGCTTTGGGAAAGACTTCATCACTTTCACCTCAAAATTTAATTAGCACGCAAGAGGATGATTTTAAGTGTATGAATGTTTTTATAGGAAAACAACTTTTGTGTTCTCCCACTGCACAACTACACAGAGAAATAATAATTAAGCATCATCTATCATCACCTAAGATTTTAGACATGTCACTTTTTTTTAAAGTACAAAAAAAAAAGACAGGGAGTTTGTCTTTTTAATCAGCTGAGGACAACTCTAAGATGGAGGAGGAAAACTGAAAAGGAAGTGTTTGAGGTTAATATTGGGGTTAGACGATGTAATAAAGCTGATGAAAGCTAGAAAGCGAGAACCAAATCTTTGACATGTGGAAAATATTGGGAAAGAAGAGAAAGTGATGACAACTTTGGGTTTCCAAATGACATAAGAAAGTAGGAGGAATGGAATAAAAGTGACTTGATGTAATATATGGTGGTTAAATGACATGTGGGAGAGTGGGGGAAATATAGACTTTGGGTGATGTGGAGAAAATGAAAAGGAAAAAAAATAGATTAAAGAAAAAAGTTACGTGGTGGAGAGTAAAAGTAATGGTGGTTTTAGGATGTTGTGGTAAAATATCAGGTATGTGCACGCTGATGGGAGCTTAACAACGCTGTATGAATTACACTCGTCTCTTCTCACCTCCCACCGTGTCTGTGACTCACATTTCTTCGCTCTGGTGTCTGCAGTAGTACGGTTATTTGAAACAACTCTGAAAATCATATTTTTGCTCCCTTGAGGTTACATGTTTGAAAATTTCTTTCATTTGTCCTTGGTTGACGTGGTAAATCCACCGCTGGCAACCCGGTGCCTTGAATTTAGATAGCGTAGCCTTAAATATTACTCTGCATTTTGAGAGCCTTCTCACAGAAAGTCAATATTCTGATGATGAAAAATTGACAGCAACAGGATTTTACTGGCAGAAAAAGACAATGGAAGTTTTCCTTTTTTGGTTAATCATTGATGGGCTGCATCTTGTGTCACTACAAGTATAGAATTTAGTGCATGTTATTTTGGCTCTGCCTCTGGCCATTGATTTAATATTGATACCATCATGACTTGATATTTAGTTGTATGTGCTGCACTGTCCATCAGTTTATATGCGACACTGGCAGTAAGATTTAAAGTAATTCCATCTTCATCCTTGTCTTCGTCTTGAAATACTTTTTTAATACTCTTTTAAATACTGTTGCTGACTTTGTTATTAGTACTTACCACACTTATTCTTCTGTAGTGTTGTAGGTGTCACAATGAACAAGGAGAAACTCAGTTGTTCATATATAAAAGCGGTAAATTGTGTTTCCTTTACCTTGGCAGTACAAACCTGATACCATATCCTGGTGAGCGTAGAAGAGTGCAAACATTCTTGGTATTATGAAAGAGTATTGTGAAAAAATATATTCTGGAAATAAAAATATGCTTTTGAGCCTTGGCTTGAGAAGAAGGCTTTAAAGTGAGGAGTCACTATAAAATAAGAGCCCTGCATGCTGAGTAGCACTCCAGATTCACTTTATACGCTTTATATTATACTTAGAGTGCTATATAATCCTGTCATCAGGCTGTACGATATACAATGCATGTGGGTGTCAAATAATATATATGATGCTGTTGTACTGCAGCAACAATATGCTAGCATGCATTTTTTAAAATAGCCTTTCTGTTGTGCAAAAGCAAAATGGAGCTTATGGGTAAATCACAGCCCCAGTCAGCTACTTTTCAGGAAAACAGACAAATAACTTCCCAAACTTTATCACGTGTGAAATGTTGTTTCCCTATTTACAGTAAACAACTGAGGATTTCCAGTTTACAGTTCTAATTTGTGATCTGGCACATCTGCATACAGTGGATACATGGGAGTTTAGGGAAATTACCGTATTCCCACTCTGCCTGTTATTGTTTGTGTGTTTCTCTGCTTTCTGACCCCACAGCTGAGCCTCATCTCTGTTTCTCTGCGGGGTGCCGCGCACACCTGTGGGTAAATTGACAACACACAGAATGTGCAAATACTGCAGAATACATAATTTTATAGCGTTTCTAACATAAAATATTTATATAATTTCAAAGAAAACACACAGAAACCTGGCACAAAAACATGTAAACCATAACATTTATGGTTTTGATGTTTCTTATTTAATGACATAAACCTTTTGTTATCGATTACACTCACTCACTTCTCTATTCTGATGATTTTTTTTTTTTTTTTCATCCATCTTTATCCTGCACTATTCACTCCCTCTCATCTCAGCCACTCTGTTTTTCCTCTTCTTTCCTCATCTCACATTGCATTTTGTCACTCTGGCTCTGATTGCCCTTACCTTCATTTTTGCTCACATGGCTGGTCATCCTCAAATCCCATTTGGATATTGACTATCACCTGCCTCCACTTCACACTCTCCTCCGCTCTTTTTATTCCTCTCTCAGGATGACCCTCTTCCACGTCTGTCTGTTCTACCCATTCCTTTAATCCTTTTTGCTTTCCTCCTTTTTATATACACTAGCAGCCATCTGATCCTCACTCTTTCTTTCTTTTCTCCACCTTTCCATCCACACTTATTTGGTGCATGCACCTGCTCCCATGACCCTTTCTCCTCATCTCCATAGGGAGTAGTGTGATTGAAATGTGTTATGTATGACCTTGTGTATATGTACACACACACACACACACACACACACACACACACACACACACACACACACACACACACACACACACACACACAGTGACCCCAGGTGCTGCCTTTTCAATATCCCAGTCTCTCTTGTATGATTTGGTTGTGGGGTGAATTTAGGGTGAATTTCACACACAAACACACACACACACTCACACAAAAAACACACACAGGAATAAACCTCATGGATTAGATTTTGTAATTTGGGTCAGTCGGTGTGAATGCACGAAGGCACACCTCCATCCACAGACACGCAAAGGCGGAGGTCATTTTCCTCCTGTGTGTGGTGGGGTCAACTGTTTGAGAGTGGTGAAATTCCTTATTGGAAAAAATGGACACACACACACACACACACACTCAAAGTATTTGGGGGTCAGCTGTTGTGGTCAAATGGAATATATTTCTTAGATTAGATAAAATATAAAACAGGCTTTTCATCTGTGGACTGCAGACAGAGAAATGGTGCCATTATTACACTGGTGAGCGAGTGAATTAGAGAGAGAGAGAGAGAGAGATATTTGTAGTGCTGTCAGTATCCCCTCACTTCTACTACAAAGTAATGCAAAATGGAAGATAAAAAATCAAATAAACCACTATCATAAAGGTTATCCTTGTTAGATTTATGTAAGGTGTGTCTGTATAAAGAGTCATTGATCACACATTAGGGGAGCTGAAAAAATCATCTCTAGTGTTTTCTCTAATATTATTGGCTTGAAGTAAGGAAAATCATTTTCAATAATGCTTTAATTCTTAATTTTTAGTTTTAAATAAATTATATATATATATTATTTTTTGTGAGTATGTCATATTATATCTGAGCATGCATATTGCAGAATACGAGTATGAGAGCACAGCAGTTAAAGTCACATATTGTTTCTTAAAAATGGATCACATTGCAAAAATGTTCTCAGCCTCCTCGACTAACAGCCTTCACATACGCATGCATGAACGCGCATACAAACAGACATTCCCCTCACACACACACACACGGATGCACACACCCACACTCACTCACATACCAGGATGCTTGTCTTACCCTGTGGGCCTTTTTCCTCATCAGATAAGAGATTAGTCAACAGTTTTTGGTGCACATTCTGTACTAACAACTTCTCCCGTAATTGCCTGATGGCAATGTTATGCAAAAATAACCAAAATCTCTCCCCTGTCATTGGCTGCACCTCCATACCTATGCAAATATTATGCAAATCTAACTTTCCAGAGATATCCCAACAGCAGCGTTTCTTAGCGTGGTAGGAATTTATGTGCACTTAAACGCTGAATCACTGACGGTTAACCCCAGGCTGCTTTCCCACACTGATGCCGAAATGGGCAGAAAAGCACACGTGTAGGGACCCGTGAAATAATGACTCATGTTCCCTAAAAGTAGATCAACATATGCAGTGCTCTCTGTGGCTTAATGTTTCCTTTTTTTAAAGAGTAAGCCTGCCAGTAAAGTGTATTAATGATACAGTGAATGATCAGCAAAGAAAAGATATCTGACTGTTATAGTTTTTAAGAAACACTTTTTTGAGACTTTTTAGAACATTTAATAGAGAATTAGGGCATTTTAGTTTGTTGTCTGCAACCTTAAGCACAATATTATTCATGACTGAATTGTACATTCATTTTTCAAAACCTTAAACAGCTGCGTATTCAGGAAATGAGCAACCTTGCTTTGTGTAGATTCCCAGGCATCATTAAGATCATTATTACCGCTGTTGGGCCAAGTCTGGGTTGCTGCCTATGACAGCCAGGAAGATGCATTTTTGTGACGTGGATGACAGCAGTTACGGCTTGATAAGTTTCAAATTAGATGAAGTTAGCTCAACAGAAGCGGCTGCCACTTAGAGTGTGACAGCCATTGTCAGTGCAGTCCACAGACTGTGGTGTCACTCCTCTAACTGATTTTCATGGAGGAATAAAAGCGTCTGCAGGCAGTAATTTATGGTGGCAACTGTGGAGACGTATGATTTCTTGTGTCATTTTGGACCCATCAGTGTCAGTTTTTACTTTCCCACTCTGCTTCTACGTCACCTTAGCGTGAAGTTTCTGTGTCGCATCGTTAGACATCGCACTACCGACCCACTAGGCAGCAGAGTAAAAGTTATTTGAATCTGAATCTGACTGAATATCTCAGATGGCCAGTGAGCTGCAGTGTGTAATGTTTCTGCGCTCAGGCCTGTAGAGAACCTCTTGTAATTTTCTATGTTCTAGAAAACAAATGTACACGCTTCCCTGTTTTTTCTTTATATTTCAATGAGTGATGTCCACATACATTTGTGCAGCATTACGCAGCATCATCGGAGAAGTGTGCATTTAAATCAAGTGATTTAGTGTTTAACAGTGTCTTTGTCATCCCAATCTCTCACATTCATTCATCTCTTCGTCCTCTTGGTGTCCCTGAAAACAGTAAAGGTGAGAATCCGTCACCTGCTAGCACACATCCGTTTAACCTCACACTTTTAATATTTCCTGTCAGAATTGTCTTTCTCTTAAGGTTGCTAAAACAAACACACTCAGCTCCCTTGTGCGGTCAGATTCCTCTCTTTGGCTTTACCCCAGCAGTTGTAGCGGTTTTAAACACAATCATCCAGAGTAGGCCTTGTACCACAGCTGTAGTCCTGGGGGCTTTACTGTACAACTGCAGCACATGTGACCCGAAATTACTATGAAGACACCACCACTTAGTCAGGGAAATGTTCTTGTCTTGTTGTAAATAAAAAAGAAAAGAGTTAGGATTCAAAGAAAACTTGAATGTTGACAGTGGCTTCTGTTTTTGTACATTGTTCTCGTATTTTGTAGTGCATCTGCTTCTTTCTCACTAAGAAGCAGATGCTGCCTTGATTAATTCCAATGCCTGGCGGTGGCTTTGACCCTCAGTTCACTGGTAGCTGTATTGGCACCGGAGGGAGTCATGTGCTTGCTACCAATGTGAACTATCTCAGATCTAATTTTCTGCTGCTAAAGTTTGCCGATGTCAACCTTTTGCCACTGGAAGGGGATGTACTCCGTGTGGATCTGCTGTGCTGATTCCATGCTGGATCAAGAACAGCTGCTGCCATAGTCACTTCCTGGACTGAAAGAGCCTTAGAGGTTTAAAGCTACAAATACCAGAAAATTAGTCCTTATTACGAGCATTTGGACCGAATCCATGCTGCCTCGCTTCAGTGATGAAAAACAAGGATTTGAAAATCATGTGAACGAGAGCTAGTTGTATAACACGTGTCATGGGCAAACACAACAAGGCTGGATGCTCCCTGAAATTGTGGGAGGAGTGTGGCCTGAAGTCATTACAGTGCTAAAATCATTAACCAGTTATACATTATCAGTTGTTGATTATTTTGTTTTATTGAATATTGAACTGCTTTGAATATAATGCAACATTTGCACTTTAAAAACATGCCCTGATTATCTTTGTTTAATGTGATAATGACATAACCAGTCAGTAACTTCATGATAACTCAAAGTTACAGACAAAATCATTAATCAGTTAAAGCAGCTCAGTGGCTTTGACACTCCCTGTGGACAAAGGAAGTAGTGTGTCACCTAAAGTTAGGGTACATGTACGACTTCTCTGAGAGGAGGGTGGGTGGCAGGTCTGGAGACAGACGCTCAGTTAGCCGCTAAAGCAACTTGAGTAAACCAGAGAAAACCACAAACACTGTTTGGATACCACGGAAAAAAAATGGACTCGTTGACAGGCATTACAAATGATTATCACAAACTAACACAAATAGGCAGTCCTCTATCTTTTGGTCTCGTTAATATCTCAATTAAATTGAGGCTGTTTAATGACCTGTTTAAAACTCTATGAAGTACTTTCAATGAAAAAGAAATCTGTGTGTTCATATCTGTCAGTCAGTAGCTATGCTAATTATATGTTTTTGCATATTACTATGACACTGTACAATATATCTTGTACAGTTGCTATGGTAATGATATAAATCGATTCAGCAGCTACTGAGCAAAAAAGTTTTAAAACTAAAATATCCCTTTTTATTTTTTTTAAATTTTTTTTAGTGCTCGCTGTAGTTCTTTTTTCTGTGCATTGTTTATCTGTGTACCGGTAAGATGTGCTGACTCTGTAGATAGGATTGTTTTGCAGATGTTTGTATCTGTCTTGAGTGTGTGTGTGTGTGTGTGTGTGTGTGTGTGTGTGTGTGTGTGTGTGTGTGTGTGTGTGTGTGTGTGTGTGTGTGTGTTAAATTGATGGAGAGCTTGTTATTGTGGTCTGGAAAGCCTCCCTCGGGACAGAGAGGAGACAGCAACCACACAGCTGAGACCACTCCCACTAGTCCTGCGTGTGTGTGTGTTGGTTGCCTAGACAAATAAAGGTAGACATGATGGGCACCCATTGCCAGCTGAACTTCTTCTCTTTCTCTCTCTGTTTTCTAGAGTATTAATTTACTCATCACGCATACATGCACATGCGTTTCATAGTTTTCCATTTCAAGCTTTTTGATTACTCTGTGGTTTTTGGCCTATTTATAGTCCTGGCCCAAAAGAAATAATGATTCCCTGCAACACACAAAGGCCCAAACAAACAAACCCAATCCCAACACATGATTCATGTCCTACCAGTGTGACTCACATTATTTTGGTGCTTTTTATAAGACGTGCAGCTGTGCTACTGTTTTTATGAGGCTTAATTAAGTCTTGCTTACCGTCTGATACATCACCTAACACACCTTTAGACCCACACACTGCTTTGTTCTCACATTTTTTTTTAGATCAGGTGGTCAAAACATTGTGGATTAAAGGTTGATAAGAGGCTTCTGCTCTTGTGTGTCTGTTGTCATATCATCCTCTTATTAACATACATTATAAGAGTTTTAATTTTAACTTAATGTCTGGTGATGCTAGTGGTGACCTTTGCAATAGATTTTCCACATTTTTATTTTTCTGTCATCAGTAATTCTGCGATGTGCTGCTAAGATATTGATTGTTCAGTCAGAACAAGAATGATGGTGAATAGACTTCAAACTTTATTTCTGTCTCATTGTGACTCCTTTGATGAATGCTGTTGCAGCTTTGTAGTTTGTCCTTGCTTTGGAAACGCTGTGTGTGTGTTTTTTGTTGAGAGCAAGGGATTGAGAAGGGAACTTGAACTAAGGCGAGGTGTGGTGTGGTTAGTAATCCCCTGCTTCTCGGCATCCTGGAACTTGCTGTTTGTGTGTTACAGGAAAGTACAGCGGGTGTGTATCAAATTAACTAATGCAGGAAATACATTGTGAGTGGGGTGTGTGTATGCCTGACTGCAGCAGGGGAGTGGATTCTAAGTGAAATATCTGGTTCAATGTGGCGTAAAGGAGCCAGAGCTTCGAGCTCCCCACCGCCGCCGTGCCATATTCCCCCTGAGTATATGTGTGACAGCTCTCCTGGCAGTGCCATGCAAAGCCTGCCACCATCGTCTTGAGCAGCAGCCGAGCTTAACATCACAAGGCGCAGCACACCGCTCCGTGTGTGTGTGTATGTGTGTCTTATTATGTGTGTTTCAGTGACCTCCTTAGTTTGAAAAACTCAAAATGTCAAAATTGGCCTGTTTTGACTATTGCACACAGGGGTTTGTTAGCATTTTATTTTCATCCAATTATGTCTCCAGAAGCTTCTTCACAAGTAACAGGGAGTTGAGTATTTTTAGTATTTAAAATGTAGTTGGACCCTTTCACGGATACTGGTCCAAAGGTCAAGGATGAACTTCTTTTCTCTAATATCACAGCTCAGTTTGACCATGTCAGTGATGATATGAATACTATGGAGTCACAGAGCAGATGAATTTCATGTTATTTTAGCTGTAACAAACTGCAATTAAAAATCTTAGTAGTAAAAACTTCATTTAGACAGACATAAAAAATGTCTGGCACTGTTAGTATTGTACTGCTAGTATTGTATTATTTGAGTTTTCAACAAAATAAACCAAAACATTTGGCTTATTTGAGTCAAAGCAGAGGAAGTCTGAGGCCTTGGAAAGTGCCAAACCACTGAAGCCTCATGAAATACACACAATAAAACCTTAAAATCAACTCCAGTTAATGTTACTCATTAAAAGGAGGTCAGTACAGATGGAATCAGGTCCCCTGTTCATCTGGCTCTCAGAAACCTGACTTCAGCCCTTCTGGATAAGCTGCAGGTGAGCCGGTGATGAGTGACATAAACAAACACACATATGCACTGAATTGAACAGATTAAATGAGATGAAATCTGTAAATGTGACACCCTTTTGTGCCTATATCATACTGTAAAGTCATTAGAGACCTTTGAAAGTCTGTAATGATCTTACAAGATACATCTGTGTGGATAAGGTTGTATTGGTTTGAAAAGAGCACTACTTTTCTTTTTTTTAACAACTTTGACTCGAAGTCACAATTTAGAGACTAGTTAAAAATTATCTAAGAAAGTGAGTTTGACACTTAAAGGCCATGCTGGGCCACTGTGCGCTTCAGTCACAAAGGAGTTATACCAGAGACCAATTAAGAAGTTCTGCCTGTGTTTTCATTGCTGTGCTTTGTTGAGTCTTGTATTATATGATTTTGTTTTGTCACATGTTGCTTGGTGAGATCAAGGTTTTCTTTATATCTTTATAAAGTCATGCCTATGATTATGTTCTATAGAAATAAATGAACTTTCTCTTTTTCTATAGATGACCCAACAGACGCTGACCTGTGGTTGCTCAACAGCTGCACAGTGAAAAACCCTGCAGAGGACCACTTCAGGAACTCAATCAAGTAATGAAATACACAGAATACTCACACATACACTTTTTTCATATTTCTTAGTTCATGTAGCTGTTACAAAAGAGTCCTTTCATTGGAACTGGATAGAAATAAACCAGCAGATGAAAACACAGTCAGAATATATTGTGGTGGAATAATCCATCAGGACTAGTTTCATTTGCTGCTGGAATTAAAACTATAGGGGGAAAAAAATCAAAGGTGATCTAAAAGTAAAGGACTGAAGTTATATCACAACACAAAAGCAGGTTCTATCTGTTAAAATTTCTTATCTTCAAACATTAGGGCAGTGAATAGCCAGACAGTGTAATTACTTCTAATCCATCCAGGAATAAGTCTTATGAGACTAATGAAAAGCTTGCTTCTGCTGTATCTTTGGATATTTCTGAATTCAGTCTGCGTTCACTATCATAAACAGAAAATGTTTATTCTGTTTTCAGTCAGTTCAACACAAAATGCATTTTATCATTTTATGCATAAATGTGTGTGTATTTGTGTGACATGTTTTCAGCTTGTTGCCCCATGTCAGTTTCCACCTACTCACTATTCCACTTGTCTCTCACTGTACAGAGAGCGAGAGAGAGAGAGAGACAGAGAGGGAGATTTGCATAAACAGAGAAATTAAGCTAGAAACTGTTTTGCATTTTGATTAATTTCCATCCATCGGGGCACACTCACCTGGCGGGTGCTTTTGTGTTAGTGAGAACAAGAGAGAGAGTCACTGGGTGATGGGCTGTAAAAAAAAAAAAGAAGAGGATTTTGTTTTTGGAAACATTTTCAAGATTCACTTTAGCTCAAAACTGTGGATAGAAATCAGACAAATAATTAGAATTTTAAGTGATTGCATTGACTGATAATGTATCCATTATGAACATAGATACATTTTTAAACTCACTACCCACGTAAGAGGTGCAGAAGACCTTCCTTTTCCTGTAAAATTTTTAATTAAACACCCATAAGAATCATGTGAAATCCAGATAATCCAAGGGAGCTTTTCTCTAGGGTCCATTAGAGAAACCTATTCCAACGCAACATAAATGGCTTATACAGTGAATCGCTATAATAATCAAATTCAGAAGCGACTAAACCCATTTTTAATCAAATATAAATGGATATATTGTGATAACTAAAGATATTAAAAGCTCATTAAATGTTAAATCTATAATGATTAAGAGCAATTTTGCCTGTATTTGAATTTCCTGACATCTCTAAAAATATAACTACGTTCAGTTTTATAAGCACTGTATTATGAATTAATCCAAAATGACTTCCTGCACCAGAACCTCTCTAACTTTATGTGGTTCATTAGTTCACACCTCATTTAAGCTTTCTTTTCTTTATTTTATATAAGAGCTGGGACAATCAGTTGATCAATTGATGAGTTGATAGACAGAAAATGAATCAGCTATTTTGATCATCTTAAAAGCATTTTTTTATTTAGTCAACAAAAATAGATTACTTGATTGTATAGCTAATGATTTAATGGACATTTGAACACAAGACTCCTCATCCCACCCAAGCTGCAACTGGATGGCTGTCTGACATGACTGAAAGAACACATTTTAGACTTTAGTTGGTTGGCTTTTATAGCTGATTTCCATCTTAGGTTAAATGCAAAAAGCAGCACTTTATCATCTGTCACGTTTTATATTTTGGATGTTGAAATCATCAGAATGGAGTAACTAATCATAAAGGAATATTACTGTACAGTTTCAAGGCTGAAAAATTTCCCGCGGTTAACTTGATCAGTGCAATCTTCCTGTCTGTCTGCTTCTCCTCACACTCGCTTTCTCTTTCACTCTTTTTGTCATGCCAATTTTTACGCAAAGAATTTTTCAATTGAAATGCACAAAATAATAACACACTTCAAGACTTTGAGAATGTCTTGCTTGTTGATGCCAGAGTTTTTCTTTCACAAGAAATCACCCAGCTGTAATGCTAATGCAATTAATGCTCTTTTCAAAGGGACGTGTACAGACACACACTCACACACGTGCACTCTCTCTCTCTCTTTCTCACTCACACACACGCAAAGACACACACACACACACACACGAATGAAAAACTTTTTTTTCACCTTTCACTAGTCTTTTGCATGATGGAGACACAAAATGAGGGGGTATGGGATCAGAGGGAATCCAAATGCCCACTTAAGTCGACCCTTTTTTTTTCTTCTTTTTTCCGCCCTCATATTTCTTTGGCTTCTCTTCATATGATCGACGAAAAGGAAAAAAATGAGAGGAGGCAGGCACACGGGCTGCCTCGCGCTCAGTCACACGCTGGCCGTTATGCCTGCACCTCCTGGTACCACAAATGCATGTACATAGTTTTTTTCACACACATTTACACAGACGGGGCATCATATTCAGTCTATGTACTTCTTATAAACCATAAATGTTTGATAGAACAAACTCTTTGCAGGTAAGCGTAACTATACTTCAAATCATTCAAATTTTCAGTACACCATACCCTTGTTAAGCCTCCAGGAAAAGTGATTTTTCTCTGAGCATATTGCTTCTGTTACAATAAAAAGCACGAGGTAGTGAATAGTGAAAAAAACATTTTAGTTGTCTAACATGTCTGACATGTATTTAATTCACAGCATCACTATGCATTGAAACATTTCTTTTGTAACTCATGCTCCTGTGTCAGTGTTGTATAATGTCTAAAGTGCCTGTTTTGAGTTTTGACTTAATAGATTTTTTTCTATTGAAGTTTTTTCATATTATAGTTTAAACCTATAACATGCTCTTTGTTGTTGGCCATTCAAAAGTGATGGTGTCTTCCATAAATGATATTAGCATATTATTAGTGAAGAGGCTGTTTTATGTTGTGGATGTTATCCTCCTGGCTTTTATTGCATTTTAGATCTCTACATAAAAGGGTATTCTGCTGGATGTGACTTAAACGGGTAATTATATATTAACCTTGAATGCCATCTTGTTATTGTGGACATGTGTATGTCTCACCCCTCTGACTCCTCTATTTGGAGAGGTAGTTGGAGGCCATTGTATTCAGTGTTAACTAACAAGCTGTGCTATGCTACAGTGCCCAGCTTGCTTCTGAATACAATTTTCAGTAAAAAAAAAGACTGAAGGGAAGAGAAAGATCTTTTTGAGATAACATTTTTTGTTAACTCTGTACCTGGACATGCTGAGTTTATAGATGCATTTTCTTTTTTACAGCAGTGTGATCAGGCTGATCAGTGAATGCACAGCTGTCTGTGGGAATTCAGGCATTGTTGTGCTGTTTACTTCGCTTAGCTCTCAGAATCAAGTCAGGTCCTGTGCATGTTAGAAGTTCACATTGTCATTCAATCCCATTTTACTAATATGTGTGTATACATCAGTGTGTTAACAAATTGTTTCCCATGTGACACAGTCATGGGGGACATTATGTACAACACACACACGTAAACACACACGGTCACAGTAGTAACAATCAGTGTCCTTGTAAATGAGCTGAGGGTTTTAAAATGGAAGCACAGGAGCTTTCAGCAGTCCTCTATCATGGTTTGGAGCAACGCATTGAAAGGACGGTTTATTACTTCTGGAGAACTGGGGCTTAGTTGGCAACAATGCCAAGTGTGTGGGATAAGAAGTTGTATTTGTGTGTTTGCGTATGTGGGTTGTCAGGTGGATGGAAGCCCAGGCGAGAGAGAGAGAGTGTGTGTGTGTGTGGTGTGTGTGGTGTGAAGGGTTACCCTGTTAGACATGCCAGAAGGTTCATATGCAGATGGAGTCTATATGTTCTGCATGTGCGTTGAAAAACCACCTAACATTATTGATTGGTCTTGGAGCTGAAAACATAGCTTACTTCGGAGTCTTCACTGTGTGTGTGTGTGTCTGTCTGTGTGTGCTGTTTTTCTTCATGTGAACTCCTAGAACTCAGCACACATGAGTTTTGCTTCCCTGAAGGTGAAATCTGTAGCGAGCCCAGACACTTTGCCTTGCTCGTCACTGCCTGGTTCAAGATCGGCTTTGTGGATGTAACATGATGTAGCGTCTTTGATTATTAAGACGGTATCAAATGAATAATTCCTTAATGTGGCTTTGTGCTGCTCCCGCAAACTGTTGCCCTCAGCATTTTGTAATGAGGCTGGCCTGTGTAATTTGTTAAGTATGCAGGGGTGAGTCGACATGTGTGGGAGACGGGATTCCCTCCAGCTACTGTGTGAGATTGATGGCGCACTCTGCTCCGCTGTTTGCTCCTTCAGCAGGACTTTTATATCAGGAACTCACTCGGTAGCATAAACTGCTAATAGAGCAGCCTCTGAATGCTAAAAAGTCAATTAGTATGGATATTTGGGCGTGACTGCGTGCGAGTTTGAAATGGCGAAATCTATAGCGTAATACAATGTCAGAGACCTCTCAAATCAATGAACGTGGCATGCATTAAAGAAACAGTTGCTCAACAGCATGTAATTAAACTGCTCTACGTTAGTGGGTATATTTGTGTGTGTGTGTGTGTGTGTGTGTGTGTGTGTGGTTTCTCCACTTGGCTGTCTCTAGTAATTTGTATGATCAGGGGAATGTGTGCTTAACGAATTAGAACCCAACTCGGAGTTCTGTACTCCTGTTTCCAAAATACACCAATTCCCACATTATATTTACATTCATTTGAATATAATTTTGATATTCATGAACCAACCATAAGAAAGAAAAATCATTATTGTTAATTGAAAAGGGACACATAACACACAGAATGAACTCTTGGAAGAAGTCCAAAATGGATGCGCTGTGCTTATACTCTGTATTTATAACAGATGTGTAGGCTGGCTGGTGAATATATATTATGGCCTTTGGCTACAGGGCAGACTGTTGTTGGTTCAGTATTGTCTTGGCAGAAGTGGCATTAAACCAAAAGTGTATTGGTAAACTTATCCTAAGTGAGCTGCCATGCACAGATGGTATAGACCTTCAAATTGTGTCACAAGATTAAACTAAAATAGAAAAATATGATATCAGATATCAGGTTATGATTGTTTATTACTGTTTTGGTGATAAGCAAAGAGAATAGTTTTTGTTTGTTTTGGTACATTGCTGGCATTATTTCCCAATAATTTTAAAAAGACAGATGACTGAAAAATTATCCTGCCATTCCTTTGTCATTGAAGTAACAATCAAAGTCCAGACAAAAGTGGAAAAATCAATGCAGACAGCGACGATTGCTTCGCTAATATGGAAGGTAATTATATGTTCAGTCAGTGTCAGCTGACTAAATTGTCATGCTTCTTTTCTTTGGCAGTTGCAAAGTCTCAAGATCTGTAATGTAACTCTTTGATATATAGCACAGTAAGAGTTGAAAACAGATTCATACTGTGTGTCTAATATAGTCTGATGGTATATTTAAAACCATATATTCATCGTGAAGTTACAGGTGGTGAATATGCATTATAGCCCATGGCTGTATCCGTTGATTGGTAAGATGTCCACCAATGTTCGGCAAGTGATTTTCTGTCATTGATTTCTAACCACATATTTACTGGAGGCAAAGGTCATGCTTGGCAAATCATTAAGTGCGAATCCACTCTGAAACAAAATTTACATGTTATTCCACAGCCCTAATTTTTCACGCTCTGCCTGAGAGCATTAACAACTCTTTTCTAAAACCCAGCGTCCAGAGAGCTGAGGCGGCAACCTGTCAAATGACAAATCTTTCAAATGACAAAAATCTGAGCAGCTCCATTAATAATGGATCGCTGAGTGACCTCAGAAAACCGCGAACCCTGCTCACCCCCACAAGCACATAAATATATATTAGTCTAGTTTGTTCTTCCAAGAATCAATCAAAAGTCATACATTGCTTTGTGGTCAAGTGACGTGTTTTCTTTTTACAGAGCTTATGATGCATGGAGCTGTTTATTTTGTCCTTACAGCGTGTCATTTTAAATGAACTGACACCTCCTGAAAGTGACTGACATTAAGGCCAGAAATGTTTCCCTTTCATCGGGGCATGACAGCAAAGTATAAGAAAATCTGAAATCTGCAGTGACCTTTAGAGTTGTTTACTAAGGGCAGTTGTTTTATGTCTGTGTTCACCCACTTCAGCGGACACACAGGCATGGATTTGTAGCTGGCTGGACACACACAAACACATGCAGACACACACACACACATACTCGCTGAGCTCGCTGCCTGGGGCTGGTTTTTGGTACAACCCAGGGATTGGCATTTAATCTGTCAGTTCTGCAGGGCATTAGCCTACATTTTGGGGTACACGCAGACGCAAAAATAGTCCTAGAGATGGAGAAACAGGCCGAAAGAGATGGAGGGAAAATAGACACACAGACAGAGAAGGGAGGTAGCGAGAGTGTGGCTGAATTCAGGCGGCCTGATGTGTTGGCCCCAGCGAGCCCAGGGCTGTATGAGAACCACACCGAGGCCGAGGTGACTCGTACATGACCTTGCTTTTAACATGTCTTCATCTGCATACTTAATAATGTACTTTGAATTTATCTCTCCTGCTAAAAACAGGTGCTTTGTCTAGTAAGTTTAGAGAGGATTGTCTGTTAGATTTGACTTTAAAATAAGATGTTTTGCCTGTTCTCTGTACTGATTTCCCTCTGTTGAATTTGACTATATTTATTGTTTTCATTTATTTTGTAAAACAACATACCGGCACTTTTTACGACATAACGGGTTTTAATGGTGACACAACAAACTGCAGAGATAAAATCAGACTTCGTGCAGCAGTGTATTAGCAGTTTAGTTTAATTTTGATTTGCTATCCCAGTGTTGTGTTGACCCTTAACTGTGTGAAATCATTTTTATTCAGCATGTGAAGGAGTTCGCTCCATTAGCTGCTCAGGATGCAGATAAACAGCAGACAGCAACCTTTTACCTGGATAATTTAGCTTCCTGCAGCACTCAAAGTCCTCTGGCTCTGTGTTAGATCCCGCTTATTTAGGCTGTCTGCAGCTTTGATCTCACATTAACAAAAACCAAGACGTTCAGCAGTAGTCGGGTCACTATCTAGCATTCCAGACCCAACAAACATATCCTTTTAAAATGCTTAACTTACTGTCAGGCTAGATTTTTGTACTTTTGTCTGCGCTTAACCTAAGACATTTAACTGCAACAACAAACAGTCAGCTCCAATTTTATGTGAGGCCTGCTGAAAGTGAAGTAACAGTCTTACCTTTTTTGTTAAGCTTGTTTATTGAAAAGGTGATAGGCAAAGCAAGCATCAGAAAGGATGAATGTAATTTGATGAAAGGCTAATAATGTCTAAATCCCTGCTCCTAACGGACTTGACTTTTATCAGCTTCTATCGGCTTTAAAAGACCAGGTATTAAATCCTCTCCTTTCCACAGGAGGTGAAAAGTATTTTACGTGGCTCTGGTAATGGAATGTCAAGTCAGAGGTTGTTATGCTATTATCTGGTCACCATCAGGACAGAACATTATTATGGACATTGCATGTAATGGATGCAGCACAGGGGAACCTTCTGTGAACCTTCTATCTGAACAAGCCATTAAAGTTTTTAAGAAGTAACTACTCATCAGAATTATTCACAACAAAACTTGTACAATTTAATACATGCATTAGATGGATTCAGTGAAATTTCCTTTTGCTTGTGTATGTGTGCAGTGTTTTTGTGTGAGTTTGTTCTCAGCTAGAACAACACACTCAAAAACTTGAAAACCTTAGAGATGCTATTAGATAAGCTTTACCGCCTGACTCCACGCTATTTTTGAATATGCCTTGAAGAAATGCACAAGCACGCACACACGCACACACACAGGCAAACCAGTGCCAGTGATGGAGATTAGTAGAAGACCAGCAGACCTCTCGACCAGTACAGGATGTTGTGATTGTTTCAGACAGGCCAACGTCTGAGCATCTCTGGGCTTCTTCAGTTAAAATATTTAGTAATGTATTCCATCCTATACTACATTTGTATGTGCATTTTGATGTTACATACAGTCTGTGTGTGTGTGTGTGTGTGTGTGTGTGTGTGTGTGTGTGTGTGTGTGTGTGTGTGTGTGTGTGTGTGTG
>JBAJHX010000036.1:6953487-6968094 GCA_037176925.1 Amniataba percoides | reverse complement strand
GTGTGTGTGTGTGTGTGTGTGTGTGTGTGTGTGTGTGTGTGTGTGTGTGTGTGTGTGTGTGTGTGTGTGTGTTGCCTGTGTTGCTGAATCCCCTCACAAACAACCTGTCACATCTGCTCTACAAAGTGGGTTTGGATGCAGGGCTCAGCACAGTATGGGACTCTGGTATCCAAGTCTGAGTGTGTCTGTGTGTGTGTGTGTGTACACCAGTTTGACTGCAGCTAAAATGCGGGCCTGCTCACAGTATGGGCGTACGGGGCCGATCCAACAGTCTCTCTCAACATCCAACCGGATCTTGTTAAACATGCATTTGCTCTGGCTTCTGCCATGATTCTGTATCTGCAGCTTTCTCTCTCTGTGTTTGGGCAAACATTCACATCATCCCCATATTTAACTGTCGATGACTCTCACCCGAGGTCTTTTTTAGATCATAGAGAACTTTGATGCTGCTGACAGCCTTTGAACAAAAAATTTGCTTGAATTGTTTTTTGCTTTTTGGTATGAATGCATGTAGGGCTCTCTGTTAACATGTAATGATGGATGTGGTGGCTATAAAGTTTTGAAAATGCATGTTTCTGTGTGATAAGGATTTATCTTCTTTTTTTGTCTGAAATATGGCCAGTTTACATTTAAAAGTGATAGATGCACTGTGAAACATCTTAAGCTTTTTCCCTCCCAAACTGAGGAAAGCTTAAGCCTATAGAAAAACAGACTGATATTCCTCAGTGTCCTGATTTGGTTGTGTTACTTGAGGGGTGTGTGTCTGTGTGCATGAGTATTTCCTTAAATAAATGGCTGCATAGTCACATTGTTGCTGTGTAAGATCTTCCTTAACGGCAATCACAAACAACTCCCGCCTTTCATCCGTTCAGACGGCTGGGCTCTAAAGGCACCCCACCGAGCTCCAGCCTTTTTGCTGATCCCCGATTGTGGATTTAAGCCATAAGAGGCCAAGTTAATATAGGCCTGAAGATAAAGGAGGGACCTTTCACCCTGGTGTGTTGCAAGTAACTGGGTTTCCACAGTTGAATCCCAAGTTAAATTCTGCATTTTGTAAAGGGATTGAGTTTGGTTGAGGGGCTTAATTTTTTTTAGCCATATCGAAGGACTCAGCAATCATATTGGCCATTTCAGCTTCTATAGGAATGTGACTGAGATAAGGGCAAAAAGTAAGACATAATATATGAGTAGGAAAAGTAGAAAAGTCAAGTCATCACCTTATCAATTGTACCAAAGTGGTGTGTCTACTTTAGTCATTTTAAGAGGGGGAGAAATGTCTTAAATCTCACGCCACAATGAAATCAGTCAGATTAAAGTTAAAGCCAAATTATCGTTGCATGTTTTCCACCACCGTGTCTCATACTGCAGTTTTAGATTAAGGTTTTAAACATTTGTGAAAGGATGAGTCTGGAAATGGGACAAGGGCCATCCATAATTGACTTTGGGACAGTGACGGGGTATGTGTTCAAAAGGTGGAGAGGGGGAACATCCCTGATTTCCCTTGCTGAAAAAATGTTTTTGAATAATAAAAAAAACACAGGATTTAGGCCGATGCAACCCCAAAACATACTTTTTGTGTCTCTTTGGTTAC
The DNA here is from genome assembly GCA_037176925.1 of Amniataba percoides. Taxonomy (NCBI): domain Eukaryota; kingdom Metazoa; phylum Chordata; class Actinopteri; order Centrarchiformes; family Terapontidae; genus Amniataba; species Amniataba percoides. The sequence continues at coordinate 6,966,503 of JBAJHX010000036.1, read as the reverse complement.
TTGGTAGTGCTTGGTTTTAAACTGGAGATTTTCTACTTATTGAGAAAACCTTAATGGTGTTTGTTCAGAGAAAATGTGTTTCTATTAAATACATTTGTTAAACTGAGAAAAGCCATGAAACCTCTCTTTTGAATTCATTATGTGATTGTTGCTTATTTAAGTTTTATTGTCTTTTGATTACTCATTTTAAAACAGTTGGCTGAACAAAGATACACTGTAGCATGAAATAAGTAATAGAATTTTTTTGCATATTTATGCGGTGTATCATTGTCAAATTTCAGGGTGTATACAGTTTAAACTGACGGGAAAAACAGAGAAAGACGATATCAGAGCGCAGTGTGTAAATCAGCCCGCTATGATACGACAGGATTACCAGTGTTTCATGTTAACTGTTTTTTCTCCTTCTGGCAAATCAGCCTCCATGTTATGTGAGCTTTAAAGGAATGAAGGGGTGCTAAATCCCCCAGTGGGGGGTTTGATGGACTTGTCACGCGATTCTTACCGTTCTCAGGAAACACTGATGTCTTATTAAGAGATGAGGATGCCACTGACACTTGAATTGAACAGCTGGAGAGGCTGGAAGAGGCTTTACATTTCAAGACAGTAACTTTGAAGGATACATGAATAATGATTCCACACTTTGTCACTTATGTATAACATTTTTTTTCCCATAAAATGCATATCTCATGAATGTATATGGGGAGACAGCTCTACCCTTTCAGTGACTTTAGAGAATTGAGACCCCACTACATAGTTGGATTTGGTTGGATTAGTTTTGGGTCAGATTAAGATTACATGGAGAGGCTTTAAAACACCAAATAACAAGAAGAACTCCTCAGATATTGATACAGCTCAGTTTGCATTGCAAAACCCTCAGGCTGTTAATTAGAACAGATGTCAATAATTCGCCAAAGGATAATATCCATGGGCGGCTAGACCCCACCGCCAATATCCCATTGGGCCTTAGTGACTGACTTGGACTGTGTGTGTGTGTGGTACAATATGCGACAAGGACTAGGACAGGGAATTGGAGATAGAGATAAAAGTAAAAGATAAATAGCGAAGCAGCAGGGCAAGAGTGTAAGATTGAGAGACAATGTCAGCTGTCAGCTGTAATAAGAAAATGGTGAAATATGTTGCGATGGGAGGTCTCTGCAGGACGCTGACAAGACGCTAGTGTTTTTATTTGGCCTATATATTATGTTTTTTTTTTTTTTTAACCCTGTGAGGGAGCTGAACATTACTGAGTGATGGTGGTTGTAATGCTCATTATGTTGTTTGATAAATCTACAATGACCCCTCGGTAAGGTCATGTTGAACAGGTCATAGGTCACTTAAAAGGTTTTGGAGGTCGCGCTCTCCTCGGCTAGTGATGAATCACCTGGCTTTGTCTGTGGGGCTTTGCACATATACGCTGGGCATGTGTGTGTGTTGACCAGGGATTCATTGATCAAGGAGACTTAGTGTATAGTCCATATGTCATAAGCTGTGTTGGGAGTCATACTGAGAGTGTTCATATTGGGCTTTTTTTTTGTTTTGTTAGTAAAGTATAAAGGCATCATTTATTGTATTTGGTCAGAACAACTTACTGTTTGTGGTTTAGAGGTCATTAAAATCACAGTATTGGCACGGTAATGCAATTTACTTTACATGTCATATATATTATCATTTTCTCACAAAGCAGTATTTCAATTCTTTCTGCTACTTTTGTTTTTTTTCAGGGTAATTTGAACACTTCAAAATTCACATCACAGCGTGCTTCAGGTTCATAGTGCTCAGATCTCGGATCATATGAGCCGGTGAAAGTGGGCGTTCCTGATCAATAACACAAAAAGCACCATTTGGTATGAAGTTATTTCCCATGATAGTCCGCCGCATTTGTGCCGGTGAGACTGACTTGAGTATGTGTTTCCCCCTTCAGGCATGTGGGAGGCCAGATCGTGGTCTCTCAGGGCTCTTCTTGCCACTGTTGTGACAGCAGAGAAATGAGGACGGACACACAAACACACACAAATGCACACTTGAGCTTGATTAGATTTCTAAATTCCCACCTCCACTGCTTTAACATCTGCTTCACCATTTCCTTGCTTTTGCTTACTGTTTAGTTCAGTCTTAAGCCATTAACATTTTATTTTTCCTCATTACCTCGTCTCTCGAGCACCTCCAACATGCTTATATGTGAGGGTTTTTGCACAGGAAGAGAAATTAAACCAGCTGTTGGCCCAAAAGTTCTTGTATTTATTGTTTGAGAGTCTTGCTCTCTTTTAACATCCTTTCTAAGTGAAGCAGTGCCAGTGTACATAATGTTGCTGATAGTGAGCAGGGGTTGGAGATGAGTGATCGATACATTTGAGAAAAAATAATTTGATAGATAATCGTTTATCACCCTTTTGTTTCTGTGTTTAACAATTGTATTTTACAGTGTTAGATTTTCAGCCACCTAAATGTCCCATTATAGTTTGTAGCTCTTTCAGTAAGGCAGTTGCAGCATGAATGGAAATAAAACAACAAAACTTTGTGTCTTCCACCACATTGAGATTTACACTTTGAGCTCAAATACTTCATTCATATGACGCACATCAGACGAGTAACCAGTGCAGACCAAATTACACAGCTTAATTTCCCACAATACTAATAGTTATTACAGAGGAGGAGGAAGAAACACTGCACTTCTGAATACACACTTGCACAACCTGAATGTAAAATCTTGTTAAATTTGTGTCGGTGTGCCCTTTGCATGATACAAATATAATGTGAAATTGGGAGCAAAGTAATCCCAACTGATGATCTTTAAGAACACTGTTCTTAAAATTTTCACTACGTTAAATTGAATTAGCGTCTCAAAAGATGAAGTGAGATCGATGACGACAAATTACGGCAGAAGAGAGGACGGAGAAAGTGAGGAGAGATGAAAAAAGGTGGATGAAATGCAGGAGTAAACGAGAGCGAGGTTACTTTGCTCCCAATTAATGAGAGCGGAGCGCCCACCAGAGTAATTTCTATTCCAGTTTAATTGAGTTTAGTTATTTCGAGCAAGTAACATATTCCTCATTTGGGAGCAGTTAAAGAGGTAGTGAAGGAGCTAGAGGGTAGAGAGATGTGTTTTCAGGTGCTCTGGCTATCTCCTGCAGGTAATTCTTCTCCCAGCAGGTGATGACAGACTTTGACAAGGTCACACCATTAGCTCTCTCTGCCCATCATTCTCTCCCTCACTTACCTTCTCCTCAGTTCTGCAGCCTCGCACACACTAGTGACTCCGGTTTTTCCAACCCTTCACCTTAATTTGTCCACCTTTTTTGCCATGTCATTTAGCTCTCTCTCTTATTTGTCTTTGGTTTCACAGTCCACATCCATGGGCCAATAAGAGTGTTTGGATAAGCGTGGCTTTCTCCTGGAAAGCCACACTATCCTGTTGGTTCCTAGAAATTATTTATACACACACTGAAATACACGTCCAGCATTTCACTGGAATATTGCAAACAAACATTTAACATCTACAACAGCTAAAGTTTAATGGATATCTTTTTAGCTGAATCTTTATTGTGTTGTAGTTCCAGTTTATAATAACTTTATTATGATAGTTAATAAAGCATACAACGACGCCTGTAAAACAAAATCAGCACATGTTGCTACATAGGTCACATGTGTAATTTTAAAGCAGTGATTTAAAGGCTTTATACATAATTCACTGTAATCAGATTCAGAAGAGGTCTGTGAATCTCATTAGCACCTCATTAGGACTGAAACAGGGGGAGAGAGGATGATTGCAGGGAAAAACAGATTGGGAGATGGATGGAAAATGAAGGAGGTAAAACTCAGTTCAAGGCTGAACTGACTGAGCTCTGAACTCTTGCTGCTCAAATTAACAAGTGTTGGTAGAATTTGGGAGATGTCTGTTTCTTGATGTGAGTTCTGTTTTTCAGCTTGTATTTACTTCTCTCTTTGCAAGAGAACAGGTGAAGGTTGCTGTAGCTCAGGGATGCATCTGGATTAAAGTCTGTGTACTGGGGCATTTCTGAATAAGTGCAAGCATTCTGAAGCTGAAGCAATTGGTGGTTTCATCGATGACATCAACTACATTCACCAAAAAAGTATTGATAATTGATTGAGCCATTTTATCAGGCAAAAGTGCAATATGTTTTCTGGTTCCAACAATGTGTAGATTTACTTTCTAAAATGGTTATATATTTCAGCTGAAAAGCACCAGTTATCATCCCATCAATAAAACTCTGTGTAAGCTGAATGTTTGATAAGTAAACTTTTCATTTTGTTCACAACTCACATCCACCGTATCTGCGCTGGACTGCAGATGCGTTGGATTGGTGGGTCTTGGTGTTTGACGTTGTTACTGAATGTAGGGAAATGTCAGCGTGAGATGGAGCTGATCTGACAGATGGCATATGGAGAGTACTTCACTGACCCTCTGTTCACCTGAAATGACACAAAGACATGTACACACAAAACACCTGCTGCTATATCCCTCTCTCCCTACCTTCCTACCTGTCTGTATCTCTCAATTTCACTCAATCTGCCTCAGTGACATGAAAGACAGGAACATTAATACCACAGTATGCATCTCTTTTTCTCCGACTGTAGCTCTGTTTTCTCAGTTTGGGCTTGGTCATATTTATCTTTTGTGTTTGGACTAACTTTTTCTTTGAAGTTAGTGAGGCCATAAAGGACTCATTCTGTGTGTGTGAGTCAGAAAGCCTGAGAGACTGACTGACGCAGAAGGCAGGTGTGTGTGTAAGGCAGGTGTGTGCGTACGTAACAGCCAGCATACCAGCTGCCGTGTTCCTATCAAGTATCTTTAGTTACACACAGAGGGATTTGACACTGAACCAAACCCTGTTCCACTGAAACACGATCAACCTGGATCTGTTCACCGACACACAAATACACTGTGGACACAAACAAACTTGGGCATCTGCACTTAATTACATAAATGCATATGCACCATGCTCTCAATCCACACACATGGATTGACCCACACAGAGAAGAAATCCTTGAACGTCTGTTTCAGCAATCTGTTTTCACATGCCTGATCATTTATTAATTTTACTCAGATGTAGGAGAGAAAAGGGCAACAGCAGCAAAGAGGCGTGTGTGTTCTCCTGAGGTGCACCTGTAAGCTTTTGGCATTTTTCCTATTGAGCTGTGGTGCTGTTTTTTTTTTTTTTTTTGAGTTGACAATCCCAAAGGCTTTTTCAGCCGGTGTTAGCTAAACAAGCACTGACCTGGAAGTTGCTGAGCTACTGAGATACTTTAATACTGGCTGCAAGTTATAAAAGATGGCATCCTCTCCCTCCTGAATGAGTGTGTTCATACCCTGTGCACCTTCAGGGTGACAAGTGACAGCTGACAAACTTTGCAGTAATGCATACACACTGATGAAGATACAGAAACTCCTTCAAAATCTCCCTAGATGGATGTCATGTCCAGATTCCATATGTTAAAGTATTGAGACGTGCTTGATTTACATTAAGTCATGCAAGATGACAGTAAGATGTTTTGACCTTTGCGTGCCTTATGCTTGAACCCTGAGGGGAAATGTTAGAAGCGATGCACACAGAGGAGGAGAAAGGAGTGGAAAACAGATGACAGCATGAAACGTTGGTCAACTTTAGGAGGGAGAAAGATGCAGGAGAAAGAGAGGCTACGGTGAGTGGTTGAGGATGAATGGAGGCAACGTAAAGAGGTCACATTCAGTGCCAGATGATTTTTTAAAAATTGTAGATCAGGTAAAGCTTACAGTTTAAACCTGTTGTATATTTAAATAGTATACGCTTTTGCATGTTCATGTGTGATGTCTTCTTGTGTACAGTCATCTACAGTATTTCTGAGGGGGTGCACATATGTGCCTTCAAGATGTTGTCATCGATGTATCTTGCACTTCATTTAGCAGGGCTTGTTTCTAATTTTACTTGACCTGCAGATGGACAGGATGCTGTAGCAAGCCAAGAAGCAATTTCACTATTTGGAGTGACACAAGCCCAAGGCGTACACGTTGGCTATAGGTACGCATACATGCAAAGAATGATGGATGCATGGAAATGTGCACAGCAAGATGCCAACCTCTGTAAGGCATGGGGTCGGTGGGTCCGTGCCATAATATACCCGGGGCAGTCCTTAACCTCTGAGGTGCTGTAAACAAACAGACAGATAGCTGGATATGGAGGGAAGGAACATTGCTCGAGGGGAATCAGGCTACATGTGGCGTATATATGCTACTGTGCATCCTGTGGCTGCTTTCTAATATTGCTGTGATTTAGCAGTGACTTGTGATTAAATTGTGTGTATGTATACGTCTGTCAGGCTGTTTATGTGAGAGAAGGTACCACAGTGCATTCTCTCTGTGGATGTACTTTATGTAGTACATCCACATTTGTTCAAAGTTGCTGTGAAGTTTTAGTCTTAGAAAACTCTGTGTGACTGCCAAACAAGGGTCAGGCTAATGATGGCGAACAGAGTGCACAAAATGAGTGTTGAGTTTACTTTTGTGAACATACACAGTTAGCATGCTTATCATGTGATCAGTCTGATTGACCACAAATGTGGTGCTGCACACAGATGTTTACTCAGGGGTCCACTTGACCCCTGATGAAATTTACATCATGCAGAAACTAGTAGTTTGTCAAATGAATTTTTTTAGACTTTTCAATTGTCTTATCAACTACATCATTTATCGTCCAAAAATAAAAGAAGACAGTTTAAATGAAAATTACATGACAGACTTTCTATTGACCTTTGCCTTATATCTTTGTACCTTATCTATTTATCTCACATTCTCATGTTTTGCCTGTGTATTGGACATTCACAGGACTGTGTCTATTTTCTATGATATACTTCAGAATTTTGTCATAATGTATTATATTTTAATATAGTGGGCTGCTATTACAACTAAATTTTCCCTTTGGGGATCGAAAAAAGCCATCCATCCATCCATCCATCCATCCATCCATCCATCCATCTATAGTAACAAAGCGTAATGGCATCCAGTCTGCATGTCGAAATGGCTTTGGGCAAGCTACTGAACCCCAAATTGCTCCTGAAGGTGTAGCCATCAGTGTGTTTGTGTGTGTCTGTTTGTGTGTGTTTGCGTGTGTGTGAGAGAGCGAGAGAGAGAGAGAAAGAGAGAGACAGAAAGATAGGATGTCACCTTACATGGGAGCCCCTTCCATCATCGTATGAACGTGAGTGAATGGAGTGAATGACATGTAGTTTTAAGTGTAGGAGTGGTCAAAATACCAGAAAAGTATAAATATGTAAGTCCATTTGTCTACCATCTATCGTAGCAGTAGGAGAAGTATAAAAAGGTATGGGCAGATGAATGGGTCAGTTAGTGTAGAGTTTTAGAGAATAAGTATTTTTCCAAAATGAAAAATTCAAAATTGTGAAGGAAAAAAAAACTTCAGTAGTTATCCTCTTTTCCCTTTTTGCTTTAAATATTCATTTGAGATACACACAAATTGTATCACTAATTGAACATTGTATGTGGTGTTCATGATTTTAAAAAGCGGATTTCTGTCACAAAAGACAGAAACTGGATAGTCATTGTTTGAATAAAAACGCAGGTTGGTTTTGAAGTAAAATATATAAATGTATCCCAAAAGTGACTTCAGTATTCAGATGTAATGAAATATGTAATGTGTGTTTGTACCGCACAACCTGGATCTTTATTGAACATGATCTTTCCTGATTAAAAGTGTGAAAAGGAGAGATGTAACAAAAAATGTGGTGCAACAAAAGAGGCTGATTTCCATTCATCACCTACTAGAAAAATATTCACCATCCCCCTAACAAGCCAAATATATTTTTGAAAATCACCTCCTGATTCTGTAAAGCCCTGCTTTTCTTCCAACAATTCTCCCCCCCCCCCCCCCCCCACTTCTATTCTCTTTTCTAATGGTAATGAACCCTGCCTTGAACCTTCCTTTTAATTGGTGTCGACTCAGACGAGGAGAGTGTGTGTGGAGGAGAAAAAATCTTTCTTTAAAGATTCCATAAATTAATTTTTACCAAGTAAGGGGGTCCTGCATAGCAATTTATTCAGACAGTTGGCTTTGTACACGCTGCATCCTTGGCTTTTAAAGGAATGCTATTTAGAATAAATAATGCACTGTGGTTAAATGAGGAGGCCTTTTAGAGGGACTGATGAGCCACCGCGGAGCCACTTCGGGCTGCGCAGGGGAGAAGATATCAGCCAGGGAAATTAACAGGCTGAATAGATGCTTGGACTTTTTAGCTCTATAATGAGACACCCATAGTCTGCATAGTCCTCAGTGCGCACACTGTACATGTATACACATATCTGCTTTCACATGCATGCTCACGTAGCCTGAATAACTCACTGTGCACGAGCTGACATAAACATAGATGTTCGGCTCGTGTGATATGGCGCTGTTTATCATGTGATGACAGAAAAGCGCCAAAAAATGGAGAAAAGTGAATATAACACAGAACGGGGTAATTCTGAACATGAAGACTCTGACCAGCCAGGACAAAACAAAGAGTTTCTATGAGAAAGAGGGGCTTCTTCTTCCGCATTGGCATGATTTGGGTTTGGAAAGTCTGACCTGATCTACTAAGTTTTGCATTTCATGCTGCCCCATGTTTTCATTTTATACACTTGTTACAGAAAATCACAATTATAACTTTAATGGTAGAGTTTACGTTATGCAAAAAGAGCCAATAAAAAAAAAACAAAAAAAAATAATGGTTTAAATTGACACATCAATCTTTAAGGTGTGTTGGATTGACTTAAGATGTTCTCTTATGCATTTAGTAACATGCAGGAAAACATACTACCTTAATATTGCTGCCAGCTTCTGGTAGTGCTTGGTGTGTCATAGTTAATTAAGTCATTTTTTTTCTTTTTCCCCTCCAGCCCATAATTAGCTAACGTTATCTAGTGTGGTCAGTTATAGATGATTAATGTATGCAAACCTGACACTGAAGGAACAGCAGTTACATAATCTTCGAGACAAGCCACAACGTAACCGTGCACATCACAGGTGTGCTCCAGCACTGAAACAGATAGCACTGTTGACAGCCCTGTGCAGAAAATGACCTACATTGGATATGAGATTTTTGTCATGTTGCACAACCTGAATATATGTGCAACCTTTTCATACTTTACAGTGTTAACAATAACTTACCACATAATCTGATTGAATAGAGTGATAACAAAGGAGTGTGTATCACAGAACAGTGAGTTGCAGTCTCATAGAAATAAGAACAGTAAGCACTGGAGTGAAGCTAAACTGCCTTAATTCCTACTTTAAGTAGGAGCTACTTGTAGATTTAAATAGCATCGCAGTTTGGTGCTGCTGAGCCATGGTGTCACAGACCAGCGCTGATGCATCCTGCTGTGAGTGCACACTGCAAATGTTGTTGTCAAACCACGCTATGCCACTGTTAAAGCAAATCATGGATCTGTGAGGCTTTTATTCAGGTGATAATTCAAATTTACCCATACATACAATGAAAACTTTGTCCTGATGTATATCCTCAAAGTATAATGTCTCAGTTCTGTTATATCTGACTGTAACAAAGTACAGTACAATGTTTGTCTTTTACATGCAGCGAGAAGTATTTAGCAGTAAATTAGCTGTTCATAAATATCCCAGCAATGCCTTGAGGTTATTTATTTAAATGGCACTATTTAAAAATCCCCGTTCCAGCCTGTAGGTTCACATCAGTGGTAATCTTATAGTTACATAATAAACATTTCAGTAAGTTTAGACACTTGCAAATTAGTCTTACATATTTATTACATTACTTACATATTTATGCAATATCTATCTTTATCGTTCCATCTATTTTCCTTCACAATATAACAGATTGGATAACCATTGAAATTATGAAAGCATGATTTTGGGTACAAGTGAAAAATTTCACAGTATAAGGTTGGATCCTGTAATCCCTGCTTGTTAGACTGGTGTAATTATTTTATCCATTTGTTGGCTAGAAATAGAAGAATGTTGATTTGCAAAGATTGTTGGTGTATTCCAGGTCACTGAGCATGTGCCGTTCCACTTTTCCAAACCCTTGCTTGTAATAATTTATGACCTTGAAACCAATCATGATTGTTTATGCTTGGACTAATTTTGTGTGGATTCATTCAACCAAGAATGTCCTTTCACCTCTGTCATCCCAGCAAGGTTTTCCCTCTCTTCTCTGCTTCTGGATCAAAATAACTGTATAAATGCACACAAACAGGATACAGCGCATACATATACACACGCAGCTTTACACACACATGCAATCATCTGTACACACGGGCAGAAAAATGGATGTATGCCCACACAGATGCTCGTACGTTCTCAGATTGATTCGCACAGAGGCAAAAGGCCTCATGGGGAGTGGCTGTGGCTCTGAATGATAAATGCCTGTCTGCCCTGCGACCTGACCTGTTTAGTCTGAGACGAAAGCTGCCACTCTAACACACAACTGACACTACTCCAGACACCAGCTAATGTGTGTGTTTTACCAGTTTACATGAAATAGATAAGATAACTCAAATATTTTCCTTAAGGTTGTTTGTTGTGCACATAACATCAACTCATAAGACTGATCCACTGGGACTGAAACACTGAGCAGCATTTTTTACTAACCTTAATCTGTAAATAGCCACCGTTTACTGACATTTATTCTCATAAGCACATAACTTGATTTTGAACATCATCCCAAGTTCCTCCTAGAAGCTTAATAGTTCCACATGTTTGTTTGTATGTGTGTTTGTTTTACCATCCTTAAGTCTCCATCCAGCTGTCCCTTCACAACATCCTCAGCCTGAGGGGCTGCTCCCATAACATTGTCCCATAACGGCTCCTTCTATAGAAAGTAGGACTTTGCATTAGAAATGAGACTCATGGGACTCTTCCCAGAATTCAGCTTTGGGGTTCCCCTCTTCATGGTGCTCATTTCTAATGCAATTCCCTGCACATATGTGCTTCTGAATGTTTGTGGGGGGGCTTTTGCCATCGCTCACTTTTTTTTTTATTAGCATTTTCTCTCTTATGAACCATTCAAGCAGCGAATACAACTCATTTTCCATAATGCAATATTTATCACACATTCAAGTCATTTTTACAAGACAGATGTCATCCATTTCACAGCACTGGGCAGGTGCGTGAGGCATTTCTTTTAAAAGGCCATAATCTGAAGGCATTGCATTTCCTCTTACTTGTCTTTACTAGACCCACGTTGCCAATTGAGCTGCATCCTATCTCCGACATAGCCGAAGGCCATGTGAGCTTGCCATAAACTAGCCATGTTATAGGTGTATTGATTGGTCAACAGATTGCCTATATTCTATAAAACGCAGTTCTAATGCGAATGTCTTTATTAACCATGTTGGTAATAAATGTGGAGAACTGAAAACAAGTCAAATTATTTTCTCCCTTCTTTATGGGTATATTTCAGTGTGGTTTGGGGCTTGGTTATTCTTGTGGTAACCCGCATTAATCTTTGTCTTTATGCTACTATCCAAGTCTTTAACAATGTAGATTGAAAGCAAGGTGTCAAGAGAAACAGTCAGGCCTTTGCAACTTATCTTAGGTGCTTATTCTGCCCAAATCTATACTGTCTTCAACATCACTTACCACAACTCACTTTTATAGACTTGCTTTCATGTAATTATCTTGTATTGATTGAATTAGACATCCCTTTTCTCCCCTTTTCTATTTTTTCACCTTGCCTTCATTTCCTTCGCGCTCAGCTGCTTTTTTAAAAATTTAATTTCAGCCTTTCTCACCATTTGGTTCCTTTGATGGGCATCAACTCTCACTATCCCACTAAACAGAGCAGTGTGTGTTGTGTTGTATATGTGTGTGAGAGTAAGAGAGAGACCCCAGAGGGAATTCGGCAGCTTTACCTCTCAAACCCCTCTCTCATCCCTCAATCACAATCCTCCTTCACAGCCTCCAAGCTCTCATCCTCCCCCTTCATTTCTTTTTGAGTCCTGTTGTCATCTTCCCTCTGTCTCTCCCCACCTGGTGATGAAGATGTGCTCTCTGGCATTTCATTTTTTTGTTGTTGCTTCCTTTCACCCAGTCCTCACTCCCTCACGTCTCTTTCCCTTCTGACATATTCCCCTCTCTGTCTTTGTTTGGATTTTGAACCATCTGAAGAACATTTTCATTGATGTTTTCAGCACATGAAGGTTGATTAATCTGCACCATCCAATATAAGATTAACAGTATTATAATCTAATCTATAAATGATGACTGCTTTTAATCGTTTGTTCATCGCTATCACACAAGATTGGCTTCATTTTTGTATAAAGTAAGTAATTTGTTGATCATTAATAGTTATCCATTAATGGCTTTATACTAAGAGCATTTGTTAAGTTAATTACACCCACCAAGCTTGTGATTGCGTACTCTGTTTCCTTCAAAATGTGGAATAACTCAGGGGGGAAATTGTCCCTTGAATCAGGGAAGCTAGTCACGACATTCAGATCATCCTATAAAACATACAAAAAGAAAAGAGAGGTAATATTGAAATAACATGCATATTTACAAAGAGACCTTAAGTAAATATTTAGTTTCTTATCCGAAAAAAGCTTCTGAGACAGGATGTCAAAATAAAAGCCAGTTACTGATAACGTATTCAGTTAGATAGATGTGACAGTTATCAGTTAGCTACAGTAAGCTGGTTGTTAGACCACAGAAAAAAAGCAGTGTTGGTTTTTACCCTGTAGCTGTAGGATGCTGCAGATCTCAGCTCTTTTAGATAAGTCATTGGACGCCAGTGGCACATTAGCAGGTTTCTGTGTAAACTGGTGGTTAACATGCAGTGGGATTGATGGGGCACTTTGACACTCTTACTGACTTCCCCCCCTGCTTCATCTGTCATGTTTCCCCACCTTGTATCTCCTCAAACCATCAGCTTTTTCCTGTTTCATACTCACCTCTGTCACTCCTTCACTCTCCTTGTGTTTTGTGTGTGTGTGTGTGTGTGTGTGTGTGTGTGTGTGTGTGTGTGTGTGTGTGTGTGTGTGTGTGTGTGTG
>JBAJHX010000036.1:6926500-6953387 GCA_037176925.1 Amniataba percoides | reverse complement strand
TGTGTGTGTGTGTGTGTGTGTGTGTGTGTGTGTGTGTGTGTGTGTGTGTGTGTGTGTGTGTGTGTGTGTGTTATAAAGACATTCTTATGACAGTTTTCTGTCAATCACTGGCATGTATTTCTCTCTCCTACCCTCCCCTCCCTCAGTTACATCTCCTCGAGGCCCCCGGTCTCGTACATTAACAGCTTTCATTTAGTTTGGTTTGTCTGCAGTCAGATCCCACAAGCCCAGAGTTAGCTGCTGTTTTATTTATACTGTTTGTATTTTGACAGTTGTTTTGGTAAACCTTGCCAGCGCACTTATTCACAGAGGAGACGCTGCATCCTGCATCAGCGTAACAAAGTGTGTTTTCACCACATTTGATCGGTCTGGGCTGTCAGTCGGTGATTGGGAAGCATAAAAAAACACAAGCAGAAAAAATACATGTAGAAAAAATGAATAAAACAATAAACAAAGATACATTTGTAAGTGAGTAAGTTAATGCATTTTAATGGATTGTAATAACAATTGTGGAATTGAAATTGGGACAACCCAGAGACTGCATCCTTGTATTAGAAGAACTTTTTTGTGGATGTGGAAAATAAGTGAAGTGGAAGATTAAATGCATTTGGTCTTTCTCCCTCTCTCTCTCTCTCTCTCTCTCTCTCTCTCTCTCTCTTTCTTTCCCCCTCACTCTCTCTTTATATCACACTCTCACACACTCATGCACAGACCAGCTCACATCTTAATTACCGAGGCTTGATGGGTACTTAACCTTGCCCCTTGCTGCTTATGCTAATGCAGAGAGGTCAGGAGTGTGCCGATTGGCTGGCTCGCTGTCAACTCAGGCAGAAAACTGTCGGAGTGCAGTCGAGAGGATGAGGGAGACCAAGCAGCAAGGACAGGGGGAGATACAGGAAAGTGAAACGGGGAAAAGGATGGAGGGGGAAAATACGTATGTAATGTAACTAAACAAGTTACAGATGAATACTTTTTTTTTTACTGTAGAACAAAAATTTTTTTGAACATAGCTGAACAAATTGGATATTAGTTTTAGTTTTTTTTAAAACAAATTTCTCTAATTAGGCGCATCATGGAAATAGGTCATTGTGTTAAGAAGCGCACAGGGCTATGTAGAAATGTACATCTCAGTTACACAACCATTCCTCACTAATCTTACAAGTATGACCTCATCCTTTAAGCAACATGTTTGTTAAGGAACATATGGCTAGCTCTGTGTGTGTGTGTAATGAGCTCATCCTCTCCCCCCCCATGTAGCTATCTGTATAGGGCCGAGGGTGTTTAGCAGCGGGGAGAGTCATTGAGAGGACACACACACACACACTCTGTCTCACACACACACACACACACACAATTCACAGCTGCAAGTCTGTTTTGCATGTTTCTCCACCTGACGAAAAAAAAGTGCTTCACTAGATGAGGCTCCAGGTCTCTGCGCCTCAAATGTTTTCCTGATAACTTTAAAGGACATAGTAGATGTTTTTGGTTAACATTTCTGATAAAGGTTACAGACCTGTGTTCAAGGCGACGTTGTTATCTTCACTGGAAACATCATGAACAAAGTGAAAATTTCCATCAGGACTAGTGCAAAACAAAACGAAATGAACTTGTATATACACACCACTGAATGTATATAAAAAAGTGACAAGTTAAAAAGGATCAAACACTTCACGTTTTATAGCTTTTCTTTGGACGTAAGACATTTGTGGCATCTGATTCTCTGCATTGTTACTATACATAGGTTTCATGTAAATAAAGCCTCAGAAGATAATCCACAAATGAAGGGCCTCTCTTTCACTTCAAGTTTTGTTGTAAGAAAGTTGAAGAGGCCCTTATATAGGTCACTCAGTGTCTCACCCTAATGCCTACAGTTATTTTAATGTCATATGTACAGCAAGGGGCTTCTTCAAGTCAACCTGATCAATTCAGTTGGACATTTAGTCTGGTCTAATTTGACTGATTCACTGTGTCCACTCAGCTGTTAAAAACCAGTATGTACAGCACAGCCGTCCCTACCATACATACATACCACAGAGGTCATACATGTATGCATGGACTACTGTAGGCTCTCGCCGTAGCCATCCG
This sequence comes from Amniataba percoides, assembly GCA_037176925.1. Classification (NCBI taxonomy): domain Eukaryota; kingdom Metazoa; phylum Chordata; class Actinopteri; order Centrarchiformes; family Terapontidae; genus Amniataba; species Amniataba percoides. Next base: position 6,951,302 of record JBAJHX010000036.1, on the reverse strand, counting down.
CGGCCACGTCCAGTATGTTCAGAGCACGTGGGTGTTCGGACCCCGTGTGTGGGTGCGTGTGTGCTCTTGAGGCTATGGAGAGCAGTAACGCAGAGTTGACAGGGCGCCGTAGAGATTTAGGGCGAGGTGCCAAGGAAGCCAAGGAAACACGTGTGTGTACACTCACACTCACACTTACACACACACACACACACACACACACATACACCCACACACCTCGTCCTCCGATCTTGTGGGGTGGGGTGGGGGGGGGGCATCTGCTCTGGTCCGGGTCACTGGCGGCGAGCGCTCGGTCAGGCTCAAAAGTATCGCCACGGCAACTGCATCGCTTAATCCCATTCCATCTCATCCCATCCACAAACTGTGTGCGATGTGATTGGCCCGTTCCCCCCGGGGCGCCGAGGCGACGACTCAGACGCTGTCTGCTTACTCTCTGTGTCAGCTATGGGTCTGAGTCTGTGGGCAGGGAGCGAGTCGCGCATTAAAGGAACGTTTGGCGCATTTTGTCAGGAGACGGTGTGAATTATGCAGACGCACCCCTACTGTGTTTGTGGGTGTGTTTGTGTGTGTGTGTTTGTGCCGTGATGCCAGTGTGAGTCCTACATGAGGAACAGACAACCCCCTACCTTTTTCTTTTTCTTTTTTGTGTTCCCCCCGCTGTTTCACTTCGGCCAGTCTTGAAAATTTATCGACTATTTTTTTTTTTTTTTATTATTATTAATTACTAGCATGATGATACTCTACTGCCACCAGTCACTTTATAGGCACAATAAAAATGAGTGTTTTTAAAGATCAATAGAAGTGCAGTTCTCTGAGTGCATAATATCCAAACGGCTTTCTTCTTTTCTTCATGCTTCATCTGTTTTGGCATCTTAAGTAATTTGCTGTTACCTGTTCAACACTTGTATGTCAATAAAAAGTTAGATTGAGGGGTAAAGATGAGAGGAGTCACTAAAAATAACCCTGAATAATACAAACAGCTCAAAATAATCACAAAAACACTCTCACTTGTGCCTTCATGTGTCTTCCCTTCATTCCTTCACTCATTTTACCAGTTTTACCTTTCATCGATCACTCCCTTCCTCGCTCGCATGACAGTGTGAGCTGGCTTTGAATTGAGTTGTCTGCCTTCACCTTTCTACTCTTCCCCTCCTCACTCTGCTTTCTCACACACCCTCCTTCCACCTCCATCACCATCTCTCTTTGTTTTGTGCAAGAATACAAACATAGTCTGAATTAAAACACAACTGACAGTTTGCATCCAGTTTCCTCGCTCCTCATGGGTCCCCCCCCCTTCCTAGAATTCCTCCCTCACTTACATGTCCACCCCCCCTCCCTCCTCAGCTTCCCTGCCTGCCTCTCTTGCTCCAGCTGTCAGGAGGCTTCATTATTAAAGATTCATAGTGGAGTCTGAGTAGCTCTTCCAAAAGCTTTTGTCAGACAGACCGAGTGTCTCAAATCTCACTGCCACTAACTGGAGGTGACATAAAGACTCACATAGATCCACAAGCACACAGTCAAACACACACACACACACACACACACACAGACACACATACACTCTCTCCTTGTGGTATTTTACTATCTGTCCAGCCCTTTTTTTCATTCAAATAATCTTGAAAATGGGATTCTTACTGCTGTTTTTCATTCCTAATAAGTCATTCTAAAATCCCTTATCAGTGCTTATTCTCTTGCCACTTCACATCTTGTCTAACAGCTCCTGATGGTTGTAAATATTTGACACACACCACAGTCTTATAAATCCACGGTCTTTGGATGGTTATGTTTGTTATGTCATTATGTGTCACAGCGATCTTACTTGTTACAAGTAGTGTCTCTTCCACTTTTTCGCTCCCTCTCTCTCATCCTTCCACATTCTTACACATGGGTGCATATCATATATCTTACTGTGATTGAGAAATATGCATTAATTAAATCTTATGCAGTATCACATGCCTTTTGACAAAGCCATCTTGCTATTTAGGCAAAATGTCCATATAATTTTGCCCGACTCTAAGGGCACAAGACCACAAAGGGTGTGCTAACCATCGGCTTCGTTGATTGACCAAAAAGAGACTTAACTTGCTGCCATTTCCATACACTAATTCAATGTAGAATTGCAAAGATGTGATAGACACCCTCTCAATTTTCTCCCACTTTGTCCCCAACTTCCTATCTCCCACTGCTTTTTAAAGATCATGTCCTACTTGCTATACTTTGCCCATTCGAAAACCTACATTGCTCCCTGTTAAAGTTCACTCGTACCTTACAGAGTACAATGTATTGAATTGTATTGAGGTTTGGCCTGATGGATGATTGGTGGCTTTGATCAAGAAACGATCCACTTATGATTTATGAGACATTGTGATGTTCAAGACAGCCATTTATATGAATTAGATGGTGGAACAACACACAAGTAATCTATTTTGTTCACCATAACAAAATAAATGGTTTTCTTCTCAATCCAAAATCCTGCCATAGCTCTGTTTGATATATTGGACAAAACAAACCAAATTTGCACCATGGGAATTACCTTGAGTGAATTCTTTGCTATTCTCTCATAGACTGGAGGGGATAGCTTGCATGCCACCAGGGAAAACAAAAATCTTGTGGAAGGGAACTTTCACAGACTGGGTCCTTTTGTCACACAGACCATTGCTGACTTGAACTATCTGGTGCTGGTGCTACCAATTGGTCTTTTGAAATTTGAAGTTTCTTCTTAATACATATAATAGCAAATACAACCAGTTTCTCTTAGATGCAGGCAGGTTTATCATTGAAGGCCACTAATGTATATGTGTGTGTAAGAGCATGTGCTTTTCAGACCCATCAAGCCAGAATATCTTCATTAACAGTTTAGAGAAACAGATTTTCAAGTACCCTTTCTATGTTTTATCTAAGAATAACAAGCTTCAAAGTGAAAGCTTTTTTCTTAAGCTTGATTTAATATTACAGTATGTTACTATTTCACATGCACACATGGTTGAATGGGGAAACCTGTAATATAGTTGTCATACAATGGGCAGTCCAAAGTCACTTGAATTTTATCTTTGTTTTTGAGACAGAAGTGAGGCAGCATGAGGCAGTTGGTTAAAAAAATCCTGTATTATCTAATTTAATCTCTTTCTAATCTTTTTCTTTGCATTTGCTTGCACAGAAAAGCCCAGGAACAGCAGAAGAAGGTGGTCGTAGCAGGTTGTGTTCCCCAGGCCCAGCCGCGGATGGACTACCTCAAAGGACTCAGCATCATTGGGGTATGTACTGTCCTAATGTAAATGTTTATGTGTGTGCTCTGACTTCCTTATATGGAGGCAATAATCTGATTAAATGCAGATGGTGTACTCATAAAACATATTTCGTATATCTGTATGTGTCCCTTTGTTTGCCATTAATTTGTGTCTAATGGATAACTTGTATGAAGCACAGACACACACATACACACAGAGACGATTTGACCTGTCATTCACCTGGCTGCCAGCCTGCTGCGTCTCTTCTATCCTGGTCTCCCTGCCGCTTCGTTGATCAATAGACCTCCCCAGGAGACCAAACCGAGACCACTAAGATGAACATGGTGGGAATTAGAAAAGACGGATGAACGGATGATGGGAGGAGGGAAGAAAGTGTGTGAGCACATGTGTGGAGAGTTAGAAAGAATGTAGTGTATTTGAAAGATAAGGGCCAGAAGACAGCTAGTGCACTGGGTGAATAAAAATGATAGTGGCAAAACTAGATTAAAACCACATGTAATACAACCTGTTGACCATCATCATGATTAAGGTTAGACACCAAAAAAACCTGTGTGTCTGTAGCAAATCATTAACCCTGGTTCTTCGTGTAAACAGACAACGGAGAGAAGTGCAGTTTATTGACTATAATATCTTTATATTATAGACACTCAAAGGATGTTCAAAGGGAAAACTTGGTTAACATCAGGGAAGTCATAGATTTATGTAGATCAAACAACAGGAGGGAGAAGAAACCTTTTTAAGTATATTATTAGTGCGGTGAAATGCAGTAACAAAAATTAGATATTTTGGCTTTCAATTATTTTGGTTTTCAGTCCATAAGCAATTAAATGTGCAGTTATTTTCCTGGGTTGCAGATATGAATACACTGGATGGCAAACTGTGATATTGAACAATTATTTAATTTTCTGTCAGTTTCACCTAAGTAATCACAGGGGGGAACTAAAAAGATGCGTCAAGGTTATCACTATTTAACAGCTAAATGAATATTCCTCATTAAATCATTAATGATGTTTGTAATTAGAGAGTGTGTTTTTCTATCTGCTGTCACTTTCTGAAAAATCATTTTGAGTCTTAAGTGCAATTTATGTTAACACTGACGGTCTTCATAAGTTATTTTTCTGTTATTGCCAGTTCAATCTCACAAGCAATCATGTAAACAAAATTGCATCTAATATTTGGACTTAATAATATTAATATTAAGTTGTTAGCTGTTCTGAGCAATATGTTATGCAAACATGTCTCTACCTCGCATGCAGAATCAGAGATTTACGTCATGCTTAGGAGGCAGAGAAATCCCTGTTTTTCCTCAGACTGAATACAGTTGGTCTCCGTACAAGTATAATGCATTGTTGTTCACTCACACAGAAGATTTGCCTTCGAAATCACCACGGAAAACTTTGATCTTTACTGCACATGGTTGCGTAAAAAACAAACTGCCTCATTGAAAATGGGGATAAATCCAACGATCCGATATCAAATGCTGATAACTGCCATGGTCCTAAAAATAGAGGATATATGGGGGGGTATATCCTTTACCATAAATAATATAATTCCATTTAAGCAAACATGCCACCGTGTAACATAATTACATTCAAATCAAGTGTCATGTATGTATAATATAATTACATTCAGATAAACAGGCTTGTATATGTAAAAGCCTTCCGGGCGAGGCAAAAACATCTGGGAAGTTTACCACCGTCGGTCGGCCCTTTCATTGTCATGAGTAGATTGGATTATGCATTCACACACACACTGATGCATGAATGCATGCATGAACAGACACACACGTAACAAACACAGACAGAGGTATATGAGCATGCACACACTCCCCTTGTGCATCCTTGGTAGTTACAATCAGCCACACAATGACAGTGACAGTTGGTGGGTTATGCAAATTAGATGCAAATAACCAGCTGTGAATTTGTATATAGTGATTGCACTAACGGCTAGATAAGGGGTGTAGTTAAAAAAAAAGTGCTTCCTGTTGAATTCATTCAGTTTAATTGACCTCAATGTCAGCTTTTATGTGTGTTTCTGTTGTGCTTTCCTGTCTGAAGTTGCTGCGAAGTGAATGACAGTATATTGTGTGTAAGGTACACAGACAGTCACGCAAGCCTACTGTGCTTCACATCTTTGAACTAGACATGTCACATCTTGTATCTGAGACACATCCACACAGACACACACCTATGTACACACACACACACAGTGCTGGCTAGGTAATCAGAGGATTACAGTGGGTAAGCATTGTTGTAAACATGAGAGGCACGCACATCAGTCTTCTCAGCATACAGTATGTACATGTGGGCTGTACTGAATATTGTGAGCCCAGTTTCTTTCCTTCATTAATGTCTTCTAAATCACTCCCAAATAATATGCCTTCACATTACAGCTTATTGCAACTGTCTAATGTTAAACAATATGACAGCTCCCCTTAAGAATAACCTGGGTGCAGTGTCTTTATTATTTTCTTTCTAATCCTTTGTCCATATAAAAGAGTTTTCTTGAAGACATAGTATTTTTAAAGGAAACATGTACTATTATAGGTGCTCTCTCTTAGGTTAGAGATAGCCTAAATGTGTGTATATGGGTATTTCTGTCTGCCCAACAGATACAGGACCTATTTGCACCGTTTTGCAATCACTCCACATAAAGATTTTTTAATATATTGTAAGAATTTTTTTCTTCAATATCAGCTCAATAGATTAAGTGTATTTTTTACATATTCAAACAATTATCCAGGTCTATTAAGCAAAGTTTGATAAAAATCAGAACTGAAATGGGAGATATGAATTAATTGCGAAAATGTAAACAATACCCGACCCATACTGTGAGAAGAGACACCCGCTGCTTCTCTGAATGAGCCCAGACTGTCGGGCCATTAGAAGAAATAGGTTTTATCTCAGTGTGTAACATGCATATAACTGCTGCCTGCAAGGCACAGTGTGCATCTCTGTAAGTGTGTTTGAAAGAGGGGTTACTCTGAGTAATGGGCCTGGAGGCATTGAATATCGGTGCCAAGGGTTAGAGCACAGACCTCTAATAATAGAGAAAGAATTAGGTGGAAGGGACGCTGGCAGGAATGAAAGCATTTCTCCTTGCATTCAGGAGAATTTTCTCTCCTTCTTCACTACTTTGTGCCTGCCTCCACCCCTCCCTGCCTCTTCACTCTCCAGATTATTAGCAGAAGGATGGTTGATTTGTGAAATCGGTGCTGTTCTCAGTAGAATATTCTGGCTCTTTCACTATCCAGCTCAATCTCCTGACAGTCTGCTCTTGCCCATTTTCTCTACATGAATTGTTGGTGTTTCAGAGCTCCCCTTGGCAGATCTGCAGGATTTTCTCTAAGAGGCAACGAGATGACTGTCTCGCTTGATTGCAACATGTTCTGTTTCAGTCATTCTCTCATAATCTAAGGACGTTCTGTTGGTTTATTCTACCCTGAAGAATAATCTGTTTGCTACCTTCTCAATGTTTTTTTTCTTTTCATTCCTACCTCTTAGTTCTTTTCTATGAAATCCTACAGCCAGACTGTGCATGTGTCAATACATATTGTTACAGCTGCATAGAAACCTAGTGACATTTAAGAAATCTATATCAAGTAATCCTGGCTGGAGAAAACTTGGTATGATTGCATCTGTTTGTACGGGGTTTCTGTGTGTGCATACTGCGTATTGCCTCTGTGTGTATTTACAAGCCTTACCTTGTTTAAATGTGGATCACTATACGTATGTTTGTAGGTTGTCAATATGAGGCTTTTGTTTGACTGTGTGCACTTGGTTTGTCAGCGTCAATAAACTTTTCCCACGTGTGTCTGTCTGCATCTCAGGTCCAGCAGATTGATCGAGTGGTGGAAGTAGTGGACGAGGCTGTTAAAGGTATTTTAACACACACACAGGCACGCACACACAAGCACACACAAAAGCTCTTGTTGTGTGAACTGCATGTATGAATGATTTTCACTGAAGTAGTCTGTCCACTTATTGACAGAAGACAGGGACCATAAATTTGCTGATTGGTAAGAGTAAGAATATATCACTTTCCTGTGTTATAAGAGCACACAATGAAATAGTGATGGCTTTGAATTATTCTTTCTTCTTTCTCACAGCTAACATTTGAAAGAATGTTCATTAATAGTGGGGTACTAGAGTTTTATTAGAAATTCCAATTATGTTTTCAGCACAAAGATCAACCAGAGCATGTTCTTTGGGTTAAAGTGAGATATTCAAGACCACGTTGACTTGATTTCCAACTTTTTTTTTTTCATGATTTAAAGGATGAAGCGAAATGCATCTTACTTTTTACTTCACCGCACAGAAAGATTAATGGTTCAGATAGACTTTGTGCGTTGAATAGCAAAGCGATCAGTGTTGCTTTCAGATTCTATCTGCCTTGCTGTCTGAGTAGCTTGTTAAGCGGTCGTCTCTGTCTGAGAAGCTCACTGACAGCGAGACGGACTCACATGGCAGTGATTAGGTCATCCTTTTAAACTGTTAGTGAACCACCGCACTTAACTGTTTAATGAAGGTCAGGCAGAGTTTACAGTGTGAGTGTCCAGTCAAGCTGTCATACACCCCCAGCTGTTCTCTAATAAAGAACAGATTCAGTTTACAGTGTGTGTCTGTGTGTGAGTGACTAGTTTGCTCTGCAGGCCTCACTCTAATGAAGGACAGCTGAACTGAGGCTTGATTTTACAATGTGTCATCAACCCTAAATCGTCTGACTGCGCATACACTCACATTCACACATGTACACTGTCACTTTTATTCCCCCCTTTCTTCTCCATGATTTGCTCATTCTTTTCTTTTTCTTCTCGTTCCTTCTTCCTCCCGTTCCTCAGCATCTTTGGTCTCTCGCCCCCCTCCAGTCTTCCTCTCTCTGCTTTCTCACTGTTCTACTCCATCCCCTCTGCCCTCTTTCCCTCCCTTTTTTCCTCCCTTCTTCACCCCCTCTGTAGAAAGTAATTTCCCCAGTATCATTACAGTTCTTTATGACCTCGTATAAACTGAGAGCTGTTATTTCAGCTCGGAGGCGTGGGCATAAACCTTTAAGCTAGAGGATTTGCCTTTCGTAATGGCTACTAAAATACTTACTTCAATGGACTGCTAATAGACGCAGTTCCTTTGCTGCATCAAAATTGCTTGCAGGTCTGTTTTCCACATGACAAGAGCACTGGTATGCTTTTATGAGCTAAGGTCTTGAGGTGTGAGACGTTCTATTTAGGTTTGGACCCTGGCTCGAAAAGACCTTAACAACCACCACTCCGTAAGAATACTTCACTACTGTAAAACTGCATTTAATCAGAGTGCATCTACCTTACATAAAAGTCGAGTTACTACCTGTTGTAAATGGCAAGGCATTTTTATCCTTTAGTTATCTCAGGCTGGATTGCTGAGCATGCACACAGCACTTGTATATGTATACTGGCTCGCACATTACAACCACTGCCCAGACGTGTGGCACTTGCCGCTGTGCAGCATCAGTGATTTGGTGGGTAGTGTTACTGTGGTCACAAGCTTGCTTATCCAAATCATTTATTTATTTATTTAGCCGTGCCAGATGTTGATTTTCTTGCTAACAAACAAACACAGCTTTGGATTTATCTTGGACTCCAAGCCCACTGGCAGATCCATAAAAGATTAATTAATGACACCCATGGATAGACATTTTTGCGAGGGCATCAAGCCACATTTTTATGTCTCTTAGTGATGCACAATAAACAAACACAGAACAACTGGTTTTCTTGAAGAGTAAAATACTGAGCATGAATGTTTGCATTTATTTAATCATGAATTATGTTTGTACATAAATCCACACAAAGGCTAGAAAATGTTTTATACATGTTTTCACTCTTAAAGGAACTTTAAGGCTTCCATTGAAATGTGATCTTTGCTCCATTAATAAATAACTGCTGCACCTCTTTCTTTATAGGACCATTTTGATGTCTTTTGTTTCTTTATTGGCCTCCTAATATTGATCTTCTCTCACTGAGATGATAGCCTCGGATGATACCATTTCACCTGATCTTTTATCTTTTGGAAACGGTTGAGATTTAGTGTGTGTGAGACATAGAAACTGGGAGCAGAAAAGGTTAGACAGGCTAATGTATCTACTTAACCAGAGATCAGAGGCTGTATGGCATCCATATAACCTCATGATCCTTATTTCGCCAGGATAAACAAACGGTTTGCATGTATCAGTGCTGAAAAAATAAATCAGGCTGCAAAAGACGTGAGTGAAGGGGAAATGAAGAGCAGCAACAAAGAGACACGCTGATGCATTCTCATATGTATTTTAAGTCGTTTTCTGAAGTCCCAACAGTCTCTTTTAGTGCTCAATAACCTCCCACCTTCAAGTGATAAAAGCAAATTCTGTAGAGGAGCTTGCCATTGTCAAACATCAACGTCTCATGTATGGCTTTTTAAAGGAAGGTCTTTCTTGAAATGTCTGTATCAAGGAATGGCATAGAGTTGCAAAGTGTCTTCATCTTATATGCATCTTAGGTAGCTCTCAGCAACACTGACTCAACTAACATTCGGCAAAAAAAACAAAAACTCTATTCTCAAAGACAGCCAGACATAGCTAATAACCTGTTTTATGGAGAGGATAAATGGCGACCATTATACCCCTCCTGTCCTCCTCATCTGACACCTTTGTCCCTCCTTTTTCCAATGTTCCCCCACCCCCCGGTAATGCCTGCTGCTTTACAATCAAACCAGGGAGCACAACAAGGCCGACCACTTATGAGACATCAGACACAGGTCAACAGGTCAATCTTTTAGCTCCCTACTTCTCTGATCCAACCATCCATCTGGCTATCCTGTACATCCTTCATCTGTGATGTATTTTATTTCTATCATCACCAAACCATCCATCCATCTATCCTTGCCTTCCCTTCACTCCCTCCCTCCTTTTCTCTAGCATCTTATAATGGGCCATTATTAGTGGATGGAAGGATTTATGTTGGGTTGTGTTTATGAAGGGGAGAAAAGAACAAAGGAGAGAGATATTGGGGGAAAAATACAAGAGGGAAAGGAGGAGGGCTGTCAGTAAATAGGAAATGTGTGTGTGTGTGTGTGTGTGTGTGTGTGTGTGTGTGTCTATGTGGGTTTGCCCATCACAGCAGTTGGGCTCTCTAAACTGTGTAATTGAGATGACAAATAGGGCAGCATTCTTCAGTTTTCCTCAGCAAGTCAAGTTAGCTATTTTATCTCTTGCTTCCCATTTATGGTCCCCTAGGCCCTGAAATTGAATTTGGCTTTGGGTACAGTCCTGGAGTGATTCCATGCTGGTAGTGAGATTATTTCTTGAGACGTTGGTGGCAGTCACATTGACACGAGTCCTGTGCAGTTTTAGAGGCAAAAAAGAAGAATATTTTGGCAATGGCAATTTCCAAGTTTAGTCGAAGGGATAATCTCTTAATTTCTGAAAGTCGACAAATCTGTGTATCTCAGCTAAAACAGTCCTAAACAAACGTATAATGTCAACAGCCTGGAATGAATTGGAATTTCAAAACAGAAATTATAGTCCAACAACAAGCCTGAGCTAATGCTAAATTAAAGTCTTTCTTTAATCAGTGAAGTTCAACCTGTTCAACCTCAAAATACAAGCCATTGTGGTTAGGCCATAATGGTAAGACATCACAGCACTTATTAGATTGTGCCATTTTGTTGTTCACAGGAAGAAGGTTATGTTCACATGCCCCATGAAATTATCATTAACACTTTTGTAATGAAAATGACTATTCAATGTTTTCACTTTCATTTGCAAATAGAGATTGGTATAATTGAGGTTCAAACAAAAGGCAATTCATTTCTAATACTTTTTAAAAGGTAAGTCAGCTGAAAGGATTTTAACTTTAGGCCTTGAATCATTATTATCAGAATGAAAAAGCGCTTGTAGACTTTTTCATCTAGTGTACATCTTCCAACCATCGTCGTGGTCCTCCCTTTATCTTTTTTCTCTTTTGAAGATGATAAAGCAGCAGTTGAAGAGCAGGTGGGACTGCGAAACTTGGCTGTTAAAGAAAGTTAATGTGTGTGGATGAATCGGTCGATCATTCAACAGATGGTTAGAAAGGGAAAAAACTGTTAAGCGCATGAATATTAAATCCATGTTTCTTGACCGAAGATGGACACACATATAGCTAGCTGGAAGAAAGTACGACCAAACGAGTCCCAGCTGTTTTCCATGAGGGAAGTTTTCTAATTTCCTTGCTTGTACTGGGATATTACGACCAGTCACGCCTCACCGATTGGCTCTTTGTCCTCCTCTGGGGCAGATTGTCATTTTTATCTACCAATTGATAGCCATGCTTCCTGCCCTGAGCCCACCCTCCCTGGAGACCCATGTAAAACGGATGAAAACAGGAAGACAATTCCATCCCTCAGCGCCTCCGTCTCGCACACCCTCTAGCTGGTACCCTATTAGATGGCTGGAGAAGAGAGGCTGCTGCATCCCATTTCCGCACACCAAAGGCTAGACATCGCTTGCTATTAGCTCATAGACACAGCTATGGATTTTCATTTGCTTCTGTAACACAGTGTGATATCTTCTAAGTGACGCTAATTTTAGAGTTGGTGAAGTGTGCAGTTGGCAAAGCATTCAAGGTTTTCTCTCGTCTGTCCTAGGATTATTGACTTATATCAGTGGAATTTAGTTTAGAAAGAATGTTTTGCTTTTGTATATTCATGTTCTCCGTAATAGGTTTCAAATGTACCTGGTGCAAGAGGTTGGTCAATGATGCCATTTCCAGCACAGCCAGGTCTTTATATTTCTCTCCTTTGACCATCATGTCCGCTCTGATACGCTCCTCTTTTGCGTCCTCTACACATCAACAACATACCGAATAGATGAGAGAAGTTTGATGAAGCCTTTTCTTTGACTATCCAGAGGTGAAATTATGTTTTGGGCTGAAAGGTTGTGTGAAAGTGTATTTGTGCATGTGAGTGTGTACTGTTGAGATGAAATGAAGAGGTGGGAAGTGATCCAACCATCCAGATAGTGAACTTGTCTTCTGTTATCTGCACTTTTATTTATTTGCGTCCCAAATGCAGTGTGAATAATGTCCTCAAGCTGCTTGTTCTGTTGAACAGATGAATTTCAGGTTTTTGCAGTTTTTACGGGGCAACTGATATTTATATAACATTCATTTTTAACATGAAATGCTTACAGCTGTGCAACCATCAACACATATGTCTTCATGGTTGTGTGCCACATGTGCAACAAGTAAACTACAGGAAAAAGGTGACACGAACCCTCAATGTTTCAGGATGAAAAGGAATATTTTCTCATTGTTTCCAGGCCACTCAGTGCGTCTCTTGGGTCAGAGGAAAGACGGAGGTCGGAGACTCGGCGGAGCTAGACTGGATCTGCCCAAGATCAGGAAAAACCCTCTTATTGAAATCATCTCCATTAACACTGGGTAAGACAGACACACAAACACAGGACACAACTCATAAAACGTTCAGCTTTAACTGTGAATTCAATTTCTCTGCTTCCCTGCCATTCTTGTGTGTGTATATGTGCGTGCACGCTCTCCCTCTCTTTGCACAACCACTTAAACAAAGCCCCACTGTGCTTCTAATTTTATCAGTTTCACATGCTTTGCTTGGGGGGTGTGTATGTGTAGCAGACTGTGTCTGTGCATGTATGTACTTACAGTGCTATTTGTTCTTCAAATGTAAATGTAATAGAAACCCAACAGGTGTCTAGCCATTTGTCTCCACTTCCATTTCATTTTTATCATGAATGCAGAGAAAAAACAGACACAGTTACACAAACAGACCTCCCCTCATTCTCCATCATAACTGATAGTTTCTATGTTCTTTCTACAATTTGTTTTGCCTGTGTTGTCATTGGCAATGATTTTTAAGAATACTTTTGTTGTATATGTTTTATTTAGTTTTATTGTAACAGAAGCACTAATGCCAGCAAAGACGTTTGTTGAATTCATAGTGTACATGGATAAATAAATGTAATATTGTAAGATTAGATAAATGGCGTAGATGGATGGATGGATGGATAGATAGGTAGGTAGATCTGACCGCTTTCATGTGTGTTGATGCACAGACACTCACAACAACACCCACATTTTTATGGGCTAATTTCATCTTGTTTACAGATCTGTGTGTCTACTAACCCATCCCATGTGCTATATTCTCAGTGGACTAGTTAAAAAGGGTTACAACAGACTAATTCCACTGCTCTGGGCCTCCACTGATGATAATACATCAATCATCCTCCAGCACGTATAACCAGGCCTATACCCGAATGGCTTCAATCACAAAGCAAAGAAGTAAATAACTTATAGACACAGTGCTAGTGTTCTATCAGAGAAGAAGCTTTCTTTGTTCAGATAAATACTTTTTTGATCTTGCACTAATTTGTAAATCCAACTAGTTTAGCCATAGTAAATAAACATTTGCACATCTGGTCAGCGCCAAGATTGGCATGTTTAAAAGGAAAACTTGAAGGTTTGTGAACAGAAGAAAACAGGACGTTTTGCTTCAACTGGCTCTGTGTACACAGGCTGGCTGTGACCTCCCTTTTCTTTTGACTTTTTTTTTTGCCATCCCATCCCATTTGCCATCCTGCTCCTCTGATAGCCTAAAATTGTCTGTGTCTCATGATTTTGGTCATTTTAGTTTATTCCTGGTTTTGTTGTCATGAACAATTACAATAGATGCGTGCACACACACACTGTTGCCCTTTCATTGTCTGTGTGTAGTTCAGAGATGGATCACAATGACAATCTGTTTTTCTAATTTTACATGTTTATGTAGCTTCTTGTCTGATCATTTCTACAGACGGGTGGCATACTAATGGAAAAAGCAACATAAAGTATCTCAGTAAGGTGTCGGGCCACCGTGTGCCTGCACTAGACCTTCATTGCACCTCGGCATAAACTTGCCAGGAGGGATGAACACCGTTCTTTCAAAAGATATTCCCTCATCTGGTGTTTTGGTGACGGTGGTGAAGAGCCCTGTCTAACACAACCTTTCATCAAACCATTCAGTAAGCCTTTGAGCATTATGGATAGGAGCATAGTCCTCCTGGAAAGCACTCCTGTCAGGATAGAAATGTTTCATCATCATTTAGAACAACTTTGCGTGGATTTTCAGTGAACCTTCCTTCTAAGGGAACAAATGGACCCAAGCCATGCTGGCAAAATGTCCCCCACAGTATAACCAAGCCACCAGATTCCCTCACTGTAGGGGGTCAGACATTCAGGTTTTTCCTTTAATTTGTCACCCAGCTGTTTGTCTCGTGTTTGTGAGTTGTTTTTTGTTTTTGTGTCGTCGTGTGTATATGAATGCAGAGGCCAGCCTCCCTCCAGCAGGGGGTCTATATCTGATCCAGATGAACTCGCTGTTGTTTTTCGAAAGGGTCAGGCTGGCTGCAAATAAATCCTCTTGTTTCTTTGTCTTTTAACTGCAACATTTTAGGAGGGTGGGGATTACATGAATATGTTGACTGGGCGAATCAGTTGTTGACAAATCTCTCACAAATAAGACTGGTGTTACTGAAAATCCAAGCTTAATGTGTGCTTTTGTGAGATCGGTCAGTCACTGGTGTCACTAATTTGACATGGTTCTCGTGTGTGTGTGTGTGTGTGTGTATGAATGTGTGTGTGCCAGGGAGAGAGAAAAGCTCTTTATGTGTTCTGTTTTTAGATGATCTGTTTTAAATATTCCTCTGAGGTAGTAGTGACATCATTGGTGACATTTGTCAGCTGATGAAACAGAGAGATCTTTGTCTGACACACAGACACACACATGCACAACATCAGTTGCAGTGTTCTCCAAACTGCCTCTGCGTCAGAAGGGAACATTTCGAACTATTAATTTGCAGTGTGTGTGTGGCCTTTAATGTCTCCAGTTTGTCGCCGGTTTGTCTTTGTTTTTTATCTTGTGGGATGCATTTTTTAAGGTCTCTCTCTTCCTTTTTTTTTTTTTTAACCTAATCTTAAGGCATGTTGTCATGCTGCAAAGTAAAGTGCATCCACAGGTTATCTGCACGTCTTTAAAGCCTTGAATCTCAAATAACTTGAGTGCATCATGAATAAAAAAATACATATCTGTCATGGTAATATGTAGGTAATCGGTGGGCTTTTTTACGCTATATGATGAGTGAACATGAACAATTTACTTGTTAAACATCAACACATTGATTATCAATGTAAGTATGTTAGGATACATGTAAGCTTTGCCTGACAAATGTCTGTACTGATGAAGTATGATATCCCAAGACATGTTGCTATTTCAAATGATATTTTTAAGCCACACTTAAAAGCAGAACTGGAAAGCCAGTTTTAGTGGTGCAGGTCAGGGAACTTGTGAGGACAATGGAGACATAGAATAAAAATCCTAAAACCTTCAACCGTTTTGACTTTTTGACCATAAACTACATTGTTAGATAAAACCCATTAACTTATTTCAGCTGACTCTGTTCATATTTATAAAATTCTGGGCCTTGGAAATGAACCTAATGTACCATGCCCTTCACTTTATTAGTGAAAGTCTTCACGAAAGCATGGCTTAGTTTCACCTGGGACTACCTTTTGAAAATGTCATTTCAGAGTTCAAATTGATTGACAATATTAGTTTCATTAAGTTGCATATTCATTAATTTGAACCTATTACATCCTAATTAGATTGGACTTTTTCACCAAGTTAATCTTTTCTTCATCAGAAAACAAATTAAACACGGTCCATGTTGTCCTCAAATGCCCTCTGGCTCTGTATCAAAAGAACATTGTAAGGTTTCTTTCCAGGGCCATCAATGGTTAATGTGAGTGATCTTTACTTGACACATTGAGTGAAAACCTTGATTATCTCTTTGACAGTCTAAAGTCAGCATGTTGCACCAGTGTCTTTGTCAACAATTTACTTTAAATGCACAAAAGTTTTGTTTGCTTTTTGGGGCTTCAGTTTGATTCATTCATTCACTTTTATACACAGTTTTGTACACAGAGTAATGTTTCATCAGCACACTGTGGAACTGAAGGACAAACATTGAATGATTCATCGCAAGTACATACAAAATTGAATAACCAACCAAGACTGCTACGTAGCCCATTAGAAACTCCATAGAGCTGCTTTTGAATGTTAGGATGCTTATTGGCAGCAGACAATAAATAGTGCTGGCCTCCATTCAGATGGTTATGAGAAGGTCAAAATTGGAGTCTGATTCTAAGAAAAATTTTAATTCTGTTTGATAAAGGTAAAGAGAAATTCTCGCCACACTGTATGTGCGTGCACATGTTGGATGCTCTGTGAGAGCTGTGAAGCAGTGGAGGGAATAACACTTTATGATCGTGAAGAATGTCGACAAAAGAAACACTGGAAATGCACACATTGTGATTGTTTTTCTACATGGGATTGAATCAGACATGGTACCTTTGAACTCCACCCTACTCGTGCTTCTGATGTTGGGCTTGTGCTCTTTAATTGGCTTATGTTCCAGTCAGCAGCATTTATTTTAGGATTGTTTCTTATGTTATTTCTTCTATAGCTTCTTTATGCTAACTGATAAGCCTGAGGCCAGAGTTCTTTTTTTCTTTCATACAGACTGGAAAAAGACTTCACTATGTCTTTTTAAAGCTCTATTTTGTGTCCCAGTTATAGCGCACTTGATACTATTAGGGAAGCTGATGCATGTGTATGTTTTTGTTTTGCCCCAGGCTACATTAACAGCCCCTTCTTGCTCTTTGTGTGTGTGTGTGTGTGTTGTCAACGACAGTGAAAGCCCTTTTGTGAACAAGCTGAACCGTGATGCTCGGCGTCATAAACAAGGAATTTACAGCCGGTCACTCAGAATGGGTCATTAAACGTGTGTGTGTGTGTATTTGTTGCTG
This sequence comes from Amniataba percoides, assembly GCA_037176925.1. NCBI lineage: Eukaryota > Metazoa > Chordata > Actinopteri > Centrarchiformes > Terapontidae > Amniataba > Amniataba percoides. The sequence goes on along the minus strand of JBAJHX010000036.1, from coordinate 6,934,196 downwards.
TGTCTGTTTGTGTGAACCATCATCAACAGACTCCAAGCATTTAAAAAAAGCCCTTTGTTCCACAGTTACAGCTCATTTCATTTCATTATCTCTCTCTCTCCCTCTGCTCTCTATTTAGTCACATTTTTGGCAGTCATAATCTCTGTCATTGTTATTGCGATGTGCTCAAAGTCAGGTGTTAATGATCCACTGCTATAACCCCAAACCAATACCCAACTTCATCTTACATATCCTCGAGGCAGGCAGGTAGACAGCATGACACAGAGGGAATAGGAGATGGAAGTAGACTTCTTGTGCATTGAGAGCGCTTTCAAACGCAAGTGAAGAATTGCTGGCAGGCTGACTGCTGCCTTGATGTTCGACTGCTGCGCTGGCAGCTCATACTCTCCAATAAATAGTCTGCTGAAGTTGAACTAACATTGATGTGGAGGCCTGCACTGCTCTTAAAAACCTGTGTACATATTACCCTCTAATAACACACCTGTGGTCATGGAAAGCGCTCATTTTTAAAAAATGAATAGATTATGTCCATGGCTTTAATATGCAATATTTTTTCTTCAAATGCTTGTGGGGTCAGCAAACAAGAGGTCGAGAAATAGTGAAGTTGACACCTCTTGAATAGAGGCAGAAATTGAAGGATTTAATACATCGAAAATTTTAACAGTCCTGGTTTTTGTAACAGGAGAATGGCAATTTCTTACTCTCTGAGTTACTGGCCTTACTTATCCAAAGAGTATAAAAGATAACCTTGGAGCCCATACTGTATTTTATCCTCTTTCCTTTGTTCAGCTCTTTCTATTCATTTTCCCTGTTATTTCTTTTTCTTTTTTTCTACCCACCTTTTGACACTAATAGTAACATATTTATCTGCCTTACCAGAAAGCAAATTTAATCTGGCCATTAAGCCATCTTGGAAATTACACAATGGTTTTGTCAGGGTTTTTAATACATATTTAATACCTTACAAACACAAATGTTTTGGACTCTTTATTCAAGCTACACAGACCCTCAAATTTTAATTTTTTTGTCAGTGTCATTTTCTATTCATTTCTTGCTTGGCTACAGTCATAAAGGATTTGAACACCATTTTCCCGCAGACCTTTAGCTCTGCCAAAGCCTTGATTTTTACAATCACTAATAGTCACCGTAGCAAAATACACATGCACGTGCACACACACGTAAACAAAGCCGACGGAGACGTTGTGAAAAGTGTCTGCGTGCTTGTGCGTTAGCGTGCATTGTGAACGTGTTTGTGTTAGCTGACAGGACCCCACTGTTTTAGCTGCTTGTTTCCTGTGATTTGCGTCTGGCTGCTACAACTTCTCCATCCACTCTCCACGCTGATACCGTGGAATAATAGGTCTTATCAACCTCGCTACTGACCTTTTACATAGATTTGTGTCAACCATTGTGATGAAGGTGTAAGCTGGAAAGTTGGCCAGTTAAGAGAGAAGTACATTTGGGGCCACTTATGTCTAGATGGAGAAGAAAAACAGTGGGTTTTACAACTGAGAAGGCACAAACACAGAAGTAATGTGCTACGGAGGTCAGAGATAGACCTGTACTTTAAAGAAGAGGACAAAACTTTTATCACTTCTTTCTGACCTGATTTGTTCGTAAGAAACTTGAATTACCAGATTCATTGCTTTATGTGTATGAATGGTTGTTTGTGCTTGCACGGAGTTTCAAGGTATCTGGACAATGATGTGTTACTCTGAACAGTGATAGTGTTTAACATGGATAGTACAATATGCTACATGAATGAAGCCACTGCCATAAACACACATGGACTTCACAGCTGTCAGCTCACAAAATGGATTGTTTGTGGGTGTGGTTCATTATTTTTCTTAATAATATGGATTTTAATTTCTAGGTTACTTGAGTTTAAAACTGTAACTGCATGCATGCTGTATTTGTGTGCATGCGTGTTTACTGCTCTGTAGTAGAACACAGTGTATTATGTGTGTCACTGAAGCCAAGATCTAGCTGTCACATCATATTCATTCATATTCATTTTTTCCCCCTTGAAATAATTTAAATTATCATAAACATGATGAAAATACAGTGTAATGTAAAAAAAAGCCTTTTATTTACTACAGAAAAGTCAAATCTCTTTTTGTCTCTGACATCAGCTTATCCTCAACAGACAACAGAAATCTCAACACAATACCACTTCTTTTTTTCCTGCTACTGTTGCATCCAGTTAACTTTCCAGTTAATAAACATCATTCGATACACACTTTTCTCATATTTGCTATTATCATGCCAGCACTCTTTCATGCTTTTCAGCACACGGATGACAGTCTTCAGCACCTGATAGTCGCGCTCCACTTTCTCCATCCCAATCAGCACGCCTCAGAGCTTCCTCTGCTGCTGTATTCTTTTCTTAGCCCTCCTTGCAACAATTTCTGTTCGTAGATCAGTCAAACTCAGCACATTGTGTTTTTGATGCCAGAGGCCCCGACGCGGCTGGTAAAAAAAGAAAAGACACAGCACAGCTCATTGGTGACACACTTTATAATAAAGACTATCAGTAAAGAGTAGTGGAGTCACTAAAAGAATAGGGGTCCATTTTTGCAAATAAAAGTCTGCTTGAAAGTGAAAGGGGAGCTTGGTACAGAGAGCAGGAGAAACAGGGTGGGGGAGGGGTGGGGGGGAGTCATTAGTTGAGTTAAAAGCAAATTGAATCAGGCCTATGTGCTCTTTTGTAATTTGAATTTCTCTAACAGTTACGGTTTGGAAGTGAATAAGGTTTAAGAGAATAAGGAGATGTTTTCACACACACACACACCTACACACACACACACACAAAATAATCAGAGTAGGTACATCTTCCCCACCTTAGGCTCCCATTGAGCCTGTACTATCACAACCGCTGGGATTCATGCGATATTCACTGCAGATAATTTGTCCGTATCTCCCCTTCATCCTAAAAGCAAATACACAAGCCACGTTGCGCTGCTCTACTTGACTGCATTTTCGTTTTGTCTTTCGTTGGTCAATGATCTCATCTTTTCTTTCTGTTTTTCTCCCTGTGGAGCAGAAGTGAAAATGCATCATGTGAAGCAGCAACAAAGGAGGGAGAAAACGTGCTGATGTGCCTCAGAAAAGTAGAGTTGCAGAGGAGTAAAGGGTGTTTACACAAGGGTTCCTGATCACATACATATCTGTGTAGGATTGTGGGAATGCATGAGTGCACCATGTACACACAATCTCTTTTGATTTTTGCACTTTAGCACACACAAACACACACACCTCCACAATGGAATTCCCATTTTCTTTTTCTATTTCATTCCTGACACAAACACACACACACAATCATATGCAGACACGTTCCCACTCACACTCACACACACACACACACTTCTTCTAGCTATGTACCATGGTGGCCTTTCCTGCTGTTTATCAAACCAATGTATGGGTAGTTTTCAGCTCCACTGGTCTGAACATATTATTCCATTTCCCTCTTCCCCACTGCTTAACACACAAATACATGCCTCACACACATGCACACACACATACACGTTCTCCATCCACTGTTCTTCCCACTCACTCACAAGGAGAGACTCTGCTCCCCACAGTAAATCCAAAAGATTGATGTGTCTCCTTGGACAAAATGCGATTGTGTGTCATTACAAGGCATTACACTACAGAACCCCTGAGTAACTGAATTATCCCCAGTGTGTCGCCGGCAAACACAGTTTACACACGCACAAACACGCACACAACTGATCTTCTTACAGACTATTTGCTCAAACCAGTTTTCTTGCAAATGGTCCGCAGTCGCCAAGAAAGAACCCAGCGATGAGTGTCTGTTTCACTCAAACATGAAGCAGTTTTATCTGTAGGGGGGTGTTTACATGTGCAGATTATTTGGACAGTGACACATTTTTTGTTGCATGTTTTTTTGCATTGGATTTCAACAGACACACTGACACTTACATCTTGACTTCAATCTAAGGATGACCACACCTGATTCAGTTGTAGTGTGCAGAAACCATTTTCATACATACCACAAATGTAAAGTCATAATGTTTAGTGACTCACAGATATCACGATAGACATCCAGACATCTTGGACATCACTATGGTGTGTACACTACACTTTAGTCAGTAAGGCTCATCAGACATGTAAAGATTTAAAGAACAAAAACACACATTGTCAAATTTTCTACTCATTTAAAGTGCTTAAAGTCCAGTTATTGAGTTTTATTATGATGCCAGCTTTGCAGACCACAACCAATGAGATGGCAGCTGCCTGTGACGTTACCTGAAAATGACTTTTGATGGGAAAAAATAATCTGATTCTGTGTTTCTCGGAGTTCCCAGAGCTGTAAAACTCTATCAGCTTGCCATTTGTACATGTATGATACCAGTTACACAACAAGTGAGATAATCAGCCATCTAAAAGGTAGAGTTGTCCGGCCTGCATGTTACTTCAGATTAGATCTACCACTTGATTTTATCAGTACATCTCTTGGTTCACGATAAACAAACATCTCACCATTCTTGTCTCGCAACAATGGGCTGACTCATCTAGTACAAACACCGTCTCAAGGACTGTGTATAGACAAAACAAGAAGTTGGGAAAACGCTCACAGTTCCTATGTAGACATGAGGTTGTGGTTTCACACACACATGCACACGCTCTCACACTCATACGGTACACGTGCTGTCTCTCTCCAGTCAAAACAACAAGTGAGTCTGCTCGAGTAGTTCCAGAGATCTACGGTCAGCATGTGACATGTGACACATTTTCTAAAACTCACTCACACACAGAGCTGCTTCAGTGTGCAGCAGTGAACACGAGACTAAGTAACACAATTCAGGAGGTCACACACACACAGGCTGGATTGAAGACTGAGAGGAACATGCAGACCCAGCTGCTTTAGACACACACACAAACACTTTTGTGCACACTAGTCTATTCACAGATGAAAAGAAAGACACAAGAATGCAAATAACAATATTATGTGAAATAATGGTGAGAGAACTTTTGTGTTTGTTTTTCCTATGTCTGGCCAGAGCTACACATTTGTGGGACAGAAAAACAAGTCCATGAGAGTTTCAGATTCAGATACTCAAATAGTCTTTTGTTTTGTAGTTCTTAATTGACAGATCAGACGTTAGGACATCTCTGAAAAGCCACTAAAAGATTTACTGGGAATGATAAATTAAGGAAGTCTGTCACATGCTCAATCTTGGAATTTTAAAGGATTAGACACACTGACATGCTTGCATAGATGCTTGTTTATGGCAGTGTCCCATATCCCCACTGCTTGCTTTATCCTCTAATTACACCGACACATTGATAAGCATTCATATTTTCTCTCTCTCCCAAATCCTGATCGTGGTTTAAAATTAGAGGCCCTAAATAAGATGTGAGTTGTAACGAACGTTGTCTGTCGGAGTCACACAATATCATTGTGCACTTGCAAAGTTTCCTCTGTAACTTGAACGCAGCCATCTCTTACTCATGACAGCGTATCAAGGGTAAATAGGGTTTAGCTGCAAACCTTTCTCTGAATAACTAATAATCTTCTATTCATTGCTCCTAATAGGTCTTTACTCCATTGTGTCAGCACTCTTTGTTCCTTGACTCCACATTATTTTGCGACCTCCACTTTGACTTTGAGATGGCACTAACAGTAAACTTACAGACTCAAGGCTTTGTTCACTCATATAATAGCAGTTTTAAGATTTTGTTTGCTCATAGACCCACTCCACCTCCCCCATCCCAGTCTCAACAATAAGTGCAGTGAATAATCTTGCTTCACAATTTGCAAAGTGCTCAGACTTCCCCTCGCAGTTTAAGCTTTGTTTTCGTAATTGCATCTTCAAGCCACAATGCGAAGCCTCTTTTTTACACACACACACACACACACACTCACACTTTCACTTAAAAGGCCCAATTTGTTTATGCATAGAGCAGTTTTCTAATTAATGTGTAGACCCTAAATTCTTATCATTGACTCAACACTCTCCCAGTCTGTGTCTTTGAGATGCTCAAGTGAACTGGGAGACTCTTAAGTGAACTATGCTGTGTGAGTGTGTGTGTGGGAGAGAGAGAGAGTGTGTGTGTGTGCACACTCGCTGAGGGAGGTTTGCAAATATATAGAGGAACCTCAGGGTTTTCTTTTCTTTGTTACCTTTTCAAGGCTGCAACCTTACAATAGTCTCTCTCTTTCACACACACACACACACACACACACACACACACACACGTACACACTCATGCACACTGGGGAGGTAGCCTCTCTCGTTGTAACACATTGATGAACTACACTCTTGTCAGGTACAGCAGCTACTTCTGTGGTTTAATTAACTGGGACGAAACAGACAGGGGAGAGGCCAGAAACAAAGGAGGGAAAGGATGGAGGCTCGATAGCAGGAGCAATATTTTGTTTGAATTTTACAAATATTTTTCACCTATACCACAGGAGTGTGGTTGATCTCGCAGGTAATGTAAGCAGTAATGGAAACATCAAATCATAAAATCAAATTAGAATCTCCCCTCCTTTCTCTTTAAGAGGGTAGAAACTAAAGCACTTCATGACTGTGAGGTAGGCATGGATGGGCCTGGGTGTGCCGATGTCACCTGGAATGGCAACCAGCACACCAGCATGTCATGTTGAAAATGTTTGCTCAACAACAAGGATTTTTATCGTTCCCCAAAGACAGACATCACACGTACGTCTGTCCAGAGCCCGTTGAAATCTGTTGTTATTCAAACAGGTTACAATTCACAAAGACGATGGTTGAGTACACAGACAACCACACGTACAACAAAGGGGGGAAACCATCACTTGACAATAAGGCCAAGTCACGGCATCTGTGTAAACACATGTAGGCCCCATCCAAATGGCGTTCATGTCTCAGTCCACTGTTATTACTATTATAAATAAAAGTAATCAATAAAGGGCTAGTTTATTAAGATTTGGATTTCTTCAGTAATCATTATTATGGGGTCCAGTCATTAATATTGGCTATCGCTCAAATTCAGTTTAAAGGCTGCACTGTTATTTTTGGTCCAATATAATTAAACGAACTGACTGCATAGACTTCAGATTGTTTTAATAACTGTGCATGGCCTCTCCTGTGAGACTATGCACACTGGACACACACTCTTCTAAGTTGTTGCTGAATGTTGCAGTGTGTCATGCGCCTCACTTTGTGTTTCAGCTGTTGGCTCGTCCAAGTTTTGTTCCAGCTACGCTGCTGATTCAGAATCAAATAAGTCAAGCCCAGTACAAGTTGAATACGGAGCAAATGTTTTAGTGTGTGTGTGTGTCAGAGAGACTGACACTCTCCTCCTTTCCCTCAGTCACTGTCGATCTGAGGGTGCTGACTAGTTGTCGCAGTCTGTTTAGGCTGATGGAGAGGTCGAGACTGCTAATGCGTTGTTGTGATACTGGACAAATGTTCAGCAGCAGCACACTCACACAGGCACATGAACACACATACACTTTACTGAAGCAAACACACACACACACACACACACACACACACAAGCAGGGCACTGACTGTCTCTTGAGATTAATGTTGGTGTGATCCACTCAGCTGGGCCTGATCACATTAAGATGGATGGACCCCCTGGTGGTTTATGTGTGTGTCTGTGTCTGTGTGTGTGTGTCTGTGTGTGTGTGTGTGTGTGTGTGTGTGTGTGTGTGTGTGTGTGTGTGTGTGTGTGTGTGTGT
>JBAJHX010000036.1:6908024-6926400 GCA_037176925.1 Amniataba percoides | reverse complement strand
GTGTGTGTGTGTGTGTGTGTGTGTGTGTGTGTGTGTGTGTGTGTGTGTGTGTGTGTGTGTGTGTGTGTGCGCGCATGCAGGGCCCCATCTGTCTGTGTTTTCTCCACAGCTACGTCCTGTGACCTAGCTGCCATCTTTAGTGCCCTCAACTAGGATAAGCAATACCCTGAGTGGGAGAGATGGATGGATGGATGGATGGATAGATAGTTATATTCCCTATATTGTTTTTCTCTTCTTTTTATGGTGACATGAAGAAATGCTCCTGGCGGTTGTTGCATTTCAGAATGATTATAAAGATACCATCTGTGTTTCAGTTAGCATTTGTGATGGTCTTTCACAGTCAAGTAAATACAGTAATACGCATTCAGATACCTTAGACCTAACTACTTACACTTGACATATTTTTGCTTGCTGCTTTTTCAGCTTTATGGTAATTATAATCTGCTCACTAGCCAGCATTAGCACTAGCCTAAGACTTAATCACTCCAATGTCTGAATGTGAACCAATAGTATAAGAGCATACAGTTTCAGGTAACCTTGTGAGAAACACATTTTGAATTAAACTCTTTTTCATGCTTCATGCTCTTCACCACCTCGACCCCAGAGCTGCTTTGAGGCTTAAGGCAGATACTCTGAGGGTTTCCAGCACTTACCCAGTGTTACCCTGGCAAGATCTGTCAGTGTTACAGGCATTATATTGTGACAAGTAATCGGAAAAAAATGGTTACAATTTGGCAAAGTTGTCCTCTTTGGTCCAGCGGGAGTCCTGTCTCTTTGTCCTGTGTATGCCGAGTTTCTGGGAAAACCCCGGTATTTCTCAGCAAGTCTCTCATGGACAGATACGGGCTGTTTCTGCCTGTTATGTACAACAGTCTGATTTCATAGTCTCATACTAGCTGCCTTACATCACAGCATTTGACAGTTATTAATCATTGGTCAGATGTTTTTATGATTGCACTCGAGTGTGTAAATCCCACAACAAACTGGCTTTAACATTTTGACACTTGATTAAAGAGGTGCTGGACCTTCTGATCTTTATTCTTTGTCAAACTCTGGCCTTGATAGAGCTCTTTATAGATGCTAATGTTTTTGTAAGTAGCTGGACTGTGGTACAATGTTGTGAATGAGAATGAAAAAAAAACTGTTCAAATGCTTTATTCTATTTTCTACTGTCCATGCTTTACATTAATGTTGGTGTACACTTGGTAAAAAGTACCAAGTTCATTTTTTGCCATATATAGGAGCATGTGTGGGGGTAAAAGGGTAAACATTTTTTTTTTAAAGGAAGTAGCTTGGTGTGATGTTTCCTGTCAATATTTTGATCCTGGAAATCTCACACACTGTTAACTAATTATTGTGTTAAACCTCAGTCAGCAGCATGTTCTTGCAACTAACTGGAGCAGTTGCTAGATATTTAAGCCAACAGTGAAATAGTGAGTTGAAAGAAGCGACTGTGGCAACAGTAACAGTGTATATTTTTAACCCAGTATGACAAATTGGAGGTCAGAAATGAAAGCCAATGGAGTACACACAAAAAGTACTTTTAACAGTGGCCTTCCTTCTTCCTTTCAGTGGTGATTTTCAGACAATTTTTGAAGAAAAGCCCCCTTCATCCTAAACAAAGACGCCCCAAGAGTTGATACCATGCCATGCTTTTGGATCTGGTGTGAGCCAGTATTTCCCTTTTTTCCCTCTTTTTTTTAATTCTGTTTCTTATTTTAATTTTCCTACTTTGTAGTCTCATTTCCTCCCTTTCATGGTAGATTTGATTTAAACGTCTATACTTTTTGTAAAACAAAACACTGAATTGAGTTTAATCTTTCCTTTTTTTTTTGTCATGGTATGAGAGACAGCTGTCCACGGTTATTTTGGAGCTAGCTGGAGTCCTTAAGACAGTTTAGGAAAGAAAAGGAAGTTTTGACTCCCTGCTTTCTTGTCTTCTTTTGCATGAAAAGATTTTATAAAAACCCTCAAAAGTCTCTGCTGTTTATCTCTACACTCACCACGTTCTCTTCAATCCCTCCTTTTTTTTCACAGTTTAGTTTCAAGTGAAAATGTTGTTAATGGCATCCATCCCTTTTTCTCTCTCTCTTTCTCTCGTCATCTCTCTGTTGGTCTTTCTAGGTGTCTGAATGCTTGTACCTACTGTAAAACGAAGCATGCCAGAGGAGACCTGGCCAGCTATCCCATCGAGGAGCTGGTGGAGAGAGCCCGCCAGTCTTTCCAGGGTAAGTACATTCTCACTAAATCTCTCTCTCTCACACACACACACACACACACACACACACAGACACACACACACAGACACACACACACACACACACAATCGCAACAAGACTTCAAATCACGCTGGCATCATTTCAAAATCTTCTCATAAAAGAAGTAGTGTAATGGCAATAAGGGTCATTGAACGCAGGACAAATGCACTGATTAAAATACCTTATTTGTATGCTGTGCATCTGGAACTGTTGCTATTGGATAACTGAAGGTGCTGAAATTGGATTACTGGGTTCTTGGAGAGTTTGATGCCAGATGAACAGCTGCTCCGGCCTGGCATCTGTTCTTTAAGAGTAGACCCCCACAATACCCAACTGCACAGCAGGCCATGTCTCTATTAGAGCCCCAGGCAGGTCAGTCAAGGGCAAGTCCACACATTTATAACACAAATCTCATTTCCAGAGCATTTACCAGTTTATTATTTGTTGAATTATTTATCTGAAGGTATATCCCTGGTGTTAAATCTGAAATCTGTGCACCACATCTGTATCAGTAAACGCTTGAGCTAATACACAAACAAGCATATACAGTGGAAATCAGATCCATGCTCATTTTCTTTGCAACACACACACCCCTCCTCTGGATTACATACCTCCCAGCCTAATTCATGTCAAATGCTGCGTTTGGGGTCTTCATGCCCAGAGTACTGCGCAACAAGCTAAGGTCAATTGTCCCATCCTATTAACATTTCATTGCTCATGCACATAATTTAAATGTAGTTCAACCTGAACATTTAACCATGAACGTCTTAGATGAGCTGTGTGTCAAAGCCTGAGCAGATCTTCAGCTTGTTTGTTCTGTGTAAATTCACAAAGAAAGACTTCATTGATAGAAATACTCAAATATAACCATTTCTAACACTATTACTGTCAGAAAGAACAAATATGTTGGTCACATACAGTATCTAACCCATTGACTTTCTCTGCTCTTCGTGAAGATCTCGTTGTTCATGGTGATAGCAGGCTCCTGGCCACAGAGTGGTGAACACACTGTTTTTTTTAAACAGCAGCCTTTTTAATGGCAGATGCTACAGTAGAAAATTCATATTATTATTTTGTGGGGCCTGTAGCCTGAAGGCAATGCTTTTTGAGACAGCGAACACTTAGCATCCAGTTGTTCAGATATTCATGCTCTCACAAAAATCCACCACTAACATGGTTACAGATTCTAAAAAAATCTTTAACACTGGTGATTTGTATGACTTACTGTTACCATGTCGATGCTGCTTTTGTGGCAGCACCACAACAGCCATGTAAAGAATAAGCACAATGCTTCCTGGCGCCAGCTATTCTACCCTGTCTGGATGCTCATACAAAGCATCGCTGAACGATGTGTGACTGTGCTACACCTTTAGAAAATGTTAACTTTTTAGCTGGAGCCACAGTTGTCTCAACGCAGTGAAGGAACATGGAATTATTAAAGCACTCCTGGTGTTGGTCTCATTGCAGACTCAGTTTGTATCTGAGTAATGAAGAACATGAATGTGCCCTTGACAAGGACATGGCTTTCTAAATCCCATCCAGAACTATTTAAAACAGCTGCATCCATGCCACTGCAGTGCCCGGGGGTGGGCAGTCAAGGGCAAACTCACCAGCTGCTTGAACCTTGGTCTGTGTGTGTGTGTGTGTCTATGTGTGTGTGTGTGTTCATACACGTGTGCGATGAGGGTGACGGTGCAGGATGAAGATACACCTGGCCTTTAGACTTGTTAAAGAGAAGTTAGAAGTGTGCAGGGCAAATTGATATTTTCAGAGGACTGTGCTGTGTGACTCTCAGTACCCTCATTACTGTTGTGCAATGTTAACAGTTGCCCTGGCTGCTGCTTTTAATCAAAAAATTTTACAACTACTCTTTGCAGCAGAAGTCAGATAACAGCAACCCCCATTGCAGCCTCTATAACAACCATAGACGATACTTATTATATTCATGAATCAGTAAAAAATAAATTTAACCACTACTTGCGAAACCAACATTTACTCATATTTTTACGACATGTATCAATTGCACACTCTTGCAGACGTAGTTTTGGGACACCAGCAGGAACTTCATTGTGGAGCATAGATATAAAGGGTCCGTGTTTGTGTGTGAGTAATCCGTTAAAACACAGGAAACGTGAGTGTGAAAGACAGTTAGTTGTTGTTTTCAAAACAGAGAAAGAGGAAGCTCGAGGTCACCGGCTGTCATGATTTACAGTTGGAATAAGATGGAGGGAGAGATGGGTAATGAGAGATGAGAGAAATAAGGTTTTGCTATCTATGCGCTGTACTCTATGAATGATACAGTCAAAATGAAGTATTGACTGTGGTAAACCTTGAAAATGTTTTATTCTTGCTGGTCTGTTTTAGTCTTTCATGTCACTCTTCTCTCTCTCTCTCTCTCTCTCTCTCTCTCTCTCTCTCTCTCTCTCACTGACAAACATACACACACAAACACACACACAGTTGCATATTTAGTGACCAATCAACACACAGGAAGACACGCAGTTTGCCAACCCAGTTTCTTTATTCTTGTTGACCATGTTGTAATTGTTTCTTACACATACAAACACACACAGGCATAGACACACACTGGCGAGTGTGATAAGCAGGTTTCATCTCAGGAATAATTGGGCGTCCACACCCTTTGGCCATCTAATGTCTATTTTGTTGGTCACATATAGTATATTTCTCTTTTGTTGAACAAATAGAATCATCTCCCACATTTATAAACCAAAGGCACGCGGTTTACTCCATCAGATATTTTTGTTAGTTTTGAAATTACATTATAGCGCTACAGCTATTCCCCTTTTTTTCTCACTCACTCTCACTCTATTAGCCACCTTTTTCTTATCTCTCACAAATTGAGCCTCACAAATAGGCCCCGCAATTCGATTTGCTAGTTGATGTATTTTGAATAAAAAAGGCTGCACATATGAATGCTAATTTTGATTGGCCAGTCAGCCGGCGTTGGGGGTATTTGATTGGTTTATCCGGGGGAACTTTGAAAGGATTTATGGGATTTATTCAAATGCGATTTGAGGTAAATAGCTCTCTTTCCATCTGGAAAAAAAGAAAGTGAGTGCACAGCTTTTAAAATAATCTGAATTATTCAAATGTATGAATGTATAATTTTTAACATCAGAGAGGTTTGTTAATGTATGCAGGTAATGGAAGCTTGATATGTCATAGGAAATGACAACGTTGTGTGCGTGTGTGTGTGAGTGTATTGGTGGGGGTTCATGCGTTGTTTTGTGTGTGACAGAGACACGCTGGGAAGCTGATTGAGTGTGGGTTGGTCTGTGTGTATACAGGAGTGTGTATCTTTAGGTGTGTGAGACAGTCAGAAGTGGAGAAATATTTAACTAAATTCCTCTGGGTGGAGATGGTGATTCTCCTCCAGGTGAGTAAGAGTAGAACGGAAGGTCTGCCCACAAACCAGTGATTTTTCCTCCTCCCTCCTTCATCCTTCTCTTTTTTCCCCACATATCCCACTTCTTCTTACTCCTGTTGTTCCTCTGTTCATAGATAAGTTTGTCTTTGCTGGCCCTTTTCAGGCCTCATTCCACAGCTTTCACTCTCTGTTCTTATTTTGCCCATCTCTTTCATGAAGATCAGCAAATCACTGGCTGTGCAAGAGTTGTCAAATTTTCACAAGCAAAACAACTGTGCAAGTTGGATTCCTGTTTCTCTGAAATGTAAATAATGTGCAGTTTGTCTTGTTTCAAACAATATGGAGTTTTTTTCCAAACCTGTGTTACAGTAAATATACATGTTGCTTGCTGCCCATTTATACTAAAATCATTTTTACTTCTTTAGTTTATCCGCTGGAAGTCTGCTGGTTTCTTTTCTCGCATTCAAGGCAACATTAAAAGCAAGTCTTTAACCTGCAGACACCCTGTGCTGTAAACACGGTGACTGCCTAACACAAATATGATAGCAGACATGTGGCCAGTCAGACAGAGTGAGGTGCCAGGCCCGTGTATGAGAGAGAGAGAAAGAGAGAGAGAGAGCACTCTATTTTTGTTGTGTCCTCAGACACCCACTGTGGCTGTCGCCTTGTCATTTTAAACTGTCAGTATTGTGTTTTTGAAATGGCCCCGTCTAAAACAGGACGTGACGCTTCATAGATACAGACACACTGCCATCACTGCCACATGACACACTACATTAGTGTGCGACATGCGTCTTAGCAATCACGACACAGCTTGAATTTTGGGCTCTAGCGAGTGTTGGCATAATGACAACACACAACTGAGGCCTTGTATCACCACTATAGCTTCTTCCCTAGCCCTGACAGCTGGTGCTTTTCTGTTTTTGTAATGATGCTTGATTTACTAGATTTAAAGCAAAACCAATAGAAGTGCAACGTAATTCCTGGAAGTCAAAGTGGAACATGACCTACTTTTTTTTTTTTTTTTTTTTTTTTTACATAGTGACAATATATATAATCGCACCTTTTGAATTATCTTGCGTGTTTTTACGTAACTAGTACTTTCTTATGATAACATCATACAGTGAGGGCAAATATTCCCTTTTATATTCACACAAATCAGATTTTTCTTTAATTTCCACATGACTGACAGCATCAGTGTCCAACACAGATATTAGCAGAAATGACACTGCTTAGCTTCTTGGCTCCAGCTGGATGACATATGACAGATAGCCACAGATAGAGAGACAGATATGTGGGCTAGCTTCTTGGCTAGCCCCAGCATCTGTGACAGGTGTCAGCTCCGGTTTACCTCTGCCGTCGCAGCTATGTGACACAAGGACGGACGAGGCTGCCAAAGTTTACCAGGAATTATCCCCTATGGGTCAGCGCTTCCTCCAAGTTAAGGTTTCGTTACATTTGACTTACACCTTACATTTGATTGCAAGAACAGTAAGTGAACCCTGTGAGCAGAGAAAAGGCTGTGCGTTTCACAGATGTGCAGGGTCAGAACAGATGTGAGTGTGTTCATGTTTGGTAGCTGTTAACATTATCAGATATTATTGTTCTGCAGATGGGAGAACACTTAGAGGTACAGACTGTATGCACATTTGCCAAAGTGAATTGTACACTTGGCATTCATTCAGCTAAAAGAGATGGAGGTAAGAAGATAAAAAAGATTTTATTGATTGAGAGATGAGCCAGAGTGGAAATAGAGACACAGAGGCTGAAATATTGATAGAAACACATTGATCATAGTTGAGTCACCACCATCAAAGTGCCATCTATTGGAAAGATCATGTGGAAAACTGCTGAGCATGCAAGCACTAACGCAAATTTCCTGTGTGTGGAGCAGTCATATTTATTATCCTCTGGGAAAGCTCTCATGGAGAAGCTAAAAATGGATTTTCTGAATCTCCTCCAGGCCGATAAGTTGCTGATATTTTTCACACAGACAGAAGTTTCTCCATGTGTGCTCTTCTGCACTGAGAAATGGTTCAGACTCCAACAACAGTTTTTCATAATCTGGCTGTTGTGTAGCCAATAAACTCAAACCAGACCTCAGTCACACATACACACATGCGCCAGAGTTCAAACATATGTCACCACTACTGAAGCATCAAGAAGTGATAACCAGTCATATGTTTCTTGACTTAATTTGTTTAAGTACCGCAGTGCAGTTTTATACACTGAGCATGATTCTGTGCAAAGATCATGCGAGGGGTTCAGTTCTCAGCGGGTGATGCACAGTGCTAAAATGATAACTTTCTTTCATCATAAACACCAAATGAGTTTGCAGAAAGCCTCCATTTGGCTGAAGATCCAAATTAATGGTCTGGAGAGCAGTCTTGTGGCGGCAGCATGATTATACGCAACAAGTTTCCAACAGAATCTGAAAGGCTTTGTCGTACTTTGTGGTCATGGTGTCATAACTATAACTTCTTTATGAATATGTTAAAGATTGTGAGGCTTTGGTCTGACTTCTGAAATCTGGAGTTCTGTAGGGAGATGTGGATCAGTCTTTTGTTGGTCTTTAATACTTAATTGTTTTACTTTTTCAAAGAGATCATTTTAAAGAAAAAAACATTAGATATGATTTAAGTTTGTAGTTTTCTTTGTATTATTAAAACATTTGCAACACAAGTCATTGATGATGAATAAATGATCTAATCCCACTGAAATTAGTAGTCTTTATGGAGTCTTCAGAAGTCATGCTAAGTAATTCAGTTCAATAGAGCTTTTCCACACATACAGGTATCATTAATAGTGCTTATCATGGCTGTATTAAGTCCCAGTTAATAGCATAGCTTATTGGGACACCAACTTCTGCACCATTGTTAATGTTATTCGTTCCACATGTGCCTTTCCTGCTAAGAAACATAGCGGCGGATATGAAAATATCTGCCACAAAAGGGTGTATTGTGATTTGATTTATTTCACGGTCAGGATTGACACCAGAGAGCTGCTAAGCTCGCAAGTTGGTCTGATGATTTGTCCTTTGTGCGCTGCCTTGTTACGCATCTAAAGGTAGTGTAACCACCAGTATTTGTTGTAGGAGTGACATACCTCACCGCATTGGTCACTCGTGCAGGTCCTGCGGTCACGGCAAGTTTCTTGATCGTATACAGATTTCTCATTCAAGGTAGCCTCCATTGAGACAGAACAGAGAATTTCTCCGTTTTCGCTGATCTCCACCTTTTCGTCTGCTTGTTATTGCTTGTGACTGATATCTATCTCTCTCTCTCTCTGCCTCCCACCCCCCCTTGTTTCTGTGTAAATATTTCATTGCTTGTGTCATTACTGTCACTAGTTTGATACAGAGCAGACTCTTGGCAGTAACTGCTACTCGTCTGGCTTTAAACATACACTCATTCACGCTACACACACGAATATAAAGTACATGCACATACACACACAGTATTTCCTCAGGCAGTCTCTTCAGGCAAGGTTTAGACAACCCAGCTGCAGTCTCACCTCTACCACCACTCATTATGCATGGCCATGATGCCGTGTGTGTGTGTGTATTCCCAGTTTGAGTCAGCTCACTGTTTGAAAAAGAGACACTGAGACTCTAAAGAAGAGACAGAACAGGTCTTTTCTCTTTTTCTTGTCACTGTTCTTGTACCATATTAAATATCTTTTCTTGTCCCGTCTTTTGCTCCTGAACTTCAGCTAAACTGCCGTCGTCCTTCATTTGCTTCTCTGCCCCCGTCTTCTTGTTTGACCTCTTTTCATTCTCTCCATAGGCTGGACAAAAAGACAACAGAGGGTGGTGTGTGTGCGTGTGTGCGCGCGCGCGTGTACCGTCTTGTCCTGTGATTTAGTGCCAAGCTGGCAGCAGAGACCAGTGAATAGGGGGCCCCTTTCACACAAAGACAGCCCGGGATACACACAAACACACACTCACAACTCGCACTCAATGCCAGACTGCAGGCCACCAACTGCACACCTGGCATGCTGCTATTATGTCACCAGTGTGTATATGTGTGTGTGTGTGTGACAGAGAGATTGTGTAAGTCCAGCAGACACCATCTGCTCCGTCCTCTGTGAACTTGTGTCCACACCTCTCCTCTCCTCCTGCTCCAGTTCGCTATATCAAAATGTTTGAAAGCCTTTGATAAACACCATTCTTTATAGCACTTCTCTATTTCCCGTGTGTCGCTCTTTATACTTCACAGCTACTAAATGTTCTCTGCTTTGGTATATTGCTGCAATTACAGTGCACCTATGGCTGTAAACATAGTTTTATTACTGTTTATTATTGTAAGATCTGACAACTGCGCTCTTTACCACGGTGCTGTTGGTGCAGTACTCCTTAACATCCACTACTGTGCTCTTTACCGTGCTGTTCATGGACTGCTATACATGTAAGAGACCCATACTAAGTCTATAACTCTGTCCACACACTTTTGCTACAGTATACTAAATAACTACTCTATAAAATCTATACTATAGTTCTTTATGAAATATATAGGGGTGCTAAAAATGTATGTGTTTGTACTCACCAATTTTGTAAGTTTTGTAAGCACTTTCTGTTTTAAACTAAATAAACCAATGCATTATTGGAAAGTAATAGCATAAAATAGCAACTTAATGTCAATAAATGTACCACTGAGCAACAGATAAAGATGTATTATATAGATTTTGAAGTTGTTTTCTTAAAGTAATGAAAGAGACTGAAGAGTCTTGAGTAATCTATTAATTATTATTATCCCCCTATTATTAAGTCTTGATTAATAAATTTCTTTCTTGCCTTTTCATACTTCTCTTTTCTTTCATGACACATTTTCTTCTTTTTCTCTTTCTTCTTCTTTGCACCTTCTTCCAAATCTGTTTCTTTTTTCTATTTCTCACATAAAGGCTGTGTGCTGTATTTTCCTGCTCTGTGGGGGAGGGGAGGGTCCTTCCCCAGTCAGTCAATAGGTGGCAGTAAGGCACTTAGATTCACACCCGGACCATGTGCTCGGCTCACTGGCCTTGTTATTGTCTGGATGGCTGTACACACTCACACACACACACAATCCTTTTCATACACACACCAAGAGTGGGCTTGTGCCTGTTAAAATGTTTAACTGCTGTAAGTCCTCTGACTCACATTTGGCTTTTAGTTCTTCCCCCCAAAACGCCACTGTGGGTGTGTGTGTGTGTATGTGTGTGTGTTTGTGTGTGTTCCTTTTCCCAAGCTGTTAAGCACAATACTGCTCTGTTTACATACCAACTTCCTTCTTGTTAGTCTGTGCGAGTCACAAAAGATAAAAAATAAATGACACCCTCTTTTTTTTTTTGGTATGGTAGCCTTGTAAATATTTGTAATGATTACCCTCTGAAAGAAACAGTTATTCTGAGAGTCCCCTTTCATTTTCTCTGTGACCTTTTTTTCATGTGTCAACCCAGCTAGACAATGCTATTAAAAAGTAAACAAATAAAATCAAATATACTTTTCAGATTTTTTTCCACAGTTACATCATGGCTTTACAGAGTAATGTGCTCACTGAGGCAAACAGTGATACAATGCATCCATGTTCTCACTGTATGTGCCAAGTCCCAGTTTTAAGTTTAAAACAGTTTAAAAAATCATTATTTTGCTCTCTTATTTGATTCTCTTCCTCCTTTTCCTGTCCCATCCCTCTTCACTGCTTTGATTTGGTTCCTTTTCTCTGTTTCAAAACAATGATACTGATGCAAGACTTTGCACCAGGTCACGTTTTCCTATTCCCTATTATTACTTTTTCTAAAATCAATTTAACTCTTTATATTTTTCAGGTGAGCTTTCATTTATTTCTTTCATGTCCTCCAGGAACACAAGGCAGCCTTTGCTTTCTATCCTGACTGGTTATGAACCAGTCACTCCACTATTAAAGTTAACTACATGACTACAAGGTAGTTTCCATAAGCCACAATGAGTCATGATACACACACACACAGCAGTGCAAAGAAAAAAAAAAACTCAAGTGGCTCAAGTCCTCAAGTTTGTGTCTGCTTTGAAGTCTAGACTTGGGGCTTGGGAGGCTGGAGAAGGAGAGATTAATTGGGCTGTTTAATCTACACAGCCCCTTGTTTGAACCCTTTCAGTTTTTTTGGCAGTGTCACAAAACAAAAGCCCTCCAGATACCTGCGGGGATTATAGTTTCTGCCATGTGGTATTTTTGTGTCATGTGGTTTTCTGCAAAGGCCGCTTCAGATCAGTAAATGATAAAAGTAGGCTGGGTCTGACTGTTTGTCATGGCAATAAACATATTCACGATTGAGTGCACTTGTATCACCTCTGTGCAGATGTCTTTTCATCCAGCATGTTTCATTAGCACCTCTCTCAGGTGGACAGAAACCTTCCTTCCTTCTTGCCTACACTTTTCTCAATCCATAGTCTGTTATCTTATCTTTAATATGCAACAAAGCTGTTTTACAGTTGATATTATTCTTTATTAAAGCAACATTATCAAACTTTTGGGAGGGGTAGCAGAACATAATATTAATAAACAACCATCTAATAAGCTTGTCAGACTAACTGTGGTGGCAAACTGTCAGTTTACACAGTAAGCTGACATGAAGCAACTTTAGCAAACATTTTAAAAGTCCTAACCTTTTCAGCAAGTTTAAAATGATCAGGTAGTGAGTTTATGACTTTGTTTTTTTTTTTATTACTCCCCTTTTTGCTCAAATACCTGAGAGATATGTCTGACTCTTTAGCTGCAAATTGTTCCATTATATCATCATAAGGTCGCTAACTTACTGTGTCAGCTGTTGGGTGATGGTAACGTGTTTTTAAAAAAGTTTTTATTGAAAACAGCAGCTCTTGGAAGCGACAGTGATTAGAGCAGTAAGAGTGAATCAAAACAGTGAACTCGCACACCAAACAACCAAAACAATCAGCTGGAAGATGTCGAAATACTACGAGTGATCCCATTAGCATTACAAATACTCATTTGATCCTTACTTAATATGAAAATATTGTTGAGTGAAGCTTAAAGTCAACTGGTGATTTCTACTGTTGCATTGCATCAGTAATCTAAGTTACTTAAAATCTGTTTTGGCTGCATAAAATTTTGTCTAGACTAAATGTATAGCTACATTTCCCCCTTACACTCAGCATACATAAAAATATCTCATTGTCTGCCCTTATTTTTGTAAGGCACTGGCCTCTTATCTTTAGCTACTGCACTCTGAAAAACACATTTCACATGTACACCCACTTAGCACACACATCACAAGTAATTGGTTATTCTACCTGTAATTAACTTGAACCTCACATCGATGTTGTGATCAACACTACTCATTACCTGTAAATAAGAGAGGAATCAGAAGAGAGAGACTAATGAAAGCCTGACGAGTGAGACTGAAAAATGCTGTCATAGAGGAGGAGGAGGACGTATCAGTTGTTGAAATACATCTTGATTATGTCCCATTTTGTGGCCAAATCTGCTTTTTTTACGTTCTTACTACACTAAACTTATTAAGCAAGCCGTTTGCTTTGTTTTTCTCCTTGAGAAGAGTTGGAGAAATAGAGGTTAAACTGATAATTGAGATTATTTAGTCCTGCTCAGTCTAAAGCATTATGCAACTGTCCCACTTTTGCTCTGGTGTTTGTCTGTTTTCCTGTCTGAATTCATTCCATCACTTCACACCCACTTCACTCTCCGTGATGGCTCCATCCTTCTGTCTTTTGCTTTTTCTTTCCCCACTCGGCTCTCTTACTCGCTATCATTACAGCTTCTCCTTCTTTGATCTTCCCTCACTTTCAATCAATTTCATCTCCCTCGCATTTTCATCTTTCCATTTTGGTTCAAATCAGTTTTTCTAGCCATCTCTTTCTGTGTACATCACTCTTAATTAATCACCTTTTTGTCTTATCGGTCTGCTTTTAGTCTCTCACTAACATTTTCTCTCATGATTTTTCTCCCTGTCTTGCAGTCTTTGTGTCTTCTGTCCTTTATCAACCACTGTACTTTTTTCATCTTTCTCTCACTTAGTTTGCCATCTGATGTTGAGCCACTATTGGCTTATCTCCACTCAGATGGATTGATAAAAACATTGCTTGTGAAAAGGCTAAACCCCAGTTCATTCCTCAAGGCACACACCATCAGCAACTCATTTAGCTTCCATTCAGCTGAATGAATAGGAGAATCCAGCATCAAAATGTTAGCCCTGTAGATATTTGCATCTGCATCTATTTATTCATCATTTGTAAATTGATTTAATGATATAATAGGTCATTTCCTGATGTGTCAAAATAATTTGTTAACCGTGATTTTAGCCGCTTTCGTGCTGTTACACTGATGTCTCTCGCCATTGAAGGCTTTAGGCACTAAACAAATATCTATATTTATGTGTATTTATTAATTTATTGATTTTATGTAATTCCTTTAATTGGCCCTTGAGATTAGTCAAATAATGCTAAGAATCATTTTTCAAAGCAAAGCCAGCTAGAGTTGACTTGCCATGTTTTCAAAGCTCTTTTTGGCTTCGGCCAAGAGACACACTACTGGTGCTGATGTCGGAATGAGCATGAAACACACACACAAAAAAAGAAAGACTGACTCAAAACAACCAATCAGAACAAAATATCTGATGGAGCTTCAGTCAGTGCTCCTGCACAGGTCCCGGTCTGGTGCTAACTTCGAGCAGATGTTATGATGGTTTAAACAACAATTGAAAAATAATGCAACGAGAAAAAATGTACTCAAAACATGTACACAGAAGAAGAACAATGACCGACTGTAACACAAAAGTATGGTGTTGCAGCTGGATTTCTTTTAAATCTCTTAAACCTATATGTCAAAATGATAAATCTTGATGTTAGCACACATTAAAAACATTAAAGTAAAGAATAAATCCATAGACTCCTTGCAATTTCAGTGGTTTTCGGTCTATAGAAACGTAGTTCAGGAGGGAAAAAATGATTCATGCAATCATCACGATACCAACAAGTCTCGCACACAGCTCTGATGGAGGAGATGATAATTATCTAAATCCATAATATGTGTCCTTGATGATCTTCATCCACAGAACATTGTAAATAACGGTGGGCTTCCCTTGAAATTGTGCAACAACAGAGATTGTGCTTTCCATGACCAGAGTCATTACGTTAGTACCAGTAACAACATACGAGAGGGAATTATTGTACGTACTCCAGAACAAGGTGACCAAACTCTGCTTTTACAAAAGGCTATAATGGTTCTCATTAGTAAATTACCTTTATTTCATTATCGTCACAGAAGACAATTATCGGCCCCGCCATTTTCAAATGAAAAAGCTGTTTATTTCCATGCGCTGCTTTATGATTTTCTTCTGACTCTGACCTTCATCTAGTCCAGTCAGCTTAATGCCAGTCCTGTTCTGTATTGCTTTGTTTGGCACACAATGAATTGGAATAAGAGCCTGAATATAGTGCTCGTTTTCTATTTATTGAATCAAGAATCAACATTGAATTTAATTGCGAATTGAATGGCAAGATTTGCATAGATTCCCATCCCACCAAATTTTAATTATGTTTTTAATTATGTACTTGCCCTGTTCGGTCCATCCTATTCTTTCTGGATTTTGGAACCAACAAGAATGAGAGTCTGTCGGTGCCTTAATTTTGCAAAAATGTTGTGTGTGTATCTAGAAAAAAACCCACATCCTCTGGGTATAATTCACAGTACTGTACGGTGTTTGTGTGTGTGTTTGTGTGTACATTCTTGTGCGTACGTTGTTGTGTGTTTTTCCCCCTGTGGTATATATTTTGATACCATCGGGGGGTCTCTTCACACCCCCTGCAGGAACCAGTTCTCACATAGTGGACCACCCGTGGCCACAGCCACGAGCCCCTGGTGTTGGGTGACATGAAAGGGCTACAGGGGGGACAGCTGATGCGCACACACACATACACACACATACACACATAGTCACACAAACACAGACACTTGCTCAGAGAAATGTTTTTCAAATCCTGCAAACTACTGAATATGTCCTCTAATAATTGTTCCCTCTAACTCTTTTAACTCAGACTCTCTGTGCTGCAGGTTGTACTTGGCATTGGCCCTTGACAAACAAGCTTTGTTTTGTCTAAAAATAATCGTTCTCCATCACAGACACAACTACAGAAACATGCATTTTTAAATGCACATTTAATCTCCTTTTATATGTAGCAGTCTATGTGTGGAGAGGTAATGGTGGGAGATGTTTTTAGTTTAGTATTTAAAAGGGTGTGTGACTTGACACGTGACACTGAAATAAATATGACCTCTCCTTGTGAATGAACCATTATTTGGTAAATGCAAACTGGGACTGATAATTCATCATAGTTTTTCATCATAGTTTTTTCAGCTTCATGCCTTTACTTTTCATTATGGGCTGTGTGGGGACATTGTTCATCAGTATACACATATATATCTATATACGCACACGGATTGGCCATTTCACCAAGTACACCTGTACAATCCAACAGAACAGCTTCTATGAATTCTACTTTTTACAAAGCTCTTTGTTGACTTTGTCAGAAAGGTAATAATTCTACTTTATGTTTACCACTGACATCTTAGTGGGAGTGCATCATATGGAAATGTGGTTTTAATAGTCTGCCCTTCTTATGTATGTCAATACATTTTATTAAAACCACCTTTCAGTATAAAGCTCCCCAGTACAACAGTGATAATATGACTTCAGTAATAATAGATTTATTACCTCTCTGACAGTAGTTTTGCACTACAAGATGATTGAATGGGTTAAAGGTTGCAGTTGCAATTAGTGTTCAGTAAATATTAACATGGTAAAGCACTAGAAATGAATGTAGCTGAGGCCTTGTGATGTTTGCATTCATTCATGCAGACTGAAATTGCATATTTGTTTTCGCAATGTGTACTAATTTTAAAGTTTTGTTTTTGAGTTAGTTTCCTAAGACCTGTGATATTTAAATCTAACATTACAATCTGATCTGCATCCAATATGGTATCCAAACAATGAGGCCATTCCTACTCATTGTGTATATATTTTTCAGCAGTGTTATCAGATGGCATGTTCATGCACAATATGCAAATCAAGTAAGTGGGTGGGAAGCTGGCATTGTCAACCAAACCAAGCAGGTGTAGGGTTACTACATGTGGTACGGCCTGGATTGCTTTTCATGGATAAAGGAGAAACATTTTACCAAACCTAAGCTGAGGATGAGGAGCTCTTAATGTTCAGTTAAAATGTAAAAATCCAGGAAAATCCATCACTTTCAATGTTCAACACAAACACAAAAACTCTACATTCAATTTTCAAGTTTCCTTATCCACCGAACACAACTGACTGTTCTGTTTTCTCCCTCTTGTCACTTTCTAAATCTGTAAACTCTTCTAAGTAGCTTGTTTGTTGTAAACGGCAGTGAAGGGTGACCATCTACAGCAGCAGACTGAACAACAATCTTTTTTTTTTCTGGGAAGAACAAGAAAGCACAGAATAGACCTCATTAGTACATCATACTCCGATCTAACCTTCCATCTTTATGCCAAGCCCCTAATATAGATTAATGGAAATGGTCTGAGTGTATTGAATCAAGTCAAGACGTTGTTAAATTCCACAGCACATGAATGCATCACAGCACTCATTTCAGCTGAACTGTGCAGCTCAAATCAGGCTGTAGTATGTTTTTTTTCAAACAAATATAATGGGATAAAGCTTATAAAATGTGGCTTTGTTGCTTATAGAACATGCACAAGAGAAGAGGACAGAGAATGAATAGTTCTCACCGTTTAAAATGAGGTGAGGTGGGAAGTTCACAGCATGACTGCATGGCTGAACAATCTGTAAAAAAAACATGCCTGTGTGATGTCAGTATGGACCAAAAGTATTGGGTCACTCAGTGAATCATTATGTTGGATTGTTTTGGTTTCAAAAGTACTGTGAATTATGGCAGGATCATATCATACCATTTTATTGCTTCAAAATCACCTTATCAAGCTTTGAGTAATGTCAGTCCTGATCTGTGAGGTAAAAGTATGTTGGGATTATGTGTCAGAATATTTTTTTTATTATTATTTCACTGGCTATGTACTACATATGACTATTTATGATACTGTATTGACAAGTTTGGCGGAAAGAACCTTCCCCCTGAGGACCAAACCACAGAAATGACTGACTCAGAAATACTGAGCCTGAAAGAGAAAGCATATGGCTGCAGTAGAGATCTGAGAAAGATAAAAGTGAAAAGCAAAGAAAACAGTCAGTTGAAGAAGTATAACAGAAAGGTCAGTTGAAGTTTAGTGAAAAGGAAAATAAGATTAGAAAGAGAATAAAGAACAAAAAACTGAACAAAAATCTAAGTTTGTTAAAGGATGACACATCCACAGATTCACACGCACTTTCTTCTCTCTCTCTCTTCTTCTCTTCTTTTTCTGAAGCTTTGGTGCTATAGATTAGACACAGACTTACTCACACGGTTGGTCACATGTCGGTACATGTTTGGAACATGTCAGGACATGTCTTCAACATGCATCCTTCTCTGCCTCTTGCTGTGGTGTGGCATTCATCTCCAGCGAGTCCATCTGATGATACACTTTAGTTCACTAAATGAAAAATGAAGAATATCTTCACCAAAATAATGCTTTGTAGTTGAAGCAGTTTTGTGTATTTCCTCGTGATTTTGTGCTTGTATTCTTTGTTGTGTGTGTGTGTGTGTGTGTGTGTGTGTGTGTGTGTGTGTGTGTGTGTGTGTGTGTGTGTGTGTGTGTGT
>JBAJHX010000036.1:6888478-6905477 GCA_037176925.1 Amniataba percoides | reverse complement strand
TGTGTGTGTGTGTGTGTGTGTGTGTGTGTGTGTGTGTGTGTGTGTGTGTGTGTGTGTGTGTGTGTGTGTGTAAAAGGGGGAGGGAGGGGGGTGTTAGTGTGTGAATTTTTGTGATAGTACATTTTTGTGTGTGTGTGTGTATGTGTGTGTGTGTGTCCACTGCCTTGACTTCTACGACAGCTGATATTAACCATTACCACCTCAATGACTTCTTAATAGGATCTCATTTCCACATGTAATCTCAGTGTTGAGATGTGTGTGTGTGTGTCTGTGTGTGTAAGGCCCTCTGTGCCTTTCAGTTCTTGGGGTCTCTGAAGCATACATAAATGGGATCTGCCCCCTATAGCTTCCTTTGACTCGCCCTCACACACACGCGCAGACACACACTCTGTGTCTCAGCCTCTCCGTCCTCTAATCCACGCGCCCCATCAACCATTCATCCTCCCCTCGGCTTCAACTCGTGCGTTTTTAATGGCGTACAGTACAAGTTCAGTATCTTGATAGACAGACATTGGGTCAAATCTCGAGACGGTATGGATAATCCCTTTTTGATAGATAACCCCCACTTCATATAGTTTGGTGTAACATACTGAAAAAATGTTGTTTTTTTTTTCAAACATTTCAATTAGCGCTGAGGAGATTTGATTAATCAGTAGATTGACAGGTGACATTTGTGATAATCAATCCAACATTTAAATCATTTATCAAACAAAAATGTCAAACATTTACAGGTGACAGCCTTTCAAATGTGGCGATGTGTTAGATATTCTCTTTAAACTACGGCACAGTTGTTTTTGGATCGCATTAACATACAATTTATCAACCGATGAATTTTATCTATTGTGACAACTGCTTCTTTTACTTCCCTCTCCTGTTTAATTGCATTCATTGCTTGTTAAGTGACACTAATTAGAGCATTTCTTAATGAGCGCAGATAACAAGGTCTGTTGATTGCTAACAAAATTACTAATAACATTAGTCTCACTCCTGAAAAATATTCTTCTCTAAAGAGTTCTTGCACAATCTCACCCTCTTAATATCTCCTATTTGTTATTCATTATCTGTCCTGCTGTCTTATTTTTTCGTCTGTTTTCTTTTAGTATGTTGTTTTGTAAAAGTTATACAACACATATTACAACTACCTGCTTACACCACTGTAACAGTCCCCCACATTTACCTGCTCCTACACTGAAGTCTTACTAACCTACAGGTGGTAAACCAACATCTGTTCAAGACGTTTCTTCTTTCTACCCACACATTCAGTTTATAAAGCTGCTTGTCCTTTTCAGGATGACATTTACCAGCATGCACCGGGTGTTAGACAGGCTGACGGTCTGTCACAGGGCGTACAGATTTAGGACACAGCAGGCCTCGAGCAAGAAACAGTAAAACAAGAATAGTATTTTTTGCGTGGGCACAATTTGTTCTCTTTCTGTTAGTAACCACTGATTTATAGGATTCACCAGTTTTTTCATATTCTAATTTTATGAGTGGTCAAGAGCTCTTACCAAGATTAGAAGGAAAAAAAATCTCACTTTCACGGTCCACAGATTGCATGTGGCCCACTGATTAAAATTTCTTGCACTTGTTGTACGACTTTGTTGTTAGTGACTTTTCCACAAAAATCAGACAGGACACAGACTTTAAACAAAACAGACTTGTTTTTCAACTCACCTCTGTGTGACATTTGTTCTGTGAGTAAACAGCAGCTATGTCTGAACAAAAAAAGATCAGTGACTACTGATGATGAAACTGAGCTAGTATTTTTGTTGGGTTAAAATATACTGTATATATCCATTTCTTCTTGTAGGATAGATTTTGACTCTGTGAATTCCTTTTTTGGACTGATGTTGAAAAGAAAAAGATTTTCAAACAATTTTGCAGTCAAATGAAGAATAAATTAAATATTTGTAAAATTACTCTAGTTCAAGTGGAATCTGTAACTTCTCTTTAGTCAAACAGACAATTTTTCATAACATTGGGGTTGCATTGATTGAATTGAATTGATGAATAATAATGATTCATCATCAGCTTGTGGTCACTTTTCACAAGAAGTACCAGTAGCCTGTAGCACTATGCACTATGGGAAGTTGAAAGGAAAGGCTCTTTTTGGTCCCTACAGATCCCCCTTTCTCTTATATGCGACAGTCCATCTGCTTTGGAGGCTTCACAAGATACTTCCTCTTTGACGAGACATGCACACACACTCACACACACACTCAAAGAGAGTGAGAGAAAATAAGAGATGAAAGAGGGGATGTAACTTCTCTCCCAATTATTCCCTATACGTTCATATACACACGCCTATAAAGAAGATACAGCGTGCGCACACACACACAGTACTCGGAGGCCCTCTGCCAATTACTTTTGATATATCCATACAATATGTCTGACCCATATAAGCTATGGCATGTTTTCCTATGTACCACATACATTGCATGTATACACACACATACAGGCTTTGATCTACCCAGACATTCTAGCTCACACACAGAAGGTCATGCCTGTAGTTCAGAAACTCTGTGAAAGTAGGTTAAAGCCGACATGTTGTTGTTTAAAGGATTGTGTAGGCTGTTCATTAAAGCCCTGCATATGCATGCGCTGTATATCCACGTGTGCACACACGCAAACACATCCATGAGCAACACGGGCACATCGATGTGCATGCACACATGGATGTATTTAGTGTAAACATGCCTGAAAGAGAATATTTGCATATACAAGTGTGTGTGTCGGGTTAATCCGTGATGATGA
Source organism: Amniataba percoides (assembly GCA_037176925.1). Classification (NCBI taxonomy): domain Eukaryota; kingdom Metazoa; phylum Chordata; class Actinopteri; order Centrarchiformes; family Terapontidae; genus Amniataba; species Amniataba percoides. The sequence goes on along the minus strand of JBAJHX010000036.1, from coordinate 6,902,723 downwards.
TGCTACCTGCCAAGACACCCACGCGCCACATCAACAGTTGTTGCTCTAAATTAAGCTGCTTAATTACTGCAATTAAACTCAGTGTGTGGTATTTGTGCATGAGTTATAGTGTGTAAATGTGAGAATACGTGTGTTGGGGATAGAGGGGAAGGCTTGTGTCTGTCTATGTGTGAATTGATATGAAGCTGCTTCTATCTGTAAAAATGTTTATATCCTACATGCCTGTGAATCAAAGATTAGCAAAGATGAAAAATTCCAGTGAGAGCTGTTAAATAAAAACCTAAAGAAAGATAGTACTTTAAATTTCACCTTATTGGACAAGCTGTGATTATTGTTTCATGTCATATGTGCAGCAGGGATGGATGATGTGAAAATGAAAATCACACCAGAATTTGTTTTGTTCTAGTTAAATTCCGAAATATATCAAACTTTTTTGCTGTATAATTACATGGAAATATTCATCAGACCAGGCCAAACACTGTGAGAAAAGTTTCACAAAGTGGTGGAAAAAAAATTAATAAATGAATGAAATGGTGAAATCAGTCAACTTATGTAATCATTTCTTTCGTAAATGGGTATTAAAGAGAGGGCAAACTTTTTGAATTTTTTAATGTGAATCAAGTGAAAATTTAGGATAATCGCCAGCAGATTTGTTAATCATGTAATTCAGATGGTCAAAAATGGTTGCTAAGTTAAGGAAAATTTTGATACACTGCAATTTTCTTGTATTCCTCCTCTTCTCTTAATCCAACTTCACTGCACACAGACTCCCACTATGTTCTCTTTCCCTCCAAATTCATCAGTTCATTTCTCAAGTTGCTGTTGCTGACATCTGCCCTACTTGGTTTACATGTCCCGTGTTGGTTGGAGGTTTACTGTGGAAGCAGACAGCTCGAGGGGATTGGCTGATGGGGGAGGACAGGGGAGGGACTAATGTGATTGAAGGTCAGACAGGCCTTCCAGCCAATAGCACTGAACAAAAGTGTTGCATGGTTACACAGCACATGCTTATATGTAGATGAGGGGTGTGTGCGTGTGTGTTCACTGCATGTAATGAAGAAATGAATCATTCCTTGAAATTAATATGGTGTTAATAAAGCACAGTGTAAAGTGTGTGTGTGTTGCAAGGCGGAATACACTTAAAGAGTGTCTTATTTTGCTGTCTGATACATATTCATGTTAGCCAAATGAATTGATAGCTCCAAGCAGTAGATTATGGATGCATGTCTGAGTTTAGCATATTAGTCGGGGGTGTGTGTGTTGACATGTGTGAGGTCATGTTTTCTAGGTAGAAAAGCCCTTTTTATGTAGTAAGATTATTTTTCAGAGAGTAATTTTAAGCTTAACTCTAACCTTGGGTAGGCAGTGATAGGCTTCCCTATTAAATGTACTTTGAAGAATATAAAGGGTCGCAGGCATCAATAATCTCCCCTTAACCTTTCTCATAACACATCAGCATGCTTTTCAGGCCAAATGAATAGTTGGATGTAACACAGGTAAAGTTACACCAGACAGACAAACCCCTCTCACTCATTTTTACACCTATGGGCAGTTTAGATTCAGCAGTTAACTTGACATATACGTCTTTGGACTCATGTTAGTCATTTTTTTCATATATGTTAGTAGTTTGAGATTTATGTGTTTGTATTATTCCTAATTATTCGTCTCTATGGGAACCATCCAGAGATGAGAGTCAACAGAGTTCACTAAGATGTTGGTGGATCAATATTGATTTGTGTTTTTTTTCTTCCTCTTGGTCCATAGGTTAATATATATATATTTTTTTAATAGTTTCATTATTGTTCAGTTATTCTCTTTCAATACCTTCTTAGAACAGGTTTACACAACCTCATGTTTTAAAATTTATTTTAACAAATGCCAACTAAGAAAGTGAACTACATCAGCTTCCCAGCTTTGTTTTAAACTGATTTTTTTTTGTTCCTTGGTCTTTATTTGTAGTAAGATGAATATATTAATACTCTATTACTCTATAGATGAAGATCAGGTAGAATTATAGCAATGAAATAGATGGAGTACAGTTAAAGTATTTTACGATATCTGTTAAGTCATTGCATTACAGAGCGCATAAGCTCAAAATGATCTAAGCTGTTATTGCCGTACATAAGGCCATCCACATTTTGATTGGTTGCAGGGGATAATGTTTAATAGATTACAGATTATATGCACATAAAGATGATCCTATTATACTGCATTAAATCCTTATTTTCCATGACACAAAGCAACACATAGCTAAGTAGGTTGTATACATTAAGCTGTCATTATGTATGAGTGGGGATGTGTGTGTATGCTTATATTTTAAGGTATATCATCCAGTAAGAGAAACATCTGTGAACCATCAGGCTATCACATTAAAGTATGGTAAAATCCAATAATCTGTCGTTTACCAATGTTGAAGTGTTACATAATTTTCAAAACAGTTTGCTGAACGTTTACAGGTCTTACAATTGTTTATGTAGATGAGGTCGAACCATGTTTCCTCCTCGCTCTCTCTTTTTCACGCTCTCTCTTTCTCCATATATGTACTATAACAATCTTAGCCTTGTGTTGACTTGTGTTATGGCAAATAGGGTTTTTTGCTGTTAAATAGGATCATCTAATCTATAATCTGTTAAACATTATAGCCCGTGGCAGCCAATCAAAATGTATATCATGCCAAAGAGATTAAGATAAGTATGGATAGTGAACCCATATGTGTAGGGTGGGGATAGAAGCATTACTTGTAATGTGTGTGTTGTTGCATACAACCCATATACAGTACAGACTTACAAACATACATGTATAAAAAAACACAGTTGGAAACTTTCACTTCTGCATATTTCACAACACCACATTGTATTTTGGGATATAAGTCCACCGTAAAAATGAATCATATCAATAATTTACTTGAGTGGCGAGCAAAGCAAACAATAGACTTGGCTGAGAGAATAAAATGATCACAGTGCTTTTTGCCAGAAGTGAAAAAAAATGAGCTTGTAAAGAAGACAGTTGTTGTAATTTGGCTGATGACTCGACAGATCATGAAAATACACAGTGTACAGTAAGACATCTCGCACAGTTTTCCCATGTTTTTACATCATGGCTAGAGCCATGGCAAGGACCTGCTGCTGTAGTCTCAAAACCAAGAATATCCAGAACTGACTTTCAAAATACAGTGTTGTGATATTTCAAAATAAAACAGAATAACTGTAAGAAAAAGTAGAATATTTTTCCAGTTTTTGCATCAACAACAGATTATTGGAAGGAAATATGGAAATTAGAAAAATGGAACTACTATAATAATATAATGATAAAACTTAATTTAATGAGTTTTCATTTCCAGTTTTATGTTTAGTGAAAGTTTAAAAGCAAACTACACTCAGTTAGTAATGCTGCTAACATTTTGAGACATGAATGCCTACAGCCAATAGTAACAGAAGTCATTTTACACAGCCACTTATAATGATTGAATAAATAGCCCGGTTTGATATTCAGTCAGCTTGACTTGACTGTCTGTGTATGGTTTTGTATATGTGGTGTTGAAGGACTCGAAGCCAGAGTGTACCAGCTAATAGAAACAAGCATGACATGAAAATGTGTGGTCATGTTGTGCCGCTTGTGTGTCTCATTTATAATTTAAGATTTAAGGCTTTTACTAAAGCTCCCAATCACCTGAATCAATTGGTTCTGTCACGCTTCTTCAAAGCAACCACTTCAAAGCCCTCATCTCTTTTCTCCTCCCACTCTTCCCATCCTTTTATCCACAGGCGGAGCAGGGACACAGGGCCATGAGAAATTATATATGTAAACGGTATGATTATATAGAGAGGTCTGTTCCACTATATGCTGGTGTGATTTTCAGGTCAGGAGCTTCTCCTATAGGCATTGTTGACCTGGAAACTATATCATATTCGTGAAGATGAATGAATGAAAACTCAAATATTCTCTAAAATGCACATCATCACATTGCATCCCACTTGGAGAACACTATTTAGAGTTTATACTTCGGCTGAACTTTCTTGCATAGGTGAATTTGGGCCTTTTATAAAGACACAACTAGAAAATAAAAATTTGAGGATCAGTTTAAGTAATTCTGTGAATCCTTAATAGCTCAATTGAAAATAGATTATTTGACATTAACATAAATAAAATAAATCCACGGTTTTCTTCCATCCGTGTCACTAAGTAAGACATTGTTAGCCTTTTCATTTATTTAATTTTGAATGCTCTGTTTGCTTTTTAGTTTTTTACTCATTAACTTAAAATAATTCAAAGGTGGTGACAGTTTAGAAACGACCAGATCACCACACTGACAACTCTGTTTTCAGTTTAGGCTAGAGGATGCAGACACACACACACAAAAACTCTTGCACACTTAGACACACTCGCAGACAGAAAACAAGTATTTGACAAAGAGCTGGGGTGATGATTGTTTGATATGTGTAGGCTGTTTGTCAGACATGCTGATGGTGTTATTCTTGGACAAAGAGAGATGCAAACACACACACAGACACACACACACACACACACACACACACACACACACACACACACACACACACAGCTGTTTCCACTTACGCATACTCTCTTTCTCTCACTGTCTGTCTTTCTGTCTCTCTCTCTCTCTCTCTCTACCTAACCATAGCCTCACCCCTGAAATATCAAACTCCATACAACGCAGGTCTCGCTCTGTTTTTATTAACATCTTTTAATATCTTCCTGTCCTGCCCTCTTTCCATGTACTACTTTGTCCACCCTTCCCTGTGCCGTGTTTGCATTGCTGTGTCAGAGGTCACTGAATGTTAATAGCTTTCACAAACGGTGTCCTTCTCCCCACCCTTGTTTATGACTTCTCCCACATCGAACTGCCATCATAAGGTGATGTGGAAAAAAGTGTTCATGATATGAACAAGATCAGGAGTGAAAACCTGATGCTTCTATTCAAGGGATACACACTGTAAGTGTTATATGTCAAATAATATGTATATGTTGAAAGTCTGCTTTAGTTTAGTCTTTCTTTGACATCATGGTCAAAGGTCGGCATCAACTTCAGAGCAGCACCTCTTTAGTGCACATTCGGTGTCTTGCTTGCTCAAGGACATTTCTGCCTACTTACCATACAACTGTAAAATAAAACATTTCACACATTGAAAGTATTGGGTTGTTATAATTTGGTACTTCACCACTTGGCATACTGTGTTGATTTTAAAGGCCTCCATTCTCGCAGTTAGTGGAGAATCAAAGCACAATACTGAAAGCAAAAATAGTTTTGAGTCATAGCTTACAACTACATCTGCAAAATAACCTTGTTGTAATGAGTTTTTTGTAGTTTGCACGCCTGATACACTTTTCAGTCTTACGCCGCCACCCCCTGCCCCTCCCTGTCCACTGCCCCCATACCAAAACCAGGGGAAGCAGCTGTGTCATGTGTATCAGAACAGATAGAGAATGGAGAGCAAGTTAACATTTCCTGATGAAACAGCCATTTCTCTGTGCCTTTGGCCAACAATAACGCCATTGGCGCACCTAATACCAAAGGGACTGAGGAGGAGGCCAAAGGGGCAAATTACTGGGAAGGTTATTGAGTTTATCCAAAGATCTATGTACGACTGTGGCCTTGAGTAAACACATGGGACTTTTCCAAACCGTGGCCCGGTGCAAAACATAATTAACACCGGAATCAAGCATTTTATCATGGACAATACAAAAGCTCACCAGCTTGGCAGTGTTATGTGCAAGGAATCCCAGCAATGTTGTTTTGGAAGGAACCAATTTAGCTCCTAGGCCAACGTAATGCAGGTCCAGGCTCTTTATTAAGAGATCGCTTGACCAAAACTATTCCCGGACAAAGCTGTGACGTAGAGAGTGATGCTGCTGGTGTAGCGGGCGTTGGAATACATGGACTCCTGGGATGCGGATGATGCAGGCAGGGCTCAGACCTTGGCAGAGGGATTGGTATAATTCAGCCCAAACAAGCTGACATTAGCTGCCCTGGGAATGTGCTGTCACCACCTTTCTTCAGGCAGAGAAGATAAAAGAAATGCGACACAGATCATGTTGGGGTGGACCGCAGCAGCTCAACCACAGTGTTAATGTTGCTAAACAGAGACACTCTTTGATTCTGCTTAATTGTTAGCTGATGATATTATGTCTCTGGATAGAGAGAGGTTCTTCAGTAAAGCTCTTAAGTGACAAGAAGTGGACAGGCAGCTCTCACCATGTGTGAAGGGGGTGCTGCTTAAAAATAGGAGCATTCTAAGTAAAATGAATTCAATGAAGTTTAGAGAGAAAATCAGTTCTTTATTTGAAAATAAAGAACATTTAATTAACTAGATTATTACTGAGCATTGGACCAAGGTGAAATATGCTTTTGATTAATTGCATGCTGAGGCGGATTAACATTATATCTCGATAGCATTTTGCGTGTTATCCTTTGGATCTGGTCATGTGTGATTGATGGATGTTTGTGATGATGTTTTTAGACATGACTGGCTACCGAAATCATTACTGCATCTTAATGTCAACGATGATGAGCTTTGGATACTTTTTCGCTCTGGACAATTATACTGTCAACATCTTTAATCTATCTGGCCTATCCACGCCTTTAAACACACTATTTTACTCTCTCTCAAACACACACACACACACACACGCACACGCACACGCACACACACACACACAAACTGTCCAATTAGCCAAACAGCATCTTTCCACTCCGAATGACCACATGCATCTTTCTGTCTGTCTCTGCACAGCTAATGATAATGATGGTTGTGTGGGTTTGTGTGTGTGTGTGTGCGCACTTGTGTGTGTGTGTCTGTGTGTACTTGAGCCTGTTCCCCTGCAACTGCAAATGTATTTTTGTGTGCCTGCATGATATGATATGTCTTAACACATAGCTTAAGCAGACACTCAACCATTTCCAGACCTACAGCCAAATGACAGTTAGATCATTAAGCTCTAGCAGTGAGCGTTGCTCTAATCTAGCATGAAGCCGGTAGATTGTCCCCTCTTGCTGTATATGACCTTCTCAGTCGTTGAATGCATGTTTGTAGGATGGTTATTTTTAACACTTGTCAGTGTCATGAGCTGGGTTCTGCCAAATCCTTGGAGCATTTAGGTAATGGCGACAAGAGACTGTAGAGAGAAACAGTAATGAAATAATAACACTTGAGAGAAGCTGCTGTGATGGTGGAGGGGCTTTGCTGCTTTGTCTGGCCACTGTGGTTAAAAAAACACACACACACACACACATTTTGATCTATTTATCCCCAGGGATTAGACTGGAAATGTGTTTAAAGAGAGCTCTGATAATAGCTGAAACCTGAAGAAATCCAGGCTCATTATCATTTGACTGGGGATTTTATAATCAGGTGTGTAAATATCTTTTTACAAGAGGGAAGTTATGTTTCTTTTTAGTGTTTATTTCCTATGGGACCAAAGTGAGTTCATAACCATTTACGTTGTCCAAAGCCAGACAATTTGAGTAACAAAGGTGCACTCACCTTAGTTTGTTAGCATAGAAAATTGTAGTTGTAATGGTGGTTTGGAGACCACAACCAGAGGATGTAAATGTTAAACATTTTAAAGTGCAGCTTTAGTACAGCTGTTGAACAGTTGAATCAATGGCATCCTTAAATCATTTCTAAAATTAATGCAGTTGGGGATGGGAGGTTAACTTACCTGTGGGAGTGATGCAATGCTGTTTTTCTTGAATCGGCTAAGAGAAAGTCTTTGTATAAAGTAACTGAAATTTGGATCAGCAGCAGGGGAGAGTGAACTCTGGCTCACGTAGTCCAAACAGCATGAGATAAAAGCACAGAAAGCAAGTCTAACCAAGTAAATAAAGGATGAAGAGGTCTGAATCATACAGCTCTCCGAGGATTCAGTATACAGGCGTTGCTTTCCATTCACTGCAGACAGTAGTCTAGGTTGTTCTGAATTCCATTCCCTTTAATGGAGTATAAATGTGAGATACCGAAGTGTAACAATAGCCGCAGTCACAGTAAATAATCTCTATGTCTGGGTTGTAGTATGTATTTAATAGTTATGTGTGTTTGTGTGTGGAAGCCAGTTGGGAGAGCTTTACTTGAGTATGCACAAATTGACAGTTTTTTAATCATTCAAGAAAATCTTAAACTGATAATGAGTAGCAACACTTTTATGTCATGTTAAGTGACAAATGAGGATTCGCGAAGTTGAAATTTTAGTTGAGTTATTAAGTATGTTAAATGCTTGTCCTTGTATGTGTCTTTCCAGAGGGAGTGTGTGAGATCTGGTTGACCAGCGAGGACACCGGAGCTTATGGTAGAGACATCGGTACGGACCTGCCCACATTGCTGTGGAGGCTGGTGGAGGAGATTCCTGAGGGGGCCATGCTGAGGCTCGGTATGACTAACCCACCGTACATCCTGGAACACTTAGAGGTAAGCACCGCACACGGCCGCCCATTTCACCCAGCATAACCATCAAAGATAATAATCCATCACTGATGAGCGCAACTGAAATGCTCCAGCACTCCAGAGTGTTCACCGTTTTGTTTTTGTCCCTGTTGTCTCTTGTGCGATCCCTTTCTATGAACAAATAATATGGCTTTGCCCAGATTTAATAAACTAAATGCCTTTCTCTTTTGCTTACCAAGCAGTTTAGCTGCGGCGCTCATACTCCATTCATTAGTGCAGTTCATTCTCTTCTCTCCCTAATGAGTCAATTAAGGACCATTGTGTCCTCTTTAGCAACCTCATTTTATCAGTCATTATTGTCTTCCCTAATGGAAGAATGGACATTGTTATCCTTTCTCCCTCTATTTTCTACCCCTCTCTCTTTCTTTCGCTCTCTGTTTTTGCATGTCTGTCTCATGCGAGATGTGCTTTCTACCATTTAAATGAGATTTTTTAAATGAATTGTTTCTGGAAGTGTTAGAGTAACAACATATTATAAAGTGTTATCGCCATTTTCCACCATCAGTGGACAATAGACGATTCTGGCCTCTGCTTTTAGACAACAAATCAACTTGGGGAGGGGAGATGAAGAGAAAACTGAATGGTAGAAGGGTGTGTTGTCTACAGAGGAGATATTTACTGGGAAAAAATTTTTTTTTTCAGTTTCGTGGTCAGTTTTATCTGTCACAGTTCCATTGATGTCATTGTCTCCAAGCAGTTGCACCTTTTTTATTTCAACAAATGCTCCAAAATGTGTTTATTTATTGTTACATGTGCATCTTTATGTGTGTGTCTTTATGTAGTTGATTCAAAGTTTTTTTTTCTTTTTTTTTTAAATTATTTGAGGGTGTCCAAACTGAGCTTCAAATGTAGACTACACCCTCAAATTCTGCAAGTGCCCTCTCTCCCAGAAGCTGTGAAAACCTCTTTCCAACAGAGAAACAGACTCTCAGTTTCTCTGTTGGAAAGACGGGGAGTCTGTTGGAGAGAGAGCTGATGTGTGGGTACCTGTGTTGTAGCGGAGCGAGTGACTCTACTACGAGAACCTCTTCAGTGTTTGTTTCTGTGGGAGAGTGACAATCCACAGAGTAATAATCCAACTGTGACGTCAAGGTGAAATGACTTTAATTTTATAATATCATCATGTAATTCCTATAATTTCATGCTTTAGCAGGGAAGTGAATGGAACTAGACTGCAGAGAGGAGTTTTAGGTGACTGTGACAACCAAACGTTAGCTTCTTTTGAACAAATCCAATAAGGGTTGAATTGCACGTCTGTAGTCCTGGACAATGAGTGTGTTTGCTCTATGAAGAGGGACAAACAGCTTTTTCTCTGGTGTGGTGAGGTAGAAACGTCACAATCTTGGGTTAAAGTGATGAAGACATAAGTCAAGGATTGGCTTTCTCTTAATGTATTCACTGTTTGTACTTCATATGTCTCATTTGAAACTTATAATCTCAAAGAGTTTTTTCTTTTCTTCAAAAATAAGCCATGGTTGAGGGTGTTTTTATAGATCTCCCTTTAGTTTACAGTTTCAGGTTGGATCATCTGCTGTCATTAATCTTTTCTGTCTTTGTTTGGCCATCATAAGAGTTTACTCAATTCGGGGCTTCGCACACACAGTTGAAGAGTGAATCTGTTGCATTAAAAGCCTCGTTTAAAGCCTAACTACGCACCACCTTTTTTTTCCAGGAAAGTCACCACGGCACCTGAATCATATTGAAAATTCAAGGTCTTTCATCAGTGGGCCATTTTCTCAGTCGCCATTTCGTTGCCTCATTCAACTACTGATAGTGACAGAAAAGATATATATTTAAATGTAAATCTTTGAGATTATGACTTTCAGCCAGATACTACTGTAGTTTTTCTTGCCTTTTAGCAATCCTGGTCTTATCCCTGAGGAAAATTATTTAGAAAAGCAGAGGAGAGAAATAAGAATGGACAAAAAGGACGATAACCTAGAAACCTAAAACCAAACTTTCTATAAAAAAAAATCCAGTGAGGTTCACAACACATATACTTTTGAATCAAACAATCAAGGAAGATTGGAGATCATAGATGAATGAAATGAGGGCAGAGATGAAAAAAATGGGGATGAAGGCCCGGGGATAGAGATGAGGGGTAAAAAGGAGTGGGAAAGTGCTGTGGGAAGCAGCAATGGAGGTTGTAATTAACCAGGGGTTAATGGAGGTGGCTAATTGTCCCCCACATGTATAGGTAGGCTTTCTGCTTGGCTACATTACAATTAAAAAACCACCCTCCTAATGATAGGGAATAACAATTAACTGATAATTAGAAATATACTAGGACGACACACTAGCTTAGTCTCTGAGTGTGTATGTTAAGAATCATTTCATATGCTACCGGCCCTTTTATTGTTAAGGTCCATGCATTGAATTGAATTATATCTTTTTTCCTTTAATTCCTCAGTCAATTAACCTACATAAGGAGAGATAAGAGGACTCTTCTTTAACTTATCATTGTCTTTTATTGCTCCTGTCCCCCATTTACCCTTTATCCTCTCCCCTATTTTCTCCTCTCCCTTGCCAGCCCCTCTCCACACGCTTCCTTTTCTCCATTAGTGCTAGTTCTAAACTTTCCATATGTTGTCCATGATTTCAAGAAACAAAAACAAAAAAAAAGTGCCAAAAAGAAAATGTTCTTTTGATTTTTTTAAATTGAAGTTTCTTTTCTCCTCCTTGAGTTTAAGACATCTCTAATTCTTCATTTTCTCCTTGGCACTTTTTGATTTTCTTTTTCCAGCTTCCCCACCTTTAAAACTTTAGTTTTTCACGTCATAATTACTCTCTCTTCACTTTTCCTCAGTCTCTTGTCCTCCACTTCCTCACATGATGGTTGTAATCACAGCAATGAGAGCATTGCAATGATGATGAAGGCTAAATCTCTGAAGTAGATTTATCTAATCCTTCATCTTAAGTAAAGGCCAAATTATAACCCACTGCCTTTTTTTTCTTGTCTGTCTTTTTTTTTGTGAACACCAGCGGTTATATAATAGCGTCATACCAAATGGCTTTGATTGAAGCTGAAAAGGCCAAGTAACCTCTCCACTTCCTCCTAAAAGATCACCCTCTCTCACACATACTCAGATCAGCGCTTTTGCACTTTGCTCTCTTTCTTTCACAAAAAGACTCACACTTTCTTCCTTATGTGCTGCGTGTTTTTTTCCTGACAGATGAAGACAGCCTCATAGCGCCATTTGCTGATTGGAGCAGTTAACGGCCCAATCGCCTCTCATGGGCCACTTGTCTCTGACATTTTAGTTGATTGCATCGTGCTGTCAGTGGACATTTTTACTTGAGCAGTTGCAAGTGAAAATGTCTCTTACGTTGCCACTTCTTTGTTTTACATTTTTCTAACATTTTTCTTTCTCTTTAGACTTTAAACCCAGTTTTTTTTTGTCTATCTGTCCATCCACTTGTCAATAAATGGTCACGATGCTGTCAAAGGTGCACCAGCAGTTCATATTAGGCGTGCGTGCGCGTGGATACCTGTGCTCGCGCATGTGTGTGCGAGCCCGAGTGTGTGATTGAATCTAACATGCTAGCAGCCTCAGTAAATGAGGTGTGAAAGTAGCCTCCTCATACGCAGCAATCAGTCAGGCTGAGATGAATGAAGTAGCGGTTGTCCATTAAACATCCTCCATAGAGCTCATCTCAGTTTGACTAGAGATACATCAGATATGCTGCTCAAACACATACACACTCACACACTCACACACACACACACACACACACACACACACACACACACACTCTCTCTCTCATGCACTCCACAGCTCTGTGAAACTAAAGTGAAATTGTTGCTTTGCAAGTAAAAAGCATCTTGATTTAACATTTGGCTTGGCTTTGTTCACTCATAATTTCAACATAAGGTCTTTATAATTATCCTTTGACATTTGAAAATCTGTCGTTGGTTCTCATTTGTTTTCATCCAGCTGCAAAGGAAAATTTGCTTAAGATGTCATTTAGCAAAAACATAGACTCAATAAGTGTTTTGCATCTCGTGTGATGAAATGGGTTTCCTAAAAGTGCGACATTGGACTGGGCTGAAAATACAATTGTATTGTCAGTTTTCACTGACAAACTATTATTTGTGCGTAATAAAACGAAAAACTCCATCCTCTGCTTTGGCCGATATTTTTCATTTCCAGGACACAGGCATTCACATGAATACACACACATCTCTCACCTTCACACTCAGACGTGCACACGAGCACAGCTGCATGGGCACACACTGAGACACACCCTCTCAGACCATTTTCATTTTAATGAAGCCTTTGGGAGCCTCTCCACATTAGAGGCCTAATGTAGCATTGTGTGAAAGACCCGCCACCAAATGAATGCTCATAGTAAAGCTATTCTGATGCACGTCGAAATTATGAGTCTTGACTTACTGCAGGGAATTAGGTTTTCTGAATTATTGCAGTGAATTATAAGTTCTGGAAGATGGAGATTTAAATGCTGGCTGCACTTTTAAACTGATATTTGTCGCACCTTTTTTGTGGCTTTAGGCTCTTTTTTGTCAAATGGTTGTGAGAATTTACTGCCTCATAAATCTGCAATTTGTTGATATAATCCCATGCTGCAACAAACATTTTTGCTCTGGCTGTGATTAATGTATTTGTAGTATAGTTTTTATTGCATTTCATTATTTAAATCACCAAAAACAAACTTTGACATGGGCGTATAATGAGAAAATGATACTGAAAATGCTTAATAACATTATACTGGTGTCAACAGCTGGATGAAGCAAACAACACAATACAGTTAGACATTCAAATGTTACACATGCAGTTAATTTCCCCTCTACTGCGCAATACATATAGATTTTATCTGCGCTGCGTGAGGTGCTGCAGGCTCGCTCTACCCTCCAGGGAAAATCAAGTGCAGCCTGAAGTGTTTGAAATATTCAATACCATTGGGAGCTCAGTTTCTCTATCTGCTGTGGAATACAGTTCCCACCGACTGTGTGTTTGTGTACGCCAGTGCACACACATGGGGACCTGACTTATTATCCTGGGAACAGCTTGTAGAATCATTTTCGCTGCAGACTCCCCTGGGTGAACTCTGTTAATACTCTGTTATGTGTGGGTTTGTATACACGTCTGTCAGTGTGTGTGAATGTCTACTTATCCTGGGGTTGCTTCAGAACATTCACTTTAACCATACTTTAACCCTTTCGCTTTCTCCGCATGTTTGCACTCTGGGGAGTCCAACTACTTTGTGTGTGTGTGTGTGTGTGTGTGTGTGTTTTTAATAACACTATCACCAATTTGTCCTCATTCTGTGTTTGAACATAAAGTATGTGCCATATACTAATATTATGTACATACATATACTAATATTCACTGGAGCCTCCTTTCATTTCTGTTTGATGCAACTTAAACGTTACCACCACTTATTTTAATACATCAGAAAAACAACTATCAATTATCACTTTGACATTTTTCTCTCTGTGAGTTGCTCCTCCGTACCAAGGTTATTTTTTCATTCTGCGACAGTCATGTCTATCAATACTACACTGTTGATATGTTTGCAATTGTAAGTAGACTTGATTCAGTAATTTTCTCAGTGTAACAGACAATAACCTTTGAGTAGCAAAGTTCTTATGTCTTATTGCAGTATTGAGTATATTGACAACTAAACAGCTGGTGAGAAATGTCCTCAAATTTTTTTATACTTTGAAAGATGTTTTTTACAAGTTTTTTAAATTCTCCACCCTGCATTCTCCTCTTTCAGGTGCCAAATTCACTTTTTTGATTCTCTGGTGCTGTCAAGCCATGGAC
>JBAJHX010000036.1:6853117-6878965 GCA_037176925.1 Amniataba percoides | reverse complement strand
TGTGTGTGTGTGTGTGTGTGTGTGTGTGTGTGTGTGTGTGTGTGTGTGTGTGTGTGTGTGCGTGCGTGCGTGTGTGCATGCGTGTGTGCATGAGTCAGACTCACAGGTGACTGTTAATGTAGATTCTCACAATTAGTCCTTTGTTGAGCCATATAAAGTTCACCTCAAAGAAAGCGCCAGACAGGAACCTTGTTCAGGTATGTGTGAGGTCAGCGCTTATCTGGCTGACACACACACACACACACACAGCAGAAGATAAACGTATTTCTCTTTACAAACAGCTTAATGCCACCAACACTGCAGAGGTCACGGGGAGTCAAACGCCTCTGGCCTTTCTTATCTGAGAGAACCAGCACACACACATCAGACCTCCCTCCTTGACATCCTTCACAGCTGAGAATCTTGAACTCCATTATGAACTTCAGACATTACTCATTTTATTTTTGAGAGACAGCTGATGTTGGTTGCCTTTACTTCTGTTTAAAATTCTGCAGGGAGGCATTTGGTTAAATGTGTTTCTTTCTGCAAGACGTTTGAAAAAAGTTTAAAGAATAAATCTACATCTTCCCCTGAACCTGTGTAATGTGGAAACAGAAATAAAATATGAATAGCATGGTATCACGAATTATTGGTCACTCCTGACAAACATTAAAGTTCAAAGAATGCTGTTGAAATTTAAAGTACCTTCTATAATGAAGAGTACAAGACTACAGCCCCCGCTGCTGCTCAGTATGTGATCTCTGGGAGTTTATGACCGGTGATACTTTACACTGCAGTCTTTCTGAGGAAGCTGGAGTATTTTTGGGTCTCAAAGTAAAAAATCTTGAAGCAGTAAATCTTACGATGGCAAAAATCAAAGCTTCAAATGTTCCATCTAAACAACTGGAAAAGATTACAGTGTGGAAAAATCACCATGGTCTTTCGAACAATGCCGTGAGTTCCCAGCAGTGGAAAGTAAAACAAATCTAAGTAACACTAATTAAAAGTACATATTTGCAATTTCTCCAGAAACGAACCAAACCGTGCACTCTGGGGAGAAACAGAGAAAGAAGTTAATTTTTCACACTGATGAGCATACGACAGCATGTTCGAACAGTTTGATTTGTTCCACACTTAAACATGTATTGAGTTTAAAGGTCTCTTGAAGGTTGAATGCCCAAATCACCTGTCACTGCAAGTTTCTTCACACTTATCAAATCTAATGGCAAATCAGGGCTTCTCTGACCCTGATTGAAACATGTGCAGATGAACGAGTGGAAGAAAATCAATTCTGCTTAAGATTGTGGTCATTACGAAAGACAGACTGGTTTGTTCATACTGTGGATGTGCTGGAGAACAATGAAAATGCCACTGAAACACACAATGATGTCGCTATGATGGATGAAGTTCAATTCCAGCATATCCCTTGTTTGAATATTATTGAGCCTCCAAGCGTAGTTTTTAGATTCGTAGTGTTTTTGTTTTATTCTCTTTTGCCAGGTTTACAACAGTATATCAATATTATATATAATCCCATTGTTCTCTGCTTGAATATTTAGCATAATTCATCCTGCACATTTTGGTACACAGAGCTTTTCCACTAAATTCATCTGTATCCCCAGAGAAAAAAATCATTAAATATCCTCTCCTTTGAATGACATAACTAATTTCTCCAAGTTGTTATAACTGAATTGTTTTCTGCCGTGCATAATTCTAACAATGAGTAGAATAATTATTTCATTAAAATGGTTAATTTGTCCTCGTCTGCCAACACAGACCATATTTTTTACACCCTTTTCTCTCTGCTTCTATCAATTAAAATCACATAATGAAGTACAGTCTTTATGTAATGATGTATGGAGAAAATCCTGTTATGGTGGAATAAGGCTGTTACAGAGTGAGTGAACGTGGTCAGAGGATTTTCCACTGTTGTTTTGTAGTTTGCCATAATATCTCGGCTGCTTTTCCCTCAACTACTCTCAAGGATTAAATGTCCTTGATTCACAGGGGCCAAAGATGAAACGCCTGGAAAAATAATGGTTATGCGTTTGTGCTTTGGGGATTGGTTGTGTATGTGTGCAGAGGAACAGATTCTGGCAGTATTAATGTTGAACTTTATGGTTAGTTGGGTTGAGCAGAAAGGCGAGGGGGGTGTAAGCCATCATGTTACCAGAAAAGGACAGATGATAGGGGAGGGCTGCGCTCAGACCCTCTGTGGTTTCCCTCAGAGGGTGGTAGGTTGGTTTCCCTGAAGGATGTGTTCCCGACCTCTGGATAACCCTTTCAATCTCAGGCCATAGAAGTCCTTCTCCCAAGGAGACACACTGACTCACATGCAAAAAAAGAAAAGCAATGATAATTCCACCAGGCTGGAACTAGAGAGCAAAGCAGCTCTTTGTTGTTCACTTTATTATTGAAGTTTACACAACTCTGAGAGCAGGTCCAGCTGCAGCAGCTGTGGAGATTTTGCTGGTATGCTCCCAAAGGAATGAGGCTTTAGCTCAACAGGTGATTAATCTGTGTGTCCCAGTAGCTGACACAATGACCTTTGACCTACAACATGACCTACAGGACCTAAGCACCCCCCTCTTCAATCTCCTTTTGAGCATTTGGTCAGCACTCTGACCTATTCTATGTCCTTTTATTCCGTTGCTGCATTGGTTTAAGCCATTAAGATATGAAAATATTCTGATGTGCTTCCATGGGTTGGGGTCACTTTGCATACTGTAGTAACTGAAATCCCTCTGACCTTTAACACAGCCTGGCACGTCCTCTAAGGAGACAAAGAGCAGTCTGTCTTTTCTGTCTTTGCTTAAAATTCTAACTTGTACCCATTTTAATGTTTAAAAACAAATGCAAACAAATCTTATTGTGGCTCAGGTGCTGGTCTTTAAATGAGATTACTTGATTTCACTTAATGACCTGCAGTTATTTGACATATATTTGACTGTTTTTATATTGTCTTGATCATTACAAAAAGACATAGGAGACAATAAACTATATGAATGTTTTTTTATGTTTGTTTGTTTGCACAGGAAGAGTTTTAAAATTACCATTACAGACTCATAAACATCAGCTGAGACAGACATGCCTCGGGGCTATCTGTGGATTTTTCGGCACATTATTAGTCTGCCTTTAAAGGCTCTATCTCTTATCGGTGAAATGATAAGAATATTTTATCACCACAGTTTTAAAACGTGTTTCACCGAGGCAATGTTGATGCTTTTTATTCAAAAAGCAACTGGTTGACCCTGTTGGTTTTTTTTAATAGACGTCACAGCGAAAATGCCAAACCTCACTATCAGCCCGATTTGTTGATTAGATGACAAAGCTGTTTTTCTCTGATGTAAAACTTCATTCGATTGAGGGCCAAACCACTGTGCCCTTTGTCTGAGCATGATCTGACTAGCAAACAAGCACCAAAACCTCATGACATGTTTACGTCCACGTGACCAAACAAACTGCTGTTCTCTCTTCTACATCCCTACATGGAAAGAGTTAAGTAAGAAATGGCAGTATTGAATTTGGCTGTCGTGTTTTATGTTAATCCAATACATATTTTTAGACTTAACTGATTGAATGCTTTTAAATTGACACTGTATGACATGAAGGTTATCATCTTTTGTGACCTTGAGAATCATGTTATTTCTTTTAATAGAAAAACAGTGTTGTGTTGTTGTTTTTTTCCTCTATATTATACCTTCCTTGCCTTAAGTTTAAACAAGACCAGATCAAAAATCTATTAGCTGGACAGGTTATGGTCTGTCTAGCTCACTTTAAAAGCCTCCTGAGGACTGTTTGTGCTTTTCATTTATAAAGAGCAACGGCCAGTCAGGAAAAACTCCTAACACTTGACCGACCAGCAGCGTAACCTCATCGCCCTGCTTTCCTGAGATCCTGCCAAAAATTAACAGAGCTAGTTTATGTAGAAACTTGATCCTGAAAAAGTAATTGAGGGACTTTTTTTTTTCCCCCAATCA
Organism: Amniataba percoides; assembly: GCA_037176925.1. NCBI lineage: Eukaryota > Metazoa > Chordata > Actinopteri > Centrarchiformes > Terapontidae > Amniataba > Amniataba percoides. Next base: position 6,875,006 of record JBAJHX010000036.1, on the reverse strand, counting down.
TTGATCGACCAAACAGTCCTCAGTTCACTCCTATTTAGAGCCCTGTTTAGTGTTGGAAGTGTGTTGCAATATCACATGTGTTGATAGAGTGACGCCGTGACGCCGTCTTGATATGTGTTGATGATAAACCTTGTGTGTCTGTCTGTCTTTCTTGAGTGTAGCGACTGTTCCTCTCCAAACAAACGGCTCCAAGACAGTTGTGTTTGTGTGCGTGTCTGTGTGTGGATGGGTTAGTCATCTCTATTAGTCACGAGGAGTGACAGGGTTATATCAAACCTCCCTGGGTTACGGCAGGGCACATGCATCAGTAGCGTGACTGCACCATGTGTGTGTTCAGCGTGGAGCCAGCCTCTCGCTCTGTTTGTTGTCGAAGACATACCTTCATTAGTTTACACACACGCACTCACACACTCAAAGGGTTTAAGGTATCAGCCAGGGCTAATGTTTCACTGGAATAGCAGGTGGGAGGGGTCGCAGCTCCCTGAAGGCATTGGAAAAAAAAAAAAGCAAAAAGAAAGAAAAAAGAGATAACAAGCGAGGGAAAAAAGAGAGGGAAAGAAGAGAGGGCAACAGAGGCGGGAAGAGAGAGCGGTGAGTGAGACAGGTTTGCCGCGATAACCGGCCACACTGGTGGGACTTGTCAACAATTCACCCCTCCTTTCTCTCCTTCTTTCCCTCCAGCTGATGATTCAGCACCTAAAGTAAATGAAGCAATGAGAGTTTCTGCGTGTGTTTTGACTCTCTGGCTCTGATTTAAAACCCTTATTTAACCACGCAGCTAGAATAAGGACATGTACAGCAAACAGACTCGTTTAGTCATCACAGACACAGGGAACATCTCGCACACACACACACGCACACACTTGAGTGTTTTAAACTCAGCAGTCAGCAGCTCCGTTGGAGTGCTCAAGTTTTCACGTCCATATTTTCCTCGAGGGCTTGAGAGATTTGAACTCACAGGCATCTGTGCACAAGCTTGTCTGTCTGGATCTCTCCTGTTGTAAATGTGTTGAACCTGAGCCCATCATGTTTTCTGTTATTGCTTAACAGCACATAACACCTCCACTTCTAATTGAAGGTTTCTCCTTTTGAGAGACAAGCAGAATGAAGGCCAAAGGCCAATAGAAAACTGGAGGGATTGAGAAAACTCAACATATTAACTGAAGTATTGTAGTAGCTTTTTTTTTGTTTGGTAATAATGTCACATATTTTAATCTGCAAAATCTGCTGGCAAAATTGTAAAATACACAAAAGCTTAGAGAGAGTATGTATTTTGCCCACCAAAAGTCACACTGATACAGCCTGTTATGTCATATAACAAAGTATAAATGAGCAGCAAAACAGTAGATTGGTAGCGTATATCTAACGTAGTTGACAAATCATGCTGGGATTTGTAAAAAAAACACTTTCACTTAAACTTGCTTTTTTGCATCACTATTTCTATTTCCAATAGCGTCACATTAGAGTACCCCTCACCACTTTAATATTCACATACACACACATATCAAACTAAAACACATTTTGCCATCAGTTGTAATCTGCTTGCAATCTGATTTTCAGGATTACTCCGGTGTGAATTGATGTTCAACAAGATTTTCCTTCCTTATATTTATATTAACATTACAAATAGATATGGGAATAGTATTTATCAGTTTGTCTGCTTGTTTATGCTGTGTTAGTGCTGCCTGTTGATGTGTGTGTTTATGTGTAGTGGTGATTTAATCCAGGAAAGAGGGGAAAGAGGGAGGGAGGCTTCCTGCCTACATACCTGCCTGTGTGTGTCAATAAGTCTAGCATTGTGAATTGGCTCAGTTTAAACAACAGGAAACCAGCAGAGAACGAGTCATTAACTTCACAACAAGCTGAAACCGAGGTGTGTGCGTGTGTTTGTGTGTGTGTGTCTGTGTGTGCACGCTCTTGAGAGAGAGAGAGAAACGGCTTGTGGATAATGACTCCTGGCAGTTCCAAACACATCCTTGTCTTATTGACACTTCCTCTGGATTAAACCATATTTCCTCCCCACAAACCACAAACAGACACACAGACACACACACCTACACACACACACACACACAATATACACTATAATTATAGGAGTTAAGTTTTCCTTCATTAAGTGGTGTTAATTTATTATTATTCCTCTCAGACCATATTACCTGTCCTTCCTGTGTTTTAGAGAGGCTAGGACACACATACGCACTTATCTCATGCTCAAATGTGTTAGTGTTAGTGTGTATGAGAGAGGGAGGGAGGGTGAAAAAGACAGATGGACCGAGAGTATTGACACTTACATAAGCGAGTATGTGTGTCTTCAAAACATGTTGGGGCAGCAGTGAAACTCTATGCCTCCCAGTGGTCACAAAGAGCAGGTGGCAAAACAGCCCAACCCTGAAGCACACCCTGCCAGAATAACTCAGAAAGAACAAAGTGTTTTTTTCATTGCAACAGCATAACACACTCGGTCCCATTTAAACTGAAGGCAAAAATTGTATTATTCCTTCTGCTTTCTTGTTCATTATCAGCTTGTCTCTTTCATGACATGTTTAAAGTTGGTCAGACACCACAGAAGTGGTCAGTCAATATTGTCCCTTACTGACTGTCTGTAGTCCATCATTGTCATTTTTATCAAGATATGCTTTAATGTGCGTTTGACTCTTGAGGCCCAAGGTTATCTGCGTTCCAGAAGGATCTGAGGTTATGTTTGAGTTGCCACAGTTTCCTCACTTGATAAACATTTCATGTTTGCTTAAAAGATGCAGTGATATTTTGTACTGAATGGTACTGAATTGTACACCCGCATGGGAAAGTACACCGACTTGTTTCTCACCTCCAAAATGCGCCAAGTACAAACTCAGACTGCGTGAAGTCAGATTTACCAAGGCACTCTGACTGCTTGTTCACATGTTGTTCTACATCTGATTTCACAACTTCCACAAGACTCTTAACTTTTAAGATTTTATTTTGTTTATTATTTTTATGGATAGATCATAAATTAGATTTGGCCTCATAAAAGATGAAGGAAAAAAACACATTTTGTCAAAGTAACCAGAGAAAACCTTAGGGTTTAGCAGAAGGCCTGTGGTGTGTTTAGTGTGTGAGATTAGATTTAATCCTAAACCTGCCTGCATCTTCACATCTATGCCTGACTGACAGTGAGGTAGCACGGTGGGACAATGTGAACATGTAAACAACCTCTCAACTCAACTTTTCCATGTGTTTGTTCCCTCCCTGCGCACACACACGTGAGGTCATCTGATACCGACGAACACCTAAGAGCACAGTTATGTTTCACTGTCTGACTCACCTCTCAGCCTCACTCCCTCTTTCTCTTTCATATCATGTTTCTCTTGATCAGGGTTTGAGTCAGCCTGCCTTTGAAAGCTCATTTTCAACCGCACAGTTTCACTCGCTGTTGATCTTTTTGTGTGTGTTCGCGTTTGACTGACACTGTATATTTTACCGAGATATTACACAACAGTTAGACTTGCCTCAAGTGAATTATCACTGGCAGAAAGCGCTGTTGTTGTGCGTCTCTCTAAATTTCTGCCCACAGTTGCCTACAGGGAGGGAAAATTGCCGCCAAAATCTTACCCCGTGTACCATTTCGGTTCATCTACTGTTACAGTACATGACCCTCAGGTTTTATATTAAACTATGTTAGAGCTGTAGCCCTTGGCAGTTTGACTGTTAGAAGAATACTTGTAAGAGTTGAAGCAAACATTTACCACCCTATCTTAATACACAATTTACAGTTCATTAGTATACCAACAAGTGACAAATTAAAAGGAAAACTAACATCAAGTGTCTCAGTAAGGTGCAACGCTGACAGATGACATTGATTCTCCAAGTCTCTGAACTGTACTGAGGGATGAGCACCGCCCTACAAAAGGTGGTGACTGATGTGATGGTGACTTTAAAGGCCACAGCTTACAAGTCATTTTCCTTATCATCAGAGAATTCAGAGATCCTTCCTGGGCTATGGATGGGGGCTTTGTCATCCTGTTTATGTGTGTTCTGGCTACCAGCAAATAAGACAGAAATACAGCAACCTTTTTGCTTTGCAGCGTATTTTGTACATTAGTTTACCTTTATAATATTTATGGCAAAGTGTCCCTCAGACAGGAATTACATTTTTATATAAGTCCTTCAGATGAAGCTCATTTTACGGCAGCGTTCACTCATTAAAAGGTGCACTAATTGATGTTCCCTGACAGGTTCTTCCTCACATTGAAGAAAAGCCCATATAATGCTATTCTTGGGCTCTAGTGACTATCAGCTTAATGATTCATAAAATGATTAGTTAGCTAAAAACAATTAGTCAGTTAATTACCTGTCTAACACAAAACAACCAACTTCAGCTGAAGCCAGAAGCCTTTTCTGTATAATGCAGTGTTCTTCAGTACGTGAGCCAGAAGCATCTCTTCTTCCGTTGCAAGTAAGCTGGTCTTAGCAGTGGTAACCTAACACCCTTTAACTAAGAAAAGTTTTCAATATCAGCTATTTTTAGAATAACAATAGCCTAAGTGGTCCTTTTGAACTCCCATTATCCTGCACTGATGGAGGGGGAATTCTTTGAAAATGTCACTTTTACTTACTGATCTTTTTTAGCATTTTGTAAAACCCACTTCGTACTTAAAAAAAGGGAAGATGGATGTGTGTAGTTACATGTTACAAGTTACGTCACTAATAATATTTCTAGCTTTCTGTGGGTGAGCAGCCTGATAGAGAGAGTGCTAAAAAAAACAAAACACTTAAAACAAGCCCGGCATTCATTTGATTCAGGTAAAGCTTTTATGTCCAGCATTTATCTGGTGCTTTGATGTTATCCATATCTGTGCAGGTCAGGTCGACACAGCGGGATGGAGTGATGAATCACACACTGTGGGGATGTCAATGAAGGTTGGCTTAAATTGAAATAAAGTGCAAAGGGACAGTCCATTTAACGCCTGGCTAGACGGTCACGAGTGTCATGCCTTTGCACTGCAGACCTCTTAGGCATAAACTATATGTGTGTGTGTGTGTGTGTGTGTGTGTGTGTGTGTGTGTCAGTATAAATGTGTGTATGTGTGTGTGAGTGAATGGATTTGTGGTGTCTGTGTGCTCTTATTACTCCTCCCTCAGACTAATGAATTGTGTATGCGTGTGTGTGTGTGTGTGTGTTCTCATTACCCTTCTCCAAGGCTAATGAAGTATGTGTGTCTCTGCATGTGTAAGTGTGTGTGTTAAATTGAACTGCAGTTCTGCTCTGCTGTGTTCAGGCTGTTTCATTAAATGATAAAGTTTACTGATGACTCCAGTGGGATCATTATTTACTTGGCTCTCCATTCATTCCACAGCAGCCACCTCGATCTTTACAAATGACCTGCTACAGAGAAAGACAGAGGTTATTTTACACCACAGGTTTAGAGATAAATGACTCGGTATTCACTTAGTGGACTAACAGCATGGCTTACACACCCTGTTCGAATTTTTATCCAATATCAGTTATTTGCTTTAAAAAAAAAAAAAGAAAAGATAGACCATGCCTGACTACACACACAGTTAAAAATAATAAAAGAATCATGGACCACAACCCAAACATTTGCACCAGCAATATTTTTAGCCTTTTTTTCCTCCTAAATATTAAAAACTGAATCCCATCTATCCCTATTACTGATAAATAATAACTTAGAGTGTGCAGCTGAGAAAGAGACTGCTAACTCGAGAACACTGTCACGGATCAGTGCAAGTCATATAGCACCGCCTGCACATGTTTCTGTGGGGTTTTCACTTGAGCATAAGTAACACAAAAAAATCATTCTACACTCCACTTTCTATAGGGAGACTGAGCCAAATGAGGATTTAAGGAAAGAATGAACAAGAGATGCAGGTTGAGAAAGTCTTGCTGACAGTTTGATAGCTCCTCTCAGGCCAGCTGAGGCACTCCCTCGTCTCAGTCTGTCTCTTAACCGATCATTTGTCACCTCTATCCTCTCCAACGTAGTGCAGAACAGTCAGCTTCTGCTTCTTGTGCATCCTTCATTCATTGAATCACTTCAAAATGTCAGAATGAAACTGCCAGCTTGTCTCACATAGATACTGGATTATGTTGTGCCTTTTTGCTGTTTTTTCCCCACAGTTTACTCATTTAGATCACCTATAGTTTCACATAGTAGATCTCCCTTTTTACATAAGGAGACTGATACATTTCATCACTTTGTGTTGTATTTTGAATTCCTGGTTTGATCAGTTTCCACAAATCATTCAGTTCTTTAAACTTTTCAGACATAGTATTCTGCAAACAAACTGATCAAATTAGACGGCATTACGTCCGTTTAAGTCTATTGCCAGATATAATTAGGTCAACTGTCATTAAGGTATCGGAGTCATTTTCCAGTCATTGATTAGAGCCAAACATTGTTTGTCGTTATTGCTTTAATCTGTCTGAAATCATCCAGTTATCTGGCCAGTCACCTGGCATCTCCTCTGTGATTTCTTACAGTCTCTTCCTTCATCCTTGATAGCAGAAGTGGTTGAGGAAAGTGAGTGATAACCAGGCAGACCTCTCTCCCTCTCTCTGTCCCTGTAAATTGAGCTGCTACATGACAGTGCCATTACCTCCGGCTGCCACTGCTAAATCAAACACTTAAGTGTCTGAGTGATTTCTTACAATCCTTGCATGAGTGTCCTTATTCTTCCCCTCTTCTATTATGTACTAAATGAAGACATCTCATCTATGCATCTAATGAAATGCAAGTACAAAAGTTTTGTCATCTCACAGCAATGACAAAATAAAGAAAAGCTGAGTAAAAAATAAGAAAAAATGTCAGTGAGTAACTCACACTTCTAAGAAACGAGAAAGAGAACAACGAGCAACACAAACTCAAATCAAGATGACAAACCAAGAAAGAGGTGACCTACACATGACAGCTGTTCATTGAAGCACAGACATTTTTTCTGTGAAATGTATTTCAGACAGCAGTAATGATAAGCGTTCTTCATGTGAAATGTGATGTTTCTGTGTGCATGTTCCTGAGGTGAAATGAGATTAAACTTCAAAAGAAGTTTAATCTCAATAAATCATTGCAAACGAAGATATGGATGACCTTTTAAAACTGCGCGACAGCATTGTGTAGATTGTGTATTAAAGAGGGAACTGATTAAGTAAACGAGCCAGCATCATGATTGATGTTTTTTTTTGTTTTAAGAATATTTTCTCTTTCTTTTGAGGGTCAGGTTCATTTTGCAAAGCATCTGTTATATAGATCATTTTTGAGTTTTTAAAGCCTCTATATTTTTCAAACAAGTATTTTAAGTCTGTGGCCCCTGACTCAGTTGGCAGCATTTTGAAGAAATGTATTTTGCAGAAAGACCTTTGTGCTACTGCACAATTCACTGAGGGAATTGTGTTGATTGTTAAAAATGTGCTTTTTGTCCAACAATGTAACGAGGGATGTTCTGGAAAAGTCACTGAAGTTCAGTTTTTTAACTATTTACAGACTGTTTAGTGACAACACTGACAAAGACCAATGAACTGTACATAGGCAGAGTTAAGGTGATAAAGAATAGTGGATTATAAGTTCAAAGAGATGATATAACTTGTTTCAACCTTTTGAGGTATCAGGAAATGACTTTGAATTTCAAAGAGTACTGGTGTGGACAGATGGTTCGTATGAGAACATAACATCCGTGGCGAAAAACCCCACTGCTCATTCTCACGTAAGCACTGATTACGTCTGACTTGAACATAATTTTCACACAATATGTTGTGGTTCTGTAATCTTCAAACTTCGGTCCTTGTAGAATTAGTTTTCACTCTCACCCCAGCTGCTGCTCTGTCTCTCCTGCACACACTCGCTTTGTAGTAAATCCGTCAGATTACATGTTAATGTGATTTTATTTTGGAGTTGTGTTTCCTCAAGACAGACTTTTTTTATTTACAAAAAACATTTTCTCCCCACAGTCCATCTCTTTCCTATCTTCATCTCTTTCTCCCTCTCTTGCTTGCCATGTTTCTCTCTCCGTACACTGTCCGTCTCCTTCGCTGCAACGGCCCCAGTGTGCCACACATTATCATTTCAGAGAACACACACACACGCGGCACACACACGCTGCAGCACAGATGGGTTGCATGGTCTCTTTCCGACAGATGAATAGGTAAATATTTACTTTCCCAGATTGTCTGTCTTCCACTCTCATCCTTCCATCCCTCCACCCATTGCCTTCCTCTCTACACCTCTATGCCACATTCATCTCTCTCACTTTTTTTTCCGTTGCTGTCGTTTTTCAGGGTTCTTCTGTCCCACCGGTCTCGCCTTCATCTTATCACCGGGCCCCTCGCAGGCATCTGTTGTGCAAACACGCTCGCATACACATGCACATATTTTGAATATATGATGAAGAGGGTGTCTGTATGTATATGGAAACTCATACGCACATGTATGCACTATGAGGACCTCTGCAAACAAAGAGTTGATAATAATTGTGCTGAAGACAATGGTATGTTTTATGAAGCTTAATTTAGCCCATTGAGGCAGATGGGGACTGTGTGCTTATCTTGAGTTTTAATTAAAAGACTTTAGTCTCCTATGAACACATTCTTCTTGTGTAAATGCTAACTCACTATGGCTAATGGAGGCCACTGTCTTCGGGGATACGGTCTTTTTGCCTCCATGGGGCAAGAGGAGAAATGACAGGAACAAAGCACACAAACACAAACACACACCTATTTTCCTGCCGCATTATCTCTTTTGATTTAGGGGTTTCACAGGCGGCTTAAGTTAGCGACTGACTGCTAGCTGTTGATAAAAATAGGTCCATCCTCCTCCTTTCACTCATCATACAGTTGTGTATATAACAAACTCACAGGGTGTTAGTTTACTTTCCATTATAACAGATCATTCATAGCCTCGGACATTGTCAAACAGAGAACTAATTAAATGTACCCTCTATAAACAGACATTTAGGAAGCATTTAGAGAGGCAATAAGGGTGATGAGCATTTGGGAATTTGATTTATAGTCTTCATTTAACTGCTGCCTGGTGCAAAACGTTGGGTCTCAAGTATACCTGTTCATCACAGTGCTTTGTATTAATGTCTTGTACTTTTTAATGGAGCTTGAAAATGTTCCTAACTTTTCCTTTTTGTTTATATATTCTGTCTGTATTACTTGTTCTTAGTATTTTCCCCATTGTTAAAAAATATTTACTTACCTATACTAATCATTGTTAACTATTTCTCCAGGCCTAACATACCAGATAATGTCTCATCTGATAGACCCTCATGTCCTCTGTGTGTTTATCTCCTTTACACACACCAAACACACTCATCCTGCTCTGTCAGTATTTTTTGTTACTCTGCGTTCAGTCCTCTCAGATAACTAATCTCTATCTTTTACACCTTGCAGATATCTTACTATTTTCCCCGACAGTTGTAGTAAGAACATTTTAGCTCTACGTAACATTGGAGAGGAAGAGTGAATATGTTTTAGAGCTGTTAACATTATGTCCAGTACTCTGTGACAGAAGTTCGTCACAGGACCGACATATTTGTCAGTTTTGAAATTTTAAAAATAGGCCTCTACCCACTTCGCTTTAATTGAAAGCAAGCTGAGCTGACACCTAATCTGTCGTCTCTCCGTCTCCTAGCCTCTCTCTTGTTTCTCACACACTCTTTTTGTAAAAGGTGAACAATAACAAGATACATTTCTCCTTTCTCATTTTAACAAGGAGAGTATCAGTATGGTTCTTGTTCATTAGTATCACAGATCACACCTCCATCACCCTTAGATCTGGGAGAGACAGAGGTGTCAAAATGATAGTGTGTGTGCGTATGTTTTTTTTTTCCCTCTCAGCCTCCACCTTAGGAAAATCCACAAAGCCAATTCACACCCGCCTTTCTCTTTGCTCTTTCTCTCAGTATTCGATCTCCATGTGTTGCTTTGCACCTTTGGCCTTTATTGCACAGTTTTTTTTCCAGCAATGCTGTAAATTTCCTTAGCACAGCTTAAAAAAAATGAAACACACTGGGTACCTACAGTATATACCTCCTCACCACCGCAGCCACTAAAGGGATAGCAAATTGGATATACGGGCCTTGGGGAGATGCAGTTATCTTCTGAGGCCAGAAAAAAATGTGCTTGTTTGTTCTCATTGCTAATTTTATTTACCTTCCTTCCCACTGTTAATGAAATGGCTTTAGGGAGCACATTATAAACATTTTGTAAACCAGTGATGAGAGCTTTAAATAGCAATAAATAATTAAAGTTTATTCAAACTTTTATTTTATCCCTGTAGGACAAGAGTGCGTTTTGTGATTAGATCCCGTAGGCTGCACAAAACCCACACGCCTACTAAAAGAGTTACTTACTGAAGACTGTAATGTGGGTACACAGTGGCACAGTGGGGAACCATGGCTCCAAAGATTGAACTATATCTCCCCATTTTCAGAGCGCTTTACTTGATTAATTATTGTAGAAAGCCTACAGGCACACAGTCCTTTGTTTACCTAACAAAATAAAGGCTTAAATCCATGTATTTTGTGTTGAATACTCAGGGGGTTTAAAATCGCTGCTTGAGGGTATTCAAGTAGTAAATTTTAATCACAAATACAAAATTATTCATTTATTCATCCACACCATGCTCAGATTTTTGTTTTTCATTTATTTAGTTTTACTTTTCCATAAGGTAGTTGTCAGGCAGATCTGAGAGGTCAAGGATGCCTGTGCCTGCAGGGCATTGGTTAATATTAATGACCATCAGCCAATTGGAACTCATCAATAGGTCAGAGGTTATCATGGGGTTGCAGATGCAGGAAGTTAATGTGATTAAAGATGCATCATGTTGTCGATTGCAGAGAAAATGTCTTTCCCACTCTTTTCTTAATGTCTAGTTGAGAGATCTCCCTCTGTCGGACTCACATCTTCTTATGTGTGTGTTTGTTTCTTGTTCAAGCGTCTTAGAGTTTTCCACTGATTTTCAATGAGATAAAGAGATGTTAATTATAATCTTTTTCCTTTTTTTTCTTTGATTTGTGCAGCCATGCACTGAGCACATATATATTGAAGGAATCACAACATCATGGGTTAGGTTGCGTGTTGAGTGTAGAAAGTAGGACAGAAAAAGGAACAAGAATAAAGATAAAATGAAACTGCAAGCCAAAATGACTGGAGACTGATAGTTTAGGCGGTCACTGTGGTCTTTCTCTTCCTTTGCAAGCAAAGATCTTTCAAGGGAAATCTGTTCAGCTGCCTGTTACTAATGACATCCTGGATTCTTGTGGCAGACCGCTTGCCATATAACACTTAACAGATTACATTAAGAGGCTGCTTGTCTCGCCTTTTCCACTGAATCTTGATGTTTGATGTTAGAAAGCTTTTAATCAATTGCTTGGCTTGCTTGTATTAAGAATGATTTCCAATTATTTCCTTACTGGATACCATTTCTAGTCTGACTTTAAGGGAAAAAAAGCCACCCTAGCAAATAACTGCAACAGGCAACTGGAAAACCAGCTTGGCACATATAATTCTGAATCTGCTGCTCAGAATAATGTTATGAATGAAATCATTTTTCTCGAAGGATTCTCATATTGCCAATTTAGCCCTTTATGTTAATTTACAGCTACTATATATACTATAAATGCCTCTGGGATCAGGCATCATCATTGAAACTGTATATCAACATGTCAAAACAGCATGGATGTTAAGTATGTGCTCCAGAGATGCATGGTTTTCTGACAGCCAACGATGACTTAGCCTTGGAGTTCTTTTACAAGCTGTCCAACTGCTGTCAATATGATCAAAACACAAAAAACTGACCAATACATCCATTCCCACACACTGCTGGCTACCCTTAATCCAATCAACCAGCAGGTCAATAATCAATAGCTAATGATTGGCAACAGAGTTTGCTAATCTGGGTTTGATTGGCTGAATGAGTCCACGGGGAAAGGCTTTCTTTTTCACATATTCTTTCAAAGTCATGTGGGACAGTGGGAAAATGTGTAGAACCAAAAGATGTAGATTGCCTTCACTGTTGTTCTGTCTGATGGTATTATTGTGTTTTATCCATAGACAGTCAAAGAAACTTGCTTGTCATTTCCTTGCAATTGCAGAAATTAAGTAGAAGTAAAGTGCCTTTTTAAGGGGCACCTCAACAGCAGTTCTATTTAAGAATTATTTTACATGCAGAAGATAACAAAACTTTGATATACTGCCTGAAAAGCTCTCTCTGTCTCTTTTTTAGGGTCCCGGGTGTAACTATTGCAACAGATATCATATGTGGTTTTCCTGGTGAGACAGAGGAAGACTTCCAAGAGACAGTAGACTTGGTGAAACTCTACAGATTCCCCAGTCTCTTCATCAACCAGTTCTACCCCAGGCCTGGCACACCTGCCGCCAAGATGGACCAAGTACCAGCACATGTGGTGAGTGTCAGCGAGGAGCCAGAGACTTCTTAACTACATGTATGTCAGATTTCTTCATCAAAAATGTAAAAGCTTGACACTTTACTTACAATACATACTTATATGTAGGCAGAGATATTCATACTTACAGTGTGTGAATATGTGAATTATGTTATGTGTACACACATATACTGTGCGGTAAGTGCACACACAAATTTGTATTTGTGTGTGTTGAGGAAACACAAGCCGGCCTCCTGTCATCTGAAAAATGTAAAAGCCTGTTCCAGTTCTGTCATGACTTCTGTATGAATTTTAATATTATTAATCCTGAAAGACGTGTGGGGGGGCAGTGCGCGGAGAGTTACGGTGTCTCACTGTCCCTTTCAGACAGATACATATGCTACACATACTGTATGAAAGCAAACAGTGTTAATGTGGAAATGTTAAAGCCTGCAGCTGAGTTAAACATTTGACAGTTCACTGGGACAAGAAAATCCAAATTTGTTTAAAATGGAGAACACTTGGGCGCGACTGAATTAGCAACTGGATGTGATAGGCTAGGACATCTGTCAGTCAAGCCAACATGCCCCAGAACATGGAAATCTTAAAGCTGCAATGTTTCAGAAGAGTAGACACCATAGGGTTTTATGGTGGTTGCTGCTTGTTGTTTTTAGTATAGCTACACAACCGCGTTTTCTTGACCTTTTGCCTCTGAACTTCATCAGCGGAAAGAATTACTATTTGTTTAGTACAAACTTTGGTACTTTTCCATAGACTAGTGTACTCAAAGTCGGCCCATGCTACGACACATTTAATTATGCTGCACTGCATCCCATTCCCAAAGATGCTGAAAACCTTTTGTGTGCAATAAAATGCACGTTTCACATCTCAATCACACATGCTGCTCGAGTCTGAAATATATTTTCATTCAACATTTTAGCTTTAGCGTGACCTCCTGCATTATGCTATACACTACACTATATGATCTGTCCCTTCATGCACCCTCTCACTCTTTACCATCAAAGTGTTGACACATCTCTTTCAAGTACAGCGTCTTCATAAGTCATTCTCTTTTTCCTTCCTCCCTCCTAACTCTCTTCATTCTCTGAGGAGAAGCTGTGTGTATCACAGAGGGTTCAATCCCCAGACAACCACATCGCTGCCTCTCCTCTTATCTTTTTCTCCTCTCCTTTCTTTCTCCTCCATCTGTCTCATCCCACTTTTTATTGTCAGCAGTTGGATGTCAGCACACATCTATCTAAGTCCTCATTCCACAGGCAGCTCTTTGATTGTCAGACTGTGGCGTATTACCGGTTCCTGCGGAAATCTTTATTGCCAAATCAGCCTTTTTAACATATGAAATGATTTTGATAGCTGGTTTTTATTGTTTATTTGATGACTATAAGGGTTGTGTGAAGGGCATTGTAAATCATCTGAACTGCACTAGCAACAAAGTGGTGGTTTGCTCTAACAGCAATTGTTTGTTTCCAACTGCATAAAATATGATCTTTGTGTTCACGTTGCTGCTTATAGAGATTTTCACTGTGCATCTCTGTGCTTAAATTCAAGTTAATTGTGAGTCTAGTTGTGCTTGACAGAGAAAAGTAAAAGGTGAGGGAGAGAGTCAGAATAATGTGTTAGGGTCCCTGTAACCAGTACACCTGCTTCAGTGGTTAAAGCTGCACACAACATCACATCATCAGTCAGCATGCACCTGTTCTTTCACACGTACACACACACGGAGACACACAGCGAGTGGTGGCAGCTAGGCGACGTCTAGGCCATGTAGGGTCAGTCATTAATAAAGTGCACCAGATGGTTTGTCTGGAACACAACTGTGTTGAATAGCCACAGGAGGGATGGATGAAGAACTAGATGGAGTACGAAGCGGAGACAGAGGGAGGCCTGTGAGAGAGAGAGAGAGAGAGAGGGGGGGGGGGGGGTACAGGAGAGAGGATAGGACAGAAAGGGGAGATGGATGGAGGAAATAAAGTGAGACAGAAAAGAAAAGGTACAGAGACATGCCCATTGTGGGACCTGAAGGGGCACCGTTCCCCTCTGAAGTGTAATTGGCCACTGTAAGTGCTCATGCTAAATGTGGCAGCTGCCCTTTAAAAGCAAGTTTTCTTTTTCCTATCAATCTGCCTTTTCCAGCACCACTATTAACAGGAGGCGAGGCAGATCCCTTTTCATTGTGATTATACTGCTGGTGAAGTCTTTTCAGTGATTTAGTTTGCTTCACTTTGGATCTATGGTGGTTTAGGATTAGAAAGCAGGTGAGAGTCATCGCACCACTGGAACATGTCTGAAAGGCATTTCGTAAGAAGTTGGATCTAGTTTCTTGACATCAGCTGACACGCTGTATGATGAGCTGGTTAATTAAACTGTCAATACACCCCATTCTCCAGAATACGAAGAGTCACCCTCTGTCACAAGTATTTAGTTGTATAAGAGTGTGTGTGTTTAGGGTAATGGGCAGGGAGAGATAATGAGGGTTGAAGGAAGCTGGTTTGAGAAAGGTTCCCATGTGCTTTGGATATCCTGGAAAATTGTAGACTGGTGTTCCCGTAATGGAAATTTAAAATTTAATTTGAGAGAAAAAAGTCAAATTCTATTTTCTATATTTTGCAGTAAGAGGGCTTTCTCTGTAACTGCAGTACTTTCCATTCTTCCTTCACTAACTCAAACATTATTTTTCATTGGAGAAAATAATATTATCAGGCCAGTCAGACCCATTTTAGTAATACTGGCTCCTCGTAGATTAAGATCAGATGCCTGAACATTATTCCTGGCATTATTAGTACAGTACATTGCTTTGGCCAAACAGAAAATGACCCAAAATATAGTAGTTTGAAGCCGAATAAAAAGAGTAATTGTATTTATGTATAAGAGACAACCAAGAGCAGACTCTTCTCGTAAATCAGTTTTGTAAAATTGGTAATACTGACAGTTTAACTTTGAAGATGTTACATAAAAAAATAAAGTTTTGCCTCAGTGATCTCAATTCCAGCCGTGACAAAAACACATATTTGAATAAAAAAAAACCACACAGGCTGATTTATCTCAGTAAGTCACTGAGTGAAGCAGTGAAAACACAGAGCTGGAAAGCGTCCAGCTGTCATTTGGTCCAGGTGTTGTGAGGTATCTGTAGGTCTAACTTATTACCTTTTGTAATAGATGATATATGAGAGAATGCAGGACGGAGGGGAGAGCAGAGGCAGATGGAAAGAATAGGAGACCACAGGGATGGAGGGATGGAGAGAGAAGAGGGAGCATGTTGAGAATAAAGGGGTGTGAATGCTATTAGCTTGGATCTCCATAATCATCCCCAGGTGACTAGAACTTAGCCTTGATAAATGGACTTGCTGAGTGGAGGGTGTGTATGTGTGCGTATGCGCGTGTTGGGATGTCTATTGGTATGCAAGGAAGAGTTGAGAAGGAGCAGCTGCAGGAGCGAAAAGGAGAGAAAAAAAAGTGATAGAGAAGGAGATTAGCTGTTCTAGTGGGACTGTGTTTTTAATTTCCCTAGGTTGTAATTGGTTAAGAACTCCATTACCCACAAGGCACCAGTGTGGCAGCTGTCAACGTGAAACAGCTGGCCAGCCACTAGTAGCTCCATCTCCTAGCTTCACTATCATTTATCTATGCCTGGACACACACACAAACACCCACAAGCATGCTTTTTTCCCCTCACTGTCTCTAATGCAGACACTTACTCTTTCACGCACATATCAGGGGAGATAATAACACTTGACTAAAGGCAGTCTAACAGGTATTAAGGTTGAGTTAATGGTTAAGTTGCTGTCTGGGGCCAGGTATGCCTGAAGTTGATTAATGAGGACCTAGTCCACTAATAAGGGGTAACACATTGCATTTTAATGATCAAAGTTTTTGCTTGCCGTGTTCAGATGCATTTTCTTACCTGAATAGGTCATCAGTATGCTGTTCATTGTTGAGTTTTAACTAGCTGGAGGCACTAAGAATAACAATGTTCTGCAGGGTGTGAAAAATAGTAATCATCCATGGAGGTATAAAAAAGCCAACACAATGTAGACTTTGTAAAAGAGGAACTTTACTGATAGCAGATTTTAGTTGATGCCACAGAAAGGTAATGGTGATGCACAAAGCATAAATAAAAATGCTCATTATTGAGATATAAAACGAAAAGAGAAGTTTTAAAACTTAAGGAACTACTTAGAACAACTAAGAGAATACAGACAAAACTGATAATCATGTTTACTTTTGCTACATTTTTAAAGAC
This sequence comes from Amniataba percoides, assembly GCA_037176925.1. NCBI lineage: Eukaryota > Metazoa > Chordata > Actinopteri > Centrarchiformes > Terapontidae > Amniataba > Amniataba percoides. Next base: position 6,858,364 of record JBAJHX010000036.1, on the reverse strand, counting down.
ATTTTGTTGTTGTTTTAATGGTAATAGTAAAAGTTTGTAGTTACACCTATAGCTAAATGAATGGCATCTGAAAGAATACATTTTAAATCAAAATATATGTCTTTCTCTATCAAAAGTTTAAATGATTTCAATTCCTTGTGTGCACCTTTAGTTGAACATGCAGCAGATGTGACGTGTCAGCATCACTGGAACATGTCATGTGTAATGACCTCTGGAACGAGAGAGGTCACACACAGAGAGCATCACCATTTTGACCACTCTCATTGTGATGCTTTAGGAAGTGTTAATCCTTTACACACAGACACAACCACACACATATCATGCCTAAGGTCTTTCTTGGAGTACTATAACACACGCCTGCCGTCGGTGTAGGCTCTATAGCACTAACATCTGTCTGTCATTAGGGAAAGACAAACGGGCACATACTGGTGAGCCAGAAGCTGAGACAGGCCGCGGCAAGATCACGGTTACCTTGCCCCACGACATAATCGCACTCGGGCATACTGACACACATGTACTCGCTTATATAGACACGCAGAAACACATATAGGCACACGCGCACACACGTTTCTTTGGCCTTCTGTCAGTGAGTCATGCATTTGATGTTTTCTCTTAACCGGTTAACTGTCAAAACCCGCCGGCGGGTTTGTAGTAACATTCCATAACTTATTAAATCATAATTTATCAATTTTCATTAGCATAAATTTATCACATAAAATCGCCCCGAGGGTTAAGTGGTTAAAGACACTAAAACCAGAACAGAGGCTTACTGGTTGTTTGCATGCACACATAAAATACAGACATGGCATGTCTGTATTTTATGGTTGCATATGTGTGACGTCACAGAGATGATAACAAATGTGAAAAATGCAGCTGCAACACGTGCAAATATTTAAATGACAATCAAAATACTCTAATATAAGTTTTGATTTTAACTTTAATAACTTATTAGTGCATGAGACATTTAGATTTCTGGTCTTTAATTTCAGCTGATTTTTACTAAAATTTTACTTTAAAGAAACTTCCAGGTTGAAAATTATTTTTCTTGCCTTCTTGTTGTATCTGTGAAGGTGACAATTATGAAAAAAATCATACCTTATTCAGATTGATTGCAGATTTTATTGTTTTGCCTGAGAGCTTGATAGCACTGTGCAAATATTCTTCCTTGATATCAAATATTTTTATATAGACAACAGTGTTTTTTAATGAAGTGTGTAAGTTTTTGTGTGCTCCCGGCAGCAGCATGTGTGCTCTTGTCTACGCCGCTCCTGCATGTCTTTAGAGTCTGTGTACGTGTACAAGTGTATACATGCATGTAATGTCACTTCCCGTTAGACGCAGCATCCGTCTCTGGCGGCAACAACAGATGGACGTAATAGTAACAACCATCGTTCATCATCTCCACAGTGACAGGACCGCAGACACACACACACACACAGTTGTTGTGCATTGCTGGGTTGTCACTGACACAACCTCAATGGCATGCTAGATTAACTTCGCTGGTTGATGGACCACAGATGTCTGCATGCACACCCCCACATACCTGTATTCAGACCCATTAGTCTGCAGCACACTAATAAAGCTCTTAGAATTAAAGATACAATGAAAACCGAAAGGAAAACACAGACTCCCTGTGACCAGCAGCGTCACCACCTGGACCAAATTTAACAAGGTGGTCTTAGATTATCTAAATACTGCTGTTTTTGATAAAGATTTCAGGTCTGTTTTAGATCATTTTTCTATTTTCTTCTTTGTTCAAATCAAATAGGATTTAATAGATATATTGTATGGAAAAGACAATGGGCCAATTGATGTAAATAAAGTCATCAAAGTATGGAGCTGTATTATTTAAAGTGCATGTGTATGTCCATGTGTAATCCATGTTGACAAATCTTACCTGGTGCAGAGTGTAATAAACTCTGCCTGTCTTTTCACTGATGGTTGTTGTACATCAGTTATACTCCATATTAGCAAAGTTTACACATCTCCACCTCCCCGGTGCAGGCTTCTGTTAATGGCCACTGATTAGTTCCACAGGTGCAACATGGGGTGTCGTTTTTGCTCAAGAGCACCACGACAGCAGCTGTTGTGGGATAATGAGAACATTTCTCATTCGCTTCCACTCAGCCAACTTCTTCAATGCTAGTCAAGGGATATAAACTGAGGATCATACTATCACAAATGTCCACCTCTTAACTTGCATGTAAGTAGAAAAAAAAAAAAAATACAAGATTGCAACTAATTAAATAACTCATTGATTCCTGGTATTTCAGGAAATGGATCTCTCTTTATACCCATTTTTTCCTCTTAAATCTGCTTTGTTCTCTTTGTCTCCTTTTGACTAATTTCTTTCTGTTTCACATGGGCTTTTGAATTATCTTGTGTTTAGCACGTTTTCACACCTTTCTCCATTTTGAGTGTATAGCATGTGCTTGTGTCTGTGCTTTGTTTTGTTTTTGTTTTTTATTCCTTTTTCAGGTGTGTGTGTTATTGAACTAGATACATTCTGCTGGGAGCTCATTGGGGGTTGAGAAATCCTTACCTGCGGTTACATCTGTCTTACAGTTCCTTACACACACACACACACACACACACACACACACAGACACACACACACACTCACAGTTGAGCATCACCGAATACAGAGTGATGAAGAGATGGAAGGTGGAGAGAGAATAGTGTTGAGGAGAAATGATGAGAGAATTGCTCTTACCTAAGGTGCTCCAGGCAGAGAGAGAGAAGGAGCGAGAGAGATTGTGGCAGGACAGACTTGGAGGGGGAGGGATGGGTGAGAGAGCGGAGACAGAATTATTAGTATGAGTATTCCTCCACTAGAGAAAAACACGGGGAGCGAGGTAGAGCGCTGAGGGATACATGGAAAAGCAAAGAAAAATGAGAGAGAAGAGGATTTGAAGATTCTGGAGAGCCCTTTGGCAGAGAGAGCAAGAGGGAATCGGGCGAAAAACATGAATGAGAGGATGGTAGAAGGACAGGGCCGATGATTACAGGATTGTATGGATCACAAGAGGCCTGGCAGGACTGAGAATGAGAAATAGATGGGTACAAAGGGAGCGCGGGGAAGAAAAAGATGTGAAGGTACACTCAGAGAGAAGGGACACGGAGTAGGGCAAGGAGGACGAGAGGTGCAGTGATGAAAGGATGGGCCTCACTGGAGACTACAACATAGTCAAAGCGGTAATTGGCTGAGGGCAAGAAGAACAGTGGCCACCTTAAAACACTTCAACCCTAATACCTTTATTTTACCTGCTCCCCCTGTCTTTGCTATATTTAGTTTTTTTCTTCACATCTTTTTCCTTCCATTGCTCTGGTCACTTTCTTAAGCACTTGCTAACTCAGCTTTGTGTTTTATACCGTCTCTGTCTAAGAACTTTAGCACAGCTGGTCAGGCTAACTTTTAATAGTGTCCATATACTGTACCTATTAATCCATTTTTCCTCTTTTCTCTGCGCCCATCCATCCTTCTTCCCACATCCTCAGCCTGCCTTTGGATTTCCTGAAGCTGCGTTAGCCTGTCACGCTATAATGATGCCCGTGTGTGATAGCAGAGCGACTTGTAGGTTGTCTGCTGCGTATGTACAGATCTGGCCCGAGGACATTGAATCCAGCTCTTTACACACACTGAAAAAGACAGAGGGAGGGAAGGAAAGCGAGCATGGCAATGAATGCATACTCCCTTTAGCTACAGTAGTACATACATATATCCTTCCCCCTTAGCCAGACATGGCCTAATCAGCAAGCTAATTAGCGCTCTTTGTAACTGCATCGGCCTCATGTAACTGATTGCATTAACAACTGCCACACATCAAACAGTCATGTCTCACGCGCGTGCATCTCATTACACATTAAGGACGTGCAAGGTTAAGGCCAGACTTTGAGCGGGACTGGAATGAGAAAATGAGAAATATTTTCTGCCACAGCTGGTGGGCAAATAAATGTTTTTTTCCCCCTCTGTTCATTCCACATTTTATAGATTCAATGAATTACTGTAGGCGTTGTTCTCGGCCGTGGTAATTTTTCCCCTTCTGTTTAAGTCGCCCAATAAGTTAACAGTGAAACAGTTCTATATGTCAATGTTTATACCATAAACCATTTTTGGCTAGGCCGCAGAGGGACGGCTCTATAAACTGAGTGAATGATGTGAGCGAGTGAATGATGAAGACGCAAAACTGATTGGGTCCCACCTCCGTCTCACCCTCATAACTTGCAGTCTCAGTTCAGCCTGGCAAGTTTAAAAAAAAAACAAACAACAGAATTATGGCACATGATTGTCTATTTCATGAAGGCTTCACTTCCTAAGGCTGTTAATATCGAACGCACAGACGCTTCACATGAAACAGTCCATACTCCATCAATGCATTACAGTGCAACAGAGACAGAGATGGTCCTTTTTACAATAAAAGTTTTAGAGAGCATTTCATTCTGTCTTATAATCTTTAATACCAATGAAGAATGAATGAATGAAGAGCTACTCAAGTTAATGTCGTGTACATTCAGTGTTAAAATGGACTATGTAGGTTTATAACTGTATTACAAACATTCCTTCCCATCTAGACGTGTGGGTTTTAATCTGACTATGTACTCTACTATCTGCAGTGAAATCTTAATGAAGTGACTGTCAAACCATGTGTTTTCACTGGGCTTTTTAATAGATGAGTGTCTTTTAAACTTTCAATTAAACTCAGACATTTTTTATCATCCACAGAAGAAGCAGAGGACTAAAGAGCTGTCGCAACTCTTCCACTCTTACAATCCTTATGACCACAAGGTAAGACGTCTTTCAGCGTTTTGTTTGTCTGCTTCACTTGACATCAAAAATAGTTGTAGGTCACCATCACCATATTGTCTTTATGGCTGTGATGAGTTTGCCGTCTCCTCAAGATGGACACCTCTTGTCAGCAATTCAGTGGATGAGGGCAGCTCAAGTGTTTATTCCTGATTATATTGTGAGTGTGTGTGTGTGTGTGTGTGTGACTGAGAGTGTGTGTGAGAGAGAGATTGAATTCTGAAGCCAGGGATAAATCTCCTCAACTGTGTGTGTATGTGTATATTGCTGTATTTGTGTGCGTATTGGCTCATACATTATGAGGTTAACATCTGACAGCAGACTGAAAAGGCCTCTCTTCAGGCATACTTATGATGTTTATGATGATGATGGTGTGTGTGTGTGTGTGTGTGTGTGTGTGTGTGTGTGTGTGTGTGTGTGTGTGTGTGTGTGTGTGTGTGTGT
>JBAJHX010000036.1:6823514-6837655 GCA_037176925.1 Amniataba percoides | reverse complement strand
TGTGTGTGTGTGTGTGTGTGTGTGTGTGTGTGTGTGTGTGTGTGTGTGTGTGTGTGTGTGCGTGTTTTTGTTTGTCTGCCCCGTCTCTCTCATAGACCTCGCACCTCCTCTGAGATTTAATGACTCATTTGTCAAGATGGCCTGCGAATAGAGAGACGTAAAATAAAAGGGAGAAAGATAAACAGAGGCTAACGTTGGAAAAAGGCCTGTGTGAAAAAAATTGTCATCGATGAGAGAACGACAAAAGATAAAAGCAAAAGAGAGAGGAGACAGAAATAAAAAGAGAGGCAGAGCAGTTCCAGTCATCTCTTCTCATGCAGAAGCGATGTGCTGCCTTTAGCACAAGCTTTTCCAGGAACGCCAGCATAAACAAATTAAGTCAAAGCATCCCTACAGCTCTTTGCGTGAGCCTATGTGGAGATGTATGTGCATCTTTCTGTGTGTATCTCTGAATCTGCGTCTTTTCAGCCCTCTTAATGTTTGGGGTTTTGCGTGCGAGTCAGTGTGTGTGCACGTGGTGCCTGTATTTGACACAAACGCAGCCCTTTCCATGCACAAGTGTGCGCGTACTTAGTGCGTTTTGACTGCCGTTCTCTTGAGGCGGTATGTGTACAAGTCACTGCAAGGCCACATTGTAATCACATTGTTCCGAGAGTGTTTTTTCATTAGGACAACACATGTAGTGACAACACGTCCTCAAGCTAAAGTTGAGTTAAGACACAAACGCATTAAACCCCCCCACAAGCAAAAACAGTATAGGCTATAGGATAACTCTGTGTCCTCTGATAAGTGTGTAACCTTTTACACTTCTGGCGTTGTTGAATGAGAATTCAGAGAAGGATGAAGGGCACACGCTCGTTATTTACTAACTGTGGGGTAAATTGTCAGTTGTGCTTGGCTTATGTTATGTAGTAGATAATGTAAATGAACTTTGTGGAGGTGATAACAGTGCATTCGGGCTTCCATGGAGTCCAGGGTGTGTATCCAAGGTAGCGTATATAAAACCTCAGTTTGCTGGAAGTGCATTGACAAGCAGAGTGTAAGGCTTTTCTGGAGGATGTGTCTCATTTCTTCAGTGCATCACATTAGAAAACGTAGCCTTGATTAAAACTCTGTTAATCCATTGTTGCTGAACTGCTGCTGCACTCGTGGCCCACTTTTGTGTACTATTTGTATACTGTTGCACTTCATGTCATGAAATACACACGGGTTCCCCTATGCAACATAAAAGATCCATGCACGTACTATTTATAATGACATACTTGTCTGTTTAGCTTTTATATAAATTGTTTGCTACACTCCGTTGGTGAAAATGTTTTTTTTTTTCAATCCACTGCTTCAGTTTCTTATTATGTTCCTGTTTTTCCTCTTATGACAGTTTCTTACCATACTGTGGAAAATGTTTTAATGTTTGCAAGTAGTTTATTATTTAATTGTATGACAGGTATATATGTTTGTTATTATTAGTATTATTTTCATTATTTCTTTTTCCATTGCCTACACTGAAACTGTGCCTAATGAACGGCTGTGCTTTAGGCTCTTTCAAAGCACACAGAGTTTTGCGTGTGTGCATTTCACATGTTTTTTATTGTTTGTTTTGAGGCCTTAGAAAAAGTCAAAAGTCATTCCGTGGCTGCACTAGCTTCCTTGAAAATTATGTGATATGATAGCTTATTTCATGAGTAAATAACACTTTGCGGAGTGGTGCATGGAGTGCCCCGGGCCTTTATTGAGGACACAAGTTGTTTATGTATCTAATGTACCATATATGAATGAATAACTTTTGCTGCCAAGTATGGATCCAATTGATAACTGTGTGGAGGACTTGTGGAGGACATAGAGGAGTTAATTAATCTAATGTAGTATGGAGTAATTTTTACTTGCTTTGACCTGTTCCTGGGTAGAACGTCTGCTGACATTAAAGCATGGCTGTGTTTGTAGCATGTTAGTATGTGGACTTGGCATATCTGCCACAGGCTTTTATTGGGTACATACAGTAGGCTTGTTTATGTATCAAGTTCACCACAGGCCAATGTGCAAACTGATATGTTTTTTTATCCAGCGCCCGTGAACAGATGCGAGTAGAGGCAGAGATGGATTTGATCAGACAAACAAGGTCATAGCAACAGCCTCTCAAGGCATTAAAAGGTCATTGATACTATGTTAAAGTACAATGTATGCAGTGAAAGCCAGCAATACATGCAGGTTCCCACATATATTTTGCAGAGAAATTTGATAACAAGCCTCTTCCATGCATTAACTTTCCCTGCATGTCTTGCTAAACAACGCTCTCATGTAGCTCGGTGAACATAGATATTCCCCACAACATACCTCATGTCCTGCTGTGTATCTCTGTCTATGGAAAGGTCACAGTGGTAATTTTCTTTTTCAAGTTCTTTTGCCTTTCCTTGCAGTATTTTTGCATTACCTCACATGCTTTATATCTAGTCTGTTCCACATAGAAATAGGCTGACGTGTAATGATATACAACAATGTATTATGTAGCCGGCCACCGCTGGCATGGACTTCTGCACTAATGGTTCCACCTTCAACTGTGGTATGCTCAGGTGTGAGTCTGTACCGTTATTGCTAACAACTGAAGCTACTTAACCTAGCTCACTCAGCAAATGTGAGGCTGATTGAGACAAGCTACAGCTGTGATTATGACTATAGCCATGGGATGACATAGCTTTAGCCGCTGCCGTGATTGTAGAGTGTAGCCATGGCACCAACAGAGCTTACAGGCCACATATTGTAAAGGAGTAATGAGCAATAGATGCATAATGTAAAGTGTCTTCTGTCCTTTTTGTAATATCTGCAGAGCATTTGCCTAAACTGGTAGCATATTGTAACTGGACTGGCCCAACATATTAACATCCCTTTACGGCATATGAAATGATATGGGGATGGGATGAAGGGATGAAATGATAAAATGAAATAAGATGATTATCTTTCTTATTATTGTTACTATTTGTAGCACACAGCTATAGCTGCTCCAAATATCACATAATATTTCACAAATTCTTATGTAATCTGTGAAATTAATCTGTTTTTTTAACTGTCCCTTTCTATGCAACTTAAGCTATTTCAATGCAGATTCTGTCTGTCTCTAATTTCACCCTCCCCTTCAAGCAGCAAAAAACAGCCAACTCTTTCCCCTAGATGAATGTTCATGCCTCTGTGATTTCCACCCGCCAGTACTGATTGACCTATCACAGAATAGTCAAATAGCTGCCACTCATACAATAACAAACTACAATCTTTGTGTTGTGTTTGTGCTCTTATGTTCAGGAAAATGTTTTGATTTTACGTGGCCTCGTTCCTACGTCTGTCTGTGTGTGTTTGCGTGCATGTGTTTGTGTGTTTAAGGATTTGTGTTAATGAGTACAGTAGCTCCAAGCGTCTGCTCTGTGTACAAATTAGCAGAGCCCTCTGTGCCAAACATAGAGGTGCTTATGTGTGTGTGTGTGTTTGTCAGAGGTAATGAATATAGAGGGTCTAATTTTGGATGAATGTTCAAATCCTACTCAAGCCCCAGCCGTGTTGCACATACACATACATGCGCATTGGCCGTTTGATAGCCATGCCACTCAGCCATATGCCACCCAAGGGCCTGGCATCTGCTGCCACACAAACACACAGTAACAGGGGACACACACCGAAGTAATCACTTTTCCTCCGTATTGCACACAAATGCATTTGCATACATTCACACACACATGCAGAAAAAGCACACACTCTTTGAGGTACTCGCTCTTTACTTACCATTTGAAAAGCTCATTCAAAGTATTGAAACAGCAGATTTGGAACAACACAAATATAGGCCTGGCATACTGGTCCCTGCCACCGTGTTTGTTTAAACAGCAAATCAGAGCTTACTCCATGCAAACTCAGCCCCTCAAAAAATGCACTCACATTCAGGGAGGCAAATTCACTGGCAGAGGCAATAAAGCTCATAAAGTCAAATGGCATAGACACATGCACATTTATGAACACATGCAGAGTCACATTCATAATTGTGTACACAAGGACAGGCTGGTATAATGCATATTCAAATGATGTTTAAGCCATTTAGATCAGCCCTCATTTGCATGTGTGCCATTAGCCCACAATCAGAGCTGGCCCGTCCTGTCAACATGCCCCCTGCGTCATCTACACACCATGTGCACACACACACCATGTGCACACACAAATACTGTGAAATATTGATTATTTCATAAAGTATCAATGCATACATTAGCTGCTTTACCTATTTTATACTGTTGTTAGTCTACATATCCCAGCGACCATTAAAAGAGTGAGCTCGTAATAACTCTTTTGCCATAACCATTAATGGATGCATATTGCAACATACTAAGCATGCTTGTTTGAAGTGGTTTAAACCATGAAAATGATTGCCTTTGTGAGCATATCCTGGATTGTAGACACTTGTGAGCTTTACTGGTCTTGAATGCTTAGGGATTGTACTTTTGTCTATCTGTCTGCTTCTGACTGTCGGGTTGAATGGCACAGCTGTGCTCTAGCAGGCTAGCCTCTTAAAACTCTGTCTGATTACTACCTGCTCCCTTTGATTAATGTTCATTATGTCTGTGTGTATGTGTGTGTTTGTGTGTGTGTGCGCGTGCATGTGGGTGTGCTCCCTGAGTAAATTCAACCTGGTCCCCCCCCTCCCGCCATAAATCAATCAACACCATTGAAGTGCTAATATTGCCCCCTTTGTGAGCCATTTTCTCATTCAAGTCTCATCTTGCTGAAGCCAATCTGACTTTTAATGGTGAAGATTCTAACTTGTCTGTTTTGATTTTTTTCTTTTGACTTTTTTTTTTTGATATTTAAATGATTTTCCCTCATGTTTTCATCTATGTAGGAAAAGGAGGATAGACTGAAAGGAAAGCATGAAATACTGATACAGCGGCTGATAATGCGGTTGATTTCTTTCTGCTGGTTGATTGGCTGTAGCAGGACCTGGTGTTCCTGTATCACTGTGTTTGAATTGGATGACTTCCACGCAAGCCAGAATAACAGACTGAAGAAGATTGTTGCTAATATTTCCTTTGATTTTTACTCATTTTTGTCCCCAAATCAGTGTTTCTTCTCTTTCTGTCTGAGACCTCATTTACTTTTGAATCTTTATCCACAGTATGTACAGTACATTTATTAAATGAAAACAATGCCGGCATTCTCAAATCTTTTCCCATCCACATATGCTTAGTGTAAATGAAACAGTAAGGCCAACTGCTAGATGATATTATAGAAAAGGCCATTTAAAAGTGTCCAGTTGAGGCATATTTAAAAGTGAAGTTAATTAAGTTAGAATCTGCTGCGCGATCCTGTCAGTTCTTTTTGATTCTATTACCCACTCCCTGTCTTTCTTTCCATGTGGATTAGACCAATAGGAGACATAGTATGTTAGATTATTCTCTCCAACTGTGTGGACCCCTTCTCTGTTTTTTGACAGATACATACATTCATACAAAGGCCTGCATGCTATGCTGTAGTCCGCACTTTGTCCATACATTGGCCAGTAAGCATGCATACATCATAGGGGGTTTGTGTCAGCTCCCATTGAGCCTGTGGCCACCAAACAGCCATGATACATTAATTTCCTCTCAACCAAGGCACAGTGCGATATTTGATCAAATTATGTAACCATGGGAGCAGGTTATTATTTATGTGATTTGATGGGAATCCCTTTGTCACCCTATGAGGACCTTCCTCTTGGGTGCCACTCTCCTAGCTGCACATTGTTTCCCCATGGGTTATTATGTACATACATGTTTTCCTACCATCCTGTCATATTCTCTCTCTCTCTGACACATAAAGAGATTCATAATACAGCCTTCACCTCATGCTATACTCACACATTGTCCTTACAATGGCTAATAAACACACATACACACATCAGGGTTGGTTTGTCAACTCTTTCTGACCCTGTGGCCAGTAAAAAGACATAGTACATTCATCTGTGTTTCTTTCAGTCTCTATCACTCATATAAACACAAACTGACATGCAGTATTAATTCTGCAAACACTACAATCCATGTAATATATTAATTCAAAAGAGTACATAATTTATGGTGCTTGAGAATGTGCAGAGGTTTGAGAAAAAGCTTACAGTTTTGACACGAAACTATTAAACACTGAAGTTACCCTGTTGTCACCTCTATATTTTGGTGGCTTTTATTCCCCGATAAAAACAAGCCTTCATTTCTATTGCTTAATTTCTGTTGCTGTGCTTACTTGAGTGAGCACTGCATTTTCATTGAAGGGAAGGAACAGCAGAGTGCATTGAAATCAGTGGTATGTTAGCTCTTAATCTATGGAAGGATTAATGATCCAATATACATTCAGGGTATGTCTCAAAGACTTAACTAGTTTGGAGTTCATAATCTCTTTACATAATTGTTATGCATTATGGTATTGCATCCTGGCTAGTAACATTAGAGTGAAAGGTTATTCTCAGGATGGGTATCTTTTTTTTCAGGCAGATTGGAGGAGCCCCATTGATAGATGTGTTGTTTTGAATGGATAAAATGTTAGCGAGAGTTTAGAGATCACATCTTAAGGGTACGTTGTATGCTTCATATCTGATATAATACCTTAAATTTAATACATTAACTCAGCTTTTGCTATGTAGAACTTTATGCACAGCACAGAACTGTGAGAAAACAAGACCAAAAGTAAACACACAAAACCAAGAAATGTGTAAATACAGTTAGGGGAAGAGAAAAAAAATGAAGCCAGTCTGATGTGGTGAAGAAGTGCCTATCATGGGGTTAGCTCAGAGGAGCAGCTGCTTCAGTGGCCCTACCTGTCCATTTGGTATACGGTACTGACATCCATATAGTCTGTGGCTGTCTCTGTCTTGCTGAACTTGCCTTTTGGGTCACTGGCCTTTCAGCATACATTATTTTTTGTCACCTCAAGCTTGCCTTCTCTCCATAGGGAACTATGTTCTTTGGGTTTCATGCTTCCCTTGCTGTGTGACCTTTTGTACATACATATGATCTGTACTGTCAGCGATTCCAACCCAATGTTCTTTCCATGCTATACCGTCTCTATACCAGTAGTAGCCCGAGGCTTTGCAGAGTTAACTCTACTATTTTTCTTTATGCTTACTTCTCCCTATTGTAAGTTAACATTTTATGGTGTCCTATTCCTTACACCAAGATCTCCTGTCAGCATTTTCTTCCTTGGTTTCCTTTTTTTCGACGGACAAACCATAGAGTGGTCATGTCCCATGGTGCCTTCTCCAAATTCTTACTTTGTTTTTAAATGCACAATATTCACTTCCAAGCAGTGATGGTTCTAAAATATTAACCCATTTTACAGATATAATTTACCGTTATTCACTACACCTACCAATAAATGTGACACCAACACCTGTATTCAAATTAAATAAACAAAAGAAAAGTAACAAATATGGTGTTGAAGAAATTTTTGCACATTACAGGTGATACTCCACATTTTCTTAAAGAATTCACAATTAACTCATCATAACAATATTACAAATGATGACCTCCACTGAAAGGTTTTCTGTCCGCTTCCTTGCAGTTTTGCATGTTTGAATACAGATCGTGTTTGGCCCCTCCATCACTGCAGACCTTGCTGTCATTCACCTGTGGTTACTGTCTAATAAAGCAAAGGGAAAAAATAAAGATTATAATGAGACGGCAGGAAGAAATCAAATGAAAAAGAAAATCAAATCTTCACTCTTATTTCTCTTCCTGTCTGCATGCCCTTGGTTCATCTGTTGTTTTCTTGTCCTTGGATACCTGAGTGTGTCAGAGAGGGAGAAAACAGCAGAGTACTTGACAGTCCATCATTGCACCACTTCAGAATGTACCATCAGCGGGACAGACGAAGAGGACGCAGTGCTCTGAGCTATGCGCGCGCACACACACATACACAACTATACGCCGACACGGAATCGTTAGTCCATGTAGAGAATCAAAATGTTGAGTGTCCAAGAGCAAACACTCTGCACACAAGACTTTAGCTGCCTGTCAATGTTCTGTATGAACAAGAGAGTGAAAAGAGGAAGCACATCACAATTGTGGACAAAACATAGTCCCTGGTTTACAATGATAGTTATTAAGGGTTTCCTTGACATTGGTTGACATGGACTGAACTCGTTTTATTTTGTGTTCAGTGGAGAAGAATGCCATAGTGATGTGAAAGACAGAAAGTACAATAAACAAATGCAGACCTGTTTAGAGAACCATGTTCTGTATTTTTCCCAACAGTATTTGTGTTGAAGCTGCTGTATTCATGTTTTCTCTTTATGTTTCGTCCTCCGAGCCCCCTTGTGAAAATTAAACTTTGGTGTTTGATTTGCATGCTCTGTGCAATCCTTTCACAACAGAACTGAGTGTTTGTTTTTGGGCCCATAGCTGGCCGTGTCACATTGGTGTCAGGAGTCGACCCGAACAGCACTACATGTATTCTACACTTATTCTCACTGACAGCATTGGAGACCGCATTATTATAGAGGCTGCGTTTATCATCAGTAACTGAACACATGGATGGTAGCTGTTTCTTTCTTTATTTTTTTTTATTGCATTTAAATTAGGGCATCTTTTTACATTTGGACAGGCAGCTGTAGTGTGTTACATCCACAGACTGCTACCTTTTTTCCCCCCTTCTCTCTCCTCCTTGCGGCAGCACACCCGATTCTCTAGGTCTTATCAGTTTCCAACCAAATTTCCAATCACCTTTTTTTTTCTTATTATTATTTGGATTTGCGCAATTGCTAAAAGTCAGAAAAAGAGAAGAAAAAGAAGGAGACAGAGATAGAACGTGCATCAAAGGTCATGAGCCGGCTTTTAACCCAATCAGGCATTAGGAGTGCATGATCCTCGCCTTATCCCAAAGAGCCACCAGGATGGCCTTGTTGCTCATGTTTTTTTCTCCCTTATCAAAACGCATACATACATTTCTCTCATTCTATTAGGACGACTGGAGGGCTAGCCTTGAACGGCAATCAGACGCGTTCGCTAGATAGGCCTTCCTATGCATGTATGATTTGTTGTGTCTTCAGGTGTGGCCTCCAGTGATAATCATTATCATACTGCCATTGCCAAGGCATTAGTTTCAGCTGCAATTATAGATTAATGTGAATGTATAGATGTGCGCATTACACATGTACTTTTTTTCACCCCCGTCTGTCTCTCTCTCTCTCTCTCTTTCTCACTCTCTCTCTCACTCACACACACTCTCACATACGCATACGAATTACACACACCAAGGCCTCCAAGCCCACAGGGACATAACGGACAATCAGCCTGACAATCACAGCTGAGCTCTGATTGATGCTGCAGTTGCCAACACACACAATTTCAGACACATAGATGCTGTAATGCCAAAGGCTTGGTCCCTCCACGCCTGTCTCAGACACACACATACACACGCTCTGTCAAACAAGCTCGTCCGTATGATGAATAAATAAAGGAGTACGAGATGTTTTTACAATATCCAATCACTGCGGCTGTGTGAGATATGATATCAGTTTTTAATCATCCCAGCAAAGCATTTAGATACATGATCAATGCTAAGCTGCATAGAGCTTGGTGTCAAAAGAACTACGTAGTTAAATTGTCTGTCACGAGGTGAGATCTGCAATATCTCCTGTAATGAAAGGTGACATATACACATCACCCCTTTTTTTATTGTGTGTTTTTTTTTTTCCAGGCAGGTGTCTGTGGAATGATATTAAACTCACTGTCTATGTAACAGTGTTACATAGATATTGAGTCCTGTTAACATCACTACTCTTTTACGTATGAAAATGTATGAAGTATCGATGTAGGCTTGAAACTAACAAATGTTAAATGTGACTGTAATAAATTCCACTTCAGCTCTGTTCAGCAATGAAAGATCTACTGATCTTATATTATACAACTCCTCCTCTGTCCACATACTTTCTCCATGATGCTTTCGAGGTTTTGCTTTAAGGCATAATTTTGCATATGGCCAACTTTATGTGTTTTTTGGTGTTTGCTGGATTGTGCTTCTGTGTGTGTGTGATATGTATTTCAGTAACTGATGTTTCTGAGGCTTTCATTTTGTGTTTTCTGCCACGTCTCTGTTTTGATGTGATTCATCCCAGCATCTGAGACACCAAACAGCCTACGGGCTACTGTCACAGGCCTGTGTGTGTGTGTGTGTGTGTGTGTGTGCTTGTGTGTATTGTGTGTGGGAGAAACATCTATCTGTCTCCTCTGACAAACTAGATCTGTCACTGCTGGCAGACTGGATTGTCTTTTTTTGTTGGTTAGCTGAAATTGATGAGGCAATCAAGTGTGCATGTGTGTGATTGTGCATGTTTTCTGTGCAACTGTGCCAACATACAGTTTGTTTTTGTGTACATAGATGTAGCACATGTGTATCGCCATGGAGGAGCGGAGAACATTGTGTGCATTATGGTCTTCAGGGCCACATTGCAAAAGATGAATCAATCCGTTTTAATGTAACAACTCATCATCCCGTGCTGCGTGTCTGTTTGACTCTAATTGTGTCGTCTTTCACTATCTTCTCTTTCTCTTTGTATTCTTTTTGTTTAACGTGGTCTTGTCTTGACAGCTGTAATGTATCAACAATCTTATATATTTGTAACTTTCTTTAACTGCAGTGTGATCTATCCGTCTTTATAGCCTGCAGTATTTGCACAGTGATACATTACTTCTTTGGCTCTGTATTCCAGCGCGTTGAATCTAAAATGAAATGTTATCAATCAGAGTGAAGTTCATCTAACTTCCCTACTTTTACCTACAACTTAAATCTGTACTGGATTTACAGTGAGTGAATCCTAACTCTGATATAAGAACATTTGTCACTCTATAAATGCTTGGACTGCAGTGCGCAGTATGATCGTTGTGGTTTGTCAAGGTTTTAGAAAGACATTTGCTGCATGTATGTGGTTTAAGTGTGAACTATTTTTCACTGAAGTTGCTACATTTTTGGAATAAAGGGAAGGTATTTCATTATTATATATTAAATTGTTGGCATTCTGTGAGTCCTCAAAATAAAATGCAGTCTAATCTATATTGTGTCTGTGCCAGGCTGATCTACAGAAAAATAATGTATTAAGCCACAGTAGAAAAAAAACATGATTGATTGATAACAAGTTTGAGGGGAAAAAAACAAAACACTTGGTTTTTGTAGACTAACTTTTTCGTTTTTTCAGATTTTGTCACCATATTTACTACTACTGTGAGTGTTTTGAAATTGGTTATCAGAGCTGGCATTGAAGACCAAACCTGCACAAACAGTGAAAGGAGCTCACACAAACAAAAGCTGAGATCTCTCTGAGCTGCCCAGCGCATCTTATACTGACCTTCGCATGTTTGCCATTCTTCCCTTCTCTATAAAACTTACCAGAAGTCCTTGTTTGACCGAATTAGTTTTGTGACTTCTGCATTCATGAAAACCAAAAAGACTGCATTGTTTGGTGTGAGTATTGTGAGCGCAGCGTTTCTTCATCCTTGGAATGTCTCTCCTGTAGGAGCAGTATTTTAAGTTCTTATAAGGTTACCACTAAAAGTTGTTGTTTGCAGTGTCTGTTAAACTGTATCACAAGTGGGCTGAACAGATTCATATTTTTGTTCCCGTCTCTCATTTCACACGCTGTGCGTCTTTTGTGTACTTTCTTGCCTCTCCTCAATAAACCGAGATATCTCATTTCATTACTCGTGTCTGTCCTGTTTAACTTCTCACTCTTGCTTTCCTGCAATCTGCAGCACACCCTTATTGAAATGAAACCATTTATGTGTGTTATTTTCTTCTATTTGTGTCTGTGTGTGTGTGTGTGTGTGTGTGTGTGTGTGTGTGTGTCCATGTGTGTGTGCAGCATAGTCTGGTGAGCTTTAGGAAGGCTACAGAGAGCCTGGAGGGGGGTTGTAGATTTGATGCAGGTGCACAGAGTTCTGTTCTGGCAAAAACCTCTCACATTTCAGCAGCATTTCAGGGGGATAAGGTGGGGGTGGCTATGAGAGCCAAGAAAGCATTAGATGTCTGGTGTGTAGCCTCAAGACAAACACACACACACACACACACAGCTAGTGAGGCTTCAGCCCAGTGTGTATTTGGGGAGGTATATCAGGGTAATTGTTACTAAACTAGCCTAAAGAGATGCTCGGTGTAGGGGTATCTCAGGGTTTTTGTCTGTGGGTGTGGAGCTACATCTCTGTTTCTAATGTTGCTTTATTTGTTTGTGTGTGTGTGTGTGAGAGAGAGAGAGAGAGAGATTTGGTGAGATTTGTTGGGTCTGTGGGTACAAGTGTCCTTTTATAATGCTAATAAATAATTTTGGCTGTTTAGTCCAATGTCTTTGCTTCCTCCTGCCGTTGCTCTTCTGTCTTTCTCAAATGTCTAATCTCTCTCTCTCTCTCACACACACACACACACACACACACAGTGAGGCCAAAGCACATATTCTACCTCATGTGTCTTTTCTGTCCCTCCATCATTATGCATCTCCTTTCTGTTCACAATCTCGCTCCTCCAAATCTCCCATAGTCCAAACTCGGTTACATTTCACCAGTCTTCTCCCTTGTTATAATTTTACACTGATTTTAGCTAGATTGTTATATTTACTGCCATTCACTGATTTCTTGGAAGTGGAATATTGACTGGCAGATGACATTTTTTCAGGTCCAAAGTACTCAAAGCCTTGAAAATAGTGGTTATGATGTTAATTCAACTTTTTTTGTATGTGATATTGAATGCCCCTCAAGGGTCAATGGCTTATTTTTCTTTTAATGATTGGCTTTAAAGCACCATAAACTGTACTCTTAAAAAACAAAGGAATCTGTGTTAATTGTGATTTAGTTTCATTTTAAAGGAGTATTAAAATTCTAATGTTTAATGACTTTGACAGACACACAGTGAGGACAAAAATATAAAAATGACCATATTCGCTTTTGCCGTCAGGTTGGATTGATGGAGTTTAGCTGGATTAACATAACAAACACCAGGTTTTAATGTGGCCTTTTTCTTCATCTCTATCAAACACACAAATCCATGCACACACACACTGCGTGAACTCAGGTGTTTGGATAAAGTTGCCATGTGCCTTTCAAAAAGTACTTCATAACTGGAGTCAACTCGTCTTAGTGGAAGGAGAGTCTCAAGGTGTCGTAAATTTTTCAAAGCTTAAAGAAATACAGTATTAACTGCAATATTTTCTCCTGTTTGTGCACCTTAATTTACCCTTGTGTAATCAACACTGATGATAGTTATCAACCAGGCTTTGTCTGGCCAGGCCAGTCTTTTCTTCAAACTTTCAAGTGGTCACCAATCATCCATCTTCACTAGTTTGACATCAGATTGTTGGAGCCAGCCGTATCAGACGGTAAACTCAGCCGCAGTGGTTAACATGGTTTCCTTTTATTTAGTGCAGTCAGATAGAGAGCGAGTCAGTCTACTGGCTGCCAAAGTACCCGTTTCCTCTTACATATTCAAAAGTAAACCTGATATCGTCGCACTTCTGAATGACTCAAAGTATCGGGCTGAAAGATGTTTGAACATATTATAAAAGACAGGTGAGTGCAGCGCATGAACAGTTAGATAAGAGGTCGGTTTATCGACTGAGAGAAACACCTCAAGCTGCCACCGGTGGCTGAGACTCGGTGTGTGTGAGTGTGAACGTAAAATGATTGGTCCCGACCGCTCTGTAGAGGCTTTGTTGAAGATAAACATTACGAACCTACTTGGAGACAATTATGGCATTCATGCTCATGTCCCGTACGTCTACTGTGTTCTTTCTAGTGTTGTAAGTGAATCAGGCATTTATGTTCAGGCCATTTTCAAAACTGTTAGTTTACAGCTTTGATACGTGTTGAATTTACATTTGTTACATTCTAAACATTTAACCAAAGCCAGCTTAATCCTCTGTCTTTGTGGCAAACACTGGAAAGTTTGAGCCTCTTTTACTTTGGTTTTGACTTTGTGGGTAAAACAAGATACGCAAACTGACAGGGGTGTTTTGTTTTTTTTCTTCCTCTTTCAAGCAGTTTATTCAAAGAGAACCTCCAAAAGATCAGAGCATCTCTTTTTTAGCCCTGTTAAAATACTCCCCGCAAGGATTATTTAGCAGGCAACAAAACAAAATCTCTTTCTACAACGGGGGCCACAGAAGGCTG
>JBAJHX010000036.1:6799001-6810152 GCA_037176925.1 Amniataba percoides | reverse complement strand
CACACAGTGAGATCCTTGTACACGTACATTCATACACACACACACACCGATGCACATACTCCCTGGTGTGAATGGCAGACTCCTGCTAGCCGCGGGCTAAATGAGACACTGGCTGTACACACACACACAGTCATCGTGTAGAGAAAAACACACACACACATAACACAAACACAAACATATACACACATGAGGCTTGAACAAAAATCTGTATTTCACCCCAAACAATAGATCCGCTCTGTGCTGACATGCAGCTGTTACGGGTTGTTCTTTGATGTTGCGTTATGCACACATGTTGTCATCTGCATTGTCAAGAAAACAACAAAAATCAGAGATTAGTTTCTTTTTTTTTTCTGGTTGACATACAGTTAATCCTCTCAAATCTATTTTTAAACTTCTTGTTTAAAATGTCAAAAGGTTTTGCTTGGCCTTTGACTGACTTTGTTTACTCTGGTAGCAAATAATTTGCTTTGCCTCCCAAACAGCAGGCATAGCTATTCTGAGCATCTCATTTAGCATGTCAAATTGTATTACATGGCCTGCGCTTTGTGTGTACTTGAAGAACAAAAGTCACAGTAACAAAGGAAAAAATGTTAAGCCATCAAAATATCAGCCACGTCTATTTTCAGTATTCTTACCTAACGTGTCAAATGGCGTCACACAGCCGTGTTCTGTTTTGTTTATTTAAAATGTCAGAGGGTTTTAAACGCCTCTTGCTCCGAGTTTGCTTTTGAACCACAGATGGAAGACGTAAATAACAAAGCACTTAGCCAGCAACTGTTTTTTTGGGGAAAAAAAAGTTGAATTATTGTGTAATGATGTTTTTTGGCTTTTTCTTTCACGTTATTATAAAAATAGACTTCCCCCAGTATGTTCCTTGTAAACAAACTCCTGCGAGCAAACTTCTTCAGCAGATGAGTCACCCGTTGCTTTGTATTTTATTTTGGACTTTCCATTCTCCTAAGATCAACATGCCCTCTCAACAGGGCTCCAGCTGCAGTTTAGTTTAAGTGTGTCTCAGCAGTTATTTCTTCCCTTTTTGGAAAAGCATTGAGAGAGAAGATGATTATATTCCCCACGTCTAACAGCAATTTGAAATTTACCAGATGCGTGAAGGCCTGGATGGGAGAAGATGCGTTATCTCCCTCCACTAATGTACGGCCGACTGAGACCCACAACTCCTCTAGAAGACTCAGTGGACGTTGGTGGACATTTTTCCACCAATCTTCAATCTTGCTAATGGTATCCACAACAACAGGCTGCAGAGTCGACTGTTGTTTCTCGCTTAAACTAGTTTCGTCGCTGGCATCCACCTGAGAAACGCAGTCTGCCCTCTTTAATCCCCTCTCAGGAAATCCGTGCTACTTTATCACCAGAGACACATTAACTGGAATGAGTCCCAAGACATAGATTGTATTGTATAACATCAAATTAAACCTGAGATGTGTCCTTGGTTTGTATAACGCCCACATCAGCTCTGTTCCATTCTTTGCTCATAGACAAAGATACACTACAATTGAAGACACAGCTTTTTTTTCCCCTGCGTGTCAGTGTCAGTCTGATGCCTGTTCAAAGCAATTGCTCATCAGCTGGAATGCGCTGCTGGTTCAGTGATGCTCTGGTGCGATGGCGGCGGAGGAAGCATCGAGCGAGCAGGTTGACCGGTATCTTTAATGATGTTTCGGGTTTTCCTTATGCAGCAGCAATAGGTGTTGTGAAGTGATGGGCGTCCCCTGTGTAGATGATCATGGCGTTGAATGTCAATTAAAAGTGCAGGTATGTCATCATACATCATCTACTGTATGTCAGTGTGGCACAGTGCTTTGCTGTATGCCCTAAAAATCTCATCATAGCCTGATAAGCAGAGATGGAATTCAGTTTTTCTCATCGTAACGATCGATTGTGTTTCAAATTGCATCACATAACTGCTTGGCTTGGACAACAGCCCAAGTGACTACTGCCTGAAGACAGCATTTGCAACTAAAACACAAGCAGTGAAATACCTCATCAACAGCACACTGAATAACTGTAAGCATGACATCTCTCACTTTCTGATTGTTTGTTTTGAGGTAGAACTGATTGTATTGATTTCCATTCCCATGGCCTGCAGACAGTAGCGGATGCACTGTTTGCTTCTTGAGCTTTCTGTTGTTTATTGGGAAAAGGGGGAAATGGAAAATGGAGCCTTCACACACCACACATAAACTACTGGTTAATTCTTAGTTTACTGAACATCCACTTCATCCTTCTATTTGAAAAATACAGTGTATGCATATGCAAGTGTCATGGAGAAACAGCTTTTTATCTCGGTTGTTATTGAGTTTGGATTTGTATGTTTTGTGGCTTTGAGTGTGAGGGAAGTGACGGCAGGTACACCCGCACACATGCTCACACGTTGTTGTGTTGGAGTTGTGGTGGTGGTGGAGGAAATTTCAGATGGCAGAGGAGAAAGAGGAAGACAGAAAGAGAACATGACTGAAGTTCCCAGCAGCCTGTATTCCTCTTTTTGTTATCTCTTGTTTACACCTGCAACCTCTGTCTGTCTATTTATCTATTTGTCCGTCTGTCTAGCTTTCATTTATCTTTTTATCGCTCTTTCCTTCTATTTATCGTTTAAACTATTGTGCTACCAACCAACCAAACAAATGAACACCATCATTTACACTGCCAATCAGTCAGTGACCATGAGTTTCCACAAAGTAATTTATTTGTGTAAGAAATAGTCTTTGCAATCACTCTTAATTTCTCTCCCGTCCCTTTGTCCAGTTGTAAATACAGCTGCAGCTCATTGTCACTATGGCTTTGTCAAATCACCCGTGACTAAGGAGCCTGTTACAGTATCTGTTTACTCACACACACGCACACACACACACTTCCATGGTCTCTGTGTGTCTAGAGTGACACTGACAGCTGGTGAGGATCATGTGAGAAATATGACCACTGTGTATTGTGTTTTCTGGCTCTCGTGATGTGGTGTGTGTGTCACCGTGTGCATTTGTGTGAAGACACTGGTGTGTCAAAGGACACTGCACCAGACAACCAGGCTGATTTTTTTTCTCAGTTAAAAAGATGCAAATGACGAGTTTTTAAGACACATAGAGAAACATTTGGTCGCAGACCTCGAGAGAAATGTATCCGTGAGCCAGTTTGTACCCCTGGTGTTGTCTTGGATGATTTTCAGGAGGATTATTTTGCTCTGTTCTACCACTGTGAGCAGAGAGACCGACATTATCCACCGCAGGCCTACACGGACAAACACACTTACTCACAAATGCCAGTGCTCTTACTCTCCCTTTCTCACAGACATATGCACAAACCCAGCATGCCAGCTAGCAGGTGGTGAACTATCATTGAAAGCCACATCTCTCATCTCTCCCGCCTTTCTTCCTCTCCTTACTTTCCTCATTTCTTCACAGTTTTTCACTTCTCCTCCCCTCTCTCCCACTGTGCGGACACACACCTACTGGCACTTGGATTTTCAGTTATCCTCCCTACTAGTAATAGATTTTAGACTGTACTGTTCAGGCTCTCTCCCGGCACCCCGTTGTTAAAAGACACCTGCAGAGAGAGAGAGAGATAAATAGATGGATAGAGAGGAGGGCAGTATACAGTACATGGCCTGTCAGCTCAGGGAAAGATAATGGTTTTGGTACTCAGCTTTTTTTTCTGGTCTTTTCCTCTTTGTCTGATTTATCTTTTTTTTTTTCAATGAAATATTCATCTTGGTCCTTTTTCTTCCTCAAATAGGCTTGAATTACAATTTCCACTGTTAAGCTAGTTTTTCTGTTTATATGCAGCCTTTATCATTCATCTTCATAAAAAGTTATGTCAAAAACGAACATATGTCTTGTTTTTATGACATTCATTCATCCTGTAATGAGTAAGCGAGCGTTTAAAATCTGCAATAGCCGCACAGTGTGTAACCTCACTGAAGAGTCATTTTCAAACATACGTATTATTGCTGATGAGTCTGGATGAGTGATTTTAACAGTTAAGAGGCTCTATATCAAGTAGCACATGGCCTATGACAAGGACTTGGCTTCCACCATACACCCTCATAAAAAGCACCCTTATTGTTTTTCAAGCATCAAAACAAAGCAACAAAACACAGTATCAGTTTCACCATCAGGGAGTCCAAGGATGATCCCGACATTAAGCAAATGTGGATACTTCAGCCAGACCTCTGTTCCTGATTCTGCCTCCACCCATTGTCTGAAGTTACTGTAAGTGACTTATGGATGTGTCACGTAGGCGTTGTCGGTCATAGTATCCCTCCTCTATTGTGCGCGGTAACAGATGAAACCATTCAGCGACAACGCCGAGGAGAAGAGTGGGCGGCAAGGTAACGTTCTTAACCATCAGAGAGGACAGGGGAGTAATAGAGGCAGAGGACAGACGCTGTGCAGCTGCTTGTACACGCAGCCATGTGCATGCAACACGTGTAGGCGTGCGACTCTCAGTTACATACGAATACGTATCGTACATACAGGCAGGTGTTCCGCAAAATCTGTCATGCTTTTACTCTCAGTTCTTAGGTTAAAAGAGCAGTAGGAGTGCACACATATTCTCTGCAATTGCAACTTTTCAAATATGTTTTTGAGTTTTTGGATTTTTTTTTCAACCTATATAAGTCAGGAACATGCACAGATAGACTGGTACAGTGGAAATACTTCTCATTGGGAATCCATAAAGATAAAGGGAAGAGAGATGGAGGGAAAGGAGAGAGAGAGAGAGGAGTCAATCTACCTATGCTAAATATGAAAGCCAAATCTCTTACAGTTATCCCTAGTGAACTTGATTAAAGGTTATTCTAGAAAGCTGCTGATCAATTGCTCAATACCGCTCTGCATTCTGGGTGATAAGGCATTTTACCAGCTGTCATGCAGGACGAGACGTATAGGAACTACAGTAAGGTCATCCAGATCGATTTCCACTCCACGCAGAGAGATGTTGACGTGTAGATTCTCACATCCAATTTGTTTGCTTTGCTTGACTCTCGTCTCTCAGACATTAAAATAAAACGAAATAAATGTGTAATCAAACAGAATTATGATGGAGGGGGGGAGATCAGGGAGAAATAACTGCCAACTGCATTTTTGACTATTGGAAATGTGTCAGTGAGATAAATCCTTAAAGTCACCACCAAGCGATCTTTAAGTTACACTCTGACTCTGAGCTTTCTGTGTGGCTAAAGGAGGCGTTTATATGTGAAATCATACTTGATGTGGGAACACTTCAGCAAAACAGTGTGAAAATGATGAGATGAACTCAAACGCAGTACCGATCTCAGTCAGGGACTTGTTTTGTTAACATTGTAAGCCAACTCATATTTCCTTGTGACTCTCCGAGCTGCCCTACATAACTACATTACGCTGCACCTTCCTCAACATCAGCTTGATTCAATAGACAGCACTCTGTAATAATTGGATCACTACAAAACTGCATTAACCGCTTTTCACAGAGATAATGGCATCATAATTGAAATGCACTCATTTGCATAAGCAAATGGCTGGTTTTATGAATACCTTCATCCACAGAATGTCGAAATAAGCAGCATATGGTAGATTTCTGTTTATTATTGTGTCAGTAATTTCCAAATGAATCCAAAGAGAGAGATGTGAGAATGTAGGAAATGAAAGCACCTCCAAATTATATAAGGATGCTAATATCAAGTGGCATCAATAGATGTATTTCTAAATGTACGTAATGATCTGCTGCAATGACCCATGAAGGGTAGTAATATACTCACTCACATGAAATAGCTATTTTATGAAGGACCTAGAGCTGAGTACATTGTGATTTGGCTGATTGATGTGGAAAAATAAACTCCAGATATTTGTTGAAAAAGGACAATCAGTAGTTGATCCTCTCCTTCCTCCTGCACCTGCTCTCCTGATCATTTTATCATTTTTCTCCTGCTCTGCTCTTCTCAGCGTTGCTCTTTCTCATCTTTCACTGTCAAATCCCTTCGGTGGTGGATGTTTATTTAATGGTTCAGCACATTAAGGCCCAACAGAACCTCTCTTATTACAAACATCTGAGGCATCACCGTCCACTCTGCTGTCAAACCTCGCTGTTTGATTTGTTACGGCAGCCAGCTGATTTGATCTAAAGATGGCCCCCTAATTAAGACTTATGGACATGACTTACGCCATGAGCTGCGACGACCTCTGTATCCACGACTGTGTATTAGACAGCAAGACAGAGCCTTTGTGTGTGCATGTCAGTGTGTTTGCACATTTCTGAGAGACTTTCACATCATATCAAAAGAGATATTATGAGAGAAAAAAAAGTCTGTCAGGGCGATTCAGCTGAGGACTAATTTTTAAGCCAAGAAGATTGTCAACCATGATCCATTCTAAGTGCACATTTTATTGAATGTTTATTTCTTAACATATTCATCTTTATACTAATAAGCAGGCTGTGACCCCATGTCAGTGCCGTGCAATTTGACTGAAACTCCAAGACGAATATTTATAGCTGAACCACTGTAAGAGCGCAATCAGAAAGGTCTCCCACCAAGAAATCAGCGATGAATATTATTATTAAAGTGTGAGGATAATAGAAAGTCTTTACCTCTGTTGAATTACTTTCTCTTTATTTCTCCCCTCACAGGAACAGATGGCCAACGGCACCCACAGTCCTGCTTCTGTGCCTTCGTCGTCTGTTTTGTTGATCGGCTCTTCCAGCCTCGACAGGGAAGTATTGAAGAAGCTGGGCATTGGGCTCACACTGGCAGCAGCCATCTTGGCCTTTATTGTGGAGAAACTGTACTGATGGAGAAAACGAGGACAGGACAGTAACATCACAGGAGCCTGAACTGTGTGTTTGAAGCAGGTGAAAACAGTGGTGAAAGATCCCCTGTAACAAACTGCACGATGCTCTCATTCAATTTTACATGAACCCAAAGAAAAAAATTGACGCCCACAGAGTCGAGATTTATTCAATTGTTCTGTGAGATTTCTTCTGTTTTTAGTACGGGATGATAATTTGCTCTTTATTAAAGGGCAGTTTACTACGTAGCAGTCATTACACCCCAACAAAGTGATGTCGGTGTCCTCTGTCCTCAGTAGGAATAACCACATGGGTAATGACAGGTCAGCAGTCCCCTCAAAACTTAGGAAAAACATTTTATACAAGCCTTTTTTAGGCAAATAACATCCTAGTTCTACTAGATTTTAATGAGGATTTATGTCAAGTGAAGATTTTGTTTAATATTTCAGGTTTAATTATGAGGTTTGAACTTGGTCTGATGGGCTGTTTCAGGACACTGCTATATTTAGTCTATTTTCCACTGATGACTGCAGCCTGACATTGTCTATAAAATGGTAAATGTGTGTTCTGAGTCTTTGTTTTTGGGTGACAGACATAAGTTCAGATAGCTGGGCACATGCTTTTCATCTGTGGGGATGGTGCCAATGAAATATTCAACATCCTTTTTTTTTTAGGTACAGAGCACATAGATGTTCCCAGGAATGGTGTGTCCTCCTTTTGATGGATTGAATTGTGCTTACTGTAATTTGTAACCTTCATTTCAAAGTATTTATTTTTGAATAAGAGACAAGGACAGTGTATTCTCAGATCATCATCACAAACGTCTTTGAAGTTGTTTTAATATGTCACTCTTCTTTTAAAGTGGTTGTTCAAAAATGGTTTTGTTTGTTTCATTTTAAGGATTCGTAGGTCTTCCATGATTAGTTATAACGTGTAACTGGCAGTTGGCCAGGTGAACAATGCTGGCTGCTGATATATGGTCTTTACTGACACATCATTTTCTCCCACAGAGCACACACACCCAACGTGATTAGTTTTCTTTGTGTGTAATGACCTGGTCCAGTGCCAAGTTAAAGGGTCATTTCATATTTTCTCACTTGTAAAGCTATCTCGCTGATAAGAGCCTCTGCCACCCCAATACAGTGAAGGTGAATAAAATCTATTTGTAGATCTCACAGCATTTAAACATGGTCTCCATGGTGTTTTGTTTTTCTGTCCCAACCAATACCAATAGTTTAATAAAGGAATAAATAAATTTTTTGAGTGAATTCATTCAATTATTAACTCCTGAAGTTTTTTTTTTTACCATTAAATATGTCCTATATAATTAATATGGGAGAGTCCCATGTCTCTTTACTGCACTCTGTCTCGCTCAGCACGTGTCATTTATAGTCTGCCTGTGTTTCTGTCTAATGTCATTCTGTTTTGAGGTACAACAGTCCCAACATGTGCTCTGAAATTTCCGACAGTTAATAATGCATGCCCCAATTTATGCGTCGCGTGGCACAGGCACATGTATCTCTGTCAGTATGTCTGCATTTTTATCTCTGTGTGTGTACACATGCCCTATGTATATTCTTAGTCACAAGTGTCTCTCAGCTTGTTTGTGAGCGTGTTTCTGTGTCAGAAGGTGTGTGTGTGTGTGTGTCTGCACATGTCTGTGCTGTCTGATGTAGTGTCTGTAGTTTCCTCCCATGCTTAATTTAGCAGAAAGCCAGCGTGTGTGCGTGCGTGTGTGTATGTATGTGTGTGCAGTTCAGGAGTGACAGAACTCATCATTCTCTCATTCAGAAAGCCCTGCTATTATACATACCACAGTTTGTAACCTACACACACACACACAAGCTTTGTATTATCTGAGTATATGATGCATGTCACATTCTGTTGACACTCGGATACTTGCGCGTACCCTTGCTTTTTCCTACCTGGCGCATGTATGTCACACTGACACACACACATACAACATGCTGCAATTTTGTAGTATATGGGCAAATGATGCACATCAAGCAAACTTGCGCACAAACGCGGGCACCAAAGCTTTATATTACCCGATCAAATGATGCGTGTCTCACACACAGACACACACACTAGCTTTGTATTATGTGATCAAATGATGCGTGTAGCTATGAAGCTTGTTACATCCATCCAGCAGTGCCCTATATTATTCTGCAGCCATCCATACTGTTTGACAGTTCTTTTGATGCTTTGTAAGCACATTTCCTCACTGTGTATGTCAGTTACTCTGCATTGTTCTCCAATGAAATATGGATGCGACGACACCCTTTATGTTTGGGAGATCATCGCTTACTATGAAATATTGAGGCGGGAACCATAGAAAGGAGATCATTACTCACTTTGCATCATTCACTTCAGTTGTTTCTAATAAAAGCAAGAGTTTCTGAATTCTTGTCGTAGTTGCAGCTGTTGTCAATTTGTCATCTACACAGTGACGACCTTTTGATGTGAAACAGAGCGACTTTGGACACGAGGCAATGCCAGGGAGGTTGAACATTAACGCGCTTACCCGTGTCATCTGTCCTTTCATTTCATTTTATCGATTTAAGTGTTTTAAATTCATAGTGCTTTGGCTTACATAAGAAACACAGGCAGTGTTGTCGTTACTCAAAGAAGGACAGTTATATTGTGAAAAAATGTATTTTTAAGAGGCTGAGATTACTCTTAAGTGCAACATAAATATGTCATATTGAAAGATACATCGTTATTTTGTTTTGGATTTGAATATGTCGTCTGATCTTGTTTAATGGTAGTGGTAGATCAAACTGAGGTCTTTTAGAGGTCTATTAACTAAAGGAAATTTACACTGTTAAAAATGCATAAACCCTGTTGTGAGCCTGTCCTGCAGCTGGGCAGCATTTGCCTTATTGCAGTCGTAACAATATAACAAAAAGTGTCAGTTATTGTGTGATTTATAAGAGGCAGAAACATAACTCAAGATATGTAATGATTTTCAAAAGATGTGGAGGAAGTCATGTGTGGAATGTTTTCATGCTGCTGCATGTCATCTCTGCACTGTCCAAGTAGTTTTCACAGAAAATGAGATTTCTGCTGGATATGTGTTTAATGGAACACCATCGTGACAATATTTGAGTGTGCAAAAAGTTGTACATATTGCAAAAGCCGAGGGAGAAACCCATAAAACAGTATTAGTTTTCTATTTGTGATGTTTGAGCCTGAAGTTTTCTGTTGCAGAGGACTGTGGCAGTTTGCTCTCTCCTCAGCTCTCCTGAGATCCATCACTTCATCAGAATCCACCCTCATAATTACATAATGACATAACGTAAAAATTTAGACAATTTTGCATCCTGTTTTGTTGCTTTAAGATGAGGGTGCACTTAACCAGTCCACGGCTCATTAAGCCAAAGAAAGAGATGGCTGGACCTTTATGATAAAAGGGCATCGCAGGACCAAGACTTGCACCACTACTGTTTGTACGACATTTGAGAGCAAGCACACCCAGCTGGTCTTTATACTGAGCTGAGTGAAAGTTCAGAAAAACATAATAATGATTGGATTAAACTTCTGGCTGTGACCTTTCCAGTTCTGCCCAGCAAAGTAAATTCCTCACCACCTTTTGCATCCGCTGCTTTTATTTTGATGAAGCTCCTGCTTTTTGTGTTTGTCTGGATACAGATAAGTCATTCATTTGAATACAGTGAATGTTGCATGTAGTAAATAGAATCTTAAATATCACAATCAAAACATTAATAATAAAATAAAATAATGTATATTGCCCAATTTTCCACTTACTGTACATATTCAGAATATGTCAGTGTTTGGCTTCATTTCAGGCAGCTTTTGTATTTTGGATATGTGGAAGCAAGAAAAAAAAGGGAAAAGAAAATAAATTAAATGTAGAAAGCAGATTGTTCTCCACGCTCGACTGATACCTTCCTTGTTGTTATCTGGGAGTGATTTTTTTTTTTTCAGGCAAGCAATCAGAAAGTATCGAGAGAAAAACCTGACATAATTACAATGTTGATGTTTGTCAGGTTAAGCCCAATTTAGCTCAGTCAATTTACCATGCTGTCATTCAGCATGCTTCAAAAGTCCTCCATTAAACATATTATCATTTTTCTTCCCCTTCGTCTTTCATTTCTAGCTCTTTTTAGCAACTTCTGTCAGTCAAAGCGGCGGCAGCTTCTCGTGACATTACAGAGACAATAATGTTGAAGGTGCAATTGAAATAATTGGTATAGGACGCAGCCACTGACATGAAATATGAAAATGCTGTGTGTATGCATGTGTGTGTGTGTGTGTGTGTGTGGGGGGGGGGGGGGGGGGGGGGGGGTCAGGGGAGGCCAATTTTTCTCGGCCCCGGGACAAACACCCCACACCCACCTTCCCCCCCTCTCCCCTCCA
>JBAJHX010000036.1:6759928-6798901 GCA_037176925.1 Amniataba percoides | reverse complement strand
CCCCCCTTCCCCCTCCCCCCCCCCCCCCCCCCCCCCCCCCCCCCCCCCCCCCCCCCCCCCCCCTCTCTCCAGAAGAGACAAAGTCTTCTTAGCCTCGGGGCAGACACACAGCAACAGCAGTGGCTAACGCTGCCTTACAACTGAGTCCTGGCTGAAACCATATCTGTTAATAATATGTGTGTGTGTGTGTGTGTGTGTGTGTGCGTGTGCGTGTGCGTGTGCGCGTGCGCGTGTGTCACTGCCCTTATTATCAGTTGCCACCCTGACCCTGCTTTGAAGAAATGAAGAACGAGGACAGAAATTCTTTTCCTTTTCTTCATCGCCTCCCACTGACAGCAGCTCTCTTTACTCTGAAACGTGACTTTATGGTACACAAGGAATATTGAACATGGGCGGCACAGTTTGTATGTACGGCCCTTTTACATTCTCCTTCGACCTTTCACAGCGAACACACACCTCAGTGATATTTTCTGTTAATGAAACTCTCCTCCACGATATTAGATTTTTCATTTTCTCTTGTATTTCCTGTATCATTCTCATTCAGTCCTCTCATATGTCGCCCCACTGATGAAACATACGTTACTAACTGGTGTCCTTTATCCTTTCTGCCTTGAACATCTGCCATAAGTCACATTAGCTCAAGTTTACGCATACAAGTTAAATAAAACAAATTAATTGATTAAATAATTAAATTATCTTAATTTTTTTTTCACTTTGACAATGAAAACGATTATAATGTAATGGCCTGTTATCTAGTCAAGTAAATTTAACTCTCTAGATACTCACTCCTTTAAAGTGCAGTAATACATTCACCCTGTAAATTAATGGCAGGATAGGTTGTGATTATGAACTGAAATATTTGCCACTCAAGTGATAAACCTAAACTTTCTGTAAAAACAAATACTTCCAATTTCCTGCAACTGTGAGCTCAAGCACAATTGGTGGATGCAAATGTGAGCCCACATGGGTGTGACCAATTAATTTTTGCAATTTTGGTGACCAACATGCTTTGTTGCTTCCTGTCTCCACCTCCAACCTTTCCCTCTTTTTTTTCTGTCTCACTGTGCCTTTCCATTTCTATAGGCTGAGGTCTGTTCACTGTGCGCTAAGCACTTCAGTGCCTCCTGGAACAGAGGGGAAAATGACTTGGCAAGCATATCCATTCCTAATCATACGTGTGTGTGTGTGTGTGTGTGTGTGTGTGTGTGTCTACATGAGGCTTCCTGCCAGCTTCGTCCAACCATTTAGTTTGGTGGCCCTTGTGCCTGCATTCAGTGATTGCTGTGTTTTATCTACGTGCACACACACATACACACAAACACAGACGCACATACACCCCGTTGTCGCTGCAAAGCAAACTGGGAATTCACAGCCTGCCGTGCAAGGGAGAGATTGGCTCTATTGAGTGTCTTGGTGGCTTGCCAGTTGTGTTTTAGTGTGTATTTCTTTGTGCGTCTGTGCCTAGTGTGCCTGTGCGTGTGTGTTTGATGAGCTTATGCATCTTTGACTTTGAGCGGTTAAGGGTGTTTGTATTCACCAGTGGGACGGGGGACCAAAGTCAATATTTTAGCTCTACAGCGGCATTGTTCTTGAAAGCTCTTTAATAATCTCACAGAGACATGGCAGCACTGCAGCATTACTCTGTGTTAAAAGTTGTTATTAGTTTGAAGACAGTTTTGAAGACATTACGGTTTAGCTTTGGAGAAATGCTTACTTCGAAGTCTCTTGACACACCATTTGTCTCTGGTGTGTTCTGGTTACACAACAGAGAGAATGAAATCATTAAATTCACCTTCCTGAAAAATTATGTTGCGTTTGTTAAGTAATCCTGAAATGAGTTAATTCACTGTAAAAAAAAAAAAAAAAGTCTGAAAAAGCACTTAAGGGTATCTTGAACTGCATTATGTTACGAGTTCATGCAGTAAAACGTACACTTAATGAGGAGTTTCATGAAACACTGGACTATTCAAAGTTCCCTTTTCTTTTTTTCTTTTTAAATGAGTGGTGCACTCAGGCTGCAGATAGAACTATAGATATTGTCTTATGAGTCACATTTAACAAGGTTTAATAAAAAAGTAACCGAGAAGGAACTTTGGTCATTGAAATGTAAGACCCTGAGCAGAATGGTTTTGTCTTTAATATTTTTTTCAATAAACAGCAGTGATGTGAACCACATCTATTTAAAACAAGAATTACAAAAAAAAAGTGAGGAGTCACCTTGAGGTCTCATGGCTGTTTTCCTCTTGGTAATGTTTGATTAGAGAGCTTCGGATGGCAGCCTTAAAAACTTTTAATGATGTTGTCGTGGAAATAGCTGTACATTGCGTGAGACTCCCGGGGGCTGGTTTGTTGCCATGGTGAAGTGCTCCTGTGGCGTTGTCCACACTTGAAACAATGCTCATCTACATAAGTGCATTTTTAATGTTTAATGGCATCCTTCTCAGATGCATGAAAGGTAGTATTATTATCCAACACTTTTTTTTTTTTTAGCAGATTGGCAGTGTCTGTCTTTCGACTGGTTTGTCCACCACTTTGGTGTCCAAGATGAAATTTCTCTGCAACTGTGATTGCCATGAAATGATGTAGATATTTGTGATCCCCAGAGGATTTCTCCTGCTGACTTTAGTGATTTACTCATGAGTCTGACACCTATTGGATGGATGACTTTGATGCACATTTCTGTAATCCCTGAGCAGGTCATAGTTGAAGTCTTGTGAAATATCTCAACATCTGCCACATAGACAGAAGCATTCATAGTTCCCAGTTGATGCATCCTAATGTGTCGGGGCATCGCGTGATGTTTCCTGTAGTGCTGCCACGGGGTTGAGACTTGTGGTTTAGAGGCGAAATATCTTGACAAGTATTGGGTGGGTTGCCAATAAATCTGACACACACAATCGTGCCCCCTCAGGATTAATTGTCACAATCTTAGTAATCCCCTGACTTTTCATCTTGTGCCATTTTTTAAAATCAAATTCACTGGCTTTTGACCAAATACCTACCGACGTTCCCATCAACTTTACTTAAGTTAACGCGCTAAACTAAGATACTAAATATTAAACTTGCTAAACATCAGCATGTTTGCATTGTCATCATGAGCATGTTAGCAGTCATGTTATCGCTGCAGTGCTACGTACGGCTATACAGAGCAGCCTAGATTCCTGCGCTTGTTAGACCATAATAAAGTGATCATGGCAATAAACCTCACGTCCATTTGAAACCATGTTGTCCCTGCTCTGTGTAAGTATGCTTTTAGACATAACCCGCCTGTAATTACGTGCACCGTTCATTCACCCTGTTGCCTGATAGTCGATTACGTGATGTTGTGATACGACCTTGTCATAAAATCTTTAGAATGAATGAAAAAATCAATGGAAAGTCATGTCTGGACTTCAAAGTGAGGCTGTCAACTGATGGCTGATGGAATTATAGAGACAGACAGACACACACACACTCGGGGTAAGCAGATCCTGTAAATGATGGTGGAACTAATCTATTGCTGCTAATTAGAAAAGAGCGATAGGGAAGGAAGAGCAAGAAATGTGTATGTGAGGGGGGGGGTGGGTGAAGGGAATTATTATGCGAGAACGAGCCATAAAAGACCCATAAAGAAACATGCAAGAAGGAAAGAGCAAGAGTCACAACTACCGAGACTTCTGGCAGCTTCCTGCCAAGACCGACAAACGACAAGCAGCACTAATTGAAGACATGTCACACTGTTTGAACCACATCACAGTCAGACATTATGGACTGAATGGGCTTTTTCAGGGCTAGATGAGTCGAGTGTAAATAACTTGCATCCTGTCTCAGATCTGACTGAAAAGACGTCATGTGACAATGTGATGGTGAAACTTGGATGAATCTGATGATTGTGTTCACGTGATGTACAGTGACTGCATTATTTCCTCGCAGACACACTTTAAATCCCAAATTATACAAACCGTATGAAGAATATGTAATTACAAGACTTACAGTTTGTATTTAGGATCGTTCTTCTGAGAGGCATAATGTACATCAGTCTTGCAGAGTCAAACTAGATCTTGCAAGCTCAGTATGTTTGACTAGTAAGTCTTGAGGAGTGACTCAGCTGCTGTTCAACATTGTGAACAATGACTCATGATTCAAATTCATCTTTATATGCCCTGTATATTATCATAGTAAAATGTATATTCAGTATCTCCTTCAGTTGTGTGATAAGTGTAAAATAGAATAATAATAAAGAATAGAAATAGGTAATAAATAATTATAACAGTAATAACAGTGCAGGTGTCTGCTTACTTTTTGATTCACATTCATTAAAAAGCTTTTGTTGTTAGTTGAGGAGAAACTCGATGTGACTCCAACTGTGAACAGGAAAGACCTCTGACGGCCCAGCGCGCTGTGTCTTTGTCCAATTGTGTGTGGGAAAAGTTCATGCTTAGGAGTGTTAATCGCTTTTTGTTCAGCCTACTTGAAATGAAGTCTCCCTCAGACAAATTCATCTGTGATGCTGCCAGACCACAAGTGGAGAAAACCAATCGTGAGACGTCTTTACAGCTTTTAAAGCTCTTTTCCAAGCGCTCATTTTCCACTTACACACCACATTACACCAACGTGAACAACTTTACCATATGTTTGAAAAATCAGACTGAAACAAATCTGAACCAATTACAAGAGAAATATTTAGGTTCTAACCTCATAAAAGAATCCAGCAAGCAACATAATGACATATATTTAATTCTAGTGTGTTTACATTTTGCAAAAGTAAATCAATACGATTAAAGACAAACATACAGGCCCATAGACTCAGTCAGGAAATTTCCACCAGGCCACTGTAAAGCAGCTGTTACTGACAGGTCAGACGAACCAAACATCCCCGCACTGTTTCTCATCAACTTGACAAATTAATAGCTCTGCATCTCTGTGTAAAACATGGACGCTCTCACCCTGCTGAGCATCACGCTCACTCGGACTTTCCAATCCACCCTGATTATCGTCTCTGCCTTGTTCATCATATGCGAGGGAAGCAAAGCTCACTAGGTTTGACCCACGTCGGTGACATCGTGACAAAAAGCCGCTGACTGATGCATCCCGGCATCGCTTTGCTGAGAAAAATGCAGCATGTTGCATAATAGCTCAGCAAGCTATCACTTCTTCTCTGGCTCTGCTAATACATCATCCATCCCCCTCTTCCATTTTTTATTCCCTTTCCTCACTCATCTATCTTTTTCTCTGTTTTAACCTGAATCTCTCATTTAATGTTAATTTATGCCACCACACTTTAAGTCTGCATTAAACTATCTAAATTTAAACACCTGTTAAACACCACTAAACACCTGAAAAACACCAAAACAGCTCAATCTGCTCTTCTTCTTTCAGTTTTGCAGAGGCTCCTTTTACTCCACACACAGTGTAAAGCGTGACAACACTTTAACATTTACACTCCCTAGAGGACGTTTTGTAAAAACTCTGTTTTGGGAGAAGGAAAACTGTGTTTTAGTCTGGACTGTAGCCTGAAATTGGGAGAAGAAGATGTATTTTTAGATTTAACAGGCTTAATATGAACGTATTCTCAGGAAAGTGGGAGCTTAATTGTCCCCCTTTTCCCCTTTGGAGAGCAAACCAGAACACTTACAACACAAATGTCACACACACAGATGTGTGCACACACTTATTTATAAACCTAAAGTACTTTTACTGTAAATCCCTGATAAGAGGGAGCTGTTATTCAATAGGCACCTCTTCACCTCATAGTGTGTGTGTGTGTGTGTGTGTGTTTGCGCGTCTGTGAGAGAGAGCAGAGCTGTGACAGGTTAGAAATGACTTAATATCACAACTAATTACGCACACATGCAAGCCCTTCATGCATGTTTTACAGTCTGCTTTGAAAGGTTTTTTTTTTTTGTTTCTGAGAATTTTGTTTCTGTTTCGTGAACGTAGCTTTTGCTGACAGTCTCTCGACGCGCTGGAAAACAACAATCACATGTACGGGGTTGAGAAGTCATTCGCAGGGCAGCCTTGCAGCGAGAAGAGTCAGAAATAAAAAATGAACAAAAGCAGAAAAAAATAATAATAGCATCCAAATGCCCTGAAGACATTTTCATCACTTTTTTGTGTCATGGGGGTTTTCACCCCTGGGTATGTTTTTCTTTCTTTTATCACTAAGAACCATGTCCCTGGTTCATTCCTTTTCTACTTTCTTCCACTTTTCCCAGCTCTTTCTTTTCCTCTTCCTCTCCTGGCCTCGCGTCTTCTGTCTTGACAGCTCTAGTTAATTTAATGTCAGCTCTGCCAGCTCAGCCTCATCACTGTGAGACAAACAGATCTGAGCACAGGCGAGTGTGAGAGCGGGAGAAAAGGCTGGGCGCAGAAAGAGAGAAGAAAAGAGAGATAAAGGTAAGAATGGAAAACTTGAAAAAAAAGAATTAATCAATAAATGAATTACAAAGGTAAAAAAAAAGAAGAATCTGATACAGGAGAGTTTGCACTCAGCTTTCCCACAATCCTTTGCCTCTTACAGAAGCAGCAATTACAATTTCACAGGTTGAAATTAAAATCCCCCGTGGTATGTGTGTGTGCATGTATCTGAGTGTGTGTGCGCGTGTGTGTACTCCATGAGATAGAGCAGGCTGTCAAAGTGATTTCAAGCTGTTTATAGCCTAAGCTCACAAAATGGATCCTCGCACAGCAAAATGGGGGGATGGAGGGGGATCTAAATCTCCTCTTCCCCCCTTTTTTTAAAAAAAGAAAACTAATTCCTTGAATATTAATTGCCTGGCTTGACGATCGGCTTATTTGTTTGTGATGAGGCGGCAAAAGAAAAGTACCCATAATCCCTGTCTCTTTCTCTCCCTCTCTCCATCCCTCATGCTGTCTACTGTCTGCATTAATCTCTCTTTCTGTCCCTTTCCTTTGCTCTCTATAAATCTTTTTCTCTCTCTCTATCTTCCTTTTTCTTGAAGCATGTTGGTAATTTCTAGATTTTTTTTTTCTTAGGTAACGGGAGGAGAATCATTGACTTAGTGTGGCAGTGTCATCTAATATCAGAACTCTAATATCTAATTTCTGGTCCTGCTTTATTTACATCCCTAAAGATTTATTGCCCACGTCAGGTTTCATTTTCAAGCCCCAGAGTGCAGCTTGATTTATTCCCATTATAATAGTATCTCGACTTTCCAGTTCCTCTCTCAGATTCCTCACGGCGTGCTGTGGAAGCTACGAGCGCTACATAATCTCTCTGTGTGTTTGTATCAGTCATCAGCGTTTATGGGGTATCAACCTTTATTCATCCAGGGAAAGTCAACTGAGCACGCCTGCTTTTATTACGGCGACACGCTGCTTCACATTCACCGCTAAGGAACTGCAGGGTGCGATCGCCTTTTCCTGCTACCCACTTAACGATTTGTTCAAGGCATCCCTTGATGTTCAGTATCTTTTGAAAAGTTTGCAATCACCTGTTAAAGTGTCTGAAAGTATAATTCAGACACTAAATGTATTTGAAAGAATTTCAACCCAAATGAAGAAGAATTAAATGATTAAAACTTCAATTTGGTCAATGTCCCTGTGTGTTTAGTCAGTGTTGCATTACAGAGGAAAATACTGTTGTAACCATTTTTTTCCCCTAAAATACCAATCTAAAAAAATATCAGTGGATCACAATAATGCTGGTTGTAAATATTCCCGTTTACAACCAGCATTATTAACCCGTAATAACCCGTTACTCTTTGAGCCTTTTTCACTTGACAATTTAACGGTTCTTTGATTTAACGTTTTTTTGCTACATCTAGCATTTCTTTTTTTTTTTTTTTTTTTTTTTTGGGTATTTGGTATTTCCGCTTTTCAGGAGAAAAAACATCACACTGACGATGTAGAGGTCTCAAAAACTCATGTACCAAATATGAAACACTTGGCGTTACAGGGTTAAATATGCACACGTTTTGATAAGCTTCCGGTGTCTTTCACCAATGACTGGTTGTTTCTAATATTCTTATGTAACTGGTGCTCGGAGGTAGCAAAACATTATTTATCTGCAAACCCTCCATACAGAATAACATCTGCTTGGTAAGAGGACTTTAAACAACCCAAAAGAATAAAACAGTCCTCTCAGCCTGACTGTACAGTCAAGCTTTTGTGGCGTCCAAATTTTTTGAACAGTCGTGTATCGAAAGAAAGAAAAGAAAGACTTTTATTTATCGTGACTTGACTCTGCTACCTGAATCTTTAAGCGTCAGACAAAGCTCCTCCGTGGGATCGAAACTTGATTAGATTTTCTGAAAGTAAGCGTGCCTTGTGCAACTGCGTCTTGATATCAGTGTGACCTTTAGTTTATTAACGCAGCAATTCCCCGTGCTGTGTCTCGTGCTTGTAAGGATTTCAGGATTCATATTCGCATGTCACAGCTGCTGCAACACGCTTTGTCACGCTTTCATACCCATCATATTTCAAGATAACCTGAATCACGTCTGATATTAAATTATAACTTTTTTGTTCTGACTTCATTTATAGTTAAGATTTGAATCACGGCTGGATACTAATGACATGAACTTGGATTACTGTACTCTTGTGTTGGACTTCTATCCAGACTCTTGGCTCGAGACCTGAGATCAGGGCGTGTGAGCTCTGCAGAGTCTGCGGCATATAGCTGCGTTACCGACGTGATTTTTCATCTCGCTTTATTTGTTTGAATTGGACCCTTGGTTTGCCTCTCCAGTCGGTGTCTCACACATCCACGGCCATAAACAGCCCATGGACGTGTTCCCTAACTGACAGCGCAGACGTTTGCTCTAACAACATTTCCTCCTCCGTGTCTGTGTGTGTCTGCGTATGTGTGACAGATCACTAGGAACTAGGAACTCACTCTTATTCCCTTATTTTCCTCCTGGCCTCCTTCCTTTTCGCTCCTGTCTCTGCGCATTAAGGGAGCAGAGGTATGCAACTTGGAATAACAGCAAATTTTTCACTCAAGTTGAAATTTCCAACTTGAACGCATGTGTCTTTTCTGCCTAAGGTGAATGTACATTTCCACTTGGCTTAGTAGACATTTGAGCCACTGCTGGATTTCACTTCATGTTGCGTGTGAAAGCATACAACACATCCTAACAGCCCATAGTGCAACTGTAGGGCAGCATTCACACTTTGTTACCGTTATGGTGATAAGACAAACCAAACCTGTTCCAAGCCCTGCTACAGAGCAAACAGGTTTTTTTCTGTATATGGGCAGAAAGGAGAAAAAAAAGAGTGGAGAGCAGCAGATAGAAATCCTGCAGCACCTGGGAGCAGAGTGATTACAGAATGCTTCGGGCAGGCAGCGGAAATTGCTGCCGCTCCTCTCCACTCGCTTACTCTCTCTGCTTTACACTGACTTGGGACTTGAGCAAGGATGACGAGGTCAGACCTCTGGCAGCGCTCTGCTCATTCACTTCATCTACATTTTTTTAAAGCTGTCCTCAGGAACCAGTTTAAGCCCTCTTCTTTGACCTGTAGGGCTCTTTAGCAGTGTGGAAGTTACACCGCTGGAATCACCGATGTCCTGCTGAAGGACTCTCTCTCTCTCTCTCTCTCTCTCTCTCTCTCTCTCTCTCTCTCTCTCTCTCTGGCTCTCCATCGTGCCACAATGCAGTCCAGTTCCAGCTACAAAGTGTCGAGAAGACTTACATTTTTGAAAATTTGTTATGGCGACTTGTGTTACTCTTCTAGTTGTTTTAATTTAGATGAACTCATGCTCATGACTGCTGGTGGCAGTGTGGTGTGCGGGCTTTGCACTCTGATAAGTGAGCAGCTCTTGGGAAATCAGGCTTTCCTGTTTTTTTGGACTTCTTGGTGTAAAATCTCACAGTAACAACTGTTTTTAGAGCCTACAGTCCCTGAAGAATAATAATTTCAGCTCTCCCAGAAGATGTAGCTGCTTCCAGAGCGAACCTGAAACCGTATCAAGTAATATAACATCTCCAAATGTTGTGTTAAGTGAGATTGCAGCGCTTGTGGTAAATGAGTTTTTGCAGGGTGTTAATGCATAAACCCAGCTGAGCAGGGCTCACACTTTGCAGAGGACAGGCTTATGGAAAACATATTTTAACCAGCGTGGGATGGTGTAAAAACAGACTTTATCTTTCCCTCCCTCGCTCTGTCTCTCCCTCTCCCTCTCTCTCGCTCCATAGTTGAGTAATATTGTTAAATATTAATCTAATAGTTGATGCTGTACGATTAGTAACAGCACATATTGCTGACCTGTGCTTTTATGCTCCTTCCCGTGCGTCTGTACAGTATGTGTGTGTATGTGTGTGTCTGCTCACTAGTGTTAAGGGCATTAAAGTGTGAAAGCGTTTCTAAATTGCTCTTAAATTGCTCTAGGGAGGGGTAAGGTCTGTGCCCTGCAGGGCTAATGGAGGGAGCATCACTCCTCCATGTAGAAGCTGCCGTCAAAGGTGTACACAGAATTCTTTCATTCTGTACGTCTACATATGCACAAATGAAAAGTCAAATGTGTGACCTGCTTTCCGCAGCCAGACAGATCATCCTCATCTGATAATCTTCCCTTTTTTAACCCTTCTCCTCCTCCTCTTGCCCTCCTCTTTCTGATACTTGTAACTTCATCCTTCTTCTCCTTCTCTCTTCCAATCATTGATGAAAGCAAACTTTCTCCCTCTCTCTCTCTCTCTCTCTCTCTCTCTCTCTCCCTCTCTCTCTCTCTCCCTCTCCTTGTCCCCCCCCTCCCCCACCCCTCCTTTTTTTTTTATCTGTCTCCCTACCCAGTCAGGTTTAATCCTGTTAGTCACGGTAGATATATGGGGTCCTGCTCACTCTGTTTGACTCTCTTCCAGGCAGACATTCTCCAGAGAGACCCTATGGATTCAGTTACACACAAGCACACGCTTCTGCGGCAAAACACACGTTTACACAAATAACCACATGCGTACATTGGATATACCACATAATGAGGACTTTATGAGCTACTGAAGAAACTGCTGACTCAATTTAAAATACATTATATGGCAGATAACACAGTGTGTGTGTGTGTCGCCTTTTAAGCAACATATGCTTGTTAAAATATGCTGAAATATTCTGCCGCAAGTTCACAGAAGTTTACAATATTTACCTATTAACATTTATGTATAAAGGCATAAATAATTTTGTGTGTGATAGTGTAGTGATATTGCAAAGTATGTATACCATGAATACACGTCTTTTCACAGGAAGGTAGAGATCGACTATGGTCTTGCAGTAGATTGCTGTTTTTATGCCAGCCCACTGAAACTATGCTACTTTTTAAAAAATGTTTATCTGATTTTGCTTTTTTTTTTCTTTCTTTCATACATATTACTTTCAATATATTTTCCCTTCCCACCTATATGTCTCTCAAGTTTGCAGTAGGGGGCAGTTGTCTACTTCACAGACCAAGAGAGGTCTGTGTGTGTGTGTGTGTGTGTGTGTGTGTGTGTGTGTGTGTGTGTGTGTGTGTCTGCACATGGGACCCATCCCGATTCAGGCCCTGTCTGCGGGCCCCCCTTCTCATTTTAATTAAAGAGCAGATGCACCACCCCTGTCCCGTCTGCCATCCCCTTTTGTGCACGAGTGTGTGTGCACCCGTGTTCGTTTGTCCTGTTTCCACCCAGCGTGCCCTCGCCATGTGCCACTTTTAAGCCATATTGTACCCAGGGCTGTTAGTGTCATGCATATGGAAGATGAATTAGTAGTCAGGAGGGTGAAAGGGAGGACGTCCACACAGCTAGTTCCTTAAATAGGCTGACTGTGAACTGTGACACAAGTTGTACGACTAAAACATTTTTTTAAAGCTGAAAGGAAGATGGAGGGAATCACACACACATATGAACACACACGAAGGTTATACGGTTTGTTTGTATCAGGATATATGTTTAAAAATACCTGCACGATGCTGACCTAGAATACAGGTTGTTTATTATCATTATAACAGGTTCTTACGGGAAATCTTCAAGTTGTTCATTCAAAGCACAAAAATGAATTCCTGCGGGGTAAAACTAAATGTGTGTGTGTGTATGTGTGTCTGATTCAGAGAGAGAGAGAAGGAAAGAGACCAGGCTGTGTATAAATATAGACAGTGTGAGAGCTACAGTAATTCTTAGCAATTGCCTCCCATTGCATCAGTTGACAGTCAACAGATGGAGTCAGCTAAAGACCAACTTAATAACTTTGGTGATGAATGTGTTGGTGGCTGGACGCAAACAAGCAAAACAGACTTCTTTTTTTACACAGGAGCTGAGGAAAAGTTTTCAGGGAATTTATATCCAGCCATCCATATTACATGTCATGTGCTGTCATTGTAATACATCATGGGTCGCTATGTCCTTCTCTCTGCCAGCCATTTGTTTTTCAGATACACTGTAAAGCGCATATTGGTGAAACTTTTGTTCGTGATGGTGCCAGAAGGTCAGGTCAGGGGCTGCCACAAAAATATTAATCATCCTCCTGGGGAAAATAAATAAAGTCACCAAATTTAATGAGTATTTGCTTAACTATAGCAAACTTGTTCAGCCGCCGACCAATTGAAATGACCTAATATTACCCAGTGTTAGCGGGGTAATATTTCAAGACTTACACTGATTGAAAGGTCGTGATATTTTTGTTGTGTTTTGTCACTTTCTGACATGTGAATGTGACAGATTCCTCTGCCTTTTTATTTTTAATCAATTTTCTCTGTGACTGTTACGACAGACATGCCCTGCTCTTAATGGAGCTCTTTAATAGTCAAACCTCAGGTCACTGGAAGCGCATTAACTACAGGTTCTCTTGTTTTGCATACTTGTGTTCACCCTGTCT
Source organism: Amniataba percoides (assembly GCA_037176925.1). Taxonomy (NCBI): domain Eukaryota; kingdom Metazoa; phylum Chordata; class Actinopteri; order Centrarchiformes; family Terapontidae; genus Amniataba; species Amniataba percoides. The sequence continues at coordinate 6,786,127 of JBAJHX010000036.1, read as the reverse complement.
TTCAGTGAGTCATTTATCTCTTTCCAACAACATAATGGTGAACATTTTTTTTTTTTTCGTGTGTTGAGTCACAAACTGCTGCAGCGTGTGTGCACGTGAGCGGACGTGTTTATGTGCGTTCGTTGACGGAGAGATGGAAACCTTACTGGTTGATGTAACAGAATGGTAATTTAAATGTTGTTTTGGTACATCAAGCCCTTTTCCAAATGTGCTGTATTATGCCTACAGTCTCTCTCTCTCTCTCTCGCTCACACAGACACACACACACACACACACACACACACACACACACACACACATACAAAAACACAATTTTAGGCACTGGGCCCGTGTTGCTACCCAGAGATTTGGCAAGTCACTCAACTCAGGATCTATGTTAATGCATGTGTGTTGCCAGGGCATTACAACATCTCTAATTCCCTCAGCCAACCAAATCACAATAATGGAGGGTGCTCTAGTTGTTTTTTTTTTCTTAACACACTGGGGATATAACATATAACAAGGAAATGGTGACTTCGGTAAACGAGAATCTTGGTTCATATCAAACATATTCTGATGTATTATCCTTTTACGTGCTCCAATGTAAAGACAGTCAATTCCCAACCAAAATATGACTATGAAATTTAATGAAAGCTCTGATCTCTCTCTCTCTCAGACACACACACTCAGATATACATACTCTTAGCCTTTTCTGCTCCTTTCAGCTCTTTCTCCTATGGATCTTTTGATGTATCCTGTGCTTTGGATCAATAGACTGACTTTCTTCCCTGTTGGATTGTGCACAGATCTGTTGTCGAAACAGGGCTAGAGGCAGGCCTGCTGGGAACGCATAGACACACACACACACAACAGATGCTGACGAGAAACTACACTGTGATGTATTGACAAGATAGGATTCTGCTGAGTGAACCCTGACCTCCTGAAAACCAATATGACTGGCAGATTGACCTGAGGGGAAGCGATCTGATTGGCAGATTCAATTTGAATTTTGATTTATTGACATTCTTTCTTTGGGATCCCTCTTTGTGTATAACGTTATCAGACTACTATATGTCAAGTGTATGTGTGTGTGTGTGTGTGTATGTGTGTTGTGAAAAATTCAGATAATTAACGCCTCCCCAACTGCTTCTCTCATCTTTAAATGGTCAGCTTTGCCAATAATGAAGAACACATTATCTGTAATTCTATACACCAGATAACACCAGTCGCCTTTATGAACCTCGCTATGATAAAGCTCGCTTATAGTCCATGAACTTTCACTGACTTCATACGGCTTTGATAAAAAACTCCTATGACATGTAAAAAGGTTTGATGTAATGTATAAGCTTTGCTACAAAGGCAGTGATGCTTCAAAGAGTGTGTGTTGAATAATATAGCTGGCATTTATAGTCCGGAAATTGAAAGCGCTCTTCAACCTGTTGAACAACCCTGGTCGGTATTGTGTGCTCATCTTAAAAAGTGATGACTCCTCATCAATACCAATGTCAACTCCAAGGTTACTTTAAAATAGTAAACACACCTTTATATATTAAGATCACTGTTTCAAAAAAATGAATAAAATAAAATCCTGTAGATAAACTGCACAGTCAAGAAGGGAAGAGGTCTGGCTGAGTAAAAACATCATCATAGGTTTTGATGGTTTATAATATATTAAGTCTAGTATAATTTATATCATTTTCATTTTCCTCATAGTGACCTATTTGGACAATCTACCTGAAATGTGAAGCCACATGTGGGCTTGTGTATTCATTTTCTCATGCATCACCAAGGCTGACTCGACTGAGGTATTGACATTTTCTATTCATCCTCCACCTGTTTGTTGAACATATTTGAGTTTGTGATTATCTGGGTTTAACTTAAGATGCCGTAGATGCTTATATAATGCCCTAAAAGGTCACACACATGCAGGTATACCTACAGGTATTTGTGTTTGCATGCATTGCAGGTGCATATAACAACATTTTTAAATGCAAGCAATTGCACTCTTACATAATCTTTCCAATCCCCCCTCTGCACAGAGAGGCTCCTTGTGGAATCCAGTTGGTATTATCCATTTACCGTAGTTATTAGAGGGCAAGAGGCACGGCATAGCTCACAGCATGGTACCTTTGATAAATAATTACAATCCTAACAGGATTAAGGAAAGTAACCGGAAGAAATAGCTATTTTAGATAACCTTCTATCCACCTGCACACGCGCACAAACACACTCACAAACATCCATATACAATCAGCAAGCCAATTAGATTCCTATAACGCTTAAAGGAGTGGGTGAGGATGTTTATTGTTTAGGGTAAGTATTAATGCGTGTGTCTAATTAAGACAAAATAGTGTGGGTTAATATACTGTGCCCTGCGTGTCGGTTAATTCTTCATGTCAGTGAGTGCTGTTTTACCCAAACTGTTCACATCTAACATTATACGTTTATGGAATCAGCGGCATTTGTAATAATTTCGAGAATGAAACCTCTTACATGGCCTGCAGTTCACCTCCACACAAGACAATTAACCCAAAAAACATGAAGGGTAAATTACACATACAGCAGCAATTAAGGTATACTGACATAAATTACATGTAAAATGAATTAATTTGAAGTAAAGCACATATAGCGTGTGATAGAAATGCAGATACAAAGGTGTTTATTTGTAACTTCAGTACGTGTAGTTGTTGCACAAGCAAGAATGCAAAAGTGATATTTTTTTCTGTTATTTTACCAGTGAAAATGCAACTGTGTCTTTTTGCATTTCTTTTCTGTATTTCAGAGGTTGCATAACAAATTGTTTCAACAGCTATGCAACCATTACAGAATCCTCTGCTTTGAGTGTCCTACCCACAGGCTGCCAGACTGCGCAGTCCAAGAAAATTGGATGTAAAATGTGCTTTTGGACCCTTTAACCATATTACTGAGTTGAATCATAGGCAAGAGAATACTGATATCAATATGAAGTATATTTGACAATACTGTTACAAGGCTTATTATTCAGCCAAGCGAATAATAGAGCTGCTTTTGGGTACACTGCCATTTAAAAACCAAAGCCTTTTGGTCTTTGGCAGAGGAAGGTATTCATTATTGCACAACTGGCAGCCAGTCACACCTTGGACATGAATGCTTTCTTTTGATTTCATGAAACACACATTACATTATGTGTCAAAAGAGATGCAATTGAGACACAGTATTGCCTAAACAAGTAACAAGGGCAGTCGTAAGTGACACAATTCTTGTAAATATTACAAAGTAAAAACCACAAACATGTAATCAAATTCATCCCAGTAAAATTCTCTTTTAAATATCACGTGTCATCCTTGCTTCCAGTCCTGTTTGTTTAGCTGACAAACTGTAAAACTCTGGGCCTGTTTTTGAAAATTTAACAAAATATTGTTGAGATGTTCCTCGTTTGGTTGATATCATGGCTGAGAGCTGATTTCATAAACAAAATCTGCTCCACCTCCTGCTCCTTTTAAGGCAGCATTTTGAAACCAAATGAACCTGCCAAACACTTTTTCCACTGTTTATCTAGTATAATGTGCATCAGATGACTCCTAATCCGATGACAAACGCTGGCCAGGCAGATTAAGTTTTTAGTGTGTTTACTTGCTAAAATCTGCATTCAGAACTGCACTCATGAAACCATTTGAATTAGAAAACATCAAGGGAATGGAAGTAAGAGATAAGCCTCTCCATATTTGAAGATCCACTTGTTTATTTGACAGCTCCTGCACGGTGGATTGCACACTGCACAGAGTCTGTGTGATTGACTACCAATTGGCCAACAGTAGTCGATCTGTGTCACGTAATTCTTTGCAGGGTTGATGGAGGGAACTTTGGTTTCATTTGGTGCTTACATGTCAGATACTGCACGTATTAAGTCTAATCAAGTCAAGTCAAGCCCATTTATTATTTACAGTATACAGTACATTTCATATTACAGATATTTACATTAAAGTGAAATATGACACAAATTATATATGTTCTGTATGTAGATATATTATCTATAAAATATATTCATGTATTTCATTTGTATTTAATTATTTTATTTCCTTTTTACCTATTCTCCTGCATTTCCCTTAGTCTTGATGGCATATTTTGTGGTGCTCCTATACCTCTGCTGTACAGAAAAAAACCCAATATGTGTCTTGGCTCCCCCCACAGTGCATTCAAAGATCTTTATCGAGTAAATATATTTGAAAAAAACGTCAAATGCCATCTATTGGGTGCTTCAAATGTGGCACCTCTACCTTAACCATAACAACCTCTCTGCCAATACATAAAATCGTGATGTGATCTTAAATGTCAAGAGTTGACATTATTCAGCTGGAAGCAATCAATAGGTGATGCTAGTCTAAATGTGTAACTTTGAATAGCAGGGGCAAGTGCACACATTTTAACCCCTCAGTGTACGACATCACTATGGCGGAGGAGATTCGCTGGTGAAAATGACTTTTATATTTGCATTTTTACTTTTTTTCTCCTCATGTCTGCCCCATTTCTTTTAATAACAAGCTTTGGACACGATCAAATGAAAAAAAATGACACATTGTGTACTTCTTGATATGCCACATCTAATTCCATTTATTTGCCAAAATCATTATTTTGCTGTATCCTTTTCAAGCAGTAAAAATCACACTATGCCTTTATTCTTCAATCACAGGTTGTAAAATACGATGGACTCTGAGATCTCCCCTTTGCTGCGAAAACTGGGTCTATTACATGTGCTAAATGCTATTTAAAAAAACAAAAAACAAAAAAGCTCCAACAACATAGTTGCACTTGATCAGAGCAATAATAACCCAAGAGAGGGAGCAGACCAATTAGAAAGGAGGACCAGGGGAACTGATCTCCATTTTTCTGGGAAGAGGAGACAAATATGAGGATTTTGGGACCTTCTACAATCTTGCTTAGTTACAGAACTAATCTAAGCTCTCTGACCACTGACTGTCAAAACATCGAGAGGCATTTTGCTTGATTAAAGCAAGTAAATGAGAAAAAAAAATACTTCAAAGTGTTTTGGATGTCATATTTGTCAAAGACTTGAAAGCCCTGCCTATGAAAGATATTGTGTCCCGCTAATGCCAAGAACATCATACATTTACATAGGGGTAGGTGATCAAATTTGATCTCCTGCCTGAGAAACCTCAAAGCAGTTGTTTTGCAAAATGATATTCATGAAAAGCAGTGAAAAACAGAGTTGCACTTGATCTGAGTAATAATGACCCTGCAGGCAGAGCAGAGCAATTAAAGGAGAGTCCAGAGGAGAGATGAGAACTATTAACAGCCACAGAGGACCTTCACTCCCCCCACTTTCGCTCATTCTCTCTCTCAGCCGGGGCTAGCAAAGCTATGCACTGATGAAAACATTGCTGGAAAAACTGAAAAAGCACTAATTACAGAGAGAAGGGGGGTTTTTCGGGGGAGGGAAGGAGGAGAAAGAGATGGAAGATCCCCTGTGCTTTGGAGACATTTCCTGTCCAATTTAATATGTTGCATCAGTTATTTTTGATCTGCTGTTTCTTGCATAAAATTGTGCATTTTTACATCAAGTCACAATTCCACAGGGTTCGCTGATTGAACCCAGTCCAAGTCAAGTAAACTAGAGTGAAACAGGAAACTTGGCAGGGACATGACTGTGTAAGACATTCTCAAAATGCTTAATTGTCTCTGAGATAATGACCGTGGGTGCTATGTCTTCTGTGTGCTAATGTCTAATTATTATTATTAATCATTGGATTTCTTGCTGCAGAGAAAATACTAATTGATAATTTTTCGTGGCATATGTATCTTTTTTTTGTCTGAGAGTGAGTTGGGTACCACAAGAAATACAAGACATTTTATAATGGAGCTCGGTTAAAAGTAACCTTGATGGTTGACTTGCCCTTTGGTTTGGTTTGTTCCAGCGAGTGAGACAACAAATAACTGCACTCCAGCTGTCTGACGAGCAGAGATTCAACTTTTCCGTCTTGCACAAAGTGAATCAGCGACAACACAGAAGCTGTATGTAATTCCTACAGCTCAGTTCTTTACAAAGCTACATAAATTTACATTTCTTTCTGCTGATTATGGCAGTCATGCCTCACGCCTGTATTTTGCCTGCGACAGGTACTCAGTGACCTCTTTAGAAAGTAATGGGCCAGTAATTTAGCTAGTTTGAAAAGTTTGTTGCTTTGCAGGAGTATCTACAGTTTTTGTCCCTGTCCCGGCTGTGAAAAATGTATCCATCTTTCTCAGGAGTGACCATTTCCTCTAATGCACAAAGGTCCAGCCTTGCTTCCACAGGTCACCTCAGTTAGTCCAGAAAGCTACAGAGACTAATTCTAAATTGCCTGTGTAAGAAAGGTTACCTCAACAGGGTCAAGCATCAGCATTATTTAAAATGTCACTGATATGATGAGGACACATTCTCAGAGTGTGCGAGCGTGTGTGTTTGTGTCGGAGTGTGTGTTGGCTCGTGAGCAACCGTGGCAGTGGTAGAGAGGAGCTATCATGGCCTGGCCTTAAAGTCACATTTAATTGGTGTATTCCCCCAAGTAAATAAAAAGGTGACATTTTCTCTCAGTGCCTGGACTGGAATGCTAAAAACCGACGGGCCGAGGTCCCTGAAATGTCAAGGAGGAATAATTTCCACCACACACTCTGCCAGCTTTTGTACCTTGCCCCTGCTCTGCTCTGGGAGACTGAGAAAGGTCATCTGCACATTTGACTCATTTTATGTCAACATTTGGCTGAGGATCAATGACAGCTTTTCGTGATCAAAGATAAATAGGCCGCCGCTAAATTTTGGCCTGTACTTCTGCACTTGATGCAGCGATACAATGCGGCTTAGATGTCGACTATCTACCTCCGTCTTGCATCATCCGCGGTTAGGTGTTTCTCGCAAATGCGCAAATACACGTGCGGAGACTGAAAGCCCCCCCTGGCACAGTAAACAACTTTAAGCACCCTGGAAAACAAACAGATAAAAGCATGCCTTTGACATGAAAACATGACAATTTCCCTCTAAGAGCCTCTCAGAAAAATAAAATCCTGAGAGAGAGAAAAAGGCTTTGCTGACAAGAACAGACATCATTGACTAAATCCGTGTTATTTATCATCTGGCATAGCTCAGTGGCCGGCTTTAGGCCAACGCGCCATGAATTACCTGCTGCAACATCAAAACACTCTCATGTAACCATTCAGCCATTCTGGGCCTCAAAGCATCTTAACATGAGCAGCATATTTGTCCATTGGCTCATAATGAAATGATTTCAAAAACCAAGACCAGAAATGTTCCCTGTATTCTGTTTCGCCCCTCTCCGTTCCTCCCTTTCTCCCTCTGTGTTTAATGGCATATTAGATAATGCAAATCAAATCCAGACTGATCAGGTTTGATGCATTCATTGACAAGGATTTGTCAGAATTCTTTTCTTTATAAAAGGGACTTAAAAAATCATAATAGAGTAGAAACACCTCTCCCCCTAAACCCTTCCTTGTTTTAGGATTTGTGACTTACGGCTATGTGCGCCGAAGCACAAAGTGGAGGCTTTCTCAACCTTTGATGTCAGCGTTGTGGAGGTTGATAATCTGTGTGGATTGCAGTACACTTTGGTAATAGTGTGTACAAGCAGAATGCTCAATCCCCACACCAAATACAACAGGCAGTTTTTTTTTTACATCAAAGCTGAATAACGGGTCTATCCCATGGTGTGATTGACTCATCAGAGCAATCTGGACTTCGCGTTTAAAGCATCTTCACAATAAACTACAGGGAGTCAGATTACAATGTAAGTGTCAATGGAGACATGAGAGGAATAAACAAGAGATTAAAGGAAAAAAGAGCAAAAGAGAGAGATCACCAAATTTAATACTGGAATTGTTTCATTGCGAGGACCTTGCAGCGGGTTTAAATGTTCATTTTTATCCTGAACATAGCTAAGCTCTGAGATATTACAGAAAAATATTTGTAGAAAAGGATTTTTTGGGAAACAGACAAAACAACAACACCAGAAAAAAAAACTGTCTGCAAAAAACAACCAACTTCTGACTGAGTCAAACTCCATCAGTGCTGCAAGGCAATGCAAACAAACCAATTAGGGAAGCCTTTGCGGCAGAGCCTGAAATTTAAAAGCAATAAACAATCAGGCAGATAGACAGCCCCCGAAATTAGACACACACACTAGAGGTCTATTATCTCATCTCCCAGTTAACAAGCAAGTGCTTGATTAACAAACAAGGGGCTTAACAAGCTCTGATTGTTTAACGATGGGTTGCATTAGGGGGATGATTTTTTGACTGATGATTTATTCCAAACTGAAGGGGACGATCTGAATGCCATCAACGGATCACCATTAAAGTCTGCGGTAATGACACTTCTAACAGGTGTATTTTTGATGAAGTTACTCTGGTCATAATATGTACCGAAATAATGATAATAAACCCAAATGTGACCCTAAAGTCATTTGTATGTTTCAAACAAATGTTAATGTGATGAGTAGCTCCTCGATAGTGGAATGCCATGACACCTAAAATTCATGATTGATCCTTTTTATTCAAGGATTAATAAAGCAGCAAAAACAAAAGTTAGTATTTTAAAAATAAAAAGAACTATTTATATGTTATGAAATGTTCATGAAAAACCGACCCACAATGCAAAGGCCTCTAAAATGCTTTTCTGTGTATCATGTAAAACATTCTTGTAACCAGTTTAGAAAGAAACCATTTAAATGATTTATTTTGGAAAATTCAGCTAAGTTGTTTATGTCACTTGGCCAAATTGAAATGCATGTAGATGCTGCAATGTATTTAAAGTGGGGAATTTTTACATTTAAGGTTATGGCAGTTGGTAAAACACAATCTTTTCCCTTTCCTTTTAAGTACACATTGGAGCGCTGGATATACTTTCCATGCTATCGTCTGGTATAGTAAAGCAGCAGGTAGTATAACGCACACACACTCACACACACACATTTTATACGCATACACCCTTACTCTCTCTGATCATCATAAAGCGCCCTCTCTTTCCACAAAACAAAGCGCTGCGACTGACATAAAATGAGTGTAAATACGCCAATCATTGGAGAGGCCTGCACTGAAGTGTAGCCTCTGAAGCTCCTCTTTTTTTTTTCCCTTCTTTTGTTCTGCTGTTTACCATCAAACAGGCCACTGACCATATAGGAGACCAGTGGGATGAGAGAGAGAAGCAGAGATGGACGCCTTCGGGCATTTCAACCACTCTCATCTCCTCCATGAGTGTCAGTCATAGTGAGATAGCCAAGACAAACGCTGCGTGTGATGATACAAAGAGCTCTGACAACCTGGACACGGCCCAGGCGTTTGTTTAGCCTCTTTCCCACCCCACTATGACAATTAACTGTATGCATTTCAAATAGAAGGATGCGTCTTAATGGTCTTTTGAGTTTAGAGGTCTCAATTAAAGCGCCACTTGATGCAGCAAAATTGATTTCACACTAAAAGATGATGTTAATGTTGTGGATGTTGAAAAAAAGACTGATTTTGAACATGGATCTTTACAAGTGTCCACAGTGAGACAATGATTCTAGAGGACTTTACCATTTTCAGCTCATTTACGCTCACTACTGCTGCTTCAGTTGACAAGCAGCTGATTGAGTTGACAAGGGGATGCTTGATTTATTGTACCACTCAACAGTTACTGTCATAAAAAAGACAAGTCAAGTGTTCCTCCTGTCTTCAAAATGTCCCGGCCTTTTAAAGCCGCTCATTTGCACATGTAGCTGTCACTGCCACTGCACTGCTGCACCACTACAAGACAGAAAGATCTGGGTTTTCTTCTCTTATATAAAGCGGAGTATTTCTATAATCTACTCCTAACTACAGGCCAGTTGGAGCTATCATGTCTTTTATGTCTTTTTCACGGTCAACAAGAAAATCGAGATAAAATGTTTTTTTTTTGCAATTTTGGTGATGATATCATGGTAAAAAGAAAAAAAAAACACTGGAGGAGGAGAAAAATGTGACATATTGTTGGTTGTAAGAGTTATGGCTTACTGCTCTGGTGGTACAAATTCATCATGTTTGTGACAACTGGAGGATGATGTTTTTAATTGCTACAACCTTCAGTGGCACCGAAGCCTGGCCTTGAGGGACCAAGCAGAGTACGTCTGAGTGTGTGTGTGTGAGAATATGTACGGTATGTGTATCTGAATGTGTGTGTGCATGTATGCATGTATATGTTTGAAGGCGCAGCGGCTCTACTGCAATCAGCATGATTGCAGAGGAGGCGTCTGCATGTAATGCAAGTCTCCAGCTTCTGGGTGAAGCAGTGTAAAGGGATGTATTAGGATGTTTAATTAGTAGCAACACATAGGTCTGCTCAGACAGTGTGTGTCATGAAAATAAGTTTCGGACAATATTTAAATTCAAATTCTGTTTATTTTAAGAGGCAATTTTTAGTCGGAGGAACGGGGAAAAAAAGACTACCTGTATTCACACTTTCCTTTACTGCACAGCTTTCCTCTCCACACACATTAGGGCTCTTCACTAATGAAACCCACCTCTCCCTCTCACACACGCACTCACACGCTTGCACACATGCACTGGCCCCCTTTACTAATGAACCCAACCTCAAACACATTTGCATCTCTCTAAATTAGCTTGATTATTTCAGGGTAATTAGCATAAGCGTATGGAAATTAAATTGGCTATAGTGGCGTGGTGGCTTCAAGGTGTTTTTCCATGTGATGTGTGGGTAATGGGCTACATTTGATGATTTCTTGCAAGATTTGTGATCATCTTGTGTGAGGCAAAGGGGGTTTTCACACCCCAAAAGCTTAAAATGGCTTTCAAATCTGATATAAACTTTACTGAGTAAATTGCAAATTGGTTAAAAGGATAAAAAAAATTTGCACCTCACCTTTTTGAAGAGCTTGGGAATTATGTTTATCTTTGACCAGGGTTAAAGCAGAATGAATGACCTTAAATGATCACCATCATCTTCAGGTAGTTGCAGACTTAGGGAGTAGTTTTGTCCATGAGCTCATAAGAAAAAGTCAGACCATGGACTAAGTGAATGAAACACATATAATCATTTTGTTTTAATGTGTGGAGGGTTAAAAAGCAAGGTACCAGCCTCTGATTCTCCTCATTTACAGTAATAGGGTCCAGAAATTCCTCATACAGTAATAACCCGACCATGGATTATTAATTAATACGTTCAAAGTGCTCTCTCTGATTCTAACCCCCCGACCACCACTACAGCTAATGTGAATGCTGTGATCTTCTATTCTCTAATGTTCACAAAAGGCAGGCGGGTGATGAAAGCGAAATAATGATATTTATAAGTTTCCTTTAAAAAAGTGCTCATTGGCCATGTTAAGTGGCCTTGTAATTAGAGGTATGTTTCTAAGATGGCCATACATGTACATTTTAATTATACACACGTTTTAATTGTATGATGGAAATTTAATTAAGTTAATGGTGCCATTCTTGAGGTAGGGCATTCAGTGTCTTACTCAAGGACACGTCAACAAGATCAGGAGTTAATACTGTCCTTGTTAGTGAGTTGACAATGGTCTTGAATGAAACATTGTGAGAAAAATGCAGAACTGTGTGAATTTGTGCTATTAAAGAATATAGAAAGGACCCAGTTTCTATAGGTTCATGTCAATTTCAAGGAAACCCTTTTTCAAAAGCAGCAAAGACATGAGTTCTTTCTGTGGTCTGCCAGTTTTAAGCCCAGTGACAAACAGGCAACTCAATCTGCTTTGTATCTGGAAAGGTTACCTTAATGACTCCAAGCCCTCCAAACTAAACAATACAATGAATTGTTTCTCATTGCCTTCCAAATTGACGCACATGTGCATTTTCCTATCTGACACCCCAATCAGCAGGAAAGAGTCTTTTATCAGTGTTTCAAAAATGTTACATGGGACCATTACGAAAATGATTAAGTCTTGATTAAGTTTAGGCATAAAAACTACTTGTCAATGAAGGGAAAGATTGTAGACATGGTTCAAAGAAAACAAGACTGATTGTCGGTAGGAAACAGGAAACTATCAGCAGTCTCCCGTGTCCAAGTAATTTGTTGACCCATCCGTCTACCCCGACCCCCTCCCCACCGCCTTTTTATTCAACGTCATGCTGTTTCCACTGTTGCTCCTCACAGGCTCCAAACGCTATTCCCACGGCCTAGTCGGAGGTCCGAGTCTTATAAACATAAACACGAACAAACAAGTACCGTCACTTTTTCTTGTCACCGCTGTCCCCTTCATGGTTAAAAGAACAACACCGACTGTCGGTAGGATGCTCACTGCGGTCTCCCATGTCAAATTCACGCATCTAGAAATAACGCCTGCAGCTCCCCTTGGCTTTGCAGAGCTTTATGGTGAGCTCATTGTTTGGCTGTTCATCCCCAATTCTGCTGTTCACTCTCACTGGTGTCATAACAGCATTTTTTGGCTGCAGCTGTTTTGGAAAAAACTCTAAAAAGCCACAGAACTTTACCTGCTCTGCACTAAATGACAGAGTTAATGACTAGCTGGTTTCCAGTTTGAACATTTAGCTGCTTAACACTTTCCTGAATGTCTTTCCTCTCTTCAGTGTTGCTACAGTTCTAACAGTGTGCAACATCAGCTACTTAGCTCTATGATAATATTACTATATTCTAATATATACAGAACTTAGATGATGTTATAGATGAAGCTACAATGTTAGCACATCGCCGATTGCTAACATCAGTGTGAACTCCATTGAGAAAACAACCATTTTATAACTTGTTTGTGCGTTGTTTTGTGAAGATACCTGACAAAGCATGAAGTCAGATATTACAAATCATAATTTCAATGTCATTAAATTGTCATTTTTCAATTATTTCTGCCTCCATTTGATCAGTTTATTACAGTTAACAAGAAAATCATTTTATTTTGGGATCATACCTCTTTAGTAAGCACAACTCAACACAGGCAAAGCCTTTTATTTATAACATTATGTCTATTTCATCCAGCTAATGTAGGTCTCCTCCTCCTATCAGAGAGCTCTAAGTCAATGAGTCATCAACGTCTTTCCTTCATTGTAAACTGATAACGTAATTATTCATATGCTGTAAGTATTTTAGTAGTTTCTGAGAAAAAAACACCAAGAAATGGCAAGTGAATTTAACAGCTCATAAATATCTCCTGTTGAGGAATAAACTGTTAATTACTGATCATCAGTTACTGAAAACAATGTACAATTCTGCTACTGTAAGAACAGAAATAAGCATCTTCTCTCATTAACTGCAATAGTATCACACATTAGTGACAAGCATGCATCAGATCAGACAGCCACAGCATCATGTTAGAAAGCAAGGAGTCAAATACCAGTCAATTAGAAATGCAATTCTTAAAGTGCATAAATGCCCATCTTAACCAGAAGACAGAAAATAAATAAATGTTAGTTAGTGTAATCCCCATAGTCTTCTGAATGTAAGAGAATACACACATACCAAACATAGTCAATGCACACACTGACAGCACTGTGGGCAGTGTGTGGCATGATCGGCCCATTATGTTTGTTAAGAAAGATTGTAATCGTGCTCATTTGTGCCACCAAAACATAGCCAAAGTTTAGGGAACCAAAACTGTGATCTTAAGTGTGTTGGTCCATATCCTAATCTGATTTAATGACACAAAAAGAGCTCAAACTGTCACAACATTATGACAAATGTGGTCAAGAGGCTGATGAATCCCTGGGCCAGTGCGTGTATGATCTCCCTCTCACGTTAACAAAGAAAGCCACACATTCACCAGATTTTCCCTTTTGCATTTACAGTAAAATATACATGAGAATAACCTTATTCATGGCGCATTGACTCCCTCCCTCTGCGTGTCTCCTCATCTGGCTCTCCAGCACACAAGCACAAACATGCGGCCCTGCGCACAGATACCACTGATATATGATACCTTCTGGTGCTATACATTGGGGGTAATGATAACATTTATGAGCATGATATTTTTTCACAGAGGAGTGCTGTAGGTTATTGATGAGTCGCACTACCATTACTTATGAATGAAAAGAGGGCAAAAGAGAAGAGAGAGATAGAGATGAGAAGAAGGTATGGATGTTGTAGCCTCATCCCTTGAACTATATTTCATCAAAGCTCGTGGCTGGAGACTCCGGTTGTCATAGACATAGCTCACGGGGCTTCCTTAACTCAATGTATACATCTTTTTTTAACTCTAGGGTTACTTTCATGAGCCTTCTGGTTGATCTGGTAGTCGACCGTGGCGAGAGACCGTAAATCTCAAAGAGGCTACAATTGTGAACTTAATATACAGGCTTTTTTATAGACGAGAATTATAACCATGCAAAGCTGTAGTATGATAAATAAACTAATCTATTCACCTGTTGGGAACCCAACAATTGCAAGTGGTGGCACTAGTTCGCATTTCATATCTGAACAAAACCATGTATTAGCAGAAGAAATTGCTTAACAGTTCTGCTGTTTCATCTCACGGCTTCATAAATCACTGTTGGATAGATAAGTGGAATATATATCTACACTTAGAAGTCCTGTTCTGTCTCGCTTTTGAACCAAGAGAAATGTAATTAACCACAGCAAAGTCATAGCTAATTGGAAAAAAAACTGGGAATTATTTTTATGTATTTCATGTCAGTGTGGCTGCATATTACATGCAACGTTAATCAGAACGACTACTTGTTAATTCACTTTGATGAAAGGAGGATGGGGAGAGATACAGTACAGTGTATGGACAAGATAGCCAAGAAAGGAGGAAAAATCATGAAGCAGGAGGAAAAAAAGAGAAATAAGGAGGATGTAGAATATACAGTATGTGAACAACAAGGGAAAAAAACACATCTGTCTTTTTAACCAATGATGGTGTGTCAGATTCATTATCCCTAAAATTGCTTTGTAGCGGAAAAGACCACTTCATTATTGGTCAGCCTTCCAATCACACACAATTTTCAATGAATGCAGCACCCTCACTTATTGGTGGAAACTCTTGAAATTCTGAGGATTTTACGTTACTTCACAAATTCATATCATTATTGTTTAAAATGATGAGCCTAAGACTGCAGCTCACTGGTTTGAATTGATTTTCAGATCGTTTTTTGTGTTCTTGTGCGTTTCTGTGTTTCCTGCTGCAAGACGTCACAATAAATGAAGTTTGCATGTAATGATGACACCTTGAGGGATGTTTTTGGTAATTGAAAATGGTGATAAAAATAGAAAAAAAATAGCCATTACATCATTTTATATGTGATTATTAAGTCGAAACTTAGGAAAGTGTTTGCAGTGCAAATGGTATTATCAGCATACAATTACTACTCAGATAATTGTGTTGTTGATTTTCATTTGATTTGATAATAATATACATATAATAATATATCCCCCCCCCCAGAACAACCCAGTGTGCAGAACAACTACTTGTTAAAGAAATAGCGAGCGCTAATTGTGGCTAATTCTAACATTGCAGTGTTCAGGTAAAATATACCTTCAGCCTTAAGTTATATGTGGTAGGAATAACAAGGTTATGCTGAGCAGACACCTCGAAAGTGAGAAAAACAATTTTACACATGAATATGTAAAGTGCAGAGATGACGGAACAAAATCTGACAGGCATGAATCAACTTCTGTTTCTGAAAGCAGTTTTGTTAAAGGTGAGAATTATTTATTTTTTTTATTGATGCTTGTGTGTTCACAGATAAACCAGGAGAGCCTCCTTTTATCAGATACACTAGATGTGATAATGTCTAATTTTACATTTATGAAGCATAGTTTAGAAAGAAAGAAACAACTTGATGTGAAAGAAGTCAGAAATATATAAAGATATAAAGTGCTGGCCTCATAAAATCCAAAGTATGTGTACAGTATGTCTTTATTATTTCAGTATGTCTTCAGTTATTTGGTAAAGTGTTTTGTATTTGGAAAAAACATAACTTACTGTTGCTTTTCTTTCATTATATTTCCATTAAAAGATTCTCCTTCCTTTTGATACTCAGGCAGTGTTGAGTCCATCTGAGAATTTCTTAATTCCTTCTTTAATTGTGTACACTCATTTGGAGAGATTAGAGGACCCTGCAAATATCACCCATGCTACCGCACCTCATGAGGGAAGACATTAAATGGTCTGCTTTGAATGGTCAAAGTATTTAACCACATTTTTTTCTGTGGACACACCTCAGAGCTTTTTTTTTTCTTCCAAGCATGAGGCTTTTATTTTTAGGAAATGTGACATAGTGTACTGTGTAATGGCAAAATTATTTGTAAAGATTTGTTCTCTCTCCTATGAGACTCAAAGAAAATCCCCACCACTTAGTGTGCAAGTTAAATGCACCCTGGTTTTGTTTACTGTATTGTTAGAGGAAAAGAGGAACATTAGCAAAACTAATACTCCTCTCTCCATTAACATCAATTAAAAACTCTTTTGATAAATTAACACAATCTCTTGCACATTAATTAAACTTTTAGGAAGAAGTGCGATTCAGAAATGCCACAAAGCTTTCTCTGGTCTGCATCTGTCCCGTCCCATTACCAAATCTTCCATTTGCAACAGAGAGCCATGCTGCCCTTGTTAAGGCCTCCAAACATGGACTTCAAACTGTACGCCTGGTTTCAAAAGTTCAAGAATATGAAAGGAGGAAAAAAATAAGCCCTCTTAGCGTAATTGCTCTCAGTGGGAAGTAAATAGTTATTAACGTATGGCAAGCAGCAAGCAGGGATTTCAAACTGGGAGGGAGGTGGGAGGAGAAAGTTGGAGAAAGAGGAAGGAACACGTCAGGAGAGAATGAGCGAGATGAAGGGGGGGTAAGAAAGGAGGAATGGGAGTGGGAGAAAAAAGACGAGAGCAGAGTGAAAGAGAAAGCGGACATCGCTCCTGAGTGACAAAGCCGCATTTTAGGATTCTCCACGTTAAAACAATTCTTTCACGTTCTCCCTCTTCCCGTTTGCATTCTTATTTATCTGTCTCTCCTATCCAGTGCACCTCCTCCCCTCAGAGGAGTCGCTCGAATCCCCCCCCACCCATCTCGGTTTCTCTCTCTATTTCTCTTTCCTTTAATTTTTTTTTCTTTGAATAATTTACTGCAGCAGGGGAGAGTGGAAGTGCGTTTATTTTGAGTGTGTTTGCGCTTTAAACAGAATGCTTAATGATTGCCGATGGGAGAGAGACTGCATTAATCCCATTTATGTTGAGACCTTTTAGATGTACTGACACCCGTGGCAGACAGGCAGGGCCCAGGCAGTGCGTTGATGTGCGTGTGTGTATGTGTGTGTCTGTGTGTGTTGGGGAGGGGGAGGCACACAAATGATCCCCCATCACATCGGTGGGAAGAAGCCCCATATCACTCTGTGTGACTGTGTGTGTGTGAGGGAGAGAGGACCAAAATGCCAGCTCTGTGCGTATACCTCCACCCTCGATCAAGGCAAGGCCTTTGGGGCATCCCCCCCTACTCACTACAGTTGGTTTGAAAAAAACACCTCCTCACATTTTTTTCAAAGTATGTGTATTTCATACAATTTTTGCATTTCCACAAATGTGGAAACAGCTTTGAAAAGTCTCACATTTATGTTTGTTTGAAGGAGGCACACATTGAATATAAGAGTGTCTATTTAAAATGTTTTTCTGAGAGCAGTGTTTTACTTTAGGCTCAGGCAAAGGAGAGAGTCAAGATGGCTCAAGAGCATTAGCAATACTGGACAAAAATCTATAACAAAAATTCATTTCAGAGACAATTCCTAAATATGTAATTGATGAACAAAACAAGACTTTGGGTTTTTGTGCTGACATGGAGTTTGTGTTGTGTGCGTTGTGGTGTTCATCGGTAATTTGCTGATGGTACTGGGCTCTACTTTGTACAACGGGATGACCCCAAAATAAGGAGATTTCATGATGATTTAATTCCTTTAATGGATCAAAAGGATACCAAAATAACATCATGATGCCAAATTGTAAAAAGTCTGAATTCAGTTCCTTTGTCAGGTCTGTTAGCAAGACAACAAGTAAACTATTTTACAAATTCTCGTTTTCTGAATGGAGTTCTGTTCAATTAGGGCCATGCCAACACTGTAGATGTTTCATCAATGTTAAAAAAAAAAAAAAAAACTAAATTACGCATAAGTACAGAATCTATGTCCTTGTGTATACATAAAAAATCCCATAAAGCCTGGTTCAGTTTCGGCTCCTTCTGCTCATATGATGAAAAAGTGTCTATGAATTAACGCTGAAACACAAGTTACCTCTGATGGGCAGACTGTTGTGTAAGCAGGTAACGAAAAGCAAATATAAATGCTGTCAATTCACAATATATTAATGCATCTAAAGGCCTTGCTCTTTTTTTATATTTGACATATTCACCTTGGCAGTTATGTGCACGTGATGAAAGTTTAATGTCATCTATTAATCCTCTTCATCTGGCCGCATCACTTAACAATAACTATTTCACAGCTCTCCAGCCGTGATTACCAGCAGTGCTGCAACACCAAGGTCTCTAGCAGTGCTCTTTGAATTTACTTTATTTAGTTTCATTCAGTGTTTGCCTGCAGTATTGCTTGATGAATTTCTGAGCATATGGCATTCCTCTGCAGGTCAGCATATGGCAGCGCAGAACTGAGATTTAGTTTAGATTCAGAAAGCAAGAAAGAAAGAAAGAAAGAAAGAGAAAGACGAAAACACCCTTGGTTTTCCTTTCCACCCTCCCTCACTCCCCTGCTCTCCCCTCCTCTCCATCCATCTGTCGTTTCCCGTGAATGCTGGGAAAGTGAAAACAGGGAGAGAAAAAAAAAACAAGTGAAACATCTGATGAAACCCACGATGGTGTGCCGCGTGGCCACTTTGTGTGTGTGTGTGACCATGTGCATGTGTGCACACTTCTGCTGATGCGTATCCGTGCATTTTGTGTATTCGCACACGTGTACGAGAAAGGGTGTAATTAATGGACTTGTGATTGAGGTACAGGAGAAGCTGTAATGACGTCCCTTCCAGCTTTTAACACGCGTCATTCTTCAGCACAGACGTGAGGTTTTGTTGAGGCTTTAATGAGATTTCAAGTGTCGATATGTTGATTTTCATGAAGGTAAAATTCTGAAAACTATTCTTTGTAGGGGAAATGAAACTCTTACATAACACTGCACAGTGAAGTGCACAAACAGAGTTAAAGTTGACAACACTGAGTGGATATTGATTTCATTTATAGTCCCATAAAGAAGAAGTCTGATGAATTCCTCACTGACCAGCTAACATTTTAACTAAGTGGTTGAGGTTGTATTGTTTACTGATATATTTCCACAAAGGGATTTTCATGTTGAACTCAGAGTGTATGTAAGAGAGAGGATTTGTATACTCGGTTCACACACATACTGTAACACACAAAACTTCTGACATTAAGCGCACTGGTGCTTTCACTTCACGAGTTGTGTATCATTGCTTTTTCATGCATTCATTGTGTGTTTAATTTCATTTACTTTAGGCTGATTAAACAGCCAATAAAATGGACCGGCTGATCAAAGGGACACAGAGAAAGAGAGGAAGTGTTTACATTGTTATAATAACAGAAACTCAGGTGACTCAGCAACTTATTCAGCAGGTGGTGGCTTTGAATAAAGGCCAATACATAATTCAGCTGTGAATTTAAAAGGAAAAAAGTTCATGAAAATGTGGTACAGGATTGACAATCAACATTGTAATTGTAAATAACCTCCATTTAAAAAGATGGATTAATAGGTTAATCAAGATTATTAATAATAAGTTGGTTAATATATATTATCACATGTTATATTTACCTGTACCAGTCTGCTGCATCAAATTGTAAAACACTATGAGTTGTGCGCCTCTATCGTGAGATGTTTGTTTGGGTTTACCTGCCATTGTTTTTACGATTAACTTTTGAACATGAGCGCTTTGAATACGGTCCATGTATATTCTTGGTGGAATGTTTTTGTTCTTATCAAATAAAACCACTTCTGGCCTCAGACTCCCATTTCAGGCAAATTGCAAATTACTTTAAGATTGCTGTTATGCAGATTAAGTTAGGCCCGTAATGTCATGATTGCAGACATTTCTTTTACATACACATCATATATATTCTTTTCTTTTAACGCCTGACACCCTGTGCTGATTACTCATACTCAGTCTGAAGAGTGATTATTTTAAATAGCCTAGATGTGTGTGTGCGTTGTGTGTGCGCTTTGAAATCAACTTTATGCTAATCCCGTTCCACGCCTTGACAGTCTTAGTGAGCAGATGCATTAGCATAACTAGCTAGTGCCTCGAACAACAGGGGGTCTGTGTGGTTCACGTACAGTATGTAGGTGTGTGTCGTTCTGCTTGAGGTGTGTGTACGGGAGAGAGGAGAGACAGAGTGTCAGTCTTCTCATGGGCTCTTTTGCTCTTTCATTCTGTCTTAGTTAGAAGTAGGCCCCTGCCTGCTGCCTGTGTCTCATTTACACCTACAGAGGTGTGGAATCTGGGAGACTGTGAAAGACACACACACACACACACACACACACACACACACACACACTTTTTTCAACCATAAAGCACACGACTGAGAGATGATGCTTGACCTGACATCAAGCCACAGCAAAAAGGTTCATGCTTCATTATCTCTCACATTTTATTTGTATTTTTTTGCATTCATTCGCATTACAGAAAAGAGAAACTTGAGTGGAAACACAAATCAACAGAGGGATCGATAGATTATGGATATTCGTTTTCATTTCCTCGAGCCCTCTCTCCATTTATCCCATCTTTTATTTGCTCTTGCCTGTTTGTTTATAACATGGAGCCTAACTCCCAGCAGGACACTTGAAGCGGGCAGAGCTGACACACACACACACACAGACACACACACAAACACACAAACAGACCTCATAGCTGCTGCTGGCACCACGCCATCCTGTCTGTGCCTGTCTGTGTGTAGGGGGCGAGCTGTCTGCCCTCATCAGTGCCAACATGTCGCCTATATGTACGCTGCTCCAGGGGGACCTGTGTGTGTGTGTACGTGTATGTGTGTGTGTCTCTTCTACCCTTTACCAACAGGATACCCAGTGACCATGTGGGGACAACAAAGCTCATTACACTGGTGACCCCAATCCCATTTCATATGTGTATCCACATTTCATGGGCATGCATGCACACAAATACACTCTCAGATGCAGAAAATGTTTTACACACATGCAGGTGGATGCAAATGTATGGATACACAGATACACTGACATGAGCGCACATTTATCTAGTGCTGCTGTATTGTGCAGTAAGCTCTTACAGATGTTCAAGTACTTACTGTATGAACTATGCATTCGAATGAGAGACAAATGTTAGACCTCATCTGAATTGCTCCAAAAGCACCGCATATGTTCTTTTGTTCACATTCAGAAGGAAACATCAATAAACAAAATACCATAACAAGCCTAAAAGCACCTCATATGTTCAGTCATTTGACCCGAGGTGTGTCAAACAATGATACACATTCCTGCTGCATGCCTACAAGCAATGCATATGTTCATGAATAAACTATACAAACAGTGCTATTCAAAGGTAAATGTCTTGCATAAGCTGCATTCATAACCATTATAGATATACTTCCATCATACATGGGTCCTTCGTAAGGTTTTTCTGAATTGAGTCTTTTCTTTTTTGTGATGCATGGCAAAGCACTGGTGCATGACATATGCGTACAATAACACAGTTTTATATGCCTCATAATGGGAATTCCTGAAAGCATAAGCATGAACATCTTTCATCACTAAAAGCAGCGGCCTTCAACTGGCCATTTGGATTTTTATATACAGAAATGAAACCCAACAGAAAACTCCCACTGGAAAAAGATTTGCATTGGATGTCCCAGTGGTAAGATGAAATCAAAGGTCCAGTCACATTTCTCACTGGGGAAATTTGATCTTAAATATTTGCAAATTAAAGCAAATCTCTCGCAAAGCTGGATTCAAATTGGAAGCAGACTGGAATAAATGAAATGCCTTTTGAGCTCTCAAACCTAAATGGGGATATACAGGTTTTACTTACATGTGCAATCACAGCTCCAACAAAACTGATTTCCCGTTCTCCCTCAGTGCAGCAGCTGCTCATTGTTTCTGTGCAGCTCAATCATCTAGTCATTGCTTTGCAACTTCAAGAGAACGATAATAATGGAAACATCCAGTGTCTTGTTCAAAGGGCACTCAGAAGGGTGACTGCTGTAGAGGCTTGAATGCTTGAATGCTGCCTCTCCATCCAGCATGTGGTGTCCTTTTTTACTTTGAACTAGGTCTCAGTAGTCACTTCAGGGTGAACTTTCTCTTTGTTTCAAGTAATTTCTTTTAACATATTCAAATTATTTCTAGTATATATATATATTTTTTTCAAAAGCAACGAGCTGTCCAACTCCAGTGTGCTGTCGTGGTAATTGCCCTTCTCCCTTATCATGACTGGCATTTGCACACAATACTGACACATTGGTCCTTGCTGGCATTTGCAGATGAGGCAGAAGGGCAGTTTCACACACACACGCCCATGCACCCGAGCATAGATGGACACACACACATACTTAAGCTTGATTTTGCAAGCGTGGACACTCACGCACAGGTGCACACACAAAACTAGATTGCAACACACATACATAATAAAATTTGTCTTTGGAGTTTCTCTTTCTGTGTGTGTGTGTGTGTGTGTGTGTGTGTGTGAGCATGAGAGACAGGGTCTTCTTGTCCCCGAAGCAGCAGTGTTGGGAAGTGTCGAAGTCGACAGTGAGCGCGCTCAGTAGGCCCCCTGGGCCACACAACACTGATCTTTATGTCAGCGCAGAGAAATGGAATCACCCTTTTCTCTGTCAGCCGCTCAGTGTGTGTGTGTGTGAGTGTGTGTGAATGTGAGTGCATGGCAAAAACCAATGAGGAGACAAGAGGACTCGGCCTTACTTTGAACTCTGTCACTTTGTTATAAGTCACTGCTTCATGCTGTCTGTATTCGCTCTCCGTTTGAGTTCTTGCCATCCGTGCTTTTTGTTGCAGTTTTGCCTTTATCTGGTTCTCTGGTTGCCTCATCCCAACCATCATCCGTTTCTTTCAGTGAATTCCAGGGTTTTCCTAGTGCAGAAAGACTACATGATGGATAAAACAATGCACCAAAAGGCACATTTAATATTCTTTCATTACAACAATAGGCAGCAGGTGTTCGTACAGACATGCATACATTTTTCCCTCAAGGTCTACGCATGTGGTCTCGTTACAACCTGAAGCTCTAATCACCATTAAAAGGTGTTTGATCTCAAAACACATGGGAAGGATCCAAGCATTGCGGCTTCTTCCACCGCTCAGGCATCAGCTCCTTGTGATCCTGACTCTGTATGGGGCTGAAGCAAAGGTACTGCCTCCGTCGCTGTCTATCAGTCGACTGCAACATAAAAAGAATGTGGAAATTTCATCTATCAAGAATCTATCCATTTTATCTATTAAGAACCCATCTGTCCATCCATCCATCCATCCATCCATCCATCCATACATCAATCTATCCATCCATACATCCATCCAATCCACTTACACACCAAATAATGGGACTGTTTTCCTTGCTACAGCCCATTACCCTTTGGTCATTTAATAGGAACTGTTTAGTTCTCCTCCAGTGAATACAGTGACAGTTCTCTTCCATTATTCAGCAAAGCATCGGCTCATGTCACTAAGGTGTGAACTCTGACTCCACGGACTTGACCTTAAACCCGCCAACTCCAACATGTCGCAGATGTAAAGGACGTCAATGCACAGCCCTCGCTGAGACAATCGATAGTCAACGTTCAGCCATTAACGGAACAATTTAAGCCCGGACTGGGCAAAATGGGACAGGTTGATGTGTAGTTTTAAACTGATCAATACCTTTCTTTTTTACATGCATGAGTCATTTGAGCATATTGTTGTGTGGAAGCGCTAGATGACCTGTGACATCTGTTAGTGACAACTGTTAATCTAAATGTGCAAGTAACCACACACTTCCCATATTTTCCATCCATATCATCAGCATGGTCACTTTGTTACTGACAGATATGTACAGTAACAAATATGTTATTTTATTCTATTGTTTTATTGTATTCTTTCCCCTATCTGTGTTTTACAGTTTACTTTCATAGCCTGTTTTATAGTCTATTTTTTCCAGCTTGCGTCAGAGATGTTTTATCTCATCTCATGTTGCATTTTAGATGTGTTAATAGGAAGGCATGTCGGTTTGATGTAAGGTATCATGTGAGGTGCTGAAACCTGTGCATCATAATTGTCTGCACAGTCAGAAAATGTTGAAAATTAAATTAGCTTTTAAAACTGTGTATAAAAGGAGACTTTAATCTAGTCGTATAATAGTATTTATGATCTGATGACACAGTGATGAGAGATAACTACACAAGTTCTGCAGTAGATTCTATTTTAGATTAAGAGAAAATAGTGATTACATGTTTTTTTCAACTGATTTCGCTTTGAAACAAACCTCTTACAAAGGCGACATCATCGTTAACCCACCATAAAAAAAAAAGACTGTCCTTTCCAACACATCCAGAAATGTCAATTAACAGCACTGTCCTTCATTTGAATATTTCTGATTATTATGCAGCTCCTGCTCTTACATATTCAAAACGGGGTTCTCAATCCAATTAAATGGGCAATGTGCTGTAAAGGCGTGGGCAAACATGATTGAAGGCAGAGCTTAGGATGACAAACAAGAGCAATCTGAGGGAGATGGAAAACCGCTTGCTGCGAAGTTAATGGAAGACTGTGTGATGATCACTGATGGAGCAATGGGTAGAGATGTGTGTGTGTGTGTGTGTGTGTGTGTGTGTGTGTGTGTGCATGTGTGTGAGACAGACAGAGAGAGATAAAGAGGCTAAAAAGGAAGTGTGGGTATAAGGGAATAAGAGAGCAATATGGAATTCTGGGCATAAGTTAGGAATAGGAAATAAGTCTTAGGTCATGTTGATGCAAATGCTTGCAGAGGCATGTCCATGTACTTACATACTTTGTGTGTGTGTGTCAACCTGTCCTTTGCTTGTACAACATTTGAAGCGGGGAAATGGGACTCATATGGACCATTTTCAATTTGAAATTTAGATACGCAAGCAACTCAGAGAGGTGGGCAGCAATTAAGGTAATAACATTTTATTTAAAACACACTTAACAAACAATTTAAAATCAGGGACAAAAAAAAGCAATTAAGGTAAGATTACGTTATCCAGAGAGGATGTTATTTGAAGGGAATGTATAATTGGCTTGTTCAAAAGAGCCAAGAGTCAGACGTGCCCTTTACTCGTGCAGTTAATGCATCGTCTATGTGAGAATGGGTTAGGAAACCATATGTATTCTTAGAAAATATATTTAAAAAAAGACAATGTGCAATAATCTTTGTGTGTCTATAACTATGTGCTTGTGCCTTCATCTGCCCTTGGTTCAAAACCTAATCAGTGTCTTTAAAATCCGTGCTCAGGAGCAGCCTGATGCTGTTCTGTCAGACTATCCTTCTGATGAATGCCTCGCCGTCCCACCGGCTCGCTAAATATGCGCAGTGAAATGAGCTGAAACACGGGCCTTAATTAAAAAGTGGAGACCCACGAAGATGTGATTAAAGCAACGTTCAGCGGATTATAGTGACTAAAGCGTCTCCGAAGGCATACAGAAAAGAGAAGGAGAGATGGGGAATGAGAGAGAGGAATGAGTGAGTGATTAAGGCGCCACATTCTGTCTTTTTCCTTTCATATTTTCTCTTCCTTTACATCATAATGCGTCATGCAGAACAGGCGCTTGTCTTTCACTGACATTCCCAGTTATGGCATCAGATCTCAGTTAAGGCTACTTTCTCCTATACTACAGGTTTAAGTCCCCATCACACCATAATCCCATTTAACTATGTAAATGTCACGCAGACTGTGGGTTGGATAAGGTTGATTTTTTTTTTTTTGTAGTGGTCGCTGTTATGAATGTCAGACAACAGTGAAATATGAATTTTGTGTTGCACTCAAGCTGCCTTGAGCAGTAAAAGCATTTCTGTAGTGCTGTAAGCTCTTCTGTAGGGTGATTAACAATGTATCATGTCCCTTTCATGGGAGTCAGCACTCAGACAGTAATGACTAAGGCCCTTTTATGGACACTGCTTTGTTAAGCACCATAATGATGCACTTATTAATAATGTATGGCTTATTATGGACAAATTCTCTCTTCTCTTCTCTTCTCTTCTCTTCTCTTCTCTTCTCTTCTCTTCTCTTCTCTTCTCTTCTCTTCTCTTCTCT
>JBAJHX010000036.1:6746236-6759828 GCA_037176925.1 Amniataba percoides | reverse complement strand
CTTCTCTTCTCTTCTCTTCTCTTCTCTTCTCTTCTCTTCTCTTCTCTTCTCTTCTCTTCTCTTCTCTTCTCTTCATCCATTATGCCATTTTTTGTTCTAAGTGTTGTGTGATTTATTTATTTATTTTTTTACATTTACAGGAATATAATTAAGACATAACAACACCCTCGTATGGAATAATTAATATACTTACACTTCTATAAGAATTGAGGACTTCTGTTGACTTTTGTGAAGAAAAAAAAAAAAACTTGAGTGAATGAAACTGCTAACTGCTTTCGATGCGCTATATGAAACTACTATCCAGCTATAAGGGCTCCCAACTTAAACAGATAAGATGATTCACCTTGTGAGTCACTAATTCTCTGTTTTCTGGCAAGGAGGAAAATAAATACTTGACATCTCTCCGGTGAAAGCTTAACAACACATACCCAACTCTTACTGTGTCAAAATAGCACTCAAGGCTTGTTTTTCTAATTCTCCCATTTCCATTTCCTTTGCCACCCCCTCTTCTTTTCTCTCCCACCCCACACCCAACTCTCCAGGATGACCTACAGTCTGTAAATACTGTCTGTTTGTTCCAACATCAGGTTTCTTAGTGTATGGATGTCAGTTCCCATACTAATCAAATCCGTTTTGCGTGGTATCAGCATGCTGAGTGGGAGACTGTTAGATAACGCAGAGATAGATAGACACTGCTCTCTGTAGATAATCTCTTTAACATCAGTATGATTAAAGGCTGCATCTCATATCCACAGATCCATGATTCAGTGGCTCTTTTATTGAATCTCTCCTGAATGAAATGGGTGTGGGATGAAAAGTGTGTGGAGATGATGATAGTACAGACTAGGAAGAGGACGGAAAGGAGTAAATGAATGAATTCTGGTTTATTAATAACTTCTGCAGACAGTCTTCCTTTTCTCTCCGTGTTTTTTTTACATGGAGGGCAAAGATATTAAATGAGAGAAAGGGAAAGATGAAGGAAGTTACAGAGGGGTCAGAGGGAGCTGGGAGGGGTGAAAAAAAACACAAATGTGTGAAAGAAAAGGAGGTCCAAGAAGCAAATAAACAACAGAAACATTGAATAAAATGAAATACAAAACTACAAGCCACACTGATATTAGATGGATAGGTAGGTTGATGAATGAAAGGCTATTTGTTCATCCCATAATTCTCTTTAAATGAGAGGAGAAGAAGACATTGAACAGGAAAAGATCATGGCTATTCATGCAGGTCAATTTCTGCCCGTCAGAGAAAGTGTTGTCATATGTTGCACTGTGCTGATAACACACACCCGTTACACACAAAGAGACACTGTGCACACACTGTAGGTGCCGTCTTTCTGCATCTGGCTTCCTAACTCATTCACACCCACATCACTGACACTATCCTTCACATGCACCCATTACCTGCCTCCCAACCCCCATATATATCTCCCACTGACACTAACTGATTAACAACCTCTGCAAGCCATCTTCACCTCTTCTTAGTCCCCCCCCCTCCCTCCATCCCCCTCTGTCACACTACACTGCCTGTCTCTTTTTAATATTTACACATGAATTCTGTTCCTCACCTTGCGGATAGATCCCACTTAAATAGACAGCGTGGCAGGTGAGTGGGACAACATCAGGGAGAGGACGCGATGATGACGTGAGACAAACTGCATGCATTGTTTGCAGTGGGAGATGCCTTAATGCCGGGGATGAACCACATGACAGTTTGACCGTGAAGTTTAAATCAGATGTAGTTTTAAATGTTTGCGCTGAGAGGCCAGGGCAGATTATCTTGTGCGTCGTGGGGGTTAAGGACCTAAATCTCTTGGTTCGCAAACTAGATTGACACAAGTCGAGAGGTTATGAATGAAATGGCCGTTTGACGTGAAGCTAAAATAAGATCAGCGACTGCCAAGCCGAGCTCAGTGAGAGAAAAGGAAAGAGAAAGAGGAGGCAAGAAAAGGGTTTCAGCCTCAGGTTTGTCTTGGCTTGTTGTCCCACATCCTGCCTTTGTGAGCCACTAGCAAACTGAGTAATGATGCCAGATGTTAGATTGACTAGTCTCTCCACAGTAATTATTAATATCATCCGTTTCTCTAAAAACACGTATGTTAAACCTGATTATTTATGTTGTTTTATCCACTTACTACCTGTAAGGATGATGTAGTTTTCAGTCCAGTTTGTATGTCTGCTAGTTAGCAAGATTTCTCCAAAACTAAATTACAGATATCAATAGAATTTGCCAAACATTAGACCATAGGTTAAATAAGTATTGGCTGCCTTTCTTTGCACATAGTGTAACCACCATGAAGTCAGTTGCAAAGCATGTTAAGGTTTTTTCTTTCTAACTCATAATTTAAAATGCTACATTTTATGGATTGCATAGTGTTTACAACAGTTTTTATTCCTAGAAAGTTATTCATTATAAGTCCCATGCAATTTCAACCAGTTTTAGATTACACGCTCATACCAGCAGTCCTGCAAAATATGGTGCTCGCTCTGCAACCAGCGCAGCCATAGTGGAGGCACAGCATGTGGTCTCTTTGGAGAATATATCCATCCATCCATCACTATCTAGTTATGTATTCATTTAAATTACATTTCCATACATCTTTCTCTGTCTATTTTTGCAAATCTTTTCAAACGACACTGCCACACTAACAAGGCGGTAGTATTAAACAGTATTAAGTCGCGATTACTCGCATGCACAATTTCACCAACAAAGTCAAAAGAGTTCATTAGCATTATTTTTTCTCACCGTGTGCTCGTGCGTCTTTTCACTCGCTGTCGGCACTGCAGGACTGCAGCTCACCGTAATAAAGCATTCATTAATTCCTTCATTAGACCTGTACTGTGGTGCTTGGCTGGCTCTTCACCTGACTTGCGCTGTCACCTGCACTGCTGTGAGAACATCCAGTGCTGAAAAGGTCAAGATGTCATCACTACTACAGAAGTGAGAGTTTGCAGCTGTAATGCACAGACGTAACTGTCACTGTCTGTCCTGGAAGCTTTGCAGTGTGACAGGGACTCTCTACTTGTCTCTGTGGGACTCTGTACCTGCAGGTGCTGTCCTCACTGCAGATTGAGACGATAGATGACACAGTGGCTCATCACACTGCCTGATAAATGATTCATCTTCGGCTGCTCCACTTGACAGACATGGCACAAGGAATTGTCTTCTTTTTGTTAAACCGCTGCACCCTCTTGTTGACTGTTAATGAGGGATAGTTAAGATTTAAAACGCTTCACAAACCAATCAAGAGAGTGTGGTTTTTGTACATTTTCCCCTTCACCAGTCTGGTTTAAGAATTGTTGTTCTTGAAGCTTCTCTTTCTCTCTGTTAGATTAAGCAACACGTGAAGTGTGTGAAGACACACAGTGATTGCTTTTAAATTAATTATTGCAGAGGCACTTGTCAACAGGAATCAACATCTTTTTGGTGTCTCAGACGTTGTTTTTCTGTGCTTGAATCTGCCCCCTGACCTCTGACCTTTATAGATACGTATTTTCTCCCAGCAGGAGATGGTATTTCTTTTGCATTACATTAATGCAGTGTCACATCGGAGTTTCTAATTGTCTAATCTCGATTCAAACGCAAATACATTCACCGCTGTTTGGTGAAAGCTGCACAGACAGACTTGTCTGCTGTTCAGGAATCCAGGAAAACATCTGCATTTCACATCCTGAGTCCCACAGTCCCAGTTTAATAAACCTTTCTCTGCACATTAAGGACTGCTATAAAGTTTAAAGCGGCACACAACTCAACAAGCTGGATTTTAACTCAGGATAAAGGCAAGTTTTGTTATCTCTCTCTTCTTGCTTACAGTACATATGCTCACACGTGGAGCACGCAATCTCAGGCCCGACTACTGTCCCCTTGCTGATTACCTCTGAAGTCAGCCTGGAGGTAGAAGAATAATGATCATAAAAATATCATCAGGAGAAAGAGAGAGGTTTCTATTTGATAAAAGACTTTAAGTGGTCATGCCAAGAATGTGCAAGGCAGAGACAATCAATCCATGCAAGCAAAGTAAGTCCAGGATAACTGAGCTCCCTGAGAAGCTTGGTGAGGTAGAAAATGTATTTTGTTTAAGTTTAAGAAAATGTGATGAGCGTGTACAAAATCGAAACAGTGGAGGTTAAACAGCCAGACTAAAAATACATTGAGGCAGGAAGTTAGCAGGGGCGTCGGCGCAGAGCGCAGTAAGAACACCACAGTTAGGTGAAACCACCTGATGAGGTGTCACACTCCTGCATGCACACACACACACACACACACACACACACACACACACACATACATACACAGCTGTGTGACATGCTGTCAGTGACTTTTTTTCTTATAATGGAAGCCTGTTTCCTCTTGATGATACTGTGACCTTGTTAAAACGCTGTGGCGCACAGAAGATGAGATTCTCTGAGATGCTGTAAAAATTAAAAGTATCAGGACATGTCAGTGTTTGAAAAAAAAGGTCACAGATGGAAAAAAGCACTGACCCATGAAACAGCCTGAAGTAAAAAAAAAAAAATGTTAGTCATTTTTCATTCCATTATATCACTAAAGATGTACAGTAAAGTACTAAATGACTATCTGTCATCTGTAGTATATGTTCCTCCATTGCTGCCTGGTGCTGTTCACACGTCCAAAGGTTACAATACGTAATATGATAAAGACACAATGTGCAAAGTTGTCTGGATTGTTAACTAGCTGTACTATGTAACTAAGCACGAGTTTATTTACCATTTGCGGGGCTGTCAGTTCCATCTATAATCATTTCATCCAGATTTTCATAATCAATTGTATATCAGGACATAGTCCATGATAAATCAACCCAGATTCACGCAGCTTCCATAAATCTACAAGATGGTGATGACGCCCTGTTTTGTACATTAGAAATTTTATTTTCCTTGAGTGCAATCGGTGGAGAGACAGATTTCTTATTAAGCTCTCCCTGTGTGCCTTTTTTCACCTCTTACATAGCGAGCAAAGTCTGGTTGGGAAAAGAGCAACATTATCTTCTCCTATAAAGGGCCCTCCAGATGTGTTGTGCAGTCTGGAAGACTCATCAGGCTGATGAGACTAAAACAGAGCAGCAAAAAATGGCGTAAAGAATAGAAATAGAATAGACACACAGAGACACAAACAAATAAAAAAAAACATGCAATATTGTATTCTTGTACACGTTGCTGTGGCCATAGCTTCTGTGTGCACATGGTGCTCAGCTATGACTTGAGATGATGAGGGGGGAAGAGGGTGTGAAATGACCAGGAGGGAAACTAGGATTGGAAAGGAGAGGAGGGGAGTGGAGAGCTTTCATGAGTAAAACTCCTCTTTCCTTCATACATCTCACCCTCCATCTCTCCATCTCTCTTATTTCACCCCAGCTGTCCCTCCTACCCTCCTTCATCCTTGCTTCCTGCCTAGCTGGCTGGCGGTACTATAAATAAATTGAGCTAGATGTATGATCAGAAATGAATTTATCTGCCTGACGCGCTCCCCGCGACAATTTCCAGGGCAATATGTAACTGTTTGAAGTCTGAGGCGGCGCGAGGTGGTGGCTAACACAATCTTATCAAACCAGAGAGGGCTGGCTGGAGAATCTAAGCAGGCCTCCCCGGTCTGTTGGATATTATTCACTCTGATGGCTTCAAGAGCTTTATCAGCGTGCCAGAAATACTGAGTAACTGAGTAAAGCCTGTTTCTGTATCTGTCTCTGCCTTTGCACACAGACGTTCTTACACTTAAACACGTAAATACACATGTTTGCATGTTTAAAGCTGTTTAAACACACACACACGAATGCAGACTCACAAAATCCCACACCCCCATGCATATACTTTTTATGTACCCGCTCGTCTATTTAGTATGCTACCACAGGCAGGCGTAGACAGAATTGGACTGGACATACAGACACAGTGCCTGTCAACCTCCTACAGCCACAGTCACACACACACATACTCACACACACACGCATTGGATTGGTCCCAGCGCCTGCCATCTGCGTGTGTTTGTATGTTGGCCTATTGTACCAGGGAATGTGTTATATAAATGTGTGAAAGTGAATGAATGGGTGTTGAAATGAGTCTTTTGATATTTGGAAAGTACAGAAGGTCAGGCTGTTACATGCTGTCAGGGCCAACGTTGTTTCTTTGAAGAAAGTTTAGACTGAAGTTTGTACTCAAAGTGCAATTTGGACTTAAATCACTGAGAGCTTTGAAAGCCAACATGTTTTTTTTTATTTTTTTATTTCTAAGTTCATTTTGATGTGAATTGTGCAGAGCTCGATTCAGACAGAAAAGGACTCTTACCTGTATAATACAGTCATTCTTGTTGGCTGGATGTTATTAGCACTTCCTTGAAAACACTTGGATCAAAAGTACTGGCAGAGGGAGGCTGACATATTCCGGTATGGTTTTGTTGGGTATTCAGAGGCTTTCAGTTGCAAGGCATCATGGAAAAAAAAGTGAAACCTGCAGAAATTAGAAATTAACAGATAGGATTTGTTAAAATATTGACTTCCTTCAAGGTAGTTCCTCCGTAATTCTTTACAAAATTGTTTTGAGATATATATTACACTACTTTATACAACTGTGGAGTATTTTTCAGTGGAGCTTAAGGTATGTAGGCTGTGAAAGCATTTGCAGTTCCATTTAAATCAAGCTTAAACAGGCAGCTTTAATGGTGAAGACATTTAAAGGTTTAGTGCAAGTATGCAGCGGGCGACCTTGTTACACTGAATCGTGTGTTCTGCTGAGTGCTCTTTGAATTTTCGGTGCTGGTGTGTGAAAAATGTAAAAAATGTGCCCCGCAGTGTATGTCACGAGAGCAACAATAGATTTTCTACAAATACAAGAGGACAAATATATATTGCAGAGAAAAGGTGGATATGTTTTTATATAACACTATAATTTAACATTAAGGTTAATCAAATTATCGCCTCTGAAGAAAATGTGTGTTCAACATTCAAAGGCTGCAAACACAAGCTTGTGTTTGACAGTTTAAAGTCTTGTGCAATTCTTTCAGTACATGAGAGTTCAGAGCACAGGTGCATTTTATAGTGATTCCTTTGGTCAAACCTCTGCGCATTTGTACTTGTGAGCACCCACAACAGGAAGCAGTTCTCTGTTCCTTAACATAGATATCCTCTGTGAACTCCTTCCTTTGTTGCAAGAGGTTTTAACTTGTACAAGAGAGGTGCATATTTTAGAAACTTGTGCCAGGGTATGAGACATAGAAGCGAAAGTCACACTTACTATATTGCTGCGGTCTGTGATCTGCAAAAATGTGTTGACACATTTGTACAGACTGTTACTGGTGATTAAATTGGTTTGATACATGCATAGTTTAGATTTTGTCTTTATTTTTACTGCATCTTCATCAGAATAGATGTCAGTAACGTTCACATTGACGGTGAAAAACATCATATATAATGTTGCTGTTTTTTGGATCTATAGTACATTTTGGTCACTTAAGGCACATTAGCAGAATTAAAAGTACAAAAGAAAAGGTAGAAATAAACTATAAATTTGCCTGGCATTGAACACATTGTACTGGGGCTGAACAGGTTCGCCAAACTGCTGGGAAAGTGAAAAGCAGAATGGACGAAATGGGAGGAAAGCCTGTACTGTGCTTGTTTAGACGATGTGAAGTTGCTTTACTTTGGACAAAGTGGTCACTGCAGACACAAGCACTCTGACTCTGTTTCTCCTGGCTGCAGACGATGGTTCACAGGGTATTTTTGTTGCCGTTTTTGGGTCAGTTTCTTGCATTTTTTTCTCTGCATGAATAATAATTTTTGGTGCTCAATAAATCTCCCTGTCATTTCTTGGTTTGATCTATTTGTGCAGCTGTAAACAATGCAAACGTCTGACATTTTGAAAGCTTGCTTCCTCCGGAGAAAAATCACTTCCTGGCCCCCATCTGCAATTGTCGCCACAGCAACGCAGTGACTCAAATGCAAACAACCTGTTAAAAAAGTACAGCTTGCTTTTGCTGTTTTTTTTGCTTTTTTTTTTTTAATAGTTGCAAGCCAAGGACAAAATCAGGCACAGCCATAGCCTTACTGTGATTCTGGAAAAAAAAAAACAACAGCAGAAAAATGGAAAAGCAAAGGGCACCTACTCTGGCTCTCAATGAGTTGAGAGGCTATTCCAAAATAACACGCCGGACACAGGGAAAAGTGAAATCATGTGCAGTACCACCAGCTTTGTCTGGATGATAGTCAGTTCAAGGCTTATTTTTGGATGAGTTGGGGGACAGTTTGACAATCTGTGTCAATCGATGGGACTAGCATCCCAAAAATAAGCACTAACTACAGGGAGTCCATTGGTCCTGCTGAGCGTCTGAGCATTTGTTTGCAGTAGGTTATGTTTGTTTTTTAGCATCAATGTTATATTTTGGCCTCTCAATTCATCCTATTGAACAAGTAAAAAGAGAGAGAGAAAAAAGAGATTTTTTTTAGCATAAGCAGCATGCAAAATGCTATTTAAAACAACTGGAAAAAGACGCCTCTAACTGCAAAAAATGCCAACTCTCTGATCAGGGCCTTAATGTACTGGACCAAATGACCCAATTCTTCACCTGCACAGCACTGACTGCTGCAGCACATACAGAATCTAAAAAGAAAAAGAATTTAAATAGGCTCTTGAGGCCACTTGTGTTTTAAAATACATAAATGAATAGGTCATGGTGAAAAGCCTCAAATGATCACTTTAATATATTTCTCAGCTGTACTTCATCTATCTGTTTTTTATACAAGAGTGAACTCTGCCCTGGGAAGTAATGTTGTCAAAGCAGTCTTTTGAATGCATTTATTCCAATATGAAGTTGTTTTATATATTTTAATCATACAGCAGATGAAGCCAGTCATCAGAAGGCATCTTTTATATTTGGAAAAAGAAGTCCCTTGCTACATTTTCAGGGTCAGATATTTTCTTTGAAAGAAGCCATACTAGAAGCATTACGATGAACTCTGTCCTCTATTTTTTTTCCTTGCCCTGTGGAAGAAATATAGGCCTCGAATATGCAGTGGACTAATGTAGTATTAACACACACTACAAATGCTGGATGAAGGAATAAAGGTTTCTTGTAAATCCTAACATGTCTTTGACCTCCTTGTTGGGTCCATTTATTTCTGCAGGGAAGATGAAACAGGTTTTTATGCCTATCTATCATGGCCATGTGTTTGTGTGATTTCACCCATAAAAATCCATATATTTGGTTCAGGCAGGGCAAAACATGTGGAATGAGAGACATGAACATTTTGCTTCACTTAATGTTTTTTGAAATACAGACAAGCTTTCAAAAGCCAATCTGCCACATACAGTTATAAAGAATTTCAGTGGTTAACAGTAAAAATATGACAGACATTATGGATGTGCTTAAAAAACATTACAATATATGTTCACTTACAAACTCTTCAAAAATCTCAGTGTATAAAATTCTGAATAATAATCATGTCTGTCTTTTTGGTTGATAATGAACTTTAATCAATACATCTCTTAGTCATTGGGTAAATTTATTGATTTTTCCTACCTACCTGCCAGGCCTGCCCCATTCGATCACACCTTTTATTCTTGTGTTCCTAACAGAACTTTACCAAGGACAATTTAAATGGCTCATTCTAGGGCACTGAAGGGAAGAGGTGAAGTTGTCTTTCATTCCCCTGTTAAGGTTTCTAATATTTCAGGGAGATTTGACATGACCTTCATTCCTTAGTTCATTTCACCACACCATTTTGTGGAGTGGATGGCAGCACGAGCTCTCATCCTGCAAATGGCACACTTGCAACAACTTGTCACCGCACTCAACACTTTGTGATAAATCTCAGCGAGGTTACAGGGCTGCAGACGCTGACGGCCCACCCACACGAGTGTCAGGATGTCTTCATGCTAAGTGACGTATTGTCATCTCCCAGATCAGTCGGTGCAAAGTGTCACTGTTGAGTGGTGTAGTTGTTTCCGTCTGTCCTGTATTGCTCCTTTCTCACAGTGGACAATCGTTACGAGTTATGTCCTATCGATATGAGATGATGCTTTGGTGTTTTTGCATATCCCAGAGATCACACAACACAAATGATGACTTTTCTTCTGAATGCACATATTTATATGAGAAAGGTCACATAAGCACTTTAATAATGATTCATCCAAAAGCTAACTAACAGTATAATTCTTCTTGGGTTCCTGCCTTTTGATTTCCCTTTGGAATGACTGCCTCAGAAAGACACACAGGCAAAAAGGCTGCTATGACCACAGACATGAATAATGCACAAAAACACACACATATATGTAGGCACAAGTGTACACACAAGTACAATATTCATGCAGACAGATGGACACTATCATTCTCCATCACACACACACACACACACACACACACACACCAATGCACACACACACACACGTGCACGCACACACCAGTGGAGGGCTTATTTTAGGTTATTATGGGATATTAGTTTGGCTTGGGAAATGACAGGGCTTTGCACGGATGCTGCCGTTGCATAGCAACCAAGGTAATTTTCAGCTAGCTAGCAGTGCTTCATTTTAGGTGATAGAAATGTTTTTTTTTAATAAAACAGGAGGAGTGGAGATATTTTTGTCTGCCAGCCGTGGAGAAAAGAAATGGGGAAGGAAAAAACAAGCACATGGAGGACAATTTAACAATAGTCTGTTGATTTTGTTAATCCGGTAGTTTGGCTTGAACTTGTCCAGAGTAATTAACTTACCTTAGTAAAATAAACAGATATTCAAAATACAGTTTTGACATATAATTTAGTATCATTACAGTGGATGAGACAAATTATTCTAAGTAAGAGACCTTTCCAGCCGGGGGTTGAGTGTGTCCACCTACATACACTTAAGTTATGTTCACTGAACACATACACAAAAAACCCAGAATAATTTATTTAAACATGTGTCCTCCATTTTCCTTCAAGACCCACAAAGAGTTGAGAATTTTTAGGAGTAACACATGTTCCCAATATTTTTTTTCCCCCCTTACAAAATAAAATGTTCCTGAAATACTGGTGGTTTCATAAATCTACCTCAGTAGCTAAACTGAGTTCGGCTTAGCAAAGTTTTCACCGCCTTTTACATTTCGGTGATTAAAAACAAGAAGACAATATGAATTAGCATCCCAAATGTCATACTACTAGATACTCACTGGGTGGAGGGGAAAATGGAGATAGGGAATTAAAAACAGAAGTAGAAAGGGAAAAACTGCATGATACAGAAACAGAACGCGTCTAAGGAGAGAGAGAGAGCTACTGTAAAACATGGTGCTGTAGTGGCAGATAAGTGTTTTTCTGGTGGGGCAGATTAAAAGACTACAATTTCCCGATGAATATATTAACATTTTATGAGGTGAATCTGGGACTGGCAATCTCTCCCCTTGCATAAATAATGAGCTGGTTTAATATGACTGCCTGGTTGGGAGTCTCTCCTGACATGTGTGAAATTGAATGGGATGTTATGTGTGTGTGTATGTGTGTGCATGTATTTGCAGGATGTGTGTAAATGGGAGGAACAATGTGTGTGTTCAGCGGAGGGGGCAGAAGGGCTGTGTGTGCTGGGGTGTTGGCTGGTGGTGCGTGCTTGTGTGTCTGCATGTGGATGTGGGTTTGGCGTTGGCTGCTGATGTGTGTGTGTGTGTGTGTGTGTGTGTGTAGGCAGGATGCTAATGACTGAGTCACTGGCAGAGCACCAGGACTTTACACACATATACATACACACGTACACAGGGGCACACAAGCACCTTGTTGATATGTGCAATTAAAAGCTTTTCAGCTGCAAATTAGACTGTACAAAGCTTTCCAGATTGTATTTGCATGAATGTTTAAAGAAGTGCACCGGCATTACACTAACTAACATTTAGACTTTCTTGTGTCTAGTGATGCAATCCATAATATTGCAGTCAGTAAATGAAAATGCATGTAAACCAATAATTTCTGACCATGCAGAGTCATATCTAGAGTCTGAACTTCTCTGTACAAATTTATTTCTGTGTTCTTTCACACTATTACAAACCATTTCTCCTTCAGGCCCCCTTTTGATAAATAATACTGCAAAGATGAAGATATTCTTGAAAGAAATAACACAAGTTTACATCAGTGTGCGGCCTGAACTGGAATGCCAGAGTAGCAATGCATCATCAGAGATTTAAACAGAATTAATTTGCCCGTTTAGCACAGATTAATTGAAATTACTGATGTAAAACCTGCAGCCCAAGTTCCCAACCAAAACTTTAAAATTAAAGATCGTCTCCTAAGCAACAATGAGAAAACGGTCTTTGGAAAAGAAATCTGCACTCACTCATGTTCGCTACACCGTTTGCAAAATTGTGATTAGTTGTAATGTATGTAATTACTGAGAAAACATTTATGCAGCTTTTCTTGATGTAATGCATTAAAAAAGATGTACTTTCCTTGAGTTTCATGGTTTGTTGGTGTGTCTGTGGCTGTGCTTGGGCATCTCTATTTCACCGCTCTCTCCCTTATATTTTCTTTGGTAGGAGTTGTTGCTGCTGTTCTCATATTTCGTGCCGCACAAGCACAGCAGTTAATGACACTGAGGCAGCGATGGATGAAAACATGCTGCAAGTGAAAAGCAAAAAGGCGGCAACATAACATGACACTGAAAAGCAATAAGATGTTACAAATGGATGTTTTTTAACTGGACCCATTGAATGGAGGCTGTTAGTTCAAGGATAACAACTATATGATGTTAAGGGTTACGTGCAAGTAGTGCCAAACAAACACAACAATGTGTTAAAGTAGATGGCAGCGCTGGATGAAAAAAAAGGGGAGAAGAAAATTAAAAGCTTAGCATCTGTCTTAAAAGGCTAAAAAAGAAGAAACGTTTTTTTGAGGGTTTTTCACATGGATACTTCTCAAAGAGATACGTTTTCTTCAGGTAAATATGCTGTAGGCCAAAAGGTAAAACCAGGCTGAATCAGATATAAATTTTTTTTTTTTCACGAGGAAGATAAAAATGCTATTTATTAACAGTCTACGGCGAGGAAATTACTTTAGCTTACTTCACGTCTATTGACTGACTTCTGCTTCCTTATAATATTCTGAAATGAAAATCTGAATTGAAATCGAATTCAATAGAAGACAACTTTCCCGGCCTTGTAAAACCTATAAGCGCAGTTACAGTATTTGTTATTAATTTATTTTTGTGATGAATATAGTAATTGAGATATCCAAGGTAGCATGCAATAGACTCTGCAGAGAAAAGCTGCTAAAATAACTGGTAAATAAGTTTTGTGAAATGTATAATCACATATTTTCTCACTTAATGTGCTTTGCAATTGAAGAAAAGCGGATTTTTAAAAGCTTGTGATTGAAGTGAGATTCCATGTCTTTACAATACAGCTGAATTGAACCAACAAAAAAAAAAATTGAGGTAGCAATAAATAGTTTCTTTCTTCTGACAACCTCTTTCTGTGTCCACATATTTGTAGTCCTCCTTCATTCCCATCTCCCGTCTTTGTCCCTCTTCTCTTTCTCAGCCTTCTCTCCCTCTCGCTCTCTTAGTGGGAGTCTAATGAAAGACTGAAAGACAAAGAAAATGTGTAAAGGTCGAGGAAGGATCACAGACTTT
>JBAJHX010000036.1:6692943-6713357 GCA_037176925.1 Amniataba percoides | reverse complement strand
AGTCAGCCAAGGGCCCTCCAGCATAGCTGACAAGCATGTCTGTCTGTCTACGGGATATGCGTGTGCGTTTATGTGTGTGTGTGTGTGTGTGTGTGTGTGTGTGTGTGTGCATGTGTGTGCGCATGTGGCTGAAAATCAGCGCATGAAATTAAAACACATGACATGGTATCCCTGCAGTAAGATCAGACACAACATCAGACACTACATCAACAAATCTATCTTTTATTTTAAAAAATGTTTCTTGTCTTGGTCAGACTGTGTAACAATAAAACATCCTCAACAA
Source organism: Amniataba percoides (assembly GCA_037176925.1). Lineage (NCBI taxonomy): Eukaryota > Metazoa > Chordata > Actinopteri > Centrarchiformes > Terapontidae > Amniataba > Amniataba percoides. Next base: position 6,713,074 of record JBAJHX010000036.1, on the reverse strand, counting down.
ATATAAGACTATTTTGATAGCTCCAAAGAATCTTCAGCATATGTGCATATGTATGACTTTCTCGAAGAAACACTTCAGGTCTATTCTGCTGAATAATAGCATATTTAGTTGTGTGAAATTAGTATCACTATGCGAGGCCATTAAGTATGTAAACAGCAGTGGTTATTTCAGTTCATAGTGGTATGCAAGTTTTAATGTTGTAATTGGATGCAAAATTACTTGAAGATAGCAAGACTTTAAGCACTGTACTTTAATACAGTTTTAATTATTTCCACTATACTGTGTAATGTATGTAGCAAGTCATTTCAGGCAGTTCATTATTTTGTGTATCTATTGCACAGAGTGCAGTATGTAGCCAAGTGCCTCTTCGGCATCATTTAAACGAGCACCCTTGTGCATGTCAAATTAGTTTAATTGTCTGTGTATAATGAGTAGGTAAGCAGCAAGATGTTTAGCAAGATGTATTTCATGAAAATGTAATGTTAAAATTAGGTTAACTTTATTTACCATATACAACATTATGTACAGGAATTAGCCTTGAGCATTGATTCACTGCAAGAGGAGAGGAGATAAACTGTAATGTTGTCCATTAAGCATTCAGTAGCTATGTGCAAAAAGCAGCAGTGCTGCTGTTACAGTTGCAGTTACAGAGGGAACACAGTGAGTGTGCACTATTGCATTAATCCATAACTGATTTTATGAAGCTACTAAGCCAGCACCACACCAATATGCAGACATATGCATTTTACCAGAGCTTAATTGGCTGTGTGCAACTACTGACTTTACACTCGGTGTAAACACAGTCCCCAATTCAGCTGGCAGTCCTATGCATTTTGTAAAACCCAGTTTCTTATTACTTTATTTCTTAACACCCTGATGATAAATATGTTTCATGCAAAGAGATGAAATTGTCAGTGTGTGGTATAATCTTGCAAATTTCCAAACAGCTCCAGCACTTCTGTGTGTGTGTGTGTGTGTGTGTTTTAAGCTCCTCTAAGCTGTACGTAGCCTGTTCAGTGTGCAGTCTCATGCCTGGCTCAGCTGACTCCTCGGTGGGAGATATGCAGGCAGCAGCCAGGGCAGAGCAGAGCGGAGCAGAACAGGCTGACTGCTGGAATCAGTGGCCCAGTAAAAACACAGCAGGGAGGATAAGAGCTCTGCCGGAGGGGGGTGAGAGAGGTATGACTGTATCTCGATGTCTGCCTGTCTGTATATGTAGCTGCTGTGCTCTCAGCCCAGAGGGGGTGGATGGTGCAGTGGTGGTGGTGGTGGGAATATAACTATTTCTCCCATCTCTCTTTTATGCATTAATAAACTTACTGCCTCTCTTTTTTTGTGCTAAGGCCACATGTTTCTGTTGTTTTTTGACTTACACAGGTTTCCTTATGAGCACCAGAATCCCTTTTTCATTATTTATTTTTTGTCTAGCATATGAATGGAGGACGCAGTGGTGCAGGTGTCTGTTATCTTTGGTTTTCTAGTCTCTACCTGACTGCCTCAGTCTCTGCATCTGAGTCGTTCCCATCGGCCTTCACTGATGCAGACAGAAACATCACGCACTCTGCAACAAACACACAGACGAGTTCCTGTTTGTTTGTCTGGTTTGTTTTCGGGACCCAGGTAGCCGTGGGTGGGAGTGGTACTTCCTGCTTGTCTGTCTGCTGATGCGTCTGCCAAGAGATGGAGGAACTACCTGTCTGTCTGTTGGAAGAGAGTGCAGAATAACAGGAAGGGCCACACAGACTACATATTTATCACCTTGAAAACGTGTGCGCGCGTCTGTCTAATGACTGGCACTGTGTGTATTTGCATATGCATGGCTGTTGTCTGTCGGGTTCAGTTCTTCCTACGGGGCATAACAATATTACAGTCAGGACAAAGAGGTTGACTTACGACTGGCAGAGGGGAGGCACAGTTGTGACTTTTTCTCTGCCTCTGCTTGTCTCTCTTGTCCGCTCTACTTTGCTCCCTCACTCACCCCACCCAACACACACACATGCGCAAGCAAAATGCCACCACCTCTGCATTGACTGTCTTGCTAAAATGCATGGTGCTTGCTAAACACCACATGAAAGTAGTATGACCACACTTGTAATAAAGTGTGAGACATTTTCTATGTCACTTTTTTAAAAATAAAAACTAAAAGTCCTCAATTTAACCAAACATTAGACTACAATCAACTTTCTGTTAGTTGCAGCAGGTGTATAGTATTGATAGAAATAACCATACTAATATTAGAACTAATAAAGTGAATTTTGAAACAGGTTTTCATGCATGTGGATTTAAATAATAACTCAAGTTATTAAGTAATTATGTAATATTGATGTTATGTGTAAAAGCACAAAAAAGAAACTGTGAATCTGCAATAGATTTTCCCTAAACCTCACAGGCCTACACTGCCTCCAGTTTAAGAGCTTTCACCTTGAGGTGGCTGCTTATCATCACTGTTTGTATTGACAGTGCCACTGTGTGCATTACAAAACAATGAGACCTTTTTTTTTGTTTCCCACCCCCTTTTGTCTCTTCCTTTGTTCCCCTGCTGCTGCTGTCCAGACACAATGGTAGTCTCCAGGCGCTGCATCCAGGAAAGTTTTTGTCAGCCAGCCCCTGCCATGTGCATGCACAGGAGGAGCTGAGGATAAAGAGGAGAAATAATGAAGCAAAAGGCTGTTTTGGTGCGACAGTTTTAAGTGTTACTGAGTGGTCACGAGGATGAGAGAGAGAGAGAAAGAGAGAGAGAGAAAGAGAGTATTCAAAGGGGAAAACCTGCAAGAGACCAGAGGGTGGCAAACAAAGAGGCTTCAGTGAGTAAACAAACACATGGCAGACAAATAAAAATAATTCATAATAATAATAAAAATAACATGCAATTAAATAAAAGAAAGAGGCTGCACATCCCAGGACATTTATATGTTGCTGAATTGTTTGGAAGAGTAAAGTTGGTGAGCTTTAATAAATGAACAAATAAATAAATAAACAAATCCAATCTTGAAACCAGAAAGAAAATCATCCACCCTCGCTCCCTCCTGGAGATCACACACATCCACAGTCCGTCCGCACACTGTTGTGCTCATAGTTGTTTGACTTTGGGAGGGCGGGACTCTTTGGAGAGCGAAATGAACTAGGCGCGGCCAAAAGGAGCCCCATCCATCTATCACACGTGTAGACAAAGGGGGGACTCCACAACACAAAGCTGAGACGTGCCCTCTCAAACTTTTTCCCCCCTCTCCTCCCCTCCCTCTTTATTATTATTTTTTTCCCATTTCTCCAGCAGGACGCACGGCGCCGCGCAGAGCCGTCCGGCCGCAGGTGAGTCCGCACGCTGCGATTTTTACGCGTTTGTTTTCCAGCCTGAAGTTGCTGCTGTAAGTTGGTGCGTCAGCGCTCAAACTTGAGCACAAAGCAGGAGAGACGCGGTGGGGGGAGAGAGGCATAGAGAAAGAGAGAGGAGAGAGAGAGAGAGAGGGAGAGAGAGAGAGAGCGAGAGGAGCGGTCCCCCTTTTCCTTTGTCTGATGCGGGGCGCTTTGGGGAGAGAACTTGAGGGGATGCTGAGGCACGCATCTCCACGAAGCCCGAGAAAAAGTCCACATGTGATACTTAGACTGAATTGACAGTGAGCGTTAGTGGAGGTGAGATGGAGTTTGTGCTGTTTTTTTCTTTCTTTTTTTTGTCTCTTGGGGATGTTGCGACGCGCAAGACAAAGCAACTGCCTGTCAGAAGTTTGCGGAGAAAGGGAGCTTTTACGCGCGATGGAACAAAAGACAAAGTAACGAGTTTTTAGTTCATAAGTAGTTTGCAAATAGTTCCCCCCTCCTTCTTTGTGCAGCAGTTTTGTGTCAGTGAGCGTCCGTGGTCTTGCGAAGTTGCCAGTGCACTGTGGGAATTCAGAACAATGCAATCAGGTGTAAAGTCTCCAAGAAACAAAGTAGTGGCACCGAATTGGACTTGTTGCACGACCGAGGGGGGATGTTTGGGTGGGAAAAAGGGTGCGATCGAAGTAGGTCCGTCTCGAAAATCACCAAGAAACTTGTTGTAGTTTATTGGAGACAGAGCAACAGGTATAAGTCGCTGCAGCTTCTTTGTTACAGTAAAGGCTCCTTTGTTCTCTGTCCATACAAAGAAAAGCAGCAGAAAGGAGCGCAAATCCGCCAGAAAACAACTTTGAGGAGCGCTTCAAATCATTTCCACGGGATAAAGAGCATTTTGAAAGCATCTGTTTTATCACCAAAGTGTTGAATAAGCTTTTATTTGCCCTTTTTTCCTCCCACCTCTAAATATATACAACCCGCCGGATCAGGTCAGGATAAAGAGTTACTAACTTGAGGTGTATTAGAGAGTTAGATTTGATTTTTTTTATCAGGTCTTTAAAGCAGAACAAATAGTTTGCAGTTTGATTTTTACAAACTTTATTCATCTTGTGAAGGTGTGGCCAAACTACTTGTTTGAATTTGCTGCATTCCACTGTACAGTCGCCCTACCCTTAAACTTTTTATCAGGCAGCACAGAAGAGGATTTGCATAAGATTTATCTGTCATATTAAGAAAAATTAATGTATAATATTTGGGTTTTGATATGTTCATTTTTTCCAACTTTTTCCAACTAATTTCAAACTCACACAGCAACTTTAATACAATGCAATCTAAACCTAAAGTGTTAGTTTGTAAGATGCTATTTATTGTGCAATGTGTCTTTTAATTATTTTCTATTATTTTAGCAGTGTTAAGCAATGAGCACATTTTCTTTTTGCATTAACATAAAGTTTTAACACTGCTTTCTTTTTTTTCCCCTGATTCCTCTGATCTGTCCTTAGGTGGATTTTAACACCAGATTAACCAGCAAGGCGCTTTCTCCTGTGGGAGGTTAAGGAAATAAAAATATGTGGAAATCACATGGAAGATGCACAGAGTCACCTATCAAGCTGCTTTCCAGACGCAAAGGAGGATTAAGAGACTGTGCAGTTTTCCCTCGGAGAAGGTGAGGACTCATCTCATGAGGATTTAAACTTCAGCAGCAGCAGTGCCAGTTGGGGTGTGTTTCAGGCACCCTTGGAAATCTAAAACTCATGGAGACACTTTGAGGATTATAAAACTGTGTACTGTGTCTCTCCACAAGACACATCCCGGCCCAAAGTCACTGGGATAGTAGGATATTGCATTTATGATCCTCCTCGGCCCTCCGCATGGGTAGGTGATATTACTTTATACTGGGACATGGCACTTCTCCAACCTCTTGTTCATTGGGCTGGTCCACTTGGAAGCACACGCACACACACTGCCATGCCCCAAAACACACACACACACACACACACACACAGGTCACGCCTAATATTAATTTAAATACAAGAAAAAAATTAAGATAAACTGAAACACAACTTTTAAAAAATATCAACCTCAAATATCTTTTTCCTCTAACCTTCTGTGGTTTGGAAACAAACACAGTATGATTAAGTCATCCACCAGCTCATCACACCATGCCCATCACAAGTGTTCACTCCCCAGAAAGGAAGTCAGTACAATCAGTTTGGGTGACAATTGGGAATTTTAAAAGTGTTTATAGCAGCAGAAATGCGGCCAGAGCCTGAGGTCTCGTAACTGGGCGCCACGACGTGCAGAGTGGATTTTCACACGTCCCATGTGCTTAAATACACAGTTAAAACCACATTTGGCCAAAAAGGTGCTGAAAGCACAGACAACCATGGACAACATTCGAAATGTTTGGGACTACATGACCATGAGAGGAGTCACTGAATGTGTATATTATAAAAATTAAGTAATTATCAGTAGATTGATTAATCATTAATCAAATGCATATTCCTTGGTAATGGTGCTGATTTTGACGAACAACATCATTGCATACATTCTCCTGAATCATTAGATGTTGTACGCAACTTTGTTCAACTTTGTGTTGTTTGTTAAGTTACTGTTTCAGCAGACATGGCTCATCCATTGGAGTCCATTGAATTAATTTGTTCAGAATCAGTTGTTCTGTGCTACAGTTGCTTCGGGATGTTCTGTGATGTCAGTGTTTGATGTATTAATGTACTGCAGTAACATGAACTGCCATCTGATCTTTAGTAGTTGCAGCTCGTTCGGTGGACCTCAGGCAGAAAAATGATTTCTTAGATCCTTTAGGATTCTGAGGGGGCTGAACAGGAGAGAGGAAGCTTTACAGTGAGGAGGCTGCATTTATATTCTGCCTGTTTTTATGCAACATTTAATTTAGGCAAGCCCGTGACATCTTGTACAAAAGGTCAAGAGAGACACAAGCAGCTCTCTTCACCTGTGCCCATTCTATATGTGAGCACGAGGAGGACGGCGAGCCAGTCTCACTCCTTATCAATGATGTCATTGAGAGCCAATGAGAGCTTGCAGTGGCACTTGTCAGCATCCAGGCTCCACCTCCAGCCTCTGTGCATGGCAGCCCACATGGTCTGCAGCATCACATTTTCACCATGCGCTACTCTGCTGCAGAGAGAGAGAGAGAGAGGGGAGAGAGAGAGGGAGGCAGAAAATACAGAGATGTTGCTTCTGGCTGTGTGCTCTGATGTTAATCTACCATGTCCTCTCAGAAATAGCTTGTTTATCACCGTAAGCATAAGCAAGGAACAACTTGAGGAGTGAGGAGAGATGACATTTTTTTTTTTTGTTTACATCACTGATTCACCAAAAATACATCAGCCCATGAAACATTAGATTTTAAATGAGAATGTGGGGAAACAACAGCCACGCTAATGAAGATAAATGATTGAAATGGTGAGCTCAGCCAACTTTTCATGCAGCGGTAAATTAATTTATGCTTTCATCGGCTAAATGTTTGAAAATTAATGATTAAAAGATTACCTCGACTATTACCTTAATCCAGCTCAAAACATCACGTTCTCGGGGGGTAAAAAACAACGTGAGGACACCTGGAGGCATCTGTGTCAGTTTCACAACAATTTTGCTTAGTTAACAGCCTCGCTTTAAGACTCGGGGAAAATGGCATTTACCCGCCTCCTGCTGCTCTCGTGGGTCACAGCCTGTAAATGACTGGATCAGCGGGAATGTGGGTCAGTCGGCGCTGCGACACACAGGTGGGACAGATGTAGGTCAGAGGTAGAGTACGGGTGCTGATGAGTCACGCGTCTACGGTAAGCGAGGACAGAGGACGCAAGGGAGGGAGAGAGAGAAAGGGCACATCTCATCTTGACCATCACGCAGGGCTCCTTACCTTAATTTCCGCTTGAGCTGCTCTTGAATTTCACCCTTCTTTGCTTTATAGTTACACGTGTAATTGTGTATGTTATACTGTGATATGGAATTGAATAATGTCTGCATGGTTAAGCACATATTTCTTTTTTTTTTTTATTAATTTCAATTTCAAGCATGGTAGCTTTCTGCAAAAATAACAATGTGTAACTTGGACTTTTTCGTTGAAGGTGTAAGTGGATTTGATGCTCTGCAGATTAGGTCCTGCCTCTAACATTTGGAGCTCCTCAACTATCCTGACCTACTCGTTACCTATGATACTGCGGATTACGAGCGTGCAGACTCAATCCAGTACCCGGTTAATGAACTTGTGGTTAAAACAGAAACATCAGGTTTAGCATAACTAATCATTGTGACAGGCCCAGCACTGAGCTCTTAATAGGCGTCGCACAGGCATGGTCTCTGCGACAATACGGTATGCTCCACTGTGTGTAGCTTAATTACATTGCTTATCTGTAATGCTATTATCAAGTACAGTGCAGTTTTCATTACATTTGCCATTTGGTGGATGCTTTATGAGAGCGTGCTGAGTTTTTTTTTTTTTTTGCCTGCATAGACACCCCAGTGGGAGTTGAGCTTCTAAACCTAATCCACTGAGTTACATGGGACAACATTAGCACAGCAATCTGTGGCATCTTCCAGCTCTCAAGTCTCAATATCTCTCTAAGCTGGAATGCTCATTAAAATGGCCAATGCTTTGACACCATCTCTCTTGCCCTCTCCGCAGCATATGCACAACTAAATCTGTGCCACCATAATCTCTCATGCATCTGTATTTACTGTCACACAAATGTAAAGTCCTTCATTCTGTTTCTGGTAAAGTGTGATTAGGACCACAAAGGACAGTACAGTGGTGGAGCAAAGCAGGGCATTAACACCCAATCCTGCAGACATCAACTCATTTTACTTTGCGTTATTCGTTTCTAGTTTTGTTTCTGCATTGCACTGCGTGTCTGTGAGCTGGCCTGATGTTATGCAAAATGCATTAGACTAGAATACAACGTTAGGCCGAGAATAACTAATCACCACCGTAAGCCTAATTCTCTCAGACATCCTGTGGTCAGCCTCAGGAAAGCTATCAGGTCTAGTTTTGCCATCTACTGCATGTAGCTTGTGGGCATTACAGCTTGTAGTCCCTCAGAGAAATCACTATAATGCATTTACGCGTACATTAGGTGCATTTTCTGGTTCATCGACTGACAAAACGATAACAAATACCTGTTACGGTCCCATCTGTTTTTGCAACATTTGATGCTGACACATGAAACATTGCTTACACACTACAGTATTTATTTACATTGCACTTTATTTTATTCACGTTCGTACTATTTTTGCACTCTGAAATGTAGTGTTTGATACAAGCACTGACAGATGGACAAATCAATTTTGAGCTGAATCTTCAAAGTGGAGCAGCCGCTCAAACAGATTTCAAATGTGTTATGAACTACGGATCTGTACAAAAGGGACTGAATTGATAGAAATGTGCAAAAAAAAAAATGGCTGCAATGAGATTTTTGTTACATTTCCCCTACTAGCTGAATTTGGGTTGATGCTCCCTTTGTGCATTTCAGTGAGTCATACAGGACACTACACTGCGGGTACAGTACAGTAAATTACAGTGCACTAAAACATTAGGCCCACCATTACTAATCGTGACGACAGTCCTAATTCTCCGAGCTACAGGCATTCCATGGTCATCCTGTTGCAAACTATCAGAGCTTAGTTTTACCACTCGGCGCCTGTAGCCGCGAGATAAGTTAACGTGCTCTGCTGGCATGCTAATACATACCCGCACTGGGGGACAAGAATAAATTATTTCTTTATGACTGCGCACAAGGCGGAGTGTTTGAAGGAGGGGAGGGAGAGATAGAGGGGGAACGTAGGGAGCTGAGGCACGGAAAAGAGACGCGGGGTAAATGATGGGCTGGGAAAGAAGAAGGGAGACAGAATGAGAGAAGTGAGACAGAAGTGGGGAAAGTGAGAAAAGGACAAGAATAAGACATATAGTCTGCTTTATCATGCTCTTTATATCCATCCCTCCTCAATTTACAGCCATTCTCTCACCATGACAGAGTCAGGTAGTCGTTTTCTTTCTGACTGTGACTGAGTTTACGGAAGTCCTCCAGAGCTTCTTCGTTTTTTGGAGTTCATAAGACTGTTACCTGAAAGGCTTTTCCAAGATAGGAAACATTTGAATGAGCTATGAGCACAGGAACAACTCAAGGTTTGCTTTGGGAAATAATAGCAGTGCAGATATATATTTTTTTAACTTGCTTTGACCTGAAAACCATTCAGCCTGCATCCACCATCGCATGACCTTTTAAAGGGATTTTGTCCTAGTTTGAAACATCCAAATCATGCAATGAGAATTAGCTGCGGGATCATGTTAAATAATGACCGAAATAAAGTTTAAAAAAAAACATTTTCTATTGCTTTTGGGAGTCTAAAAGCAATGATTTTGACCTCTGAGGGACAATGAGCACACGGCTTTGTGAGAAAAACTGCAATTTCTTTCTATTCTGTGTTTGGATTTAAGCGTTAATGTCTTGTTTTGTGCACAGCCTTTCTGCCTGCTGCACATTTGCCCTTTGGGATTTCAGTGAAGTCAGAACCAAAGTGCAGACAATAGCATGACAAATCAGTCGGAAAACACATAAAGGTAAGCACCAAATCAAAATTCACTGGATGAGAGCTCACACGGTGCGTTGCGCAGCAGGTCTAACTGCCCCTGAAGATATTGCTTTCTACTCCTCCCTCATCCTTGCCCAGGTATAGATATAGGGACACAATTTCCAATGAGAGATTTAGCCAGTTGTCTGTCTATTACAGGTCAACTTATTACCTCCATAAATGCGCAGCATGTTGCCGTCTGGGGTTGGACTGATAATCCCTCTAAAGACTGGGGTTTTATCAAAGCTAAATCTGCTCCTCACACACACACACACACACACACACGCACACACACACACACACAGCAGGGCAGGCATACCCACATGGGAACACACAGCCACACAGAACAACACAGACACATATGAAGATAGACTTGCCTGGTAGACAGACAGACACACGTGTAAAGACTGGGATTTTATCACAGACAAATCTGTTATTGTCTGGTAGTTAAGAGATTAAGAAGCGGTGATTTTATTGACACAAACACATGCACACACACAGGCGCACCCATGTGTCATTACAGGATGAACACTGGCTTGCATAGTGAGGGCACAGTGTAGTTAAGTGATATCTGTGCTGGTGAGCTTTAAGACTGAGATTTACTGTGGTACGCTGTTATGATAAAGACTCAGTAGATCACTTCGGTGACAGCTCTCATTGTATGCACCTATTTCTGTGTTTGCAACATTTTCAATACATCTCCTTTCAGTCACAGCCAGTCTTCTGTTGAAGAATTTATAGATTGTGTAGGTGGCACTCCCGTCTTTGTGTTCTTAATCCATAGTGACTTTTTTTTTTTTGTATGAGCAGTTATTTTCAAAGACTGAACCAAAGTGCTTTAACGGACTTTTCATGCCAGGGACCACTAATGCCCAACTTTCTGCCACACCTCTTTCTTCGAGTTACCATCACTATTCAGATGTGTGCAAGAAATTTCATTTAGAAGGCCTTTCTTTAGTCTTGTTTTTTTCTGACATCTTTTCCAGTTTAAAAATCAGAGGCAAGACCCAGCGAGTGGTGGTTTGTGCCAGTTAGGTATAAAAAAGGTTCATCTTGTGTCTGAGTGAAGGACAGGACTCCTAGTCATGCACTGTGTTGTACTGCACAAGTGAAGTGAAATGAAATCCACAGAAGACAAAGTTTCCAATGATGAGTTTGGGAAATGGAACAGCAGTTTCATCGTAACAAACTGTCCTCATATCTTGCTCAGAGGGCATTTACCTTTATTTACCTAAATTTACCTTTACAACCAGACTTACCAGCACTACTAAACCTAACCCCACCTGTAAACAGATCCTTAGTTATGATATATCTCCTTTACACATTTCCTTACACAGAATCATTACTGTCAGCCAAAGAGTAATGTTTCTCTGCATTAGATAGTAACCTGCCTTAACTGTCAGTCACAACCCAGCGAGGCACAAACTAAAGCATCTGCCAGCCGGAGTCTGTAAACTGAGAGGGAAATGAAAGCCTCCAGCTACGTTTGAAACCGGCATCCTCTGATTTCCTGAGCGTGTGTAATATTTTGACAGTAATTATTTAAAAATATTTACTGTGCAAAACAAAGAAAAAAAGTATCACAGAGAAATAACAAATATTTCATAAAAGGATAAAAGCGCAGGAGAATGACTGATAATTTGCAGTGATGTAAAACCATAAGGGAATGCAACAAATGAGCACAAACTCCAATCCGGCTGCCCTGGAAGTGTCACTTTTAAAAATATTTTCTTTCTTTTTCTTTTTTTTTAATTTTTTGTTTTATTTAATGATATCACGCATAGTGAATTCATTCTCTCCCTAATAACTTGTGCTATACTTGGTAACTAGGTAAAACTAAATATAAAACAGGGGTATAACAGTGACATTCTACTAGAATAATGCTGATTCCCACTAATGCAGTTATTTTGGACCTTAGAGCTGATTTCATGGAGGCATTGCTATGAGCTGTAATCTTGTTCACACACAGCTGTCAGATTATAGTGAGGTGACGCAGAAAGTTTTGAACCGGAAGCATTTTGATTTGAATGCCTAACATGATATCTTTGTGTGTGTTTGTGCGATGCAGTTGGGAAAGTGATAGGAGGGCACACTAATCCGAAATTTTATCTTGGGTCATATAGTTTTTTTTTTTTGCTGTGTACCATTGAATCAGATCTGTTTTGATGGAGATAAGTTTGAGCTTAGCTGGATGTGGTGTGATAAGTCTGATTACGTCCTGTTACAATAGCTCAGATACCAGACTTTAAACTGTCCCAGTCTCTGCCTTTGTCGGTATTACACACCCCTTTGTGTATGCAGACAAACAGCACCACATTCATTCATGAATATCATATTTTTTATATCGAGATGATAGCGTGGGATGAAGATCTCTGCATCCTCTGGCTCACTGCGGTATCTGACCTGAGGAGAGATAACAGATCACACGTAGACCCCAGTCTAACTCTAGTTTTGTAGTTCTTTGTCCTCCTTATCAATTAATATACAGAGCTCTTGATACAGACACCGACAGCAGAGCCATATTTGTGGACATGTTTATTCCCATCCCTATTTGCTAGTCTCATTCTCTTCCCAGACACACATTTTATGCCATGGTGTGTCTGATTCCAGGTCAATTACAATGCGGTATGATGGCATAATAGCATACTGTAAAATGTATGAGTGATTGCCTAACTTTTTAATCTTTTTTTTAATAATCTCCTTTAGAGATCAGTCATGTACGGGAATCTTTGCCTATGGGCATGCCATTTATAGCCATGTGATGGGTAATATAAAAAAGTTGGGTTTCCTGGAGGTGGATTATGCCTCTGACTATGAAAGGCTTCCCGTAAGAGTATCTGCATTGACACGATTTTCCAGTCCAGTGCGAAGCATAATCTGAGTGCCTGGAAATGGGCTGAATAAGCCCAAGTAAATGCCCCGCTCTCAATAATGTAGTAGTTCCATGCTGGATACAGCCTGCATGCTGAATACTGCATATAAAACATGGTACAGTGCACGACAGTTACGTAGGAATTTTTAATTTAATGTGAAAGCACTTTGAAATCATTGCCATACTTATTGAAATAAATATATCAATTGTAGCGTGTGGCAAGCTAACTAAACCATTATTTGTACCTGCAGTAAGGTAAAAAAAAAAAAAATCCAGCACTTTAAAGCTAAGGCTTTTAAAGACAATATAAAAGATCTAGCGGAGAATAAAGGCTGACATATTTCGTTTCAGGTCTTTTCATATGAGGTCAGTGCGTAATCTCTGGTGGGAATGTGGCTGAATAAGGCCAAGTCATGCCCCGCTCTTATTATTATGCATCTAATTACTATGTGTCAGCCGTTAGCTATTCTGTACTATGCTGTGTTGCCAGCGCCAGTTCACAAGGTCAAATTCATGGTACTTGTAAATGTCCTTGCTGAATAAAATTAGAATCTGACTCAAAGTGTGTGTGTGTGTGTGTGTGTGTGTGTGTGTGTGTGTGACTGACGGTCTTAAGCACTGAAATTATCTCACGCACATACACAAATGGCCAGCCCACACACAGTGTTTGGTACAGCCTGTGGCAATGTTCACAACACCTCAACATTAAGCCACTGCTCCCATTAAGACTAACCATCCAGTGGTGAATCACAGTGGACACAAATTCCTTTTCAGACAAGGTCAAGGCTCCGTCCTCAGCCGAGAAATGAGCTGAGCAAGCATGAGTCATGCTTTCAATTATGCATCCGCCCGGTAGCCTGCGCACTCTGACAGACAGGCAGGGTTAGCTTTCAGATATCTGTCAGAGGCTAGACTTACAAGTGACCCTGTAATCTGCCAGCATGTCATCCTTACTTGGAAACCAGAAAATAGTTGGAAACAATCCAGAAACAGTCCCCATCATATAACCGTGAACTGTCGGACTAATTAGAACCAATCAAACTAATTTACGTCTTCGCGAATGGGACGTCTTCGCGTCGTGTGACTTGTGCAAGCAAGGCTCCAGAACTATGTTAGATTCAGGCTAATAACTTGTTCACAGAACTAATTTGCTCTCTTTCCAAATTAAAGTCGCCCCTCGCAAACACCTTAATTGGCCTAGCGAGAATTAAGGATGTTCACATGCACCTTAATTGTCTGTTAATGTGACTCATTTACTTTTATTCCAAATTACCTGCCTTCACATCACCACCTCAGGCAGCCTAGAGGAACCTGACTGGCCTTGCGCTGGCTTAAAAAAAAACAGAAAAAAAAAAAATCACATTAATTTGAATGTTCTTGCACATCCAGAGTTAATCCCTGTGCACCAGTCAGACTGCTTTTCAGTTGGGTTGGGTAGATAATCCACTTCCAGCCTCGACAGAATGCATATGTGCGAGCATGCAAGTGTTGAATGTGCATCAGTGCTTCTGCGTTCATTTGTGAGCCTCTCGTCCCCCTGCTGCTTGTGTTTGTGAAATATGTTTGTGTGTGTGAGTGTGTGCGCGGCAGTCTCTGTGGTGCTGTTGTTTGTATGCAGATAGACAGAGGCTGCTTTACCAGCTACTTAGTAAGCTCTCTGATGTCCTCAGCTGCGTGTGGTAACGCTGACACTGTGAACCGCGGCCACTCAGACGCACGGATATTCAGTTTGAAAGCACGCAGACACAAGGACGCGGGCAAAATAGGTGTTTACACTCCCTCTCCAACACCCCCTCACTTCCATTTTACTGTCATTTTTTACTATCTATTTGTCCGCCTCTAATTTATTCCATCTTTCCTTCCCCCTCCTTTGCCTCTTTATCTCTTTCTCTGACTTAATTTCTCTGTCTGATTTTCTCTATCACACACACACACACACACACACACACACACTCACAGTGAGATGCTGCCGTGCCACAGTAGACAGTGAGAGCACCGAGCCAGCCTCCTCTTCAGTTCACCGCCAGTTCACTCGGCTCCACGCTGACAGAAATGATGCTAGACAGAAATGCAAATTTGACAATGACAGCAACGTTGCCAGCCACCAATGTTAACATTACTCCTCAAAACTTCAGGTACCAATTTGCATTTGCTTGAAAGGGTAACTCCAGACTTCTAGACAAGGGTCTGTATTATTCCCGTCTCCGAGGAACTCAGCGTCTTCGTCTGGTAGACTGATAATGTGCTGTCATTTTGTGCTGACTCATCTGTCCCAGGAGCTTCTAAAGGACCTAAAAATATTTTTCAGACCTTGTGAAAGCAGGAGACATCTCATTTGATGAAAATATCACACTAAGTGGCATCACAGTTTTTTTTGTTTGTTTGTTTTCAAAGACGGGTGCATTCTGGGACATACTGTCTCAGCAGAAGTTAGAGCGGCCCCTTTGTGATGTCCTTGTGAAAACTCTAATCCTGCAAAGTTCATGGTTTGCTGCGCTCATCTTTTACAGTGCGAGGGCGGCTTGTAATCTGGCCGGCTGACGGGCTGGTTTACGGGCTGTTTCGCAGGCTAAAAGGAGTGTGGAGGAAAGACAAGTTGTCCTTGTCATGTAGGGTGTTTTTTTTCCCTGTCGGACTGTGCCCTCAGACAGGCATGTAAGAATCCCCGCTGATCTGCGCACTCTCCATCAGTCTGTGCCCGCGTCTCTCTCGTCATCTCCAGCTCTCACTCATACAGCCTACTCTGTCGCTTTTTTCCCCTCTAGTTACACTTTGACTCCCCTCCCTCCTGCCTCTCTCAGTTTCTCTCTCTCTCTGTTCCATGCTGATATGCATTGCTGTCTTTCAGTATTTGCACTTCATGTTTCTTTGCGCCAATGCGGCCTGCCTATCACAGCTGGGGTGCCTATCTGTCTTTTTCTCGCTTCCTCACCATTCCTCTTGATCTCTGGCTGCCTTCCTGGCCGGCTGCGTGTCTGTTTCCATTTCTTTCTCTGTACATTTCTGGCCATATCTCTCCGTCTGCCTCTTCCTCCCACTCTCTTCCTCTGTGTGTCTGCTTTACTGCGTTCAAGCATAAATGTGCTTTAGCAGTGATGGATTTTTTTTTAAAGCACGTCTCTCTCTCTTTCTGTTTTCTTTTAGTAGATGATATTTTTTCATGACTGCAAATGGTTTGTTGATCAGCCCTTCTTGCTGCAGGTGTGCACAGGTTCTGTCTCTTCCTGACTGAGTCACTGTCTTGCAGGGTCACATGGGTTCATCTGATCTCTGTGAGAGTTTGCTGCTTCAGAAGCTTTCACTCCTCAGATTACCTCTGACTTGCATTAGAGGGTTGATGATTTGTTATATCTGAGGGAGTTTTGGATTACTCTTCTCAGGCCTTCGGTTACCACACTTGTTGAAATGCACGATTACTGCCAGAGGAATATTAAACCAGGATTCGTATTTTAACTTTGAGTACACAAGACATTGTGCTGCTGTTATTACCAGCACTATTGGTTGATTGAAGTCTCATGTCTCAAGTCTCATTCACTTTTTCTCATGGTGTGCCTTGCAAACCGACCGCACCTGATATAATGGAAAGAGCAGGTGGACGTGAGATTTGGTACACAGCAAATCTCCATGGATGAATATAATGTAGTGTCTTTGCCTGTTTGTATGCCAGCTTGTTTGGTCCCTTGGTGTCCATGTGTTCACGTCCATGTGTGCAATGTATCTGCCTGTGCATCTGTGCTAGTGCATGTGTTTATTTACATGTCTGTGTTTTCCTGTGCTTGCCGCATGTGTGTACACATACAGTATGTGCTCGTATGTGTGCACAAAGTGTGCAGTTTCGACCATATTTT
Organism: Amniataba percoides; assembly: GCA_037176925.1. Lineage (NCBI taxonomy): Eukaryota > Metazoa > Chordata > Actinopteri > Centrarchiformes > Terapontidae > Amniataba > Amniataba percoides. The sequence goes on along the minus strand of JBAJHX010000036.1, from coordinate 6,696,436 downwards.
ACTATTGAGCCACAAAGTCTGTTTGTGTTTACGTTAGGTTTCCCTGTCAACCCCCTCCAGGATATCTCAAATTGTTGACACGGAATTTCCTTTCAACAATCCAAATCATTTGAGCTATTGTGGAGAGCCATAAAACTCAATTTCCCATGGAGGAGGCTTTGGATGGGGGGGCTGGCGGTAGTGGGGGGGCATGTTGAAGTCCAAATGTTCTTATCTCATGCACTATTAAGCGAGGCAGTAGGGTGTGTGGGTAACGTGGTTTAGAGTCCGTCTGTCACAGCCTCGGGGTATGTTGCTTCGAGTGCACAGACAGACACGCTTGCGCACAGACACACACATTTGCGCACAGCATGAACGTATGCATATGCATAAACACACATAAAAACAGGCTTTGCAACAAACGTGCACACACGCACACACTTCTTTCTCTCATTCATCCATTAACACACCCAAACATGCACACTGCCTCGGGGCTCTGTCGCTCAAGTCCTATACGGCCTTGGTGCAGGTCAGAGGGGTCGACTGAGACTCTCACTTCATTAATCACATCTGGGAAGCTAGCAGCCTTTTGTGTATATGATTCCATATGTACTCACCCTTTCTTCAACTTTGACTTTAGGGTAACACGTGGACCTAATGGGAACTAATGCAATTGAAAGAATAGTACATATGTATGGACATTTGTTACCTAATAAATGTCTGTGCTCAGTGAGATTTAGGCTAACATGACTTACGTTCAGATGTCATTTATAATCAATCAGGATTTTTTAATGGATTTTCTTTGTCCAGTTGCAATTAAGCATAAAATAATGGCCATTTTTTCAATACTCCTCTTTAGTCTCGATGCTCACAAGGTGACAGAGCTTCAGAAATAAAACAGTGCCTTGCGGGCATTTTTTAGGCATCCCTGGCAACTGCAGCCCCTTCAGAACCAATACATACATATAAATACATGTACAGCTCAACTGAGACTACGCTAACATAAGATCATGAAAACAAGAATTCACTTTGTTTAAACAAATAAACACATCAACACAGGTGTCATGTGGAACGACGATCTGTCACCACCAGAGTAATTAAAAGTGATAGAGTACAAACATCGCAGTAGGTTGTTTATTTGATAATCATGATGAAGACACAGTGTACTGTGTGTGTGTGTGTGTGTGTGTGTGTGTGCGTGCACGCGCCTCTACACCTGACTGACACTGTGCTGGGGGCAGAAAGTGACAGGACTCAGTCTTAATTGTTTCAAGTCCGTCGAGCCGTGAGACCCTGCTGATATGCGGCATCACGTTCGGTGGTCAATCCGAGGAAAGCGGGACAGCAGACAGGCCGATTCCTGACTCTGAACACAGCCACTCATTTTTGGGAGATATTTTTTTTACGTTTCAGCACGCAAATATCCATGAAAGCTCATAAGCACTTAATCTCCAGTCTAAGCTGCGCTCAGGGGGATTTATGTTGTCTGTCACTTTTCATTGTATTTGTCGAAAATGATTTTATATGTGCAATATATAAACAATGACGACTGAGAGCTTTGATTGCACACACACACACACACACACACACACACACACACATTACCTCCTTTCCACTCTTACCAGGGTGACTATCATTATATTCCAAATTACTTCAATATCTGTTAAGCTCATACTAATAAATGAAAAAGGCAATGAAAGCAGTTTGACCTTTGACAGCGCTTATCTGGGCTTCACAACTGTGATTTATACAGATGTGACACAATGGCACGCTTATCTGCATTACAATAACCCTGCATCAGTGATTCATGGGTGCGACTGTGGTTGTGTGTGATCTGATGAAACATATGAATGGTGGAAAAGCATCAACACCGTGTTAATTGTGACTGCGCATAGAAATACGTGCTGACATCACCCACCTGAAGCCTGACAGAGATACCTGAGAGAGGTTTTGGCAGAGCAGTGCCGAACAGTGTGAGGCGCGATCACAACACCTGCAGTGAAACTGATGTCACACTGTGTGTATTATGTGTGTGTGTGTGTGTGTTTTGCCCTTGACTGTTGGCACTGTTATATGCTTGGAAATGTGTAGGGGGCTTTGATGGCATGCATACATGCATGCATTTTTTTGTGTGTGAGTGTGTTTGTGAAAGAGAGAGAGTAACATAGAGGGAGAAGGTGAGAAAGAGAGGAAAGCTCGATCACTCGACCAAAGTTAAAGACTGGCTTCAGTGAGTGCGATCCACTTTGCACAAAGAAATGCACTGACTTTCTCTCAAATTCACTGACTTTCATGGGCACCACACACAATGTGAGTTGCACTGCAGGCTCCAAGCTAACACCAACTTAAGCTGACTCAAGTTGGTCATTAGGTGTTTCTCTTATATGAAAGGTGTGTGTGTGTTTGCATGTGCATGTGAGAGAAAGAGAGAGAGATAGAGCGAGAGAAAGTATTTGTGTCTCTTTTTGTGCGTGCCAGGAGAAGTGATGTTTGATGTGCATGTGCATATGTGAGGATGACAGTGGGTGAGGGGTGTATTTGTGTCAGCACTGTCAACATAGATGCAGGGGAGAAAGGAAGCGAAGGATGCCTGAGCATGTACGCCTGTGTGTTCGTTTTGTGTGTGCACGTTTGTCTTTTCCATGTGGACATTTTTAGGTTAAGTTAGGGGGATAAAAAGTGTATTTGCACTGTATTAGTGGCCCCCTTGTGGTTAACGCTGTATAACATTTCATCCACTTGGTGAGCCTGAGTAAAGTATGACTAGCTTAAACGTTGTGTACCTGTGGGGATCATTTATCAGTTATCAAGCATCCTCTTGAGGTGATTCTCTGCCCTGCTGGCTTCAAACTGAGCTCCTTCAAAAAGTCTGGGCTTTAACCAACAAAGCTTCAAAACTTCAAATCTGTCCTTCTGTTTCGTTTGCTCTGTTTCCAGGTTATCTCGGACTGTGTTCTTTGGACCGTTGCACAAAACACTCACACACACTTCTTGCTTTTGCTGAGTGAGTAACACAGAGTATGACAGACTGTGTGTGAAGTTCTAAGTGAGCAGAAGACTCTACGACAGCCTCTCACAGCGTTCGCCAACAGCATGCTGCCTTGGCAGAGGAACTGTCCTTTTTGCACAGCGAGCGGTACCACTGATCAGATGTGTTTGTGAGTCTGCATGTGAGACCACTGTAGCTCACTGTGCCCACTGTGTATTTCTCAGTTTGTTCTGAACACAAGTTGAGTCTGAGGATTGTGAGCTGCTGTCTGCTCTGTTAATGACAGAATAGGTGCAGTTTTCTTGCATTTGCGTGTTATCATCGCTATCTTGCGTGCGTATTTGTGCTTTTCACCAAGGACGTGTTGCACCCTGCTGATCACAACAACCTTGCATCCACATTAGAAATGCTCTTGAGAGAGTTTGCACTGGGATCTTACATCAGCGTGCCATTTAAGCGCATCCGTCAGGCGCAGACATCTGTGTGCGCACACACACACACATACACACACACACACACACACAC
>JBAJHX010000036.1:6677968-6692843 GCA_037176925.1 Amniataba percoides | reverse complement strand
ACACACACACACACACACACACTCAGACACATAAAATCGTACACACCACAAAACCTATCCCCATTACTCAAATAGCGCAAGGAGGTGAGCAAAATCTTCTGACAGACCAGTGAACTCTAAAGTGGGTTTATCAACAAAGCACTTTGCAGCAGTGAGGAGGAGGAGGAGGAGGAGGAGGAGGAGGAGAGTAGGGAGATGAACGGTTGCAAGCAGCAATAGGGATCTTTTCTAGTTGAAAGTTTACCTGAGAGTGAGCTGATCAAGGCCCAGCTGGTTGACTCACAGCTGACCCAAGTCCAAGAGAAAAAAAAAAAAGCTAGGAACTTAACACATCCATTTCAAACTTTGGGAAGTTATAATAACAGACTTGTGAGAGCGAGAGAGAGACAGGTTGGAGTGTGAATGAAGGGTGTGGGAAGGGAACGTCCATGAGGCAATGAGTGACTTTTATCTCCGCCTTGATGTTTGTGCCCGTTCCCTGCGTCGCATTTTTTTTCTCTCAGAACTTTCCATCAAGCAGTGTCTGGAAGAACGAGCGACCTTGCGTTTTACTCAAGATGCTGCGTGACCTCACCGGCGGTGAAGAGGCGAGACGGGCGAACTAAGGTGGCTGCATGTAGCTGCAGCACGCGAGGTTCGCTCAGGTCCCACTCAGCCGTTAATGAACCACCTCTCGGCCTCATCACAATTTTGTAATACTATCCCAAGCGATTTTGATATGACCCGACAAGCCTGACTGTTCAATTAATTAAGCCCCAAAGTTGCCATCGCAGCCAAATTTTCAAGGATGTCCCGAGGCTGCTTATATCATGGATTTTTTTTTTACCACAGCCCTCCAAATTTGGATGAGCAGACCTAATTAGAGGCTGAATTTGGTTGCATAGCTTTGGCTGAACCACCGAATCTCCCCCCCAACCCCTAAAACCTTTAAGCGCACCAGAGGGCTGTCTTGGTGTCTCAACAGAACTGAGCTCATACCTTCACAAGTGTCGGTGCAGCTCGCAGCCCAGAATGTTTTTCCTGCCACTCTTCATTTCACGCTGCAAGGATTTGATCACGCGTTTGAGGAAAGCAACCTAGCTCTCGTGATTTATTTTTTTTGTTGACAAAAATAAGATGAAAGCAAATGTTGCAAATGTTAGAGAGAAACCTAGTATGTCGATACAGAAACAAGAGCACAGTAATTAGATGAGATTGTTGTCAGATTTACTTTTAAGAAGTGCCGATTTGGAAATACGGCCGCTAGCTTAATGTCTACGTCCATCCTTCCAAAAACATCTATAAAATACCATAAGAATGATGTCTAGATGTATTATAAGCATCGCTATGTGAAGTATTGATCCCATGGGATGTTAGTTTCCACTTACAATGTATCTGCATTGCCAAAAGCAAAGCGCCTGAAGTTCAGCCCATTAAACGGATCCAAGTTTTCCCCAGGCCTCTTTTCAGTCCAGCAGGGTTTTATGAGGGTATATTTCACTGACTCACTGGCACAGCTGAGCAGGGAAATCCTTCTCTTCACGGTCTAGTTGGGATGACTGATGCAAATATGCTGCTGCTGAGTCCAGACACTGACACCATCATCACACTGACCCAGTTAGAGGGAAAGAGAGAGAGTCAGAGAGTGAGTGAGAGAGATGTTCCAAGTCATTTGTGACATACATTTATTTTTGTGACTGCGTGTTTTTAAAGTAGTTTCCAGGACTATTAAAGCATGAAGCCATGCATAGCAGCTCTATGATGTGGGAAGGAAGAAAGGATCAGGTCATTTGGGATCTATGTGCTGAGTGGCCGGGCATTTTTCTGGACTTGCAAAAAAGAAATGAGTGGCTTCAGATCACTTGTGATGTAGGTTGTGTATTTTCTGCACAACCACACACAGTTTTTCCCTCTGCTGGACTTTCCCCTATGACATAAGCTCTAACTGCTGTATGCAAGTTTTGTGCCGGTCATTTTTCATTGCTTCTCATTAAAGCAGTTGTTGGGATTATTATTTCCTAAGAAATGTAATTGTCATTTGGTATGTTATTTCTTAATCGGTAGCTCCTAATAAAGATTGTCATTGCCATTATAAAATAACCTAAACAATTTATGTGAGCACTTTCTGCTCTGCATTCTCTATTATTAACGTTTCAGTTTAAGTTGTCGTCTTTACCATTTTTATTTGGTTGTCTTTTGCAACTGATGAATGATAAGTGCCAATTGCAGGGGCGTTTTCGACCTCACTTCAATTTCAGTTTCTAGTTTCATCATCTGTTGTCTGCAACCTTTTCTTAGTTTTTTTTCCAGCTATGGAAACCTTTTACTTGCAACACTATGTAGATAGCGACTTCACAGATGTTTATTTAAATGAAAATCTTTGAGATGATATCTTTAAGTCTAGGCAACTGAAACCACTTGGTAAAGATTAGGTGAGAGACTGAAGTTGAGTGTCTGCTGTGTTGTAGAAAACAGAAAGCGTGCTGCTGTCTTTTATGTCAGAGGTTGTCAGCTTGCATGCTAAGCCATCCTCTAGTTGCTTAACTTCCCCAGGACCCCATGACATTCACTGTTGGGCGTGGTTAACTGGTAAACAAGGCGCAGCTTCCTGCAGCTGACGTCCCTCCAAACACACACCCTTCCTATACTCACGATTTGAGCTCACGACAAGCGCTGATTATGTCTCCTATTAATGCCATCAGGCTCATTCTTTTCAGCACGTGTTCTGCGGTGTAACTACAATAACATGAATGTAAATATCTTTCAAAAGGTACTAAAAGTCACGTGACCATCTCTGTCTCTCACCTGTGTGGGGTTAGGAGTGTACTGTTCTTGTTTGTATTCCATGTGAGCCGTGTTGGCCTTACTGCTCGTTAACCTTTCCTAATACAACCTGCGTGTATTAATGACACTCAGCGGGAAAGGTCAATCGATGTATGTGTGCATGTGCGTGTGGTTGTGTAATTGTTTGTCAGAGGGAATGCTTTTGCAACTGGGTATAGGAGGTATATGGGCTTGTCGGTGAACCGGTGAGGGTAAATTGAGTTTGCGCTTAATAATTAACCAGACTTTAATGTTGTGTTTTGTTGTGTTGTGTGCTCGTGTGTCCTGGGCTGCAGGGGAAAAAATCTGTGTCCTTGCACTTTGCCATACTGTCACTGCTAAATTAAAATGCCCCTGTTATGCTAATTGATTTTAAGTAAATAACAAAACAGCATTTTGAATGAAGATCCATTCAATGCGTTTTTTTTCTTATTTCTTTCTACCTGAAATAGAGTCACGATATTAAAAAGATTACAGCGCTTTCATCTGCACAGAGCCACCTTGGCCATGGATTTAATTGGTTTATAGTGATAAATTAAGTAATTGAATTCAGTTTGACCTGAAGTGTTATTACAATGAATGTAAATGTGTATATCTGACCTGAGAGACCGGGTTAAGGGGTTTGAATCGATTGTCTCATTGAGATGTTGCACACTGAGTCCAGGATGACCTTTTTACTGTGACAGTGCTGTGGAAATGTGGCTCTAAAAAAACACAGCTAAACCAAATGCATAGCACTTTTCATGTTTAAAGTATAACTGTTTTATATTGTGCAGCAGAGAGAGAGAAGAAAATAACACAGTACATAATGAGATACGGGCTAAAAATCAACCTGACTGTAATGTTCTTGGTGTTCTAGTCTTTTATACTGTATATATGTTGGAACAGTGGCTGGGCAAAGTGGCTTCTTGGTGAGTTTTTGGCGGCACAGAGAGTCAAAACACACCAGTCCTCGTGAAACATGGAGAAGCATGACTGTCTGCTATGGAAACCAGAGGAAGTACAGACAACAGAGAAGCAGTTAGTTACATGATAACAAAACGTGACGTAAACATCATTTAAAGCTGCAGCACAGTTGCACCAAAATGAGTAAATAATTCAAAGATGGTGGAAATACTCGAATGTGGTATAAGTTCTTTCAGCGTTTGTTGCTTTTTATCACTGGGGTGACAAAAAAAAAGATGTCTACATTATTACCAATTTTTGTCTTAACATGCTATGTATGTCATGACAGACTAGCTTATGAAATCTGTTGTAAACCCTCTCAAAATGCACGCTCACGCTCTTTGTTTTGTTTATTTTTTACCTCAGAGGTCAGCCGACTCTGCCATAAATCAGATATAAACAAAAAACTGATCGATAATCAACATTTTCCTCCAGTTTTATTGATTACCACCCAGAACAAGATGAAAATAGTAAACAGAGCCAGAGTCAAAGGCAGTGCACAAACAGTGTATTTGAGTATCAGCCTGTACGTGGTTGACTGCCAGGTGAATGTGAATGATTCACTCAACCATGGCCTCACCCTCAAGGCAACATTACCTCCCAAAAACTCCCAGCTTCTTTCAGGTTAAAATATACCTATTAACCAGCCTGCTTGTTGTGCAGATCAGCGACTTTGGCGTGTCAGAACTTAGCAACACGCACGCAAGTTCAGCTTTCATTTAATTGCAATCCACCAAAGACGCAATTTTGGGTCCCAACCCATGTTTTAGGGAAAGAGCCGACACAACCCATTGCAGATGAACATTTCATGTTTTCTCGGTGTGTGATTTCCAATCTGACTGAGGCCCGATAACGGCGACATTGCTGTTACTCATTCCCTCAGATCCCCTGCCTCCGTCTCTCCTAATCAGATTTCTCTGGTTGGGTTATTTATCATCGCCAGCTCTGACTGTGAGTGATGCTTGGCTAATGGGTTTAGCATTCAAATCTGCCGGCTTGATGCGACAGAATCCCAACAAGGGTTGTCATTCCTGTGGCGGCAGCAGCTTCAGAGTGGCGTGAATGAGAGGGAAATGACATTGTCGAAATATGCATTCATGGCATGGTTGTTTTTACATTTGGTTAGATTTGTATTGATTTTAAAGGAGCTCAAATGAAAAGGAGAAAATGAGAGGCAGAAAAAGAGAAAGAAAGGAAGAAAGAACGACAGGGAGAAAGTAAAAACAAGAAAATCTGTGCTTTAAACATGATAAAAGCGACAAAGATGGAAATGTCCATCTATCTATCTATAATGTAGTCTTTTTGTTTTGCTCATTTCTCTTCAGGGTTGACAGCAAGAAGAAGGATGAGTCACCGGATGAGAGCCAGGAAATAAACTCAACACAACCAAACACAAGACAGTAAAGCTCTCTGACAGTGTGGTGAGCACATGCACACCAATGAGGCCGTGTGTTGCTGAATGACAGTTATGGTTATGACAATAATTATAAGTCATAAACCAACAGCTGCAAGAAACTCGGTCTTCCACCTCTTTTCACAACTGCACCTGCGCCGTGTGGTAACTTCGCGTGGTGTCTGGTCCTCGCCGCCGCGTTGCTTTGGATGATCTGCAGCGACGACTTAACTGTAAATCACAAGACAGCTGTTAGTCAGCCTTCATACGTTTCGTTCCCTCTTCCCGTGATATGTGGCTGAGTGTCAGGCGTATCATTATCTAATGTTTGATCTGAGACCATAAATTAAGCAAGAGCAGAAATAACGAGACAGCGCGCACGCCCGTGTGTGTCTGACTCTTCGGTCTTCACTGCCCTGCCACCTGTTCCGTGTAAATAGCTCCATATGTGTGGATGAAAGGCTTTATGTGACTCATGGGAAACATTCTGGACACGCTCATCACCTCGTTGGTCATCAGTACCACGGTTACAAATACTGACATCACTTCTATAACAGGGCAAGTGAAGGAAGGAAGGAGCAAAGGTGTTAAACAGAGACGGTTTCACACGGAAATAAGGTTACTGTGAAGATTAGCGATGCTGTGAACACATTATCTGTTTCACTTTAACCTGACTGTGGCTTCTCAGTGCTTCATGAAGAGGGTAGATTTCTCGTATAGATTGCTGATCAACCTTTTTTAAATCATTCTGGACAAGTGCAGACATGTCTACATGCTTCAGAGTTGTGGGTTGACTTGTCACTTGATCTTGTTCCAGGATTTAAAAAAAAAACAAAAAAAAAAAACTGGTGCTGCAAGTATGTCGCAGCACATCTGTATGACCTGACGTGCCTTTGAGGTTGAACAACCTGCTAATCAGGTACACTGTGACAACATGCGAAACACTTCCAACCCCTGACGGTGTCATTACTTAGGCGTATGTGTGTTTGTTGTTTGTGTGGTCGAGACGCTGTGGTCTCAGCTGATGTTATGATGATCTATGCTGACAAACCAACAGGATGTGCATGTCTCATCCTGCTGAGAAAGTGAAGATGACTTGACTGTGTGTTCACGATCCATTTAAGGCTGCAGTAACATCATACCTTTTCTCATGTTTACAGATTACAGTGGATTAGCATACGTCTGAGCTGTCTTTTACTGCACTCTCTGTATACCATATGTTTTGTGTTGCTTTTTAAGTCAGTTTCCCCAGCCTCATCGTTCACTGTCTCACCACTGCCACCACTGTTTTATCTCACTGGAATTTTATTTGATTAAAAAATCATTCTTCTATTAATAATGCCAACCATAGATGATTATTGTATTACTCTATTGACTGAGTGCTCGTGTTCATATAGGATTTCTTTGCATAATTCAAGCAAAGCTTAAATGACATTTAATTGTCACAGTGTGTCTGTATTTTGATCTTCCTTCGTAAGGCTTGATGGACTGACAAGGCCGCGTGTTCGTGCATCATTTTGAGTTAGTGCCACTGTATGTGTGTTTGTTTGCACCAAAGTGTGTCTACGTTATGTGTCTCAGCATGACTTCAAGTCTCCCACTTAGCTCTGTAATTACCTTTTTCCAGCTATGACAGTTAATTGGAGTACGGGAAAATCACTCCTGTAGACGCACATGTACACACACACACACGTGTGTTCAGTTGAACTGTCTCACAGAGAGAGATTGTGACTCTTAAGTGTTCTTAATTAAGTTAAAGCTCTACAGTGACATTTATTTGTATTTATCTGTTGTGAGTTTTCATTTATTATTTGCTGAAACCGATCCTCTGCGCCTATTGTACGCCCGTGAGAAAGGGAAGTGACACTTTGACAGCCTGCTGGTTCTGTTGTTGACAAAAATGTGTGAATACATTAAAGAGCAACTGAGAAATCTCATTGTTCGTGCAGACGCGCTGGAGCTAAAGCGAAATCAGTGTTGTGGAGTTTTTAATTGAATATAGAACATGCTAATTTGTTTTCATTTTTACATCTTTTATTATTAAGTGAGTGGAAAGCAGCTTGTCAACATTTGTCACTGGACCAAAAGAACTAAAATTAGATATGACATGATAACTTTTACAGCTTGAAAACGTGACAGACTCTTAAACCGTAATTAAGGACTTGACACTGACACTTTTCACGTCAGTTTCACTTAAGCAGAAGAGTTAAAGTGAGGCCTTTTGATCTGACCAAGCTGAAGACATGCATAAAACAAATAAAAGAAAAAATACTGAAATATACATAATGTAATATAAAATGTATAATTTATGTTAACGCATCATTTGTTTAATCCAGCCTTAATCCATCAGCTCGTTATCATACCTTATAGTTAAGTTTATTGCACATTTAGTCATTACACAGGGTATGAATGTATGTATGCTAAGAGGTGAAAACAAAAGCTTGAACAATGAAAGCCTCAGGTTTGCCTCACAGGTTAGCATACAGTTGAGGGTCAGTGAAACAGGTTGGTATTTGGAGATAAGTTGAATAAAACACTGCAGATTTCACTCTCTGGCCTCAAGTCAACATTTCACCTCAAAAGTGCAACATTTCTCTCCCATGTTTGTCACTTTAAGTTCCCTTTCCAATTCTTACTCCCTTTGTGACCGTCTCCCGCTCTCATCATTTTCCTTGTCTCAGTTTCAAGCAGCTCTTAAATTTGAATAAAACATCCAAGAAGTACACGTGCATGTGAAGTGATCATCACCTGCAATCTTTCAGCAATGCTAAGTTACTAATCCGAGATGTATTTATATCAAAATGTGACGAGCTCTCGCTTTAATATACGTTTTGACAGACTTGAGGACGAGTGCTCACCCACTCATTTCACAGCGCAGACAGAATGACAGAAGCAGAGGGACGAAAGCGCGCGGGGAGACGGGGGAGAGGAACACACACTGACGAAAGTTATAAAACTCAAATTCGTTTCAATTAGAGTGTCAGAGAATGTCACTTTAATACGATTTCCGACAGGACAAAACTCTCATGTAAAAAAAAAAGAAGAACTCAGTAAAAGCAAATATAAAAGAGCCAAACAGACATTAATTTATAGAATCGCCTCAGATGGTTACTTTCAGGATGTGTTTTGGTTTTGGTCAGCCAGCTCCTATGGCGAACCCAAATTTAATATGCGTCTGTCTCCCTTGTTTGTTGCTACTAAACTTTAGGGTTGTGGGTCTGTGTGTGTCTGTGTGAGATTGTGTGTGTTTGTGAGGGAGAGAGAGAGACAGAGAGACATACACAAAGACAGAATGTGTGATTGTGGCCCTGGCTGAGGCCTTTCCTCTTCAGTGTGTGTGCGTGTGTGCCTGCGTGTGTGTAAGCGTAATTTTGTGACAAGAAAGACACAGATTATTGCACATGAAATGTTATTCATACAAAGCAGCTCTAGCGTGACTATCCCCCTGCTACAGCACTCAACAGACTATTGGAGAAACACAACAGAACAAATCTCAGTGAAAATAACAGTCTGCAAATCTCACCAGGGAGATTCTCTCTCTCACCCCCCTTCATTTCTGATTTTACATTTTCTTCTTTTTTTTTTTTTCTTCTTCGAGGGAGGTACTTGTCATAGGTGACAATGAAATTGTATTTTCAATTAACAGAAAGGCTCTGCACGTCTGTGCGCAGGAATGGGTTAGAGTACAGTATGACTTGGTTCTTGTGTTTTAAACCTTTATATTGACAGAAAACCGCTGAGTGCAAAGCTGTGGATTTAATGCGGTCGTATAACCTGCTCAAGTATGAGACATCGTTTTAATCTGTGATACCACTGGCATAATCTGCAGACTGGAGGAGTCTTAATCTGTATGAATTTTGCAGCTACAACAGTTCAAAAGTTATGCTCTAAAACACATGAGTTTTAAAAAAGTGTTCGCCATCAGAGAAATATTTTAAAAACAAAGATGGGATAACTTGAATGAGCAGTCACTATACATTTGACAGTGCTTGAATTAAACAAAGTACAAAACAAAATGTGATTGGTGTGCACATGACATTTTGCTTATAAAGCAACTTTAAATTTGCAACCAATTGCTTCTTAGTTCAGACTTAAACAGTACAGAAAAACACACAGATTAACCCACGTGGGAAGTGATTTGTACCTCTGGGTCTCACCTTCCTCCCCTAACACTGACCCTCCTTCTCAGGACCGCCACTCACAGACTCCCCTGATGGACTTGAATCACATTACGCTTTCGCCATCCTCCTCCAACCCACTCAGCCTCTCTCATATTTCTTTAACCGCTCTCAGCGTGACCGTTCTTTTTTTAAATATGCAAAATCTAGATCTGCACTGATGTAGATCTCTATTGAGGTTAGGCCCACTGTGCTTCCTCCTCAAGAGCCCGTGATAGCAGCGGATCCTGAGTCAGAGGGTGATCTGGCACTAACGACAGGAAGTGACAGGTCCAGAGGCCCCCCAGCAGTTATCGCCGAGTGCAACTGATACGCTTTTTGCTCAAAGTGGCTGCAAGAATGTACTTGGGTTGATTATGATAATGGCTTTTTTTAAATGTTGCAACACAGTCCTGCTGCTTTAGCTGTTCGGATGTCCCGTGACTCGAGAGCATGAGAAAAAAATGGGCAGAATCGAAACTGAATTCTTAAAACACCGCAATAAACTGAGCTCCACTTCTCCAAGAATACAGCTTTTCTTCTTCTTGATCTGTCGGCAGATATCCCGAAAGCGCAGGAAAGATTGGAGGGATAAACAGCTGTAATTTCGCTGCGGTGAGGAAACACAAACAAGCAGTCCTCGTTCTCAGTTCATCACCATCCCTCTCCTTCACTTTGCTTCTCCCCTCTCTCTGTGTGTCTTTCGCATCTCCTTTCTTCTCCCGGTGTCAGAGTTATCCTCTTGTCCCGGCTTGTATTGTTCACGCGCTTCTATCAACTTGTCTGTTTCTGTGCTGGATCGTGTTGTTTTTCCTCACTTTGTTTTTTTTTTTCTCCTCTCCTTCTCCTCTTTTTCCTAGTTGTGCCGTGTGATTTCTTCCCTCTGCTGTTCTGGTTTTGTCTGTGTAATCTCTGTGATCTCTCTGTGAGTTGTTTATAACTCCTAAATGTGCCACTTCTCTACCCTGACTCATTTTCCCCGAGTAACAGTGCAGAGAGAAATGTATTCATTTTCATGGTGCTCCAGCGCACTTATCTTTTATTTCCCACTAGATTATTTTTTTATGGCAGTACAGCTTTGTCAGATGTTATATGGTGAGCAGTGATAGGTAAAATGGGAAGCGGTTTCCTCTGTATTTTCCCCGTGGTAATGTTTTAAAGCTGTGGTTACATATCTTTTACTATTTCCTCCTATTTTGAGTTGTACGGTCATACAGAAAGAGTTCTTAGATTTCACATTTGAACAAACCAATACCTTTTTTTCCTGTATTGTAAATGGAATAATAAGTATTTTATTGGTTATTGAACCATAACAATAGCTCTTAGCTGCAGAAACAAAAATGTAAAGTATAACCTTGCATGGCTCACCACTCAGATGAAATTCTTGTAACACATTGGTGCAATAACAAAGCTAAACTGTGCAAGATGTGTTCTTTTTAATAATTAAGATTTAAATGTTATTTTCTCTCTCAGCCTTGTCCTTGAACAGTAGATAAACAAGTGGCGGTTGCTAGGCAACATGCAGTGGTAACTTTTGGACTGGCACGTTAATTTTAAAATTGCGGCTAATATTATATCTGGGTGTTTGTACATTTCTAATCCTGCATCAGTGAGTCAAGGTGTTTTATAACAGTGGTTATTTCTGCAGTGGTTCAACTACTCTTCAGGTGGAGGCTCAGTCTTTCCAAAATGAATAAAAGACGAGCACATAGGGGCGATCCATTTGAAGCCCTGTAATTGCATGGATGAATATTAAAAGGATTTTTCATATTCTGATTTCCTTTAGGACTTAGCATTAGAAATGCTCCTGCTCTGCCGCAGTCCCCCATTGCATACAAGGGACACATCCTTACTGTACATGAATGAACCATATTTCAGTCCAGCGCCATAGCCTTGTATTTGAAAAGAGAAGACAGAATAGACAGCTGAAAGGATGGCCTCTGTAGTCTGCCTTTGACGCTTATGATGCCTTCGACTTTTTAACCCCGACTTTCATTGGACGAAGGAGCCCCCCTCCGTGTCTGTCTTCTCCCCTCATTTGCTCTCCTCCCTGTCTGTCACCCGCGCCGCCACCGCCTCCCTCCCCACCTTGTCTCATTACCTCGCTCAACCCCCCCACCTCCTCCCTAACACACATTCACAATGCCTTTTCTCTTTTCTGCCAGTGCCTGCGGTCATTTTCGGATGGTGATTGAACCGACTCTGTAAGCTCGTGTGTGCGTTTGAAACAGGAGTAGTGGGAAAGAGAGCAAGATCCAGTGAGGAAGACAAGGCAATAGAGACTAACAGGATGAGAGTGGGGAAAGATGCGATGGAGAAAGAGGGAAAATTGTACAGAACGGTATCGCTTTGATGGTGATGCTACTGACCTTCCATCCACCTGGTGTCTCTTTCCTTCTCGCTGCTTCTTTACTGCCTCTTGACTCGCCGAACTTCCTCCTCCATGAACTCTGTGTTAGAATAACCAGAACCAATTAGTCTTTTAACAATGCCATGCTCCATTTAGTACCATTGCCTATTATCTTAAGGTGTGGCAAAAGTTGCCATATTTTGCAGCTGAAAGTTGCATGCTGAGTTTCACAGTTTTTTGGGAACTTTTGGAATCTGCACTCTCTTTGCCTCTACTTGTCCCTTTGTCTCTCACTGAATATATCAATCTTTTTCTCTTTGCCCCAGCTGTCTAGCGTCACCCCCTTCCTCTCCTTATATTCCTCTCCTCTACCATGTAATTTGAGAGGGAACGCAGCGAAAAAAATCCCCCCGGTAGGCTGACCCACCGTTGAACCTTTGCCTGCTTTGACAGATCACTGCAACGTGAGCCTTTCATTTCATCGTTGAAAAAAAAGCCTCTCTTTCTTTTTTTTTTTAATGTGTTGTGTCTTTCGCCCACAAATGGAAAGAGATCAAGTCCAGCACCATTAACGTGTGCGAAATGTGCGCACTGTGAATGTTTGTCCACCTCGGCGCCATTGATGTATACGCTGATTGTGTATCTGTATGGGGCCCATTTGTGAGATAAGGGTAGCTATAGAGAGAGATAAGGGCCGCGCAGGAAGAGGCTTTGTTTTGGCCAGACGTTGTGAGAGGTGTCGTAGACAGTTATAATGATTAATTTGGTCTCACTTTAAACGGCCCTTACTGAGAAGGCACAGCCGGAAAAACAATCACACATCACACGTCCCGATGAGCTTATATATTAGAGTCAGCTTTTTAGACTTTTTGTTTTAGATGTCGACAAGTCATAGTTACAGTTTAGTTACTTAGTCGACACCATATGATTCAGTACCTTTCTTTTTTAAAAAACACTTTGACACTCAGCTCCTGATAAACACATAAATATGGGAAGTTGAAGTGATCTACACAGGTTTACACTCGTCATTGATTTGATGATCATTAAACAAAAATGTTTTTTTTGGTAGTTTTCTTTTCATCTAAGTAAATAATCAAGATGCATCAAAGGTCAAAGAAGCAGAGTTGGAGTCACTTTAATTTGAATAAATGTCAGTGCTATGTTGATCTGTCAAAAAATGAAAATCCTCTTAATATCAAAAGATTGGAAAAACAGCAGTTGTGAATCCTGTGTGCAGTAATGTTCAATGAAGTGAACAGTGATCGCAGCCTGAAACCAAACTTAAATCTACCAGTTGTCCACCTCAAGTATTTTCTTTTATCATCACTGTAAATTACCCTAACCCTAACCCCTAACCCTAAGGAAATGTTTTTAATCATAATTATTATCACTTGGTATGAAATGTGTAACGGGGAAAGGGGAGCATTTCCATTATTTGTGATGATAAGGCCCATTATAAATCCGTGTCAGGTCAGTATGAACATAGCAGTCCTTTTGTTGTGGACCAAATGAAAGGTTATGGTGATTGAGAGCAAAATTAAAGGTTATAAATGAAATTGAGTATTTCCTGCATGAGGACATTTAGAAGATTGAGATTGTAATCGCTGCTGTTGTGGCTGGGTAAAATGGGTACGGGGTCTATTGTGCAACCTTAATGAAAAAGTAAGGACTTGACATTGCAAAGGTTAGACTTATGGGATAACAGAGGGAAGGAAAAGAAGGGGGTGTGGATATAGATAGATGGATGGGATGAATGAAGGCGGAGGGGGAGTGGATGATAGAGGGATGGAAGGGGGAAAAAAGAGAAAAAATAGAGGGGAGGGGGGTGTTGAGAGAGGTAGTGAGGTAGCTGGCAGCAAGAAAAAAACCTGGCCAGGTCGCTTTGAGAGGTCTCAGGAAGGTCATTAATTTGGCACAGTTGGCTCCCCTCTGCCAACCCTGACCACCGGATCATGCTCTCTCTCTCTCTCTCTCTCTCTCTCTCTCTCTGTCTCTCTGTCTCTCTCGCTATGCAAAAAGACATCTCTAAAGATGAAGCCCTGGCAAAATGCCTCACTCCGCTAACATCCTCTCCCGTCAGCTTTACCTCCTATTCTCTTCCTGCATCCTCCATTCGTCTTTCTGACTTTTATATTGAAGCGAAACACCAGATAACCAGAATAAATAGTCAGCCTGAGAATACATGAATGATACGTTTTTTTAGGGTAATAATGAAAGGTAGATGACCTTATTGCATCCGTAGTTCTCTGTCTATGTCGGTCATTAAATGCTGCATAACTGCAAACTCCCTGTCTTCAACCAAGGTAATAGTAAGTTGTCTATCGGAGGAATGTTGTTTTATATTTGTGATCACATAATGGATTATTATGATTGTTGTGTAATATGTGCAGGAAAGAGCCTTGTAATGAAAGGAGACCATTTTTTTTCTCCTGTTTTGGATGAATTGTTGAAGGTGGCCCATTTTATTTTCACTACTCAAAATGGCCCACAGAACACTTTTGCACTAAACTTGAGAATTTTGTTGAAAATGCAGTCTGTTCCCACAAGCTTTTAAAAAATATATATGGTTTTAAGGTATGCGATAAACAAATCTGGCGGGCTCTGGTGTTGTCTATGTTTTGAAGCACCTTTAGTAGATGCTGGGTTTCTCTGGTCTCCGTGTCATTGTTTACCGGTGGTTCAAATACGGCTTTGAAGTGATTGATCCATATATCTACATCTTGAACTCGCTGCTCCGAAGATGTTTTAGCTGAGGGAGTTCCAGTGATTCCACGAGGAGCTGGGCTGTATGGATTTTGCACTCAGACTCAGCTGTTTACAGATATTGACTTGTTTCTTCCTTCTGTCTGATGGTACATTTGGAGCATTTGGGAGTCTGAAAGTACTGGAGGTGTACGTCTGCTGGATTGCAGGGCTTGTGTATCAAAGTTTTCTTACAGCTGCTCTCATCGACACTTGAACTTGTCAAAAACTGGTGTACTGGTACTTTAATAATTGCTGCAGTAAATTTGGGTGTTTCACTTCCAGGGCCACCACTGTGCTCCAGCACATCTAAATGGACCCATTATTGATGACATTAGTCACGTTTGTCCTTTTTTTTTTTTTTTTTTTTTTTTTTTTTTTTTTTTTTCCAACGGAAGGGGGTGTTGGAAAAAAAAAGGTGCTTTGTTTTTTTTTAACAGGGGGGTGAGGGGGTTTGGACCGGGACAGAGTTGTGTAGGGAAAAAG
>JBAJHX010000036.1:6619369-6671167 GCA_037176925.1 Amniataba percoides | reverse complement strand
TGTCTGTCTGTCTGTCTGTCTGTCTGTCTGTCTATCTATCTATCTATCTATCTATCTATCTATCTATCTATCTATCTCCTCGTCTGTTGTCTTTTATCTTTGTGTGTGCATATTTGTGTGTGTGTGTGTGTGTGTGTGTGTGTGTGCGCTAACAGAGGGGACTTTTCCACTACAGCTACCAGCTACCTTTGATGGGCCCTTCTTGATTTATAGCAACATTAAAAGGCTGTTGCCAGCGTTTGCATTTTTATTTTATGTTTCCTCTTCCTTGCATGAAGAGACGCTGTGACTTATTAGTGCGACAGATTCTGCAGAGGACAGTGTTTTGGTGTGTGTGAAGGAGCAGCCGGGTGTGTAGGGGGCGGATCAGTGAGACTGCAGTCTGTGCTGCATACATTTCAATGATTAGATTTCAGATCTAACATCATACTTTTCGTGGAAAGTTCCCTGCTTTTGAAACTGGAAAATTAAAATGGTTTTGCTGATTAAAAAAAAAATGCTTGGGAGGGCAAAATTTATGCAATTTTAATTCACTCAAAATGCATTTTGATTCTATCTGGACACACTGAACAGAATGTAGAGGGGATTAAATTAACTCACCTGGATAAGCATTGCTGTAATGACAGCTGTTGTGTTGATTTTGAATGTATTCTGAATAGAAAACACCTCCGCAATGCATCACTGGCTTGATTGACTTTGACAATTCTGTTGAAATCGAATTACGTTCTTGTCCAAGGACACATGCTTTTACATGATTTTTTTTTCCCTGTGTGTCTAAATGAAGACTACTGTTCACTTTTCAAACTGGATGGTAAGACAGAAATGGAATCAGACACCACCTTGCTTCGGGCCCCTGGGCTAGTGAGAGACAATATGTTGTTCTAATATGCTAATTTTGCATTAAGAATTCAGTGAAAATGAGCGTGCGAGATGATCACACCATTAAAAGTTAGCATTAGCAATGTAGTATGTTAATCAGGCCAGATGGGACCATTCTGTTTGTGTAAATTAACTCCCTCTACTTCTTTGTCATTAGACCCAGAAAGATAATCCCTGACAGGCCTTTGAAAATGTTTCCATCAGAGGTACGCTGTAATTGTGTGAAATATATTGACTGAAACATTTATGCTGAACTCCACAACTTAAAGGAAAAACACATCCTTAGATACTATTGTGCTATGAACATCAGCCTGTAAGGTGCAGTGCTTTATGGGAATTATTATTTTATTATTAGTAGTATTCAAATAAATCCTGTAATTTACATTTTAGGCAGATTCACTTTTCCCTTAATTTCCTATTACTTACATGTTTATGGCCACGAGAACAAAATATTTTGTATTATATTTTGTATTTGATATGATTTGAAAAACCTAAATCTCTCTAATTACAAAACACTCTTTATTAAGATTGTTTAAAATACAAAACTGAAAATATATTAGACTTAGTAACTGTCCTTTTATCTGCACTGATCTGTGTCCAGCAATGGTACAAAATGTTCAAATGAATGTGCACATGACTACTCGTGCCATTGCCGAGTTTGTTTAACCATTCAACTCCGTTCATGTCTTCGACTAAACATCGACTAAACATTCCTGTGACACCCTGTCACATGAAAACTCTCCCAACCATTTTATGGCGATAAGTGAGACGATGTTTTTCCAGTCGGAGGTAAAGTAGCCGAATGAGCTGGTTTTGGCTGATGACGAACATTTACTCCTCAGATCAGCTCAGCTCAGATCTTGCCTGAGCAACACATGCACTTTGGTTCAGTCAAAAATTGTGGTTTTGGTTGAATCTCAGTAAGTAAACATGTTATGTGCTGCGCTTCAAGTCACTGCAGACTTTCTTTCTGTTAAAAAGAAACTGTGACCTTTCTCTAATCAACCTTAACCAGCATCACTGAGTGTCTAATCATAATCATTAATAAAAACTCTGATAATGTTTCAGTCACTATGAATTGACATCGTATAGCAAATCCATTGTCACCAAACCTTTTACTAAATATGTTCTACCAGATCTGGTAACTACGCTTCCTCATGGTGTTGATGTAAAACGCAATCTGGGTGGCACTCTGTTTCCTGCTGAACCTAAGAGCAAAGAAGCTGTATGTTTAAAAAAATGATGTCTAGAAGATAAGGTTGTACACATTCGTGCACATAGACAGCAACTTCCTGTAAGCCTTGAGATGTGCATTTGTATGGTTTCTCAGAAGTCAACCTTCTTCTTTTTTTTCTTTTCACTCTTTTGCTGCCTGCTGCTGTAGTGATTTTCTGTTCTCCTACCTCGTACTTTAAATGCCTTGACTGTTATTTATCTATATGTCTGACTATAATTAATGTGCCGTGTCAGGATTTTTGTGAAATGTACTGAAGGAGTGGTGGAATCCTCTGCAGTCTGTTTGGTTATGGTGACCACACAGTGTAATTATGTGCTATTTGGCCCTTTTGATGAGAGAATTCATATTTCTTGGTAATTATTTGAATTTATATCCCTGTAATTCTCTCTTTCCTTAAACTGGAATCTTCTTTGTGCTTTTACTGTGAATTGCACTTATTACACGGCTGCATTCATTTTATGCCACTCATAATTTATTTGTAACTTTTGATCGCTATGCCAGTTTCGGTGCCCCACATTTTAATTTGTGATTTACAGAACACGCGACTATTCTAGCAGAAAATGGACTACATTACACTTTTTTTCTTTTAGCAGTGGTGATCATTTCTAATTATGTTAGCGTGTACCACTCATGGATAAATGCAGGGAAAACAGCTGTCTGCACTATAAAATAACTGTCAGCTAACAGCAACCCCCCCCCACTGTTAAAGTCCATTATTTTTATCCCCTGAATACTGTCATTATCCCAACAACACTGAACAAACTGTCTCTCTCACACAACCCAGTATCCCTCTTTAGCCAAAATCAGTATTAGTTTTCCACCACTGTCCCCGGGCATGTTCTGGCTCTCTGGCTCCATAATCCAGGGCATATTCTAAGATCCTTAACCCAGCAGCAAGCTTTGTTTTTGGGCTTGAGTCCAGCTCTGCTCTTGGGAGGTCCAACAGCTCCTTCAAACCCCCTCTAGTCATTTTTTTGGCGTGAAGGATTTTTATTTTCAATCACGCTGTCCCAATCCCCCGGACAATTAGAGGTCGTCACAGAGCAGTTTATAGAAAGTGCAGAGCAACAGAATGTTGTTTTGGAAAGTTGCAATGGTCCCTTGTGTGAGTGAATAGGCTTGGAAGAGCAACATTAAGCAAAAAAAAAAGACTTGTACAACACAGAAACAGAAATAGGTTACTTATCTTTTAATAATTTTTACTCACCGGAAAATCTTGTTTACCCCAATCCCTCAGGAGTCGAGGTTTGTCCGAGAAAATTAAATGTTCTGCATAGACATTCATTGAAATTCCTCACCAGGCTCGAGAATTTAAATTAAATAGAATATATTTTCATCTTCCCATTGCCTGTGCTCGTTACCTCGATTCAATCCACAAGTGAAGTCAGAGATCTCTGACAGGCACAGGTAGCAGAATGCCACCCACAGAGCTAATAAATCTTTACCACCTGTCACAGCAATGCTTGAAATGAGGAACGTTTGTTGAGAAATCAGCTAATTTTCTGTCCTTAACAACATGTAGATTTCCATTTGAGACTGCAAAGCATGCACTGCACCAAAGATACAAGGCAACTGGTGGAGCCAATTGCTCACATTTTTCTCTTGTGAGGAAAATCTGGCCTACGTGTTTACCTTAAATATTTGCTCAAGACCAGCAAATTAAGAGGCAGACCTTTTACTGATCTTATCATTTTAAAGGCAGCCATCCACCACGTCTACTAAACACTGGACTTTGAGGTTTAAAATAACCGTGGTGCACTCGTTCACCTTTCATCTGCACATGTGACTGCTGCAACCAAACTAAACAGTCTCTCTCTGTCTCTCTCTCTCTCTCTCTCTCTCTCTCTCTCTCTCTCTCTCTCTGTCTCTCTCTCTCACAGTCATTATCTTGTCAGCATGAGGTCATTGTCTGATCCGAGCCCAGTGATGTCATTTCCTTCATAAACAAGTCCGGCTTCCTCTCGAGGGTCCACATCAGCTGAGCTTATCCTGTGAGTGCACCGGTGGGACTTGAGTTCATTTCAGAGTGTCCTTCCCTCTCTCTCACACACACAGCTAAACTTTGTGTTACAGTTTGTATTCAGTTAGCACAGCTGCACGAGGCCATATTTACCATTTAGTCTGTACCAGACTGCCTGGTTCAACAGTGTTTGACACAGAATAAGAATAGGCTGCTACTGTGCTGCATAACCACAAAAGACCAGTCTGGTGAGTCAGTTGTTATCCCTAAAGCATCCCTGTATGTATGTACTTTAGCTGCCTTGACTCACAGCACAGATTACCCGAGTGAAAGCACCTGACTTCTCACTGGGTCGCAGGCGGAGAAGTGTTTGGTTTGTACAGCAGTGTGGATCTAGTGAGCAACCACAACCCCGCGCTGATGTCAAACAACTCCCTGGCACCAGCAGTAGCTGTATGTGAAATTCAACAGCTCCGCTCTGTTTGACCGTTTAAAAAAACTCTGCACTCCTGCAGATTTATTCAAGTGGAGCTCTGCGTTCGGTAAATCAGCAAGGTAAAGGAAATGACTATGAAATGATTTTTGGAGCTTTTATGGAGTGAGGCACAGCTGTAGGCTGCCTGCAACAACATGGGCTGGGTTACTGTATTCAGCCAAGGTAATCACAGTCTAGATGAGCTTTAAAGCTGATGGTTGCTGGTGGGGGAGAAAGGGACCTGTTTTCTTTGCCAAATCCCCTCCTCACTCCTGTTTCTCAGGGAAGGTTGATATGGGTTAGGAGTTGAAAACTGCTACACGCCCATGTGTTTTAACAGAGCTCCACCACATGTGTTATCAGCTGAGCCATGAATGTGGGAAAGCCCCACAGGCAGAATGACATCATGCCCTGTGTAAAACTAGATATAGTTTAACACACAAGGGTGTAACTGGGGAAAATGTAGGAAATGGGAGAGATTGCCGAAACCAGTGGAAACAAACAGCGATAAAGATACCCACAAACTGTTAAAGTGTGAGTTTTGGCTTTTTTTTCTGCAGCATGTGGAAAGGTGCAAATCTACACTACAGTTGGCAGTTTGACCTGTTAGAGACCAAAGCAGGGGTGATAACTCCAATCTCTGAATCAGACTGTGTGCTATATTTGAATCCCTGTGAGAGCTTTGAACTTCTCGGGCTTGCAACAGTAGCATCCTTTTACAATATGAAAATAATGTTGGCATTCTGGCCTGCATCGATGTTTTGCTACAACGTGGCTATAGAAATTGATTTTCAGCTTCAAATTGATTTTTTTTTTTTGCGTGCGCTAGCCCTTTAACAGCTCTGGCACAGTCAGCTGTTTAGTGTTGAAATGTTTTAACAGTTAAAGCTTCTCCGCATGTGTTATCAGTTTAGCCATAATGAGCAAGAAGCCCAGTGGCAGAGTGACATAATTTATAGTTTAGGAATAACACACAGGGGTGGAACTGGAAAATAGCAGGGAATCTTTGGAAATAAGTAAAAATTAAGGAAGACTGAAAACAATGGAAACAATGATGGCTACAGTTTGTCTGGAGCGGGATGATGATATACGCTCACATTTGAAACCTGAGCATGTTGAAGTAATTGCTTTTGCCGAGAATACAAACAGTGAGCACAGTGTCTCATCAGTGCTGCAGCAGGGCTGCACAGGATGGACTGCCTCTCCAAAAGTTTAGACTCCTGGGGAGGATGTGGGCTCTTTTCAGAAGGGAGTTGCTCCTGCATGTCCTTGCTCAGCTTTTAGAAGAAGGAACTCCCTTCAAAGGAACTCCCCCTAAGATAAACAAATATCAAGACTTTTTTTTTTTGGAATGGATATATTATAAGTCATGTCAAAGACAAGACAAGAGAAAAAAAAGAAAAGTACCCCTAAATCAGATACTGAATTACAGGAAAACCCTGTCAGAAGACTGATGATGTTAAAACTGCCTGACAATTAATTAATAAACTATTAGAGTTACTGCACTCTTATTCTTATTACAGTATTAACCATTATTATATACATTCCCAGAGCAAAAATATTGAAGTAATATGCCAGTATATCATGTGCCTACTAATTACACTATCAACTTTCCAAATTTTTCACCCATGCAGAGTATAGTAATTGTACTGCAGTTTCAGTGTGTTTGAAAGATATGAGAGTTTTGATAATGGGATATAACTTTCTGGTGAACACTGTAAGACCAACACTTCCCGTTATAATTCAAAGCAAATGTAATTTCCCCTCCAATTTATGGTACATTAATGATATTAATATTAATAGATACATTACGGTAGGCATTAGGTGTATCAGCGCTTCCTCCACTCAAAAAGGGTTTTGCTTGATTAAGAGAGGTAAATCAGCTTGAGTCGTGGTGCTGGTTTCTTCCTCTGCAGAGCTGCCAAGAGAGAAGTGGTGAACTTCTGGTGTTGTTAAGCCGAAAGGGAAAAGGCTTGAAGGAGAGATTACATCATTGTTGTCATCACCACCATGACCACTGCGCTGACCAGCACCATCATCATCGCCACCACTGCTCTAACCACCACCATCATCTTCATCATCATCCTCTTCCAGAGCTTGGCGCACCAGCATAATGACTCCGAGATTTAGAGGCCCGCTGGAAAGATGACATCATTCTCTTCTTTCCCCCTCTGTAACTCTCCAGGGCACGACTGACAGAGCTGAGGAGCAGGGAAGTAGTTTTGCAAATGATGTGATGTGCTGGCATCTTTGCAGGAATTGTCAGCTGCTTCGCTGTCTACATCTCACAGAAAAAAAAAGGCCCTGTAGGAAAGTTGACATCATTCTCATGCTGCAGAACAATAACTGGCACCCCTAATCCTCTGACATAAAATTGACATATGTCTGGAGAGGGGAAATAAATGGCAACAATGGAAATCGCTGGCCCTTCTGCAGAAATCGTCAGCTGTTTGGCGTTCTGGAAATAAATGGAGGGGATTGAAGTGTTTTAGCAGAGCAGCAGACTTGCCAGAGACATGGTCCATGAACTGTGACTGTAAAGGTTCAAAGCTTCCTCATGAAATGCTGTCACACATCTCAGTACGATGTTCCAAGTGTATCTACACTGTAATGTCTAAAATCGGTTAATAACCCTCTGGAGGGTGACTTCAGTCTGTCCTCGGGCTAAATGACATAATTCCCAGACATTGGGAGCACAGTGTAAAACCTGAAACTGATATAAAAATGGGGGAAATGATGAGGTTGAAGGAATTTGAAAAATCGTAACTACACTGGCGAGCTCAAGGTTAAAAAGCTAAAATTCATCATGTTTGGATCCAAACATACAGTGCTTGCTCTCCTCCATCCTTTAAATGGTTTCGATTCATGGAAGCAAATGACTAAAACTGAGAAACTGGGTTTCATGTGTTGACGGTATCAGTGAACTGTGTTAAACTAAAACCAAAATGCAGCAGGCAAAATGGATTAAATAGTGGCTGGGGTGACGCTAACTGATTTAAATAGTTGTGTGTAGATCTCATCTGGTGGATTAGCACCCTTAAAGTAACAGCATGGTGGGAAATGATGACCACAGCGTGAGAAAGGTGTGTGTCAGCGAGAGAGAGTGCATATTTGTGTGTGTGTGTGTATTTGTGGTAGATGACGTGGCACAGAATAAAAAATGCCAAATGCCCAAAATGCAAGAGACACTCACACGGTGTTTGCAAAGCAGTGTGTTTTCACAGAGAACTGACTGTTAGGTGATGTAATCTTGTTTAAATTTAGCTCGAGCGGTAAGCACCAGGTAATGTGTCAGTGTTGGGTGTGTGTGAGTGTGAACAAATGCATTACAGTGACTATCTCTCTGTGGCTTTTATCGGTTTCACAAAAGTACTTTTAATCAGAAAATGCAAAAAACAAGCCCGGCACATCAGTCAGATATACAGTATTTCATTTCTCGCTTTTCCCATCTGCAGTTCTTCTAATGACCACTAGATGCTGACCTCAAGAAAACTCTTATTGCATCGATATGACTTGGGATATTAAGTTTTCACATAATCCATTATAATCTCATCAGCTAATTCTAATGTTTGTCTTGCAGGGAAAACAATTATAATAAAATATAATTGGGTTTAATCTGCAAGGAGTGTCCACTTATACCTCTTTTGCTCCACTCAGGCCTTGTCTTAATTGAGCTTTGCTTCAGCTTTATGACTTTACGATTTCTTTGACATTTATTGTAATCAGTTTGTTCCTGGCCTGCTTTTTAACGCCACCACAGAAATACCATTGCCATTAATGACGTGGATAGTGAACAGCCATCTTGGCCCTCTGTCTGCCGCAGGGTGGCCACACATGCGATCCACAATTCATTTCATAAACGTACTTTATGGCTCAGGACACAGTGCTGTTTGGCAGGGTGACCTGGTGGGTGTTCACATGATTGGCAAGAAGGATGAGTAACTCCTTTTATTGCTGGGACCACTGGATGTTGCTAACCCTCCACACAAGCGCCTGTGGGCATGACCAATCTTAATCACTGATATAAAATGAATCACTCAGAGAGCTGTAGTAATGAGAGCAGATTGGCAGCCACACATAAGGCAGATACAACATGCTGTGAAGTTGACTCAGTCCTCTAAGCGGTGATGGCATCACCGTCTGAATAATGAAAATCTGAAGCCTGAAGTGCTCTGTATACCTTACTCTCTTTTTATATGTGTCCTTAGGCACCATGCAGCTCGGTCTCTGACTCGCATGAGTCACGCTGATGTCTACAGAGGAAACACTGGGTATTGTCTTTGAATCAGTGAGGAAAGGAGCCTGTCTGCTGAATCATTAGGGTTATACAATCCACGTGACTCATTTGCCAAGATCCATGAAGCAACTTCCTTGTATCAGATCTGATAACACGATCTTTCAGTAGTTCCTGTCAATCACATGGTTATGTAAATAGCCTGTGAATGAGTGAATCTCTATATAATAACTCATTATGTGAAGTAAAAGATCTATTATGCAGCATAGTGGTATTATAAGTAGCACGTCTGGAGCTTTAAGTTCCAGCCTAACAAAGGGATGTGACGGAGTCATTGACGGGAAAGATGTAGAAAAAGCGAATACAACCTTTAAGTACTAACAAATGGGGCTACCTAGACATTCATAAAGCAATGTGGTTATAGACCATATTTTATAAGATCTGCTTTAAGTTTAGTTGTTTAAATGTTAATGAGGAGATGGGGGGGCGTTTGAACTGGAAGGTGGATGGTAGATGCAGATTTCAACATGTGACCGGATGAAGACTGCAGGGCCTCTGTGTGATTGGAGGGTCATCTGTGGCTGTCACCTAATCATTTTCGAAATCCCTCTTTGTTTCACCACACAGACACACACACACACACACACAGACACACTGCTGTCTCGCTTCCCGTGGAATGACAGTGCTTCCTTGTTTATTTAGTTGCCATAAAAACACAATCAGCCACAAGTCAACACTGAATGACTCCAAACAAGCGGGATTATTGCTCTAATTAAGCTTTAATAAGCCCTTATTAAACGGCCGCAGGCCTCGTTAGGCGGTTCATTAAGTCATTTCATCCCTTTATTCCTTCATTAAGTCTCTTTTCTTCTCTCTTTTCTTCTCAGGGAGTGTGGGAGTGGTGAGGTCTGGGAGATCACGACCTTAATTCTCTCCAAGACAGACGGTTTAATTAACACTGGAGGAATCCTCACTGGCTCCAGACCTCTGCAAGGGGAACGTGCAGGGGAATTGGATTGCCAAGGTAAGGCACTAAGCTAATGTGTTTTTTACTGCCAATATACACTAATAACCTTTTGAATTAAAGCTACGGTGCTTGCTGTATCTATGATGTAATTAGATGGTAATATTGAATGTATAAAAACATACAAATAGTATGAATATACATGCAATTTACCAGTGTTGTAGAGAAATGCCTGATACACCGGCTTAATTAAATGTGAGCACTTTGGTTTTTTTTCTCTGGATGCCAACATAAGAAATAAGGAGAATATGTATAAATTCATTTCAAGGTGGAAAGATTCTGCACAGTATATACTGGGCTAGAAGTCAACTAGATATAAAACTATTCAAAGTCACTGACAGAAGGAAAATTGCAACAGATGGTTACCTTTGCCAGTGCCTCCCCTTCATTATGTATAACTGTGTGCAGTTTTCCCTCAGTCGGCGGTGACATTTAAGCTGCAGCAGTTCTCAAAGAGTTCAAAATGATACTGCCACTCCAGTTGGGTCTATTAAGTTGTTTACAGTTAGAAACAGGAAATCTTGAACTTTTCATTCCATAAGCCCACAAAACCAAGCCTGTGTGAAAGTGAGGAGGGCGAAACATTTACCACAGTTTGAGAGCAGGTCAAAGTGGCTAACCAGATAAAAAAAAACTTTCTAAATGTTCTACAAGTAATCAGACATCCACAGTTTCACTAATTGTTTGTTTTCCCATAAAATGTGAAGCATTATACTAACTTTTATAGTTACTAACTAACTTTGGTGGCATTTTGTCAAATGGTTTCATTGGTTTATACCTCACCGCAGTATCCTCTTAAAATAGAAAGTCAGTTTTGGGATGTGACATGTTTTGAAAAAGCACTTAACAGGAACATGGACCACATGGTTGTCATGTATTTATTTTTTGACAAATACTTGCTGCATACTTGCTTTTTGTGTATTTATCATGCTAACTGAGACCAGTAGAGAGCAACAAGATGCACATCTTTCAAAACCAATTCTGAAGATTATAACTTCGAAGCACTCAAACAGCCCTTTTGAACAGTGCAATGCAAAATGTTTGCCCTAGAGCTCAAAAGTGAAGAATTACAGTTAGTAACACCTGCATTTTTTAGTGTCTGCTGTGTGTGTGTGTGTGTGTGTGTGTGTGTGTGTGTGTGTGTGTGTGTTTATGTGTGTGTGGGGTGGGGGGGGATTTCCAATTTTGTGTGGAATATCTAGAGGTGATCTTTGCATGCACCGAACGCTTTCCCTTTATTCGTGCCAATAAACAGAACCGACAAGACTGTTTGCTGTTGGCAGCAAAAAAAGTTAGACCCCAGGGGATCTTAAGGGAAACAGGTGTCTTAGTTCTTACAGCTTGATGCAGTTTGTCATTGCGTAAGGTTCAGTATGAATTTATTGACTAAAAAATGGACGGCTCTGCCTCCCACAGGTGAGAATATAAAACAGGTAAATAAAGAAACCAGAGGTGAGGACGTTTTAAGTGGGTGACTGCGGGTGCAGGTGTGAACTGAGAAAGACAGTGATAAAATACTGAACCAGTAACACATTGTGACTGGGCCAAATTTAGTCATCTATTTTGACTGAAGGAGATGTGCATATGTGATGGAGTGTGAAAGAGAAATAGATATATATTGTGT
The DNA here is from genome assembly GCA_037176925.1 of Amniataba percoides. Taxonomy (NCBI): domain Eukaryota; kingdom Metazoa; phylum Chordata; class Actinopteri; order Centrarchiformes; family Terapontidae; genus Amniataba; species Amniataba percoides. The sequence continues at coordinate 6,659,734 of JBAJHX010000036.1, read as the reverse complement.
GTATCTGCACGTGTGTGCACACGGGCATGCGTTTGCATGTTTATTAGCGGTTTGGATCCTGCTGAGGTGACAGATGTTCATGGCAGAGGTGGGCAGTGATGAGGCGCAGTGTCCAAATTAATCCAGTTGTGTGTGTGTGTGTGTGTGTGTGTGTGTGTGTGTATAAGAGGGGAGGACCGTTCCCTCAGAAAAGCTGTCCTTCACCTGTCTGACTTGTCTCCCTGGGCATTGTGTGTGTGCGTGCGTGTGTGCGTGTGTGTTATATGTTGGCATGATTCAGTGCAGACAGGCAAGACGTCCACCTTCAGCCATGACGTGATTGAGTTTCCTGAAGCTTCAGCAGATGTCCAAACCCCAGGATTCACCCTCTGGCTCTCTCTGCCTTTTGCTGTCTTTATGTCTTTGTTGTTTTTGATTTCTACAAGCTCCTGTTTGCTCTTTCTGCCCTCTTTTCCTCTTTGTTTTACTTATTTTCACAACCTGCTACAATGAAAGATTTATGCCAATTGGCTTTGGACCAATATGTACTGGAACCCATAGTGTACTTATATACTATGTATATACAGTAAATACACATACGCCTACTCAACATGCATACACACTGCCTTCACAAGCAGACACACATGCAGTACCACAGACTGTTCATGTTGACAGAGGATGCAGATAAACATTCACTCGTGAACAAAAACACAAAGAAGTGCTGACTTGGATGTTATGCAAAATTGTAGGCACATAAGAAACCCACACAAGTGCACGCACACATATACGTATGTCAAGTGATTAGTTACACAATTAGAACCATGAGTTCCATTAAAAAGCAGAAGCTCAAACTGTTTGTAGCTTTGTGAAGGGAGAAATGAAACCTGTGAAACTCAAAAATCTTCAGTTGAAGTCAAATACGGGTTCAGACGTTTTACATGTTGTTGCTGTCTTGTTTGAAAAACACGCCCAGCATGATCCAGCACACTAACGGGAAGATCAGAGCTGCACTATCTAACACAGTGTTATGTGTTACTTTAAAGTGAATCGGGGATGATGTTGCGGTAATTCGTTTGTGGGGCCAATTTTGAGAGACGCAGAGTTATACATTTGATTATATGTTCATTCACCTTTGCAGCTCACTATAACATGAACATCATTCCAAAAAGTAGTGGAACTCCAGTTGATTTATCCGGGTCTAAATCTGTAAATCAGTGGGAGTTTTGGACAAATGTTGAACCTACAAGGTCAATTGTGTCCGCTGAGTAAGCCAACTCCTTAGCTGTGTGTTTTAATTGGCTGTAATGGTAGCTGTAGTCTACCCAAGGAAAGCAATCAAAGGCAAGCCATTACGAGACACTGGTCACCAGCCCTAAAGGCAAAACTTAAGACCAGGGGACACGTGCACGCATGTGCGCACACACTCTCACACACACACGCGCACACACACGCACACACACACACACACACACACACACACACACACACACACACACAAACACACACACAGGCATTCACCCACACATTTCCTGTGTGTTTCATGTAAGACGGTCTTTTCTTCTTTCTCTTCTGTTTGGAGAGGAAGTATGGGTCTAATGACTTTTCCTATGCGTCACAAACACTGCATGTGGGAGGCAGACAGCCGCACTGCACATGTGTGCATGTGAGAACCTCTATGCATATATTTATGAGTTTGCGAAGAGCTTGATACTTGCAGATTTTGTTGTGCATTTGTTAGAGGCTTCATGTGTATTTACGAGTTTGTGTTTTTGAGAAACTTCACATTTGTGTTCGTCTGCGTCTGCGAGAGAAAGTTATGCAGGTGTTTACGCGTTCGCAGGAAATGTGCACACTTAGCCACTGCTGAGTGTTTTTGTTCTGTCTCTGAAAAATACATTTGTAAGTCAGAGGATCTTTACACATATACTTTTTTCACAGTGTGTGTTAGATGTGACGACGTGTGCTGTCGTACACTTGTGAATGTGTATGTGACATGAAGCGTGACCATACAGGACTATATGTGTGAGCAGGTTCTTTGTCAATTTGCTTCTTACTCGGTTCTTGTAAACACTGAGAACTCACACAGTTGTTGTTTTTTTTTTTGTTTTTTTTTTTGTACTTTTCACACTCTCTATATATCGATCCTAATCAATATTTAATTCCTTGTGAGAATCATCGCGGACCAGGCTGAGTTCTGAGTTGGTTTGTTTTAGTAATATATCCCATATTTATGATGGTTGCTGCAAATACTTCTCTTGGCTTTTTCTAGCAGTGTCCTGTATCACTATGTTAAAGTTTTGAAGGAGAATTAAATGAACAGTCAAAGCTGGTGATTTTAAAATATGACGTTAAAAGGTTTTTGGAGCAAATTTTGTCATCATACATTTTGAATACATAGAACTTTCATCTTTCAGTTAAATGTAAGAAAGCAGAAATGACAAATGTTTTGATTTGTTGTAACATATATGCTTATGCTGTATGTACCACATGCTTTAAGAGGTCCTCCAAACCGCAGTAATGGTTAACCCTTCCAGGTCCCAATCATGCTGGTGTGATTAAATGATGTCACTTATTTATAGTACAGTATGTCAACGTGAGAAAATAATTAGCAGGTCATTTACGTTATGTTGTGCTGAAAAGAAAGATATCAAACATTAGCTGGGTGAACTGAACAAAATAGTCCCTGGAATGGTTAAAGAGATTCAGTTTGTATTTGGCACTCCTACCTATGAAAGTATCGCACCCAGATATATTATCTTTGGTTTTGATTTGACTTGTCATGGCATGTCAAGCTTGTTTAACATAACAAATATATTACTAAATAACTTAACTCCCAATGCACACATCACATTTATAAGTTAATTTGCAAACATTGTGGTTCACCGATGCAGGGTTCTCTTACTAAAACATTTCCGCAGTGGAAAGTGGTTTTCTTCAGACACCTCTGGGATTAAATATCTTAAGCAATGTTAAACAATCAGGTGCCTGGGTCTAAGCCGTGTCCCCAAAAGTCTGAACAATTCTTCACAGGTTGCCAAAGTGGAACAAGGTTCGCTTATCTTGCAATTCTTGGCTCCCCGAGCTACAGTTGCAGTTAGCTTGCGCAGTTCATCTGGGGCCACAGAGAAGTGCTCTGCTCAAAACGACTCCCCCATCCAAAGACCAGCGTTGGTGCTTAGCTATGAGCAAGCGGCTGTTGAAACATTATTTTAGGTGAAATGAAAAGCAGAATCAAAAACAGTCTTTTGATTGGATCCAAGGCCTTTGCTGAACTCTTCCTCCAAACTCATCACTCTCCTTCTCTACCTTTGCTCCCTGGTGCCAACTCCATCATTTCCCTCACTATGTCTTACACTTACGAACACCCACTCTCCTCTTCTCTCCTTCTCCTTCTCCCTCTGCATCATGCCTTTCCTCGTGTCACTCCCTCCCTCTCCCCTTCCATCTCTCCATTCTCCTTCTCTTCACTTCCCGGCTGTCAATCTCAACTCTTTCTATTCCCCTCCATGTTTATTTTCCTAATGCATTTCCTTTCATTGCCTCCAAACCCCGACGTCTTTTGTGTCTCTCTGTCAGTTTCAAATTCAAGTGTGTCCAGTTGGCTGTTAGAAAAGGTTGTGCTGCCAAAGCTACACAACTTGTGGCAATCTGGGAAGTGGATTTTCACAGATAAGGAGTGCAAGTAAAAAAAAAAGCTATCAGAAGTAGATAAGAGACGGTTATTACCTTAATTTTTCTGTATAATAACATAATTATTAACAGATTACGATAAAATGAGGATAATTCACTCAGCTAAAATAATTTTCTTGTTGAGAAAATGATGGAACTCTTGACAGCAGGCGGATGAGAAGATCAATAATTCTCCAATTTCTGTATGTTAAATACAAATGATAAAATGATATAGACTGAACAAATGAGGCATAATATGTTCATTAGCGAGCTTTGGAGGAGCTGGTAGGTGGATCTTGTTGCCTTTATGAAAAGGCAAGTCTTTCCCCTCGTTTCTAGGCTTTATGCTAAGCTAAACTAATTGGCCCCTGCCTGCAGCTTGATATTTAGCACCCAGAGACAAAAGTGAAAGCAAATAAAAGTGGTTCCCAAAATGTTCGGTTTATTTTCGTTGCAATCGTGTTTCGGTAGCAAGACTATTGCTGACTGTGCACTTAGTTTCACCCACAATTTCGATGACACGTTCCACTAGAATATGTTCTCAATAAAGGCATTTTGCATTTGCAAGGCATTGTGGCAGTCAAGCAAATGCATTATATAGAGTTTTATCGATTTGCTGTGTTTAAGCCTTTGTGTTGTATCGTTTGTCTCCACGGCGGTTCATTAGAGGGGATGGGTCGGGTTTTTGCCTCTTTCCTCGGGAACATGTAAAGGGAGAACATCTCTCTGCTCCCCCTCCTCTCTCGCTTTCTCTCTCTCTGTCTGTTGATCTCTGCAGCTCTCTTCAAACCCCCCCTCTTTCCATCTCTCTCAGCTCTGCATCACCAGCAGTGAGACTACTGTTGCAGTTGAGTTGAGTTCAGCCGAGGTCAGACAGACAGCGTGCGCTGCCCCGGGGAGATACAGACTGGCTACCAACCAGATAAGTTGGAAGGAGATGTCCTGGTATTTCCTCCCCCTCTCTCTCCCTCGCTCTCATTTCTTAGAGCTTGTTGCTCCCACTGAGCGTTGGAGGTTGAGAAGAGCTCCTGGGAAACAAAATCTGACCATTAGAGCAAATAGTAATAATAATAAATGAAATACTGTCTGTCTCTCATTTAACCATCCTCTCCGTCTTAGCTTCCCTTCCTTCCTCTCCACTGCATCTCCCATGTGCACGCACACACACACACACACACACACACACTCAGATTTGAATGATTTATTTATGTCAGCATAAATTACAGCAATAATCTCTGGTGTACCGTACGAGAATCAGATACTGGTGCAGTTGGTGTTTTTTAAGCAGTGATGTTTTGTGGTGCCTCGATGCCAGCTAATTTTGATCGGTGTGTGTGTGTGTTTCTGTGTGTGCATGTGCGCTGCGTGTTTGTTTAAACTCACTTGGCTTTCCCTGACAAGTTTGATCTGAGTAAACAAGGAGCCAGCCAAATAACTGTGGAGTGAGAGAGGAGGAGAGAGAGAGAGAGAGAGAGAGGGAAACAGGGTCAGAAAGTGTGTGAAGCAGTGAGAGAGGCAGAAAGGCAGACACTTACTCAGGCTAAACCCTGAAGTCTCGGGCAGGAAGCTGATATTTTCCCAGACTTACTTTACTCTTTTTTTTGGAGTCTGATCCGACAATTGTAGCTTCCTCTGAGGGGCTAATAATACAACAGAGCCATTGTGCAATGCGTCGTTTCCCCCTCGCCTGATTTAGCGGGAGAGAAGGCGTTTTGCATGAAATCTTTCCACTCCCAGCGTGGTTGGGTGGAGTCTTTACTGCCATCAGATTGGATTGTCACACCACATCGTAATAATGCACTATTATAGTCTGGCTCAGATGAACATGAATACACAGATAACAGCGCTCTAGCTAGTAGCCACTGCACAATTCTCAATCTTGCAGTGATGCTGGTTATGTTTTTCAAGTGATTTCTTTTTAGGTGGAGTAGCTGTGCAGAAATGTGGGAAATAAATCACCACTGGAGTGTGGGTGAATGGGCTAAAGCTGACATGCAGAATAAGAAAGACTTTGAGTGGATAAAGCACTAGACATGCAAGCAGCCATTGTGGATGTTAGGGCAGAGGGTATTTAAAAAAGTGTTATTTGATGTTTTCTGTACTAGTTTGAGAGCAGAATTTTCACCTTATGTCATTGTCTGCCAGACCATTTGCCTATAATCACCCCTAACAGTTCACCAGAAACTCTTTATATGCAACTGGACTTCTTCCAAAAATTGCTTTGCTTTTTTTCTGAAAACACAGGAAAAGTTCCACAGCTTGTTATTTTATGCTAAAACAGCTAATAAAACAAATCGGCCAGTCAGATTGGATTATAATTTGTATTATTTATTGTTTTGATTATGAACCGACTTGTTTCAAGAGTTTTCAAAATAAATGTTGTCCTAGCATTTAATCACAGATCGTTTAAAGTACCTGGATCAAGTGAAACTGCAATGCGAATCAATGTTATTATTTCAACCCACTGGTAGAAATTACAGGGCTGTGTAGTGGCTTTGACCCCATCGGCCCTATGAGACTTGAAGAAATGCTGCGGATGCATGTTTAGGCATTTACTCTCATATGTGTCGGTGTTTACTTGTAGTCAGCATCATCACTTAAATTATCATCTTTGAATGTGATTTGTAAGAAATGTTGTATAACCACCATTATATTACTATTATTAACCATGCATTCTCCTCTATAAACTGTATACATCCCAATCTGATTAGCTAACTACTTTCAGCACTCTGTATAGATGGTCAGCCTCTGATAACAGTAACACTAACAATGCTGCTCTGAAATCTGATGCTCAGACATCTGGCTTGTATTTATTGCCATTACAAACAACATGAACTATCAGACAAATAAGAGCATGGTGCACAATGATCTTACTCTTGTTCCAAATGCCCTAAGCTCATGCAGGCTTTTTTTTTTTTTGAACTTTTGAAGGAATCTAATAAATCCTTTAAAGGTTGCTTAGTAAACAGCCGTGTAACCGTATTTGCATTTCTTTACATTAAAAACATCCATAAGGGCACTACGAGTCTCATTCGTCCTTTGGGATGGGGCCGAGTTTTATTAGAAACAGTGTTGCGAGCAGGTGCGGCATTGAAAACAGTCCCACACAGATGTGAAGGCTGAATGCGAGATGAAATTACCTTAGATGGATGGTTTTTGTAGCGTACTTGACACAGCCTTATAAAAGATATAAGTGATCTTCCAAATGAAATATTAACCCTAGCATTGCTTTCATATTCACTGCATACCCATATTGCGTCAAATGTGTGGACTTTAATGCAGTATATTGTTTTGCTGAATTTTTAAACACACAAACCTTCACTTATTATTCACCTTTCCTAGCCACCCAAATGATCAATGGTGGGCCGGGAGATAAGATGATAATATAAATTCACAAGGAAGGCATTACTCTTACATGAGTTGTGAGAAAGAAGCAGGTTTTTATGACCAAGACAGCAGAACATTAATAAGAAAAATCACTGTGTATCTCAGCTTACCCTTGATCATCCCTACAGGCAAAGCTCAGCCTGTCGGGCCAGGTTGACCAGTTTGTCTGTGTGTGTGTGTGTGCGTGTGTGCGTGTGTGCGTGTGTGTGTGTGACGGTAGCCTTTGCATGCATCCCTATCTGTTCATCTGGCTTCTGGCCTGTTTCGCTGTTTGTCTCCATGTTTGGCTAACCATGCATCTTTCATTTTATCAGTAAGTCTATCAATTGGTGTGTGTATGTGTGTGTCCATGGGTGAAATGACCACTGGATTTCCCGCTGTGTTGACCACATGCTCCACTCCATTCGCCTTTCTTTCGGCCCTCCTTTTTAGCCCACCTGGACGCTCTACCTTGACCACCCATGTTGTCTTTGTCTAGCCTGGCTCCTCGTGTTGAACCAGCGGTCTTATTATTCAGACTTTTTTTCATCCTCAGGGGTATGAGGCCCCATGTTGGGCCAATGCAGCTGAAACTGGTACTCCTACTGGGAAAATAAAATAAATCCAAAGTGGTACTCATGATGTTTTCATACAAATTCATTTTGCTACCTTCAGTTGAAAATATATTCCGCAGCGGTGATTCAACCAGTGTTGCTGATCTGGTGTTTAGAGCGTTTTCTCTGGCGTCTTTGTGTCAGCAGATAATAATCTCAGCATGATCAGGGATCTCTACCATAACTGAACAGATAATGCAGTGAGCACCACCTACAGACAATCACATGATACTCAGTGAAAATGAAAGGAGAGAGTGTCAGCAGTGACGCACAGTGCAGACTAACTGATAAAGGCCAGTGCAAAACCACTACAGTTCAGAAAGGCAAGGAAATCTGAAACCCTGAAAGTTTAACCAGGAGTTCATATATTTTACTGGTAAGTTAACACCTTCATTACCATTAGATGCTATAAAATCCTTCATCCTGTGGCTCCACCTGATCTTTTATTTCTCCCCTTGTAGCCACTTTCTCTAGTTGTCAGAAGCAATGACGGTCTAATTTGTCTTGGCCAGAGCTTGTGAGCACAAATATCTGACCAGTAGGCCATATGGTCGGTGAGAGTCTGGGGGAAGTGCGTGTCTATGTGCATAACCTTACCTGTCTGAATCCATGACATTGTTTGTGTTTGTGAACATGGGCAGCCTGTGTGATTAAGTGTGCAGATATACCCATTTGTCTGTGAGTGTGTGTGTATTATTTTCAGCCCGGGTCTCTTCGCCCGTGTCTTCTCATTATGGCACTAATTACCTGGGTGTGGACTTTAAAGGACATGAGATTTTTTAGTTTACAGACAGGAGGTGAATTGGCGTGCCCGGGTCTAGACTGATCTGGATGATTAGAAGGTGTGCCACAGTGACATAGAGTGGAAAAACAGAGGATTTGGCACCGGGAGTGTTTTTGTTTTACCTGCTTCCTTCCTCTGCTTTAACAGTGTACAAAGCACGCTAGGAGAGTCGGGCTATGCTTCTGGCAAAATATCAAGACAGCAAGATTGTATTTAATCTGCTCCAATTACATTATGCCATCCCTCACTTTTCACTGGTCAAGATGACTCCCTCTCAACATGCTCGTGAATTCTTGAAGGCATGTTACTGATAATGTGTTCACCCAGAACAATTGAAATAAGTGCTTGCACCTCTTTGCCCCGCTGTAAACATTCACTTGCGCCCTCTTTAAACTTTCTTCCAGTCTCTATTTAAAGGGCAGACGCTAGTAAAACTACCCAGCTGTCTGCTCCCTCTCTTTCTCTGTAAACCTAACCAGCTGTCTGCCCTCCACTTCTGACCTTGTTTTGATGAACACTATTGTATGTGTGTGTGTGAGCGCACACATGAGTGTGTTCATGTGTCCGCGCATACATGTCACTGGGCTTTCAGGGCGACCCTTGACCTTTTGTGACTGACAGGCTAAATCTAGCCACCCTGCCTCTCTCCAATGCCCCCGTCTTCTTTTCTCCCCTGTTTCCTGACTGATAGCCTGTCAGTGGGACAAGCTCTCAGGCTGGGACATTATGTGTGTGTGTGTAGGTGTGTGTAGGTGTGTGTGTGTGTGTGTGTGTTTGTGTGTGTGTGTGTGTGTGTGTGTGTGTGTGAGGGTGGGAAGCGGGGGCGGGGGGTATGTGAGTGCTGCTGAGACAGGGAGGGAAAGAGAGCACGTTCAAGTGTGTGTCTGAGTAGAGGTGAAGGTGTGTGCACAAGCCGAGGGGGTCACAGAGGAAGACACTGTCCAGACATTTAAAAAATAACAACCCATATATTGTGTGTGTGTGTGTGTGCGTACGTGTAGTCGCAAAGAGTATCTGGTAATTATTTAGTCAGGCTTTGACCTTTGACCCTCTCCTTTGACCTCCCACATCCTGTTCGAATGGAGAGGAGATGGACGCACATGAATGCATTTGCACACTCACACACACCCTCGGGTTTAAGGGGTTTGTGTTTGTGTGGGCTGGGAGTAAATTCAGAGGTTTGGCAATTTCACTGGCTCTTGTTGTTCCGGCTAGAAAAAAAAGGGGCTTTATCAAGAAACATTTGCAAAATCAATCATATCTCTGTGAACACACACATTTGGCAGAGGCAGCTGACATTTTGTCTTATTACCGCCCAAATCTCAATACTTATTCCCTTATTACCTGTCTGTGTCCACTTTATGCTATTTTATCAATAGAGTTTGTAATGAAACAAAGATTTACCTTGAAGAATGAGACGCACAGAGAGAAATACAGAAAGGAGGCAGCCTTGGAGAGACAATTTGGGAAAAATCGAGAAAGAAGTAAACTGTTATTGAAAGGTTTTTGATCATTACTGCCAATAGCATTACTGCTTATTGATTGGAAGCACCGGGCGTTTGTTCATTCAATAATATGACCTCAAATGATACAACGCATTGCCTCGGTAACAAAGGTCCCTCTCCTGCTGATACAATAAAAGAGAAAAAAAGCAGCAGGAGAGGCTGTGGGCTCTTTCCCTGCTGGATAACATTACTTTGTTCTTTGTGATAACATCTACTCAGAGCCTTATATTAGCCCTCATTATGCCTGTTTAAGCTTTGTGTATTCGTGCGTGCATTTTTTACTGGGCAGTGGCACTCGTACATGGTATATCCATAATGCCCATGTGTATGTGTAAAAGGAGAAATAATGTGCCTTTTTATAGCATATTACTTCTTATATCTTTTCAATTACTTTATTTCCAATGTGATCAGGAACCCCATGACGCCCGTGCAGCTAAAACCACTGATGATGAAGCAACAACACAGACAGAAATTTCATTGTGGTACAGGCCAGATGATATGTTCCCATTTTGTAGTCATGGGTGGATAGTAAAAATAGCATTATTCTCATTATTTTTTTTATTCTTTACTTTGATCAGATTTGAATGTAGTCTGAACAGCTCTAAGCCTATTCTGTCAGTGAATGTAATCACAGGACGCTTCAAATATAAAACATAAAGAAACGAAAATATAGGCACACAATGACATTTACTTCACCAGTCTTCCCAAGGTATCAACCATTAAAACACCTGCAATAAAACAGAATGCAGCAGTACAGAAAACAAAATAAAAACAATAAAACTACAGCAGTGAAGTGGAATTCAATAAAATCACTTGAAAGTGCAGACTCAATTATGTTTGGGCTTGAGTTTGGCTGCAGGGGAAAACTTTGTTTTTAAGTGCCGGGGCTGGGTGAATGGGTTGACTTGGTGCTTGGGTGAGACATTTGTTTAGGCAGTGTGCGCGCGCGAGGGTGCGGGTGTGTTTGTGTGTAGATTTTAACGGATGTCTGTGTGTGTAAGCCAAACAGCCCCTATTCCTAATTCCAGGGTGAACTTGGACTTCCTCTCCTTTCAAGTCTTCTTTTCAGCACAGACTGACAGGACATTTTGAAATGAGTCATCCCTCAGTCTGAGCTCCCTCATTCTTCCTTCCTTAGATGTTTATAGTTCTTATAGTATTCCTCTCTTGTATGCAGCTTGTTTAACAGCTGCAACATAGTGAACTGATTGTATGGCAGCCATATAAAGCCTCCATGTGAAAACAATGATAGAATATTGTAGATTATTCTGATGGTAGAAAACCAATGTGTATTTTAAGTGTTATTCCATCCATGTGAGTGGCCCTGGGTTGGGGTGGGGATTTTCTATGTATTGCTGTCTGCCTGTGTTTTTTTTATACCACCAATAGGAGTTGACAAGTTCAGAAACATTAAATTCCCACCCTTAAGGGGATTTAATGTCACATTGTCAGTCATTCATTAGTTATTTTATCCCCATAAAAGCTTTTGTTCAGTTACCACTTACCCCTCAGGACAGTTTTCCATGTCACATTACCTTTGAAAGAGAACTGTGGGATGTCTTTATATTGAATATACTGTAGGTCGCCCACGCAGGATGTTCCCTGACATCCCAAAGGTGTTTGTTGTCAAGTCTTCAGCTGTGTACTTGTTCAATGTCACCTCACACCAGACCTAACCCTCGTGACTTTTCACCTTTTCAAGGGTGACCTTTGACCCTCAGCGAAATGACCCTTGATCTTCACAGGTCCTAATGGCACAGAGAGGCCTGCTGGTGACAGGACACAGATGGAAACTCCTACATGTAAAGACAGACACACATGGGCTGGTGTGCGAACACTGAGACACACTAATAGAGTGGAAAGCGTTGCTCTGCAGGCCTGAGGAGTGACAGCAGAACCGTGGGGACACACACAGACAGAGCTCAGCTTACACAGGAAACTGCTGAGACATGCAGGTCATGTCTGTTTCCATGTTTATGGACCCAGCAGACATAGAAAGGCAGACAAGCACATACACACTCACTATGTGTAATCAATTTTCTTTGTTTCGTGTGCTGCTGGACAAAGTTTTGGCTGAGACAACATTGTCTGTTTGACAAAGTAGTTGCTGGTTTTGTCTAACCGGAACTGCAGGTCAGCTTGACTTTGTTTTATTACTGCTGAGAACATGTATGCAAGTCTGCACAAACTCCCAAAGATGCATGGATAGTGCATATACATGTACCTTACCTACTGTAATTGAGTTTTCTTGAAGGTTAAACTGGACACAAATTAATTTGTTTTGGCCTCTGAGGGCTTCCTTTTCCTAAAATAATGAGCCTTGTAGTTTACCCTTTACTAAACCTCCCCTGTAGACCACAGATGGCCTTTCAATTACCAAGCTAAAACATGCAGAGTGGCAATGCATGGCATTATCAATGAACATGCTAGAGGGACTACATTCTCAGCACCCAGCAAGCAGGCAAGCACACACAGGAAAACACACACATTTGCAGACATACTCAGGCACATATGCAGACAAATACACAAGCATATGTCGTATGTGCACACACTTGCTTGCACGTAAGGACACACATATGCACACACACACAAAGCCAGATTACTTTGCTTATTTGTTTAGCAAGCAATCTTTGTTGGGGTCACCACTCTTCACCCCTGCACTGCACCAATCTATAAAGCCAGCCCGCTGGGACTGAGTCAAGCCAAGGTATTTGTAGAGTGATGTGAAGTTAGTCTCTGTGCTGCTGGCTGGCTGGTTCACATTATAAGGTTTAAGATAAATGGACTATGTAGCAAAAGAAGACTGCTTATCGGATTTTTGATTCAGAAGCTACAGTGTGACATATAGCTATTTTTTCTCCAATTTGTTGCAGTAACTTTTCACCACCCAACATGTTAAGTGAGACAGGCCATTGAGAATATCAAGATTTAGACTGACCTTTTAGAAAATCAAATTTGCCAATGGGATAAAAAGTGTAAAAGTGAAGTGCAGAACAAGTAGAAGTCTCCTTTCCTCACAATAAAATTCAATTTTAAGAAGATCAGATGCCATTTTTGCTTTGAAGTTAAGGTTAATAATATCGAAATCTAATGTCATTCTTTTTCATGGCACCTATGGCTTAAGGGATGGTCGCAGGTATGTTGTTGGACCTCAGTTTCAGTTTTAGTTAAATTGTCTGTAGTTTGTTGGGCCATAGTAACTCACAACACAAACAGAGAGCAAATAAAACAATTGGCACATGCACAGGTGAGTTAAAGAGTGAGTCTGTGGTATTAAAGTCTAACTTTGTGCCACTTGTCACACCAGGTAAGTCACACCTGGGTCACAGTATGGCACCTCTCACCAGTCGGCTGTGGGCTCGGTCACCATTGGTTACTATTCAGTGATAGATAGTAAGTTAATAGACATTTATTGAAATGAAAATCTTTGAGATGATATCGTTACCCACAAACCTTCAAACCAAACATGCACATATCGACAACAACAAGCGATCATACAGGTCAGACCATCAATTCATCAGTGTCTTGCCCGAGGGACAGGAAGAGGCTAAGATTGAACAGACAACCCTGCATCAAAGTCAGTGATTGGTGTGTCTTACAAAAGCGTTCTTTAGCACTCAACTAAAACTTTTACAGACTTTTTTTATGATCACAATCTTTTCTGTCACATGTTCTGTGGGATAACACCAGCACTGTGTAGTTAGCTTTAGTTTTGCTACAACTACTATTTTCTCACTTTTGAAATGCCAATCATCTGCTGTCACATGGGGTATATCGAGGTGTTGACGATGTCTCATTATTATTGTGATTAGTCATTATCATTCTGGAAATAACATATCTGCAGTTGCTTATAAAATATTTATCAAATATATGCTGATAGATGGAAAAACAAATCATGACAGGGGACCTCTGTAATCTTTACATCAGTGTGACAGCTAAATGTTACTTTTTGACGCTTTTAGTGTGAAATGTTTGCCTAAATTTGTCTTTTTTGAAATAGGCTCGTACTGTGACGTGAGGAGATGAGAAAGTTGTGAAAAGCTATATGTATGCAAGTCCTACTGTTTAGGAATATATAATTCTCTATTGATATGCTAAAAAGACATTTGGGATTGGGGTTTTAAAGGCAGATATCCAACAGGGAGTTGTGGGCTAGCGGAGGGTAGCTGCATAATCAGCTCCACCATCAGCTAACTGATGTTCTGCATAATAGAGATGGGATTTCTGGGTCAGCGTGTGTGTGTGTGTCTGTGTATAGAGGGTGTGTGGCAGTAGTGATGGGGGTTTGTCATTTTATCTGCATGGATGTCTGCATGTCTCCATGTGTATGCATGTGTGCAGACCACGTCTGTATGTTTATCTGTGTGTGTGTGTGTGTGTGTGTGTGTGTGTGTGTGTGTGTGTGTGTGTGTGTGTCAGGGGCACTGACCTCTTTCCCCACAGGGAGGACAGTCCCTGTCTCATTAGGGAAGAGAGATTGAGAGTGAGACACAGACAGACAGACAGACAGGAAAGTCGAGAAAGAACAAAAAAAAGGAAGATGGGGAGAAAGAAAGACAGGGAGGGAGAGGCAGTGGAAAGCATAGAATATATGAGGGGGGTCCATCCTAATACATAACTCATCTATTACCACAATGAGCAGGAAGGGCCATGGCAAAGGAGGTCATGAAGTTTTCTGATTGACACAAAAAAATACACAGATGAACACACACACGCACACACACACACACACACACACACACACACACACACACACACACATCTCCCACTTCCCTCCATGGGGTATATGTCACAATCCAGACTTGACTGTGGTTTAATTGAATCAAGAAGCAGTGTGTGGGTGTTTGAGGTTTAGGAAACAGGGGAAGAGGGAGTGCAGGGGTGGATGGCAAGTGTGTGTGTGTGTGTGTGTGTGTGTGTGTGTGTGTGTATGTGTGTGTGTGTGTGTGTGTTTATACAGACAGAAAATCTGATTTTCGGGTTCCATGTGGGTATAAGTGCACCCAGGGCTCTGTGTGCATTTGTGTGTGTGTGTGTGTGTGTGTGTAGAACATGTGGGTGTATGTGCATGCGAGTATGGGGTTACTCAGACCTCAGACCTTGATCTTGGCTGCGTGGCAAGTGACAGAAGGCAGATTAAAATGTCTTTTAAGTTAGCACGAGGTGAAGCTTTTTCTTTTCTTCACAGGCAAAGTAAAGTTTATACAAGAACAAAGAGGAAGAGGAGGGAAGAAACTATGAGATCAGCTGTAAGTGTGAGAAAATCAAAGGACAAAACGCAGCTCTGGTTATTGTGCGTAAAGTACTTGAGTCTTTCAAGGGTATTGAAATCACACTCTGAAGAAGAAAGAAAAAAAGCATGGAGGGTGAGAGAGAGACAGAGGTTGAGTGATGGAGAAATGCTGAGTAAATGTCATGATAATCCCGGGAAAAAAAAAAAAAAGAATAGTGCCGAAGTACAAAGCGACCACAACAGAAGCCCTAAACCTCAACGAAGCCCACCACCTCATGATCACAGAGGAGTGCGGTTTATCTGGCAGAAGGTTCCTATACTTATTACAGTCATAATCTAAACTCCTCCTGTGTTCATGTTACACCACTTAGGCCTACACATGCCGAAAAGATCAGGTTCTTTAACCATTTGCGGTGCAGATCTGACTTTTTCCCTCAAAATCCCGTACTCCTATAGTGTCCCAGTGGCCCAGTGCAAACGCTCTCACAGGGCTTTCAGAGCTCTCATCACGGTCCTGTTTTCCCGCCTGGGTTTAGATTACCGGGCTAGAGAGACGTTTATGCCGCCTATTTGGTTACACGCAGCTATCGCGCAGCAAGATCACAGCAAATGTTATTCATGGCCGCGTATTACCTCTGCGAAAATGAGAGATGAACGAGTTAAGGATGAGAGAAAGATCGATGGATACGGAGAGAGGAAAACGTAGAGAAACAGCCGAAGGGAACCGGAGCGTTGGACCGAGGAACAGACAGACAGCGAGGACGGAGATAGAGTGAGAGTCAGAGACAGGAGGAAAAAAAAAAGAGGGGGAGAGAATTAAAGAAACCACAACAGAAGCCCAAAGCCCACTAAGTCCCCCTTCTCCTCATGATGGTGGGGTGTGGTGTTGGGGATCTGGCACAACTTCCTACAGTACAGCCCCTTCTCCAAACATCTCATATATACACCCAGTCAGAGACAAAAGTCGCAGCTAACCACATCAGAACGTTTGAGCATGTGTGCGTTTGTCTGTGTGCGTGTGTGCGTGTGGTTAGCTCAGCTGCTCCCAGGCTCACAGAAAGCATACGACGCTTGAGTGTGTCAGAGCTGTCTCTTGATCTCATCTGTCTTTTTATTGCCTAATCCCTGCCTCTCTTTTTGTTCCTCCTTTCCTCCTCATGCTTCCCCCCCTACTCTCCCTCCTCTCTGTCCTTCATCTTCTCCCTTCACCCCCTGAAACCTTCTCCATAATTTTCCTTAAGGTTTGAATATAGTTAGTTGCTCTGGCAACACATGATCCTTTCCATTCATGCCAATAAAGGTTGTCCCTTCTCCTGCCCTCCCACACATCTGTCATTCGCGCCGGGCTTGATAACTGCCAAGTGCACTGAACCTTTCAAAGTGTTCCCGTTTGCTATAGATGAGTTTCAGATAGTGGCCAACCCACCATATGGGTCATTCATGCACTATCCCAATGGGCTGAGAGTGAGACGATGGTTTGCTCATGAATGTTTCATTCTGGTTTACATAACAGTGGCTCAGCTCTTTGGTAGCGCACGCCGAACGTGTGATTACAAATCGCTGTCTGTTCCGCTCGCCCTCATCTTCCACTGTCTGTCTGTCAGTCTCTCTTACATTCTCTGTCTCCTTAAATTCGCCTCTCCTTCGCCTTCCGTCTCATTTCATGAAAATAACATCACCCAGTCGAGGCGCACTATGATCACACTACAACCCCCACCACTCTAATTTTTCTTCAATTTCAACTTGCCTCATTGGCATGACAGGTTACATTTGTGTTGCTAAAGCATTCACAGAAGGTAATGGTAGATAAGGGAAAAGAAAGAGCGCAGGCACATCAAAATATGATAATGGTAAGAAAATAATTAGCTGCAAACATGCAGTAAAACAAAATATAGAGTAGTTAGCCCTGCCAAGAATGCACCATCTTCAGATTTGTTATTTTGAGTAAAATGTTGCATGCATGTTGGTTAGAATTTGTTTAGATGTGGGAAGAACAATCAGTGAGCAGTTAAACTTGAAACTGGCATCAATTTCGTAACTTGAAATGTGCAAAAGAAAGGAAGGAAGGAAGAAGAAAACAATCACTTATTTCTTGACCCATGGCATAACTTTCAAACTAATTAAATTTAAATCTGTTTTGTTTTTAGATATCATGAATATCAGGCACAAAAACATAACATAACATTATTACTTCACTTGAGCAGAGGGAAAAATGATGCCTTATGTATTATGTATCCAATTGGCATGTAAAGGATTTATACTTTCCATAGTGTTTTTTTTCTGTATACAGGCTTATAGTATAAATTTCTGCTGTACACAGCAGCGAGACAGCTAAGTGCAGGTTCACAGATGATTTGTCTTCTTTCTGTCTTGCCTAGAGGCAGCAGGAGACAAACCAAGTTTCTGCCCTGCCATACTATATTCCCCCAATAGAAAAGGAAGCTTTTCATTTTCTGGCAAGGCCATGAAGCCCGGAGTAACTTTTTCACAACTTTGGTCATATTTTATTCTCATTGTTTTTGGAATGTGCATAGGAAATGCAGTGTATGTGTTTTCTCCATCCTGTGATATTGTGGCATAAATACAAGTTCCAGACTGTTGTGTCAACTTTTCTACTCTTGCTCTTGTGCTGTTGGTGTCAGCAGGCCTGTGTGTGTGAAGCGAGGCCTCTTGTTGCCTTTAGCAGATGAGCTTTTTGTTTCTGAGTGCAGTTACTAAAGTGCACGCTAATTTTGTCCTCGAGGTCAGCCGCTAGCTTTTCCACTTCAGTCTGTCTGATATTCACATATTTAATAAACATCACTATCAACTTACCGAGTTCAAACTTTCAACTCTCCTCTAAGGGCCAGATTTGCGTACATGAAAGCACAGCTCAAATTTCATTCAATTTACTTGCGCAATCTGCCTGTAATTAGCGTCTGATTTACGAAGGCAGCAGATAATTACACAATCAGTGACTGGTGCTGCCTTCTGGGCGCATTCTGTGAGGGAAGGAGGATCGACTTTTCTGCAGTATCATCTCCAGCTCCTAGTCCACAGAAGAAACAAAGGTTTTGTTAAACATTCCTGAGGGACATTGCAGGTGTAAAAAAAATCAGATAAAGAGCTTAATGTCTCTTCATAAGAATCAAATCATTTACTTGTCTCAGTAATGCCATTCCCAGTGTCCCCAGACATGAATCCAAACACAATCTACTGTCACTTATTGTAAAGACACTATGGATGGGGAAGTCTTCACTGAATGAGTTCTCCACCAGTTGTGGTCCCAACACCGGCTCCAGAAGCTGCCATTATGTTTTAGCTGTGGTGCTAAGTAAAGACACCACTGTGTGTGAGTCAGGTCCTCTTTACCATTGAGCAGAGTCCCTCTCACCACCCATAAACTTGAAAATACTTAATGTGTTTCCATGCTGGTTCGAATGCCTATTTCTGCATCAGCTGTGGTCCGACCTCAGTTCCTTCTCCTTTATATGAAGCCGCCATGACTGTGAATGAGTCAGGTTCTCTCAGCCACTTACAAACATGGTGCTGAGCAGACAGTCACCCATAAATGTCTGCCTATGCCTCCACCCCTTGGCAGATACCTTATAGCAGGGGCTATAAACCTCTGTTTAACCACCGAATGTAGCTTGGCTCAAATCACGACACCGGGTCATTAAAATATATTAGCACCTACATGGTAGAAGTAATAATAATCATCTCCTTTATATTCTTACTCTTTCATGCGATCTCAGATCTTATTCTCTGTCTCTTTATCTCTCACTCGGTCAGTGTCTCTGACTGACTGTCTGGGATCGTCAAGGTGTTTGTGCTGTGCTGATAACTGCGTATGAGTCAGGCCTTCTGGTATGTTTAGCTGAGATTGTCTCCCTCTCACTCTCACTGTCAGGTCCTCTCGGCCATTTAGTGGACTGTGAAGCTGACAGACGATGCCCATGAATGATAAATGATGACTGGAGGTCTGTCTGGTAACAACAGAATGCATAATACAGCATGGATGCAGTGATTCCAGCCCTCCGCACAGAGCACATTCTGCAGTTACTGTATTATATCACTGGAAAATCTGCCCACAGCAGAAAAGTGGGACCACTTAAAGTGGAAATCCACCGAAAACAGCTCTCAGGTATGTTGTGCCTACCAAGAATCCTAAATGAGGCAGCCATAGTAAGAGTCAGTCTGTGAATCTTGGTACTGTTTCCAGTGCGATCAAGTCAGGGCTGGGAGTTTTGTGTTACTTCATTTCTAATGATCGGGATGCGTGGTTGACACCACATTAAATGTTAGATCTCTAATTTAATCATATTGACTTGTAAACTTTTTTTATCTTTACCCTAAAACCAGCCTACAAAAAGCACCAAACTGTAACGTGCTTTTAATCGCAACTTCACCATCTGAATTATTTGTGCAACTTCCCCATCTATCATTTCACAATATTCAATATAAATTCTGAATATGTTGCTTTCAGTTCATTTTTCATGAGGGCTTTTTGACCTTTTGGAGAAGATGTGGGAGTGCATCTGTTTCTGCATACAGTATGTCTGTGTATGTTTTGTGGAGTGGGTGGATGCAGACACGTATACAGCACATTGACATGTTTACACGCTTGCATGTCTGACTCTGACTGTGTGTGTCTGATTGTGTGGGCTTAGTTATACCCTGGGTGCACAGGCATGTTTCTATGCCTGTGTGTGTATGCAGATTCCTGTGTTCAAGCATAGAGGTATGTGCAGTTATGCTGGTGCATGTGTGAGTGTGTGTGTGTGTCTGTGTGTGTTCCTACTGTAGTATGTAGGTCACCAATATATTCCTGATGAGGTCTAGTCCTCTGGAGAACTCTACAGATATGAGGGCCTAAATTAGACACTATTATCTGTGCATGTGTGCAACAGGGAGAGAGAAGTGAACTAGACACCATTATCAGACAAGAGCCTCACAGGCATGTGTGTTCAATTTTCTGCACATGCATGCTTTTACATGTAAAGAGCAGCATCATGAGTGTGTTTGTCTGTCTGGCTGCGTAGGTGTTAAATTGCATGCTATTTCCAACATAATGCATTCACGGATGCGTGTGTCTGTGCTTGTGTGTATGGCAGTGACACACCGGCATCATCTGACAGGCTAGATGCCTGTTACCACTGACCTGGGACTGTAACTCAGCCCTCGGTTTTAACGACTGTTGGCTCAGAAAGCCTGTCCATATTGCTGTTACCAAGCCAAACTGCTAATAAGCCTCAAGCACCACTCCAAGAAAACTATGCAACCATCGGCACAGCAGTAGCCATGTGTTAAGGTGTTACCCATAGTAGGAAATATACCGTATATATCATCCATAAGGGTCGTGTTCGCAATAGGAAGGATGGAAAAAGCTGATTTCATCATGTCTAAAAAGTTTAAAAACACAGTCTATTTCTTGCTTAAAATAGAATTAAGTAGGGTTTCTGAAAAAACTGTGTTTTAGCAGACATGTCTTTGGACTGTGTCAATCACACACACTCACAAATGACTCAATAAAGTTTTATTAAGCGCTTCTGCATAGCCACCATTAAGGAACCAGGGGCAATGATAATGAGGTTTCTTTTAAGCGTACAGAATTACACATCTTATGTCACTTCCTCTGTAAAAATGTGGCTTTCTGTGTAGCTGCTGATCTAGGATAGTTTGCTGAAACACTACATGTAATTCCCCTTCATTTCAGGATATATCTACATTTCCAGTCAGCCTACTGTCCGTAAGTCACCGGGACAATACCGCATGCAGTCAGTCTGTCAAACCAATTCGAAATCTTGCCGGAGCTCAGCCCAAAAGTTATATTCAACCCGAGAGAGATGAATGGGAGTGAGAATGTCTACCTTTGAAAAGCTTCATGCTTTGACCAAATCATATGCTGTCACTCCTAAGCTTTAGAAGGCCTGCACTTTTCATCAAAGCCCTTGATGGCTACCTTTCACAGCACTGTCGAATTCACCCTCAAAAGCTTCCCTCCCTCCTTTCCTCCCTTCCCCTCCCAAATCTCTTTCTTCTTCCCTCCAATGTCGACTAACCCTCTTCCATGCCTCTCCTCCCCCCCCCTCCCTCAATCCTTCCATTCCCCTTGTCCTTAATCCATCCCTCCCTCCTCAATCAAACCCTCAAATCCCTCCAGGTTTTTTTCTTTTCTATGTATGTGTGACTTCAGTACTGTCAAGGTAGATGAAACAAGAGGAATTCAGATTCATCACAGCCATAACCTGCAGTGATAATAATCCACCACCATTCTTCCCATGTGGCGGTAGGCCGATGTTACTGGCCTTTTCGGGATTTATTTGCATATTTGTTTCCCCTTTGTTTCTTTTGATGAATTATTTACTGCGGAGTGAAATGACAGCAGAGATCACTGATGATTGCTGTCGCGGGTGGATGGGTGCTTTTCTCCTCTTTGTAATTATTCCCTTTTTTTCCCCCTGATTTTCAATCAAGTTTTTCAGTCATGTTCCCCAATGACAACAGACGAAAAGCAGAAAAAAAAAGAACCCACACATTTTAGCATTGCTAGTGGAACCTTTCCACTGTCTGGCGGGAATGCAGCTTCCTTTGTTGTTGTAATGATTACAGAGTAGGAAACGGCAGGAAAAAAGGAGGAGAGAAGGCAGAGAGTGGAGATCAAATGGAAAAATACTGTAAACACAAATGTGCTGGGAGGGCCACCTCACACACCTCCCACACACAGGACAAATGAGTGAAAACACACACGCACACATTCTGGCCCTCGTCATCTGACCAATCAAGAGGCTTGATTAGCACAAGATAAACTAATGATGATGACTGAAAGGTGCAGTTTGTGATCATTTTGAGCTAAGCTACAAAGTCAAACTGAGCCTCCTTTGGACCCTGTATGTGTTTGCACACAAAACAATGTCTTAAAGAGTTGTAATCATAGTGAGTTGTGTCCACATGAGCGCCTTGATTGTAAGCCTCACAAACCGTATTCACTGTTTGTACCACACGTACACACGCTCATACACACTGCCACTCTGTCCCTGTATTGCCCTATCCAGGAATAACAATGCATAATTCATGTCCCAAAGTCTCGTCTGCAGACAAAAGTCAGCCTTTGCATGTATTATTTATTGAAAACAGCTCACATGATGAATCCTTTAACAAACAGAGCTTCCAGTAAGCACTGTACTTATTTCTTCTTCTCTTGCTGTTTGTGTTTTGGCATAGATTTAAGTGGGCTCATTAGCAAAGATGAGTGTGTATGGCGAGGAGAGGGATGGCAGGGGATAGAGAGAGACAGAGAGACAGAGAGGAAGGGGGAGCGAGAGAGGAAATGAGGCCAAAGGATAAAGGAATCATTTTCGTAAAGGTAGAAATTAATGAGAGGCTTGTGCATCGCAAGCTAATTAATTTAACAATGATAAGCTTTAGGGACTAAGTTAAACTTTTAGGACTTCATCACATTTATAGAGTTAAACTTTACTGTACTGCTACCCAGTGGGTATTTGAAATGGCCAAACTGCAATGCAAAACCTGGAGGTAATGGCTTTTTGTCAATGTATAATAATCTAATATTTTCTTATGCTTGACGTAATGCCTCTACCGCAGTGCCACATTCTGAACTGCCTAAAAAACTGCATAAAAGTCACTTTAGCACATATACAAATACACACACATACACACCATCCACTGTCACAGATACACTTGTTGTGTGGGCAGTTTGCCTTGAGGATGGAAGGCAATTTATCGTCGAGTGAAAGGAGCATTTGCCATCCTATGCTAATGAAGTCATCATTTATTCCAGAGTACTTGCTTTTTTTCCCCTTCTTCTACTCCACCCCTTCACCATCCATCAATCATCGAAGGCATGAGGTATTATCTTTGCAGAACATTTTATATTCAGTCTCCCCTTAGATGGGTGGACGCACACACATACACACACGCAGTCCTTTTTGTTAAATAAAAAAAATCAAATCTGGTCTAGCAAAGGTTGAATAATTGATGTGTTATGTTAAAAAAGGAATGAAATAATCATAGCCTGTTGGAAGTTGGAGGAACATCAAACCCAGAGTTGGTGCTTGGCAGACTGGGCTGAGCAGGATAGGGGCCTTATGTGTTTGGGACGGCTGCCCTGTGAAATAATAATGAACAGAAAAGAGTGAGGGGATTAGGAGATTTTTGTTCTGCACTGTACCTGACACTTTATGTGTGCCCACCCATGCTTTTTACAGCATGACCAGGGTACATCTACCCTGCATTAATACAGGTTTTCTGAAAACAGCTTGGTTTTGGTGGGCTGGGGAAACATTCCTGCGGGCCTGCAAAGATGGATGAATGGCTCCAGTATAAAATGACAGAACGTTTCAAAAAGGAGTGCTGACTTAATGGGAAGATGGTGAGTGCCACTGCACCAGAAATGCATTTTAAGACTGCAGCGACAGCTTAGCAGGCCAGTGATACTTTGCTAACAGCATTTCCAAATTGCTTTTTGAGGTTAGGGTTGCTGACACAAAAATCACGTTTTAAAAAGATGTGAAGTTAGTTTTATAAAATGATGATAGTCCAGTATGACAAGAACATCATGAACTGAGAGAGTGAGAAAGGTGGTGAGTCACTCTTTTGACATCTACTCCAGTATTTGCCAAAGACTTGAATCACATGATTTTTGTCCTTATTTGTGTCTGCTGGTGAAGGGCATCTAACTCAGATCACTAGATCACCACCAACTAACAAGTACGCATAGCATTCAGCTCTGAACAAACATACTTGGTTGATGGTTTATAACAAACTATAAGCATTTGTCTTTGTTGTGCTACAAGCTCATTGTGTTGCAGAAACGGAATAATGTTTGCTACTGTCGACTAGTGGGCCTCATCGTCATGGCCATAAAAGTCAGCCATGAAAATGTACATACTGTACATCTCTTATGAACATCCACATACGCAAGCACATACACACACAAAGGCACACACATATGCACAAACCACTTTGCATTACAGCTTCAAGTGATTAAACTGTTTTTATGTGTAGGACCACCTTTTAAGATTGTCCCCATTTGGGATGCAACAACAGTGCATGATGAATACATTCATTCCAAGCTCCAGTGAGAGCTGTGCAGCCGTGCATCTCTGACCGATGTCTTTTCATGATTGTGTGAAGGCTGTGCCGTATAGATTTTCCCATACAGCAGCAGAGGGATATAAATGTTTATTATTATTACTGTTTCAGTTTCCCGTTCAGCATCAGCGTTTTTGCCCACCAGTTCCAATTTGCGCTTAACAAATGATCTCAGGGAATGAGATGCGGTGGGGTCAAGAGGTGTATTTGCTCTCCTTCTCACTGTGGGTGTTGGAATTAGGATTTTATAGGCACTTAGAGATACTGTACATGCAAATAAGGGACACAGTGTGACCAACATCGTGAGTTGCTAGAGAGAAGGTGAGGAGAGAGAGTGATGGCTTGTCGTTTAAACTGAAATTCCCCTGAAAGAAAAAGGCAGTAGTAGTTTTTTTTTAGAATGAAATGAGTTACATTGAGTGAAACGTATTTAAGGTACCCCAATTAAGTGAAAATGAATGATTGGGTGACTATATTTGGGATCAAAGAAACAAAATGTGAAGAAAACTGTCAGAGTCAGTGAAAAATAATACATGAAATATGATGAGCATGCACCAAGCTTTACCAAATTCAGAACATCAGCAAAAGTAGGGTTGCATTTACACATGTTAGCATGTTATCTGCTATCCCCTCTTTGCTGTGTCCATTAAAACCCTCCCCTTAATCACGTTTCTGAGCATTCTGACTTAAAATCACATTAGACTCAAAGGGCTTATTTTATTAATTCACTGTTTCCTCCGTTACAGGCCTTCTCTGTAGTCCACATTGCTAGAAGACCACCTCACAGGGATTTTCCCCTTCACCAGGTAACCACAAAGGAAGAAAAGAAGCACATTATCCACATGTACGACATACCCCCCAACACACACACACGCACACACTCTGCGCCATACAATGCTGACCACCAGCACAGCAGGAAACAACACACACACACACACACACACTGCATATTATCTTT
This sequence comes from Amniataba percoides, assembly GCA_037176925.1. Taxonomy (NCBI): domain Eukaryota; kingdom Metazoa; phylum Chordata; class Actinopteri; order Centrarchiformes; family Terapontidae; genus Amniataba; species Amniataba percoides. The sequence goes on along the minus strand of JBAJHX010000036.1, from coordinate 6,634,533 downwards.
ATGAGGTGTTATACACCAGTGACCACCAACACAGGGTCTCAGTGTTCCCTAATCTACACTCTGGCTGAATAGACTGCACCATGCAATGGAGGGATTACACTGTCGGATTAATGGGACTTTTAATTTGAGTCATTGTAAGTGCCCTTTATAATGTGAATAGGTGCAGGAAAGAATACCACTGCCTCTATATGATACTGTTAAATGTGTTACAGCTGTACATATCATCTACTGCATTTACCCCAATGACACATGCACTTTTGTATGTGTGTATGTCAGTCCGCTTTATGCAGAAGCTTTAGAAATGTACAGCTACTACCATTAAAACCACTGCAGTTATTAGCAAAGCCACCACCTCCTCATCTGCCAGAAGAAAGTAATTATTACTTCCATTAATATTACTACTACTGAACTTGGTCGTATAAAGTTACTATTTAATCTACTCTGTGACTACCATTGGTGCTATAACTGTACCGAGACACAAAATGATATTTAATGTAAAGTATATATGTATGTCACCTTCTCACACACCAAGGTAGGTACAGTTTGATGTCTAATAAACATAAAGCACTCCAAGTAATACATCTGAATATAGTGAATACATAGTGCATATACACACCCAAAAGGCAGCCAGAGGCACCCAAACTACAGAGTTTGATGTCATCTACATAAACAGGATCAAGATGTAGAGAGAAAGGAAGGGGAGAGGCCAACAGACAGGCAGAAAAAAAGAGAGAAATTGGCCTAGAGAACCTTTAGCAGCAGAGTGAAGAAAGCTTGATGAATGGATGGATGGCTGAATGCAGGGAGGGGGGAGTGGAAAGGAGAGCTGTTTACCATTTCTGAAAGCAACAATAAAACCATGGATTTAAGTATAAACAAGGGTAAACAAAGGCAGGCTTACAGAATAACATTGCATTTTTCCTCATGCTTTTCTTCTCGTCTCTTTCGTCTCTGTCTGCATCCCACCAGAAACCCGATCACTGTTCTGATTACATTTGCGTCTTTATGTTAGAAAGTATACACAGAGCTGTATGAGTGCAGAGCAAGAAAGAAATGTTAATGGAATCAAGTTGGATTAATTATATTTTGCACAAGGTCAGCGTGGTGCATTATGATTTCATCTCCCTGGGAAAGAGAATACAGCAACCAAAGCCTGAAACCTCAGTGGTTGTTGATCCATTTACTTATTAAAACCACACTGTTGAACTTGCCCTTCAAAACTGCAATAGCTCTCTGAAACTGCTGGTTGGAATTTTAATCATTCCCTTTCTTTAAAATTAAAATAGAAAAACCCGGCTGGTGTCTCAAACAGCACGGAGCAACCTGAACATTGATCATTTTAACCTTCTGTATCTGTATGCAAAGTTGCTTAAGCATTAGGATTCCATCATGTACAGGAAATGACAACACCTGTACCGTCCCGCTTTTGGCTCCGCTCCAACCTCATTTAGTCCAAATCGAGAATCAGTGCTGAATTCAAGCTTCTGTTAATTCTCTGGATGCTAACCAAATGAATCAGAAACGTGCACGGACACACGTTGGGAGTGTGAGAATGTTTCTTTGTCTTATCGTTAAGTTTCCTCAGTCCCTTGGTACAAAAAACCTCCCCTGCTGTGTCTGTATCATATTTCACACAGTTCCATACACAAGAATCTACTTTCTGGAGAAGTTTGATGGTAAACAAGGCGACTGCTGAGTTACCACCTCCAAAGGAACACTTACGAATAACAACCTCCACCACTGTAATTATTGTGCAGCACAAACAAAAATAAGGAATGACAATGTAGCTAAAGAAAATAGGTAAATTGGAAAACTATACATGTTCGTTTAGCCCTTTGAAGTCTTGGCTCCCCTTGATTCCCCTTTCTTGACATCCTACTTAGTTGTAAGGCATCCATTACTTATTTAATCTTGGTTTATTTTTTTGTATTAAGCCTGTAGTTGCCTTGTTGACAGCTACCAGCCTTACAGAAAGCAACTGCCATCATCTCACTGAAAGCGCTGTTTACAGCTCTTTATTCTGTTTTTTTTTTTGTTTTTTTTTTAATAAGCTGTATGCATCGTGCTATGCTGATATTATTCTCTTACAAGATATTACTGCACAGATTTCTGAGGCAGTGATGAGTTTCACATATGGAGCATAACAGCGTTAGCCAAGGGAGAAGTGCCTTTACAGAGGAAAGGGTTGGCACTTGATTCCCATTGCATATAATACTTCAATTACATTACATGAATTAAGCGCTGGTATTTTAATGCAACAAAATCTTTATGCTGAATATTAATATTCCTGACCTTACTCTTATGCGATTGTATGCATAATATCTTTAAAGAAAGCTGCACAAAGCTGATGTGGAACACGTAACTTTTAATCACATCGTTTTGAAGTGCATAACCAAACAGACAATCTCAGTTAAGGTGCATCTTTAATAAAGAAGCTAAGCAAGCATTCTGGGAAGACCTAAAGGATGATAAAGAATAATGATGAGTGAAGTTGTGGATTGAAAACCTGGACTTTGTTAGGAAAAAGTAAAATGTCGTAGCTGGAATACTTGAAATATTTTTGGTTGTTTTTCTGAATAGCGAGGCGGAAACAAAAAGAATTACATGAAAATGCAATGTGAGTGGCAAAATGGAATGTCCCCTCGGACCAAAATAGCTCCTTTTCATGTGGAGATGTACATTTGAATATAGCTGCTAAAATTTTAATGTTTTAAGCGCTAAATTGGGACGTGCTTCAAAATCGGCAAATTGGGACATCCCCGTCTATGTGGGGATGCTTTTGGCGAGGAAAATGGCACGCCTCATATATTATGCTAAAAAAATACACATTTGAAGGAGAAGTCTGATGCCGTAAGCAGGAAATTGGGGGTAAATTGGCACATCCTCCCGGCTTTACATTAATTGTGCTCGTGCTATTGTCAGGGCCTTGCAGGGTGATAGACAGATGGGCGAGGGTTGACACATGTTTTTGGAGGAGTTTAAAATTCAAATGCTCCTCATGTGTGAATACAGACACCTGGGGTAATCAACCGGCTGCGTGTGTGTGTGTGTGCGTGGCGTGAGTGGCGTGCAATGGTGTATTTACCCAAAAGCCTCTCTGTCCCTGCCTGTCTTGTTGTCAGCGTATCTCCTTTGCTCTCCGCTGTTAGCTACATTGTCATGTTTGCTGACTGATTAAGAACCATCCTGGTGGAGAGAATAAACACACTGTTGCCATTTCTCTAAAAAGAGGTTTAAATTATGGAGGCAAGATATTTATTCCTGTTTGAGCTGCCGGTACGGCTGATCTCAATGCTATTAAAAATTCATTCACTGCTAATACCCTCCCACTCGTCCTTCTCCATCTTCCTTGCCCCCGTCTCCCTCTGTTGTGCGTTCATTTTCTCAATGGTATCTCTCCCTCTTTGTGTCAGTTCACTTCATTTCATTGGCACGGGATGTGATTCGCCGCCTCTATCTCTCTTTATTCGGTTTTGTCTCTCCTTTCATTCTGTGCCTGCGCCCCTCTCTCTCGCTTCTCTCTCTTCAGAAATCTGGCGTGGAATCAAGACAGGAGAGCGCCCGCTGTTTTTTTTTTTTTTTCGTTTTTTTTTTTCTGACACGCTCTTCCTTTCTTAAATCAAAACCAACTGAGGCGAAATCAGGTTATTACCTTAGCTGTGTTTCGTCTTTCTCTCTCTCTCTCTCTCTCCCTTCTCACCCACTCCTCTAGTTTTTCCTCGAGGTCTGTGAAACTCTGCACTTTGAAGAGGAACGGAGGCCAGCCGGTCAGTCGGAGGAGCGGGTGCGAAGTGGATTTGACGGGACTGCTGCATAAATCAAGCAGAGAAAAAAAAAAAACATCTTGAAGTGTGAGATGGACATCTGACAGGGTTTGTGATTGTGAGTGTGCATATGCAGCTAGCTGCACACTTTACGCTTCATGGCCCCCTGACCAACCCCCTCCAGCTCCTCAAACCCATCATACACACAGTCTCGTCATGTGGGGCGGTGTTGACTCTCTGGCCCAGTCAGATATTTGTGAGTTTTTTTTTCTTTCCTCGGCCTTTCATCTGAGGAGAGAAACAAGCATCGACCACAAGGTTTGTCTGTATGTGATCTCAGAAAAAGGAGGAGGGGGTGGGGGGGCAAGCGAAACAACTTTTCTACCATCGGGTAGAGACGCGGATAGAGGGAGAGGGAATGAGTGGACCGGCAGGGAATGAGGGAGGATAAGAAGAGAAAATGTTGTATAAACAAGCCCAAATAACTTCAAATAACTTATCTAAGAGAGCCGGAGAGAGAGAGAGGGAGAGGGAGCGATGGGAGGAAGCGAGGGATGATGAAATGTGTAGGACCAAAGGTGAGAGAGCTGGAAGGAGGGATGGAAAAGAAGGAGAAAGTGGTGATTTTTGCAGATAGTGAGCTTCAAAAAGTCTGCTCTGAAGTGATAGATGGATGGATGGGAAAAGGATGAAAGAAGTTATAATAAATAGGACAGCCTAAAGAGTTGAAGGAGAGTACTCCAAAAAAAAAACTGCAAGGACGGTCAGTAAACAGCATGGCAGAGACTCAAGCAGACATAAACAGCCGCTGCTAAAGACGGATGATAAAGATGGAGGAATGACTGTATCAGTGATGGATGATCAGCGATGATGATGGATGAATGAAAGATTGGAAAAGAAGAGAGGGAGGGAGAGTTGTAAACAAGTCTGAATAACCCCATAAGAGTGGCAAATTCATAGGAGGAAGGATGGATGGGAGGTTGTTATGCGGAAGATAAAAGAAAGTCAGAATAAAGTAACCTTCCTCCGCAACCTTGGAGAGGGATAGAAAGGCAGACGAGGAGTGAAAGATTGGCTGAGAAATACGGTAACAACCCTCAGCATCTTCTGAAAATGAAAATCAAGAGTGAATGAAAGGACAGAGGTCACCGAGGCAGAATAAAAGACGTGATAATGAAGAAAACAGATTAAAGATTAAAACGGCTTTGCACTAAAAAGATGCATGAAAATTGACCTTCAAGTTTTTCAAAAATGCAAATAGAAGAAAGAAATGTTGTCGTACAATAGATTTGATAAAATCTTTTCAATGAGGCCCCCTGTATGTAGATGCCAGGTTAATTATAAATCCATTTGTATAACTTCTTTTGGCAGGAGTTGCTTTCTCAGAATAAATACAGGAATTATTCGGAGCCGTGGGAGGGATTCAGTGTGTTCACAAGCGTGGTGTGTTTGTCTGTCTTTTTGTGTCGCTGCGAGGCCCACGCGACAGGGCCAGACTGACACTTTTGTGCGCCTTTGCCCCGCCAGCGACGGCTCCGCAGCACTGTCACAAGACTTCCAGCCGGCACAATTAAACCTAATGAACACACTCGACCGCTTGTCCACAGGGAGGTCTGGAAAAGAAAGGCCAACGCAAATGTTTAGCACAGGACTGAAATGGCGTCTTTTGAAAAGCATAGCTCAGCACGCAGTGTGTGAAAAAACAAAAAACAGATTACTTTTCACCAAAATGTGAGTGTGATTTATTCAGGTGAACTATATTTGGAGCATTGCCTTGCATGCTATAGGGAAGGTCCTTTCCAGTCCAATTCACCTGATATGTCTTTGAACTTGAGGAAACTGGAGCACCTGGTCAGAAGTTACACACATATGGAAAAGAGCAAAAGAGCAAAACAAAAAAAAAAAACCCCGGTCAGGATCAAACCCGTGACAGTTTTACTTTGAAGAGAAGGTGGGGATCTCTATTAATGGGGGAGTGGCTTAAACAGTGTTTTTTAAAGGTGTTGCTTTTGGCAAATATGTCTTCAAATCACTTTTAACAGCAGCTCTGATTACATGTTTCATCAGACTGTTAAACAGCCGCCGTTTTGCTGACGTTACGCTTCGAAACAGCTCTATTTAACTCTACTTATAAAACTGTTTGAGAATATTTGTTTTACATATGTGATTTAAAACTTGAACATAATCCTAGTCCGGGATTGATGAATGAAATGAATTCATGACTTTTCAAACGACCTCCGCTCCCTGCCGGCGGCGGTGGCGGCGGACTACACAAGGCTCTGCTGTTATTCATCACAGCTGCCCATCCTCTCTCACCTGTGCAAATTACCTTGCGCAAACAGACTGGATCAGACTAGCTTCATGTGGTTGGCCACTTCCCTAGCTGGGACAGGGTCTACTCAGGAGAAATAAACCATTTCCTGTTCACTGAGGGAAAGATATGCCCAACTGTAACCTACTGTAATGCTTTCCAGGTGGTGGGCGGATTTTATCTTTTCAGAGTGTACAGTACTCAACAAGAAACATCTACTTCTTCTGGTAGCTGTGATGATTTCAAATACTTCCAGATGGGGCGTGATGAAGCAGGATATGGAGTACAGTACAAATGACATTTTTAATTAAGTAACCCTGTATTAATATGAGACATTTAGAGTCGTTTTAGACACGTCACACTCAGCTTAAAGTGACATTCAGCTTGCATGATGGATGTTTTTTTTCTTTCTTTTTTATAAGTTAGCTTTTTGCAAACATGTAAGTGTGAGGGCTGAATGCAAAGTGTAGTAATGTGGACCTTTTAGAAGTCGGGTGTCAGTCTCCAGCACGCATTTGATCCCTTTTGTTGCATGCGTGAGATGAGACGTGAACTCATACAGCGGCCTCTTCAGATCACCAGCTCGAGTTTGGCTGTAAGCAAAGTACAGAAGCCGCTTCACTCGAAGTTAGGAGAAATCCTCTTTCAGCAGCAGATGTAAGTGAATACATCCGCTGCTCCTCTGCTTGTTTATCGGGCCGATCATCTCGGCCGTGTATGAGAGACTACACGGCTCTTAATTGGTTTATATCATATCTCTGAAAAACACATAGTTCGCTATCACTTTGTCACAGAGTTTGATGTCTTTTTAATGAAGGATATTGTAAACCCGGGCAAACTCCTGAACGTGCCTGAAGCCATCTAATCTCCACGACAACTTATTTTGGAGGTTGACTGCTCCTGATCTTCCACACAGTGCCGCACAGCGCGAGTTAAAACCGATGTGGAGGTTTAAAAATATGTCCAGTTTTCTTTTTTTTTTTTTTTTTTTTACAATAATGCAGCAAGTATTACATTAATTATTCACAAATAATCAAATATTTACTACATTTAAATATTAAACGCTGTATCAACATTTAAAGTGTATGACTTAGTGAGATCATGAATTCACAATGAGCTTTAGCTACAAGAATATATGATGTGTTAGTGCTTTGGACGGATCATTTACAAATCCTATAAACTTTTTAACTGGTTTATAGAAGTAGCCCCTCAAGGTCATTTAAAACACTGCTCTAATCTCTATGCCTTGACCTTGTGAGTGTGTGTGTGAGAGTGTGTGTGTGTGTGATGAAGAAGCATTCCAGCCAGACTGGAGGCATGTCCTGGCTAATCCACAGGCCAAAGCACACAGCCGGTTAAGTTTCCATGACCTCAACTCCATGCCGTCCGAACATGCACGCACCTTCTGTACACACCAGACACACATACACACTTGTGCACACGCAGATTATTATTCCTTCCTCTTGCTTTTACTCTTATTTTTTTTCCCTTCCTCCCTTCCTGCTGTTTTTCCATCTCTCTCTCTCTCTCGCTGCTGCCTCCCTTCCCCGAATTACAACATTTTGTCAATTACCATTTAGTTCATTGTTAACCCACAGAGGAAAAGCGGAGTGTGTTCTGTAATACCACACGAGTTCTGTCATCTTCAGAACAATTATGTCAATTAGCTCGCATTTAAATGGTTTCCAGAGAGGAGAACCTCGGCTAATAACAGTCCAATGAAGTGACAACCAACCAATTAATCTCACTCTAATTGCTCAGTAGGTACAGTCAATCAGTCATAATCTCCCCCTCTCTGCTTTCTTTCCAGCGTTTCGGCGCGCATTCCGCACTCAGTGGCCTGACTCACCACCTGTCAATCAAATATAAACTCGCCCCTCCACCCCTCTGGAGATGGAGGTGCATTCCAGTGTGTTCGCATCACGGCCAAGCTGCAAGTCAGCACATTCGGCCTCTAACATAACACCCAGAAAAAGCTGTTGACAAGAAAGATCACTCCGTAGAGGGGAGACTATTAGACGGGCGGGAAGGAGAAGCAGGAAAAGACGAGCGGAGAGAAAATCAACAAAGCAGCTTGTTTACTTTTCAAGCATTGGGATGATTTTTTTTTTTCGGCCCGTAATCAAAAACTGACTCTGTTGCTTCGCATTCATTTTAAAAGCTAAATGCATGCTCGCAGCTTAGATCAATTAACACAAAGACAAACATTCGCTCACCCTCGCACTCTGCATGCAGCAGCAGACTGATGATAAATAGCTGGATCACTGTGCCACATCTTAGAGCCTTTGAACCGACAGTTTCACATGCTCAACCGTTATGATATGTGTCATCTGAGATTTACAGTACGCTCATCTTTCTGCTTCTGGCAATGAACTCTTACACACGTGTACTAAGAAATGTATGCTATATAGCAAAGCACAGTACTGCACAGTCATTTTAGCATGTTGCTACAAAAACCAGCACTCATCCATTACATTTGCCACTTGAATCAGCAGTCTTTAAATCTAAAAGTCATTTTCATTACTTTAAAGTCCAGCTTTTTCAAAGTTGACATATGCAGCCCTTTTACTGTGAGATAACTGAGCTTTAAAGCCTCTTTTGCTGTACTTGCTTATGAACTTTTGAAGACAGTTTTGAGCGAAAAAGACAGCACTCAGAAAATGGGGACTTTTATTAATTCAACACAGCTAACCAAGAGGGTCAAACTGTAAAGTGCCGCCAGTAGGATGGTTTGTTTATTCAAGGCTTTTTTTTTTTTATCAGAACAAAATGTATTACTACACACGTTTAACACAGCACCTTGGTGGGAATGTGTATGTGTTCCTGTGTGGATTTTATTTATATCCGCGCATTTATTGGCAAGAATTAAAAGTGTTGATTCTTTAGCAATACCATGTCACATGTTTAAATTGTGAAGTTGCACCTTTTGATCTCACTTCATGAATTCTCGACATCAGCCACAGGGACACGTGAGTGTTTTAACACATTGTGATTTACTGGTGCAAAAGTGTGATCTGAACGAAGAGCTAGGGGAATGCCATTCATGGAATGCACATAACGTACCGCGTGTAACCGTGTAATTTTTCTATCATATATCATGCTTTAAACACATTGTATTTCACGACATCTGTCTGGCTGAAAACTCTCAACCTCCAAGTGTTACAGTTTTTCAGATAAATATCTTTATTTAGTCATTAAACAGCATGTTTTGAATGGGACTTTCTGATTGAAGTGGTCTCACACACACACCACAGCATTCTGTTCTTTGAGCTGGCAAAGCAATATAATTCACCAAAAATGTCAGCGCTCACTAAAAATAGAAACTTCTGCACGCATCACGACATGCTTTACTGTTAGCATTTGGATCCCTCGACCTTTTCTCAAGGCATCCGAGCGTCGCCCCACTTACAAGGCTAAGATTTCGGTTGATGCCTTCCATTAATATTCTTCCAAATTCCAAAATAGCAACAAAGGGAAAAAAAAAAACCCAAAGCATTTTAGTTCGATAACAAGATTTACCTCTGAAGTTTCAGCTGCAGCTACGCTGTGTCAAGTTGGGAACGGCACAAAAAACACAAGAGGGAGAGAAGAGAGATCGAGCGTGACACATATTCCCAGTCATTAGCTGAAATCCGCAGCGTCATGAGTACGTGTTATGTGCCTTATGTGGCACCATCACACCCCATGATGTGAAATAGTGTTTGAAAATATTGTTTTCCCTCACTCATGTTTAATTGTTCCTCAACCGATGTGCTTGCTCCCCTTTTTCATTCTGGTTTCCACCACTAATTAGGAATGGGATTTAACTGCCGATGACTTTAGTGCGGGATCAGAACACACCCAGCCATTATGAAGAACCCAGGGACCCATAATGTGGTCTGGGCTTGGCCACGAAAACCATGGGGTGGAGAGACGGGAGGGGAGGGGAGCGCTGGTGACTCTTTCTCTCGGTCGCTCTTTGAATTGTTGGCTGTGCCCTTTCTCGCCTTTGGCCTGTCATGAGAGGTTTCTCCCTCACCCCTCCTGTTTTTAAAATGGTTTCTGTTTGTATCCTCTGCTCTTCGGCTCTTTTTCAAAATGAATCCCTTTTTTCCCTCTTGTCCCCTTGTCTCACCTCCTTCTTTGCCCTCCATCCCCTCTCACACTCTCGCCACAGTAAGACCTAATATGAACTTTTGACAGGAGCCGGGATCTTTGTTTAATTGCCAGTGTTACTGTGAATGCCCTCATAAATCTAATGCTGTAATGCCTTTGAAACGCCTTCTGGGCCTCACAATCACACACACACACATGCATATACACACGCACACAATCGCTTTCTCACTTTCTCCCAATTTTCCCTCTCTCAGTCTCGCTCCACATGCACCCAAACACATGCACAATCGCACACACATGTGATGTGTGAGAATGAGGGCTTTGAGGTTGTTTGTGCTCACATCAGACACAGCAGCTCCAGTGTTTGTTTGCAATTTCCACTGGCTCCGGTCCACTCCGCCAAACCCATGGGAATTTGTGGATCAGCATCTTCTCAAAAAGCTCCTGGGCGTCGGAGTGTGTAACTGAGCAAGAGAAAGAGTGCAATGAGTGCAGCGAGGTCGTTAGTTTTATGTGCTTTTGATGCCTTCTGGATACCGTACTTTATAAGATAGGGTGACTAGCAGAAATGGAGAGAGTGCGCGACAAGTGGTGATGTAATTTAAGAGACAGCCTAACACTAAATAATTAGATCATAAAAAAAGGAAAAAAAAGAAATGCATTAGATTTTATTTGTGGGAATGACATTTTATAAAGCTTTATGCAGCTTTTATACAGATTATACATTCATGGAAAATCATTTGGCTGTACGCTGTTCATTTTTCTATCAGAAAAAGGTAAATAATATATTGCAATAACACAGATTAATCCAGCAGGAAGTTTGATAAAATGCATGATGACTCTTCTTGCTTTGCATTTAATCAACCTACATACTAAAAATGAAACTGAAATACTCAAAACAGAGAGCTGTACTTTTATGTAATTACTGTTACATATGTAGTATGTGTGCTGCTGGGTTTTGTATCAGTTCAGCTCCCATGATAATATGCAGAATATTGCCTACAGGGATATTTGCAATCCGCATATGAAGCTACCGTATATAAATAACTTATTAGAGTCTAGAATAGTGTCAGACACTGTGCTTCATTGCTCACTCAGTTGTTTTAGTTTAAGTTTTTAATTTCTAGTTCACAGACAGTTTGGTGAAAGTCAGTGCTGAATGCTGGTGCACATTTAGCGCCACTCCAGGAAGTATAGCTCGATGATGTGTATGTATTTTTAATAGTGCGGTAAAAGTGTGACAAACTTTGGTTTGAAAACGGCAACACTGTGACGCCACAGGATTTTGGCGAGAACAGGTGGACTTTTTTAAGGTTAGTGTGGTGACCTGCTCGTCTGCACGTGCTCACTCAGCCGACCTCCTAACGCGATGCTGCCTTAGCACCTACAGTTTGACACAAAGCACTAACACTGCCGATATGTGTTTGACATAAAACGAAGCATTTCTGCTGCCTGTGATTTTGGAGTGAAAAAAATAAATGCAAAACATGTCGTTGGCACAGTTACCCTGTTTTTTTCACATAATGTACACAAACCCTTTTAGAAGACGAATAAAATCCTAGCATTACGTAAAGAGCCAACAGACAGCCAGTTCAAAGGAGGTAAAGAGTCACTCTTTCATCCTGTGGTACATATTTAGTTGTCATTCATAACCTGGAAGCAGAAATCTGAAGCCGTGCGTGTAACCGGAGAATAATACCTGCCTCTTAATGCAGTTACTATTTCTTTCAGGTGTGGCAGAGTGAGAGTCAGAGGAGGATCACCTGGTCTAGACAGGACTGCCGGGGTGAGTGTTACATTCACTCTTTGTTGTCTGTGACAGTGTACAAAACCTGTCTGTCTTTGCACATGTCTCTGTTTTCTATCTCTCTTTCTTTCTCTCTGAGGCCCTGGCATTTTTTTTTCTTTCTTATCTTATTGTCTGTGTCCCCATCTCCCTTTCTCTGTCTCCTGTGCTCCTACAGCTGATTACATGAATAATTTACAGCATGTAAATCCTCAGCAGCTGCTCGCTGTTTGCTGTTTTGCCCTCCCTGCTCCTCTCTCTTTTCTCTTTCAGGTTAACATGGGAGGATTTTTCTCAACCTTGTCACCTCTCCTTCCCTCCCTCTCTCTTCCTGTTTCTGTGCCTGAGGTTAAGCTCTCTCTCTCTCTCTCTTTCGGTCTCCTCTCATTCTCTCGTTCTCTAATTACACAGCTCTCAGTTGCAGCCCTGTGTCTTCCCATGGGTTTGTATGTCCTTATGTAAGGGCTGGCTGAATAGCATTTTCCCCATGATTATCATATATTTTCTTTGTAAAGATGGGAATTCAGACACACAAGCGTTGTTTGTTTGTTAGTATTTGTGTGCAAATGTGTCTTTGGCTGTGTGTAGATGGCTGGTTCACACAGTTACTGTTTCAGATCTTTAAAATCAAGACACTACCATGAAAACAAAAATCGATGTGATTACAGTTCTTCAACAGCCGTGCCTTATGTAAAACTGGGAAGATTTTTTTTCACTCAAAACTAAAAAAAAAGCTTTAAAAAGGGATCTCAAACTGTGCTGTCAAATTAGTTTTTTTCCCTCTTTTATTCTTTGGTCCCTTCAATCAAGTCCCTAGGTTGGACTGTAAGCATATTTTTTTCCGTGTACACATGAAGTAATTTCATGTTGAAAGGAGAGAAAAAAAGAGTGGTTTCACACAAGAAAATCTATCAAAAAATAGCATGAGGCTAATTCAAGGGGAAAAAAAGAGACAACGAAAGGGAAGCATTACCTTTGGCTCTGTTAAATAATTTCTTCTCCTCCATTCAGTTTCCATTGTTCGAAGCCAGGGCCGATCTCTCCAATATTGCTGCTAATCTAACTTCAAAGGGTTGCAGTCATGTTAAAGCACTTTTTAATTGTGATAAGGAATATGCTTTCATGCTTAAACCCCTCTCTGTTCGTCTGGACAGAACCCATAAATATTGAGGCCTTTTTTTCATTGGCAATTAAAATTAGAATTGGTCACATTTTTCACTGTCAGCCGTTTCCTTTTGCACACAAAGACATGTGTGGGCCACACACATACAGACACACGCAGAGGCAGTCATTGCCACATGTGTGCATGCGGAAGCACATACAGTACATACAGTGTTGTTGCCAAAGTTAATAACCCTTAAATACAAAAACCTTGTTTGATGTTCAGGATACATCAAAACATCTGCAAAACTAAACATGCTCCAAGGCCTCTGTTGCTTTTCTTGCTTTGGCAGGGCTGATGATTCACCAAAGGCTTCCCTGTTGCTCCTATGACACACAAGATGCAGGCTGCGCCGTGTTGTCCAGAGATAACACAATAAGATTAATCTTGAGTGAATCACTTGTGCTTTGACACAGAACAGTCCTGAAGCTTGAAGAGATATGTACACAGTACTTCGAGCAGAAAGCTGTAATTCTGTCGCGACAGAAGTGGCAGGAAAATGCACTATTGGTTGCAGTTGTTGGGTAAATTGCCCATCTCATCCCGTCTCATTTTGCCTCAGAAACGTTGATGTCGTTTAGGGCTAGACTCGAAGCTCTCAAAAATGAGTACATGTTAAAGGTGCCTGCACAAATGAGAAGAATAAGAAAAAGTGAGAGAGAGAAGAAAGAATGAAAGAGGAGTCATTGTGCATACAGCCAAATCCACAGACACACGAGAAGATTGCTATCAGTCTCATCTTTGTGCATCCATAGATCTGGCATGCATTAGCCTAGCATAGAACAAAGGCAAGCAAAAGGACATGTAAGCCTAGCTCTGTCACAAGTGAAAACAATACACTTTCTAGCAAGTTACAAGTTATAAAATTCATCCAGAGGACACAGAGTTCAGTGTGAAGAGATCCCGAGTCTGGAGAATTAACTCACACTGCCAGTGCATGCATAACGAAGCACATTTGCTCAATTATGTGCATATATTGTAACTTTGTTCGTCAACTTATCCTCAGACTTCAGTTGTGACATGACGACAGAACCATCAGCGCCATAATGTTACCTCAGATAAAGTTTCCTGTTCTTCCAATCACATAGTCATTATCATGTCACGAGTGATGTAAGCATTTAGAGGCGAAGTTATTGGTCAGTGGATTTTAAAGGCTCATCAGTTCAATGAGAACTGAGAGAAAAACTCTTTCGGTGACACACAGAGCCACTGACACTGCAGTCAGACTGACGGCTCTAGCTTCACTGCAGTAGCTCTCACACTTCACCGCAACGCAACCGTGCACTGTAGCCACTCAGGATTTTAGACATACTGCAAATTGTTCAAACCGAGTACCTCACTGACAACACTCGGAGCGGGAGTTGTTTCTAAGTTTGGAGGATGAACTATTAGTGACGGTGAGGGAATAGACGAGGCCTGACTTCGGTTCGTTCCCCCTCACTTCAGCTCACCACAGCGTGCCTTTAACACTGCAGTCAGTCTGGGTATTGAGTTTTGGCTGACATGGCTGGGTTGGCTCACTGCTTGTTTAGCAGTCTGAGCCAAGCATGTGCATGTGCAGCTGTGTGTGTGCGTGTGTGTGTGTGTGTGTGTGTGTGTGTGTGTGTCTTTATGTGCATACATGTCTGCTCTTGCGTTTCTTCAGGCTCTGTGTGAATGCACAGCTATGTGTGTGCCCCGATGTGTCTCCATGACCTGGTTGTGTGTCTGCTGTACAGTATATATCCTCACGTGCAGTGAGTGGGCTGTGAACCCTGGTGGTTTTCTTTTTTTTTTTTTTTTTTTTTTTGGTTGCTGTGCACCATGGCCTCATTACCCAGGTGTTTACCCCCAACCACAGGAAGCACTTGTCAGTGACGACTGTCTGCCGGCAAACATTGCCTGAGGGAAAGAAAGACAGGGAGGGAGGAAGAGAGAGAGGGAGGTGGAATCATAGAAACATAGCTTTATAATTTTGAGTTCTTGCAAGAGTATCTATCTATCTATCTATCTATCTATCTATCTATCTATCTATCTATCTATCTATCTATCTATCTATCTATCTAT
>JBAJHX010000036.1:6593521-6608598 GCA_037176925.1 Amniataba percoides | reverse complement strand
TTGGCTCTGTGATGTCTGCTTTCGTTTGAGCTCCACACGCACCACGCTGAACCTACACACATACAAGGCTTTGCCTGTACCTCCTGTAAGAACAATATGTAATAGGTGTTTGTTTTTGTGTGGCGTACAAGTATGATGTGAAACTTAATATTTGGCACCCGACTCCCATCAACAGCAAAGAAAATAAACAAATAAACTGATTATATGCATGCAACTGTGTGTCTTAGCAATACAATGACTCTTCATTTGGTTCATACATCTGGCCCTCCAGAAGTCATGGACCTCCACTGTAAAGAACATTATTGCGTATCATAAGTTGAGCTGCTGGTTGCATTCCTTTAGCTACAGCTGTATTGAATCAATGGTCCGTAACCTACTTTGAAGCCGTTCCTGGACATTTCTGAGCTGTTTCTAGGCCTCAGCATCCTGGTGATTGGCTTGGGCTCGGTTGAGTCTCATTCATGTCTCCCTCTATCTTCCTCTTGATCCTCACAGCATCGTTCCTGCTCCTCGCCGCAGAGTTCGCCGTGCTCTGCATGGAGTCGATCATCCTCTGGCTATTCCTCTTGATTTGTTCCATCTCTTCGTGCTCCTCTGCCAACTTCCTGTCCGCCTCTCTCTCCCGACCTCCACGTTCAGCTTTGCTTTTTCTGTCATGGAAGTCTAAATACTGCAGGCTGATTTAATAAATCAAACTGATGAAAGGCATTAGGGAGGTGATACCATACATGCAGTTCAGATATTACACTTTACTGGGACTTAATGTCTCGCATGCTTCCTTTTCAGCCCATTTGAGCTAGCTGGCTTCACATTTTCACTAATCAGACAAGATAAAAGAGAATATATACAGGCCTGTCATTTGATGTAAGAGTCACAGTTTGCATTATTACAAATGCGTTGGGTCTGTCAGTTCTAAATATTATTAGGCTCACAGTACTTTTAATGGTGTTTTCCTTAACCTAATGTCTAGCTTTAAATCACAAACTGAACTATTTATCAAGTAGTCCTTTTATTTTCTTTCCACCATGGAGGGATGATATCCAAATAATGGAAACTGACCTATTTAGTCTGCGGCTTACTGTCAGTGAGTAAAACAACCCTTTTAATGTAGCCTCTTTGTAATAAAGCATGCAAGTTCACATTATTTCATATGCAGGCAGAAAATTAATTGGCACGATGTGATATTTTGAAGACAAACTAATGCAAGCTGATCTTTTTTTCAGTTTTTTTTAACAGAACTGGACTCATTGTTTCCTTTTGAATTTACCGTCCAGGAGCTGCAGGCTAAAAAACAAAAGAAAATATGATTTGTTTTGTACAAAGAATTACGATTCTCAGCAGTCACCTTTACTGCCCCTGGATCGGTAGCTTGAATGGGTGGGTTATTCATCTTTCTGTACAGCCCTTTATTACTTGATAACAGGATGACATCTGGCAACTGAAATTTACCGGATAGTCATGCAAGGTCTCGAGACTTTCATTGAATCTCTTCATTCAGAGGGTGATGTGAAAAACTAAAAATGCAAAAACTAAAAACTAAATTCGAGTGTGTCATATTTTCACAGCCATGAAACTCCAGGCTGAACTTGAACAGACAGCTAAGTGTTAACCACATGAGGAATATGCTTGATGTGCTTCACACACTGCAGGTTCTTGTTCTCCTCTTCGGGGTCTCTAATTGACCTGCAGCCTCCTTATAAGAGTTTCAAGGAGCTCTGTACTCGCAGAACTGGCCTCCTTCTGGTCTGCCTCCAGCTCAACCTGGCCCTCTTCCTACGTGTGCTTCCAATCAGTTAGAACGCGATGTTATAAATACATCAGTGAAAAGTGAGTAATGACAGGATAGCTCTCGGAAAGAGCGGAGAAGAAGTTGGAAGCCAAGATCGGAGCCCACAGTAGTCTGAGCGCAGTGTATGTATAAGCCTGCTGAGTAACCACTTTGTATTGGATTAATGTAGTTCTAGATGGCCATTTTAGTAACAGATCTGATATCCATCCATCATGATGGTAGATTATTTTAGGATCTCTAAATGCTGCAACACACAGTAATAATATTAACAGGCATTTCTGCAAGTGGGCTGGTGTTCAGTTAAAGCCTTCTCTTTTTAAACTGATTTTTCTTCCCCCCTTATGCTTTTTCATAGATGTCTGTAATGAATTTCATCCTTTCATCCCTCAATCTTTCTCACAGCAGACATTTTGACTTGTCGTAGCGGGGAAAAAGCCCAGGTGAAACAAATTTTTATAAATGACGGCTCATTT
The DNA here is from genome assembly GCA_037176925.1 of Amniataba percoides. NCBI lineage: Eukaryota > Metazoa > Chordata > Actinopteri > Centrarchiformes > Terapontidae > Amniataba > Amniataba percoides. The sequence continues at coordinate 6,606,336 of JBAJHX010000036.1, read as the reverse complement.
TCATTATGTGTTCCAATGAGCCATGACAGTGAGCCAGCATGCACAGCACCAGGACCCTGGAAATAGTTCACCTAAATGGAATTCAGACAATTTTGATGCTATCAATTAAACCTGAGCTTTTCCTGCCAGGGCAAGCTAACACGTCTGCATTGAAAAAGGCCTGTTGACTCATTCATACATCTTCAGATTCTTGTCGCAGTAAGTGGCGACATCCTCGCCTGTTTTCACATCACTCACTGGATCTGATGATGTGACTTATTATGTAACCCAGCGTCATATCAATACGCTGTGACTGTCTGAAAACATTTTAAAATACTGACCAGACACATCACAGGATCAGTCAGCACTCACTCACTAACCTCTTCTCACCACTGAAGCTCAGACTATCAGTGGCAGTCTGAATTTCACAGGGGAAAAAAAAAAAAGTCATTTGCCGTTTGAGCTCCTTTGGTGTACTCCCCGTGATTCTCTGTATTCTAAGTATTTGGACAGTGACACATTGTTTGATGTTTTAATTACCTTGGATATGAAATGACAGTAGTTTTTTAATTGTTCACTCCATATGGCTGAATATAACCTCTAATTAAAGCTGCCAGTCTTTTACCTCATAATTACCGTGTCATTTCATATTCAGTAAAGTAATAACAGTAGGGAGCCAAAACATCAAACAATGTGTCACAGCCTAAATCCGTATGGAGCTCGGCAAATTACTTTCCATTGACTTACATCTGTGACAATGAACTCTTCTGTGTCATTAAAGCCCTTGACAGTTATTTCACCCTGGATGATCATTGGATAGTCGCAAAGGGGGTGGCAGCAAGCTTCAGCAAGAAGTTTGAGAGTTTTTGGGAAGTGGTTCCTGTTTTACTCCATCAATGGGGAAAGCATTTGTGAGAAAGTAAAGAGATGGAAAGGCAAAATGTTCTCCATTCATGGTGTCATAAAGTACTTTTCTTCTATCCCCTCCTGTTTTGTATTGTATAAATACAGTATATTATTTATAACAGACCAATACTTTTTTGTATTTATGCCATCTGAGCCGGCTTGTGACAACCTGTCAGCCTGATACACAGTAACAATCAGCCAATAATGTTCCACTGTTTCCTCGCTGTTTATTGTCCACAAGCTCCTGGGTCAAGTAAATGTTATTTGTTTTGCTTTTCCAAAGCGTTGTGTCGAGCTGAAAAAGGTTAATGACATCAGTAGCTTATGGCTCATAAGCAGGCAAGTAAAGCAGCTCATTATCTTTTATTAGCCCCACGTTTTCAGTCCCTTACTGCTGGCTTTTGCCAATGTCACCGCTCTGTGTCAGCAACTGCGCCACTGATAACATTTAACACCGCCGTCAAAGTAGAGCCGGCCCTCTTAATACCTTGTCAACACGGAGATATATTGAAAGAGCGTTCCAAATTAGGGAAGCTTAGTTTACAACTGCATAACATATGCAGCCATTAACACATCTTTCTTTAAGGTTGCAGTACAGACTGACATTCTGGTGGTTTTATGGCATGGTCGCATACTAAATTCCTCCAACAATAGAGTCTGCATGCTTGTGGCTGCTAATAATATCTATAGGATTTGACTTAAATTCTGCACACGGCGGAGCCTTCAGTCACTGCAATGGTTGCAAAACATGGTGTTGACAGAGTTCCCAACACCAGATATGACAAACTCAGCTCAGCAGTTGTCCCACGAAACAAGTTTACTGGGACATGTTGGTAACTTTTCGAAGTGAAATGTGGCATCCTTTAAGATCTGAAACATTAACAGATGTGAAAAAAAAACTTCTGGATTTACCCGGTAAATTAGGCAACTCTATAAAATCTGATTCTTGGAACACATCACTGATGGCAGCCAATAAAAATGATTCACTGACCAGACTAGCTGGACCTGAAAAGACCCGGTTGATCTGTGGCCAACAGGAATTCTGGCTAGAAGTTCCTCCTTAATTTAAGTTAAAGGCCAAATTGGAGTTGAAAAATATACTTGAGCACAGCTGCTGCTGATATAAAAAAAAAAGCTGGGCTTCAGTCACTGTATTGGATCATTATAATTCATTAGCTTAAATCAAACTCTATAAAGTTTACAGTCTTGAGGGACTGAGGATCACATTTCTATTCAAAGAATAGGCTCACCAAACAACAGGTGACTGCACACAAATAGCAGGGGATTACTAAAAAATAAACAAACCTGGTGAACCTTGTACACTGAAATGTGTCATGTTGATGCCACATTAGCACATGAAGCATTATACCCAGAAATATTCCATTTATGGGAGACCAAGTAGAAGTAAGCCTTTTAAAACAGAGATCCACCCGCCGTTTGAATAATGGCTACACAATTAATCATCCCATCATATGAATAGAGACTACAGAAAGCAAATTTTAATCCTCATGTCACCATGTTTATATTTTCTTCTTAGATTAAAGAGGATGCTATCTTTCAAAAAGGTTGAATAAAAATAGAAGAATAGGACCACACTGATAGTATATAATCCCAGATAGTAGTAGTAATAGTTAAGTATACAATGAGAAGGGAATGGCTTACACAATGGAAAAATACTATCACTGTCCTCCATCTAATATTCCAGATGTCATCGTTGTATCATGGCCTTAGGAAATGTACAGGTTTCCTGTTTTTTATCTAACTGAATCAAAAAAGAATATGTGGCAAAAGACATGGGACAAACCCTGCCACATGCACAAGCTTGCGTGTTCCCATAAACACACACAGGGTGCAGGAAATAACCAAACCCCAAATAATACTGTAATTGTTCCTACTGTCTCAGATGCGCACTCCCTCTCTGTCTCTCATAATAAAAGCCTGTTTGACAGGCCGGTGTAGTATATGTGCAGCACAGGAGGGAGTCTTCTATTGCTGCTGAGCACAAAATTGTATTATTGAAGGCTGCACCCAGCACAGTGCCTTCTTATTCCTCCCCCTGTGTCTGTCCTTATATTAGAAATGTTTTCAGTCGCCAATAAAAGCATAATGCGGTCTTATACATGCAGCATTTGCAAGTGAATTGCACTGCCCCATATTGCCTCTGATGGTAATCAGAAAAACATTGTGCTATGAGAGAAAGAATAGCCAGTCCAATATTGAGTGTGATTGTGCTGAATGTTATCTGATGGAGATGTTGGAAATGGAGGCATACTGTATGTAAACTGAATGCCACGCTGCTCGGCCATATGGGTAGCAATAAGACACAGGCATATGAAACAGCAGGAACAAATTATTCTTAAATTATAGCCACAGCACCGCTTGCATGTGAAACCGTAAGTAAATGGGACAAGCATATGGTGTGGAATAACTTGTGTGTGTTATATCGGAAATACGGTTAAATTGTTTATGAAGGAAAGTGTGCGGCGTCCTTTGTGTTGTCAGCGAACGGCCTATCAATTCTCCTCCTCTCTGTCTCATTTTTGTCATCTCATTTTCATCCCAATCAAGCCTCCATTTCACATTTGATTCTTATCTCTCAGCTGCCTTAGCCTATTATTATTTCCCCTGTTTGTGTTTCTCAGTGTCTCCTACTCACTTTATATTTCACTCTTGATCTCGCTCCCTGTGATTTCTTTTCTTCCTCGTACAGTATATCTCCGTTTCATCTGGTGTTGTTCTCTTGCGTCTTTCTCTTTTTCTCTACCCATACAGTATGTTTTGATTCCATTTGGCACGAGCCCCGTTGCAACAAAATAGTAGGAGCTCAGCTAAAGCGCAGCTGAAATCACTCCTGTGCACATCTATTCCTCCGAAAAAAATCTGACAAAATTATGCACCCTGCGCCCATTAGTGGGATCTTTTTTAGCTCCTCCCCGACATCTCGAATGCTGACAGCCTGGTGACAGGTGCATACATGCTGCTGGCAGTCTAAAATAACAGCAAACATAGAAGGGTGGAAAAAAGAAGGGGCAGAGCTCGGAGAAAAGAGAGAGAAGTGAAAAACAAAGATGGAAGAGCAGAGAGGGGGAAATGATTTTGCATCAGAATGAGGTGCGAGAGAGTGAAGAAAAGCAATGCGGGAAAGGGAAGAGTAATTGTGGACCAAAAAACTGCGGCTCAGGCGCGATATTTTTGTGCCGTCAGTAAATACTGCATTTAGCTTTTTAACAACCTCCAAATCCACGCTGTCACACTGCGAGAGATTCCCAAAGTCTTTTACTTTCAATCACCTGGGACCTGGAATCAGACACAGTGAGGAAACATTTTTACGGCTACCTTTGTGATGTTATATAAACTCACACACAGTAAAAACAACTCTCTGCTGAATTAATCCGGCAAACATTTTTTCTGTTTGTCTGACCGAGTCTTTTCTGTGCATTTCAAGAAGTGCATGAAAAGAACCTGAGAGAGAGAGAGAGAGAGAGAGAGAGAGAGAGAGAGAGAGAGAGAGGCGATGTATTTCGAAAACGCCCGGACGTGCGGCGAGGGAGGTTTATCTCAAAAGTCAGAAGAGAAAAGGAAATGATGTGAAAGCAAAGAGCAACGCGGAAAGATGATGATGAAGAAGGGAGGGAGAAAACTGAGCTGAGGAGAGTGAAAAATCTGTGACTGGTACTCTCTCTGCACACTCCCTTTTCTCCTCCTCTGCTCTGGCTGGTGTGCACCCTCCTTCTTCTAACATCTATTTTGACCCAGTAAACTTGGCAGTGAACCTGAATCAAGGTTTCCGATTGGTTGCGTCAGGCATGTGACCGCAGACACACACTCTCTCTCTCTCTTTCAGCCCCACCTTCTAAGCTGAAGATGCAGTTTTTCAGAAAAAAAAATCCCTTGGTCATTTTGCTTTCGATGATGTGGGAACTGTTTCTTTTCTCTTCTATCTCATTTTTGGCTCATCCAGCTCTCTTCTCCTCTCCCTCTTGTCCTCCGATCCTCTTTTCGCAACATCTTCTCCCCTTAACGAAGGGCCACTGTTTGCCGGCCAGCCCGCTGATGAGGTGTGAAGTGCGATGTTGTGAGTCAGATTACTAAATGGCGAGCCGTAAACATGACACTTAACTGAACGTGAGCCTCTTTTATTGTTTGCCCTCACATTCACACACACGGAAGAAAAAAAAAGGAAAAATCTGCCACCGGTTGAAGCTGGCTCACTGTCTCCCTCTTTTGCCTCCTCTCACTCTCTCACTCTTCTATTCACCTTTTTTTCCCCAGTTCAATACAGCATCGTGCTTTAACATTTCCTTTCATTCAGATTTTCAGTAACTCACTACTGTTCGAACTCAGTTATTAAACTTTATGTCACAGAACCTGAATCAAGCTATCTGTTCCGGATGAGTTCTGCTGATCATGTGCTTGTTTGCACACATGTAGAGTGTAAATAATGTCTTCCCATCGAATTTTTGGTCGTCCATTTCCTAAATTGTTGAACTACAACTTTAGAAGGAACAGTGCATATTTCTAATATGCTGTAGCACAAAACTAACATTTCTTTAAAAAGTTCAAGAATGAAAATAAATGTGCTTTGAATGCTTTTATTTCCTTCTTTTGTAGTTCATGTATATAACATTTTTGTTCAAATATTAATTGGTTTGCACTGTTATGTGGTGACATGAACTATAGAGGTAATATTATTTGTACAGAAGCAGGTTGTTAACCTGCCTTGTCATGGGAGGCAGATCTTCTGCCCCCATGCATGTGATTTTAGAAAAGGCTGAGCACACAGCCAGCTTAACTCTACTTTCCCACAATGCAGATAATTTCTGTCTCTTCCTTCTCCCCTTATCTCTTTCTTTCTTTCTTCTTGTCTGTTCCAATCTTGCACCACTCTCTTCTCCTCCTGGTGTTTTCCCATGCTGTCATGCCCACAGCTGCAGCAGATCTGGGAACTCGATCCTCCCTCCTGTCCTCTTTCTGCCATGGCCTCCAGTGGGAGGACCTCAGTTCAATTTATGTTGTGTAATACTGTAATACAGATGTTGCTCAGCTAAATAAAACTCCTTTCCATTCAGTGCTGTGCGTTCCATTCACTTCTATCACAGTACTTTGATTTGTCATCCATCTACATTCCTTCAAATGTTGCTAATGTATCGTTACAGTCTCCCCTCTTTCTGTCCTTATCATATCTGTGCTGTACATCATCTCCTTGTTATCTATTCTTACTTTACGTGAGACCCAAATGAAAAGGGAGCTCTTATCTTGGCAAAAACTGCTTCGCAAGCAACGTTTGACCAGGCAATAGTACTTAATTCGCAGTACCGTTGGCCTTGTTTCAAGTCTTATACAACACAGTAATAGCCACGGCTGGAGGACATTTTTATGGGTTTGTTTTTAGTTCAGATGCTATCTTCCTTTATTTTCCTGTACTTTTCAGCAGTTAAACTGTGGCACAACATACCTGATCTGAATCTGGTAAATGAGGCTTGTAGCTCCAGCTGCTGACGAGGCCAGACACGTACAGAGAGGTCTGCTGTCGGAGCCCCGAGAAAACAAGGAGTGGACATTGTCGCCACATCACGATTTAAGTGCAGATCTCGGACTGTGATACATGTACTGTGGAAGGCCTTACTAAATTTCAGATACTTTAATGATTCCACCAGATTGTTGGGTATTATGGGATCCGGGCTGGAGCTGACATTTGTGCTGTTGTAGGCACTTTTCAACCAGAAAGTTTGCCAGCTGATGTCATGGAAGAGCTGGTGAATGTGCACTATGTCAAGCTTTTCAAAAGTCATGATTAGATTGATGCCTCCACATAAAAAAATGATAAGGCAATGGCTTGCAGCTGTTGTTAGATGTCAATTTTCTTGTAAATAAACTCTGTTTTGCATTTGTGGACTGTGAAATGTTAAACTGACATTTATCACGCAACAAAAAAAAATGCTGATATTTCTGACAACGCTATCAAACTCTTATGCACTGCAAGTGAATCAGGCAAATATCTTTAGGAATGTTCACGTAGGTCGACAGGAATTCCCTTTCTACCCATTCCTACCACGTTATGTCCTTTGCAAAACCACTGTCTCCTCCCGCCCTGCTGCTCTCAGGGCCAGGCTATAACAGACATGTTTGATGTAATCACAACGCCCACAGAAGGACTATGTGAACCAGACTCTAGACGATGAATGATAGCATTCATAAAACGAACATCTGACGTTAGCACTTTCCCCTCAATAATAAACAGGCTCTGTAACAGATCACCTCAACCCACTTCACATCTACCTGGAAGGGAGACCTGGTTCAGGAATGTTCAGCCGCCCAACATCTTAATGTATCTGATCATGGTTCTTTTAACTCCAACAGGTAGTGAAAACGCTGTGCTATACTCACTGTAGGCTGTCAGATGGAAGATGGGGAGCATTAGACATCCAGTAAATGTACCACAGTCTCTGTTCACCGGCTGACCTCTGACCTCTCTGTGGAGGCGAAAGACCAGATTAATTTGTCGCAGAAAGACAAGGAAAGAGGGAGGCAGACGTAGAAGATGGGGGAAAAAATAAAAAAAGGCACAGCAATAGAGATTGATAGATGGGGTTTTGAATCAGAGGACAGATGCTTGGATGCAAATAGGTTTCTTTCTAATATGATTACAGAGAATATTCAGTTTACATGATGAAGCACACGTCCACCCTGCTCACGCCTCTGTGTGATTTTCTGATATGAGAGATGACTGGTGGTGTTAATTGCATTTTAACACAGTAGGGTTTATCATGCTGTTAATTATACGTATGCTGTCTGGGATTAAGTCTCACGCACCGACAGCTGAAGAACAAAATCGCGAAGAGACGCTCAGTAAATTACAATAAATTCGACAAAATCAAAGAAATGTATGAAAGAATTAAAATCAGGTCCCGGCATGAACAGGTGAGAAAAAATGGAATAAAAGTATACAAATTTAAATTTCTCTTCTACTAAACTGAACTAGATGAACACACACGCACACACACACACAGCGCCTTTTCCAAACTCAAGCCACATGAAAGCACAGCTGGGTGTGTGTGTGTGTGTCTGTTTTGTATCACGCAGCTTAATTTTGCCATATGGTGTCTGTGTTGCCCAAAGTCTTAAATTTAGACGTCCTGCCTTTTATTATATTGGCATTAATTATCAAAATGATAGGGATCGGATCCCGTGTGTGTCTGTGTGCGTATGTGCGTGCCTGCGTATGCACCTCCCTAATCTTGCTTAGTAAGAAGGTTGAAATGTTAATTATACAGTGACTCCGCAGTCATTTGGGCATCGGCTTCATACTTCTGCCTGCTCTGCTGCGTGAGATTTTCTGGCAGGGAACTTCAAGCCGTCATGAACGGAGGATCAATACGTTAAACAGGATAGATTTTATCTAATCATTGCAATTGGTATGTTGTCATTTTGCATAAATTCTTATGTGCATACTGCATGTCTATCTTCTTGAGTTTTCACATGAATGAAGGGGAAAAATGTGTTTTTTCCTCATTTATTAAAATGATATTCTTTCAAATCACTGCACACAATTAAGCATATTTCAGCAGCCGCCACGTGTCACATTTAAAAAGTAAAAGTTAGTGAAAAGGAGCCATTAGAGGATAATCTGTTGAAAAGAGCCCTTCTATTTTCTGTTGCCACCGATAAATCCCACTTTCCCTTAATGTATGAGTTTAGTGCAGCTGTGACCAAATTATCAATTTAATTTCCACCGAAAACACAAAGCAGATCATATCAATCTGAAACTCTGATTATTTTTCAGTTATCTGAGCAGGGAGATTTTATTTCTCTGATGTTGTTATCGTGATCTGTGATGTGTGTTTTTATTTTTATTATCTATCTGAGCAAAAAAACAAAGCAGGGGAGAGGTGGCATCACAGGATTCAGACGAAGATCTGATACATCCTCACATGTTCTTTAGTCAACAGCTGTATTTTAATCTTCAGAGCTTAGATGCTCGCAGCTTACTTGATACCGCTCACCTCCCAGCGCAGATCCAACTCACTGTCTCTCACTCACTGTCGCTCTCTTCTCTCTCCCCCTGCTTGTGTCTCTCTCACTCTCCTTACTCTCTTCCTTTCTGCATGTATCACCTCTCTTTATCGCCATCGCGTCTACGATAAATAGTTCAGAGGCACAACTCCAAGGGAAAGGCCACAGTCCTGCACACACACACACACACACACTCACAGGGAGCTCCACCGTGTGTTGCTGTTTCCAGAGACTGGAGGGGGTTCTGGGAGCAAAAATAATGAGCTCATCAGTTCAGCCTGGAGGTGGTGTTGGCAACCCACACACACACACACACACACATACACACACACACACACACACACACATACACTCACACTCATAATTTTTCTTTTTCTTTCTTTCTATCCCATACACAGACACAGAGGCAATTACCACGATCCATCCTTGGTAGATATTCCATCTCTCTCCAGCCGACTTCAGCGTGACTCACTGTAAAGAAAGAAATTGCTCCCCCACCCCTTTCACCCCCACGCCCCCCTGTCTCCCCCCCCCCCCCCTTTTTTTTTTGCCATTTCCCTTTCGTGTTGCAAAGAAACGCATGTTGTTTCAAAAGAGGAGTGCCTGTGCACATGTGCCAGTGTGTGCGCTCACGTTTGGCGCTCTGGCTGTTTGTTACGACGCACAAATTTGCGTGCGTCTGTGTCAGTGCCGTACGCTCTCTGGGATCAGCCATTGTGCAGGGCTCACGTGGAGATTTGCAGTTGCATATGTGTGAATTTAAGTCTCTGGGTGGTGGGGATATTATATATTGTGCATGTTTGCGTTTGAATGCATGCATATAGTTATAGTCAGAGAGTGAAGATGGCGAGGAGGAGCGAGCGGCTGGTGATGGAATGTACTCAAGTGCTGTCTGCAGAAAGCTTTGGTTGTTTGTTTGAAGTAGGGATTATCATTTGAATGAACTGCATGAACCCAGAGTCAGAGCGTGGCAGTTTTAGAGACGGAGGTCATGAACTAGTAGATTGAATAATTGCCTTGCTTTTCTGTGCTCACTGCAAAGTAAAACATCAAGTGGGTGTTCTAAATCCATACAAATGGAGATGAAGAAATACCCATAAAGAAGCTGCGGATTTTCTCATTAAAATAATACTCTGAAATGAGCTGTAATGAAATGTTATAATACTGAGGGGAAAAATGGGCCATTTCGGCAGGGAGGGAAAAGCAAACACTTTTATGGAAGACGTGTCACATCACTGCCGAGCGCGCTGCCGAGGACCGCCGTTATTGTTACATTTAGAAGTGCAGTTTATAAATGTTGGAGCTGAATCACTCCTCTCCTCTCAATTATTTCCCCGTGCGTTGTGTGTGTTATCGCCGTTAATGTTTCCTCGCAATCCGCTACGTACGGCGTGGCAACGCCACCGAGCTACTGCGTCTCTAAAACGCCACTTAACTTTCAGAAGACAATACGTTTGACCCAAGCAATCGATTCCAGGTTAATAAACACATGGCAGGTTTGTTACAGCTCATTAATCATTCTCAGCTTGGGCTCCTTTGGCTTGCTGCAATTTGCTCTCATTGGTTTAATTGAGATTTCGTGGTGGGAGTTGGGATACAAAGACAGAGGACGTCTGGTGGATTATTGATTCCAGTTTCCTGTCTGTTCTTTCTACTGTCTCTCCTAATCTCCTGGCACGTTTGCTTCCTCTTCTCCTCTCTTTTTCAACACCTGTTCTCTCCTTTTCCTTCCCTCTATACCCCACTTCTTAATCCCACCCCCTCTATTCCTCCCCTCCACCTACCTCTGTCTCCTCTCTCCCTCTATCCCTCAGTTGCCAGGTGTTTTTTTTTTTTTTTTGGGATAATGATAGCCTGCTATGTGGTCTCACAGCTCTGGGTTATTAGATCCAATATCATTTCTAAAGCAATAAGTGGGAGACAGTACTTGTGTGTATTTTATTCTTTGCCTTATTTTTTTTCATTACTCCCGGAACATATTAACAAGCTTACTTTTTATCCTTACAGGCTCAAGATTAATTACATCCAGGGAAACGTCACCATCAGCCATGGAGCAGAATAAGTAACGAAGGCTTTTTTTGATTAAGACCAAAGTTTCTGTTTTGGGTTCCATTTTTTATTAGCTAATATGTGGATTCTCTGTGATATCAGTCATGACTGGAAGCTGGAATGTATTTTTCAATAACCTCATATTCGTATGGAAGGTTAAGCTCTCCAAATCCGAGATGGTGAATATTTAGCAAGCAAAATGTCACATAGGAATATGGCATTAACCTTCTGATACTGAAGCACTCATTATGCAAGTTATCAACATCAACTTTTTCTCTCCAACCTGAGGCCTCTGTGTGTTTGTGTGTGTGTGTGTTTGTGTGTGTTTGTTTGTGTGCATGTGCATGTTGCAGAGGAGGGTCAGCACGCCTCACCATCAATTGCATCTTTTTCTCAACACATGCAAGCACACGCGGGGGGAAACAATTCTCACATGGTTCCACTTCACTTAGCTCGGTAATATTTACTTAATAAATTGAAACTGCAATCCCAAACAAAATACTATTTCATAAATACTGCATGAAGGCTGATGTAAAGTGCGCACCAGCTTTCTTGATTCTATGTCTTGTAGCTGTCATGCAACTGTTACAGGAGGCGTATGCGTAAGTCTGTCTAATTAATCAAGATACAAGTATAGGGAGGCCAGGACTATTGGATATTTGAGATACCCATCGTCTTGCTTTCAGACAGGGTTTGTATGTGACAGGAGATGGGAGAGCAGGCATAAATTGTAGATGAGAAGTGTTCAGTCCCACCCTACTTCCTGTTCACAATTTAAAGATGATCCTAAAGGCAATTGCGAGACAACGAGCAGACGCTGAATGATGCAGGACTAAAAAACAATATCACCTAATCAAGATCTAGATTTTAGTCAATTATGGTCATTGTACTGATAAGTTTTGCTTCTAAACGTGCATGAATTGATGAGAAAGAAGCAGTAAAGACAACAGTGACGCTGGTAGCAGTCGCCTATTTGCACATTCAGCAGACACAGAGCAGCAACTTTCATTTGAAGCTGTATGTTTGACTACTTGAGGAATCAAAGTCCAGTATCCTCTCTTTTTTTCATGAGGGAAATATCTGGATATCTTTACCTGCTTGAGTATGTGCTTCGCTGTATTCACTAGCTTGCTCCTAAACTCATCTGTCTGATGTTCTGACGCTCTGCTGAAAGTTAGCTTGTCAGAAAACATCTGGAAACAAGGTGGATGAGGGAGGAGAACCAAAACAATGACACTACAGGCTGTAAAACCAAAACAATTTGCTAAAAAATGCTTAAATGCATCAGAAAGCTCAGGGAAACTGCAGAGGGATAATTTTCTGCAGCTTGATCACTATAAGCTGCAATCCAAATGAAAGTAAAACTATCGATTAGTGCAGCTAATAACTTATTATTGTAACCGAAGTAACGCGAAGACTTGAATGATGATTCAAGTCTTCGCGTGGTGGCTTTCGGTGAAGTTTTAACCTTCAGTTAAATAGCAATCACATGAGCCACACTTTTGACCTGATGTTTGGGTAACTGAAGCAAATACCACCAGACACCCACCCAGAGCCCCAGACAGTACGTTTCTCCACTAACTAATTATATCATCTATTACCTCTGCGCCACTTGAGTCATATATTTCCTGGTCAAAAGTCTGCTTTAGATTAGAGATATGGCAGGTACAACTTGGGTGGAACATATAAACACATATCTAGATCCTCGATATCCTCATGTCTGGTCCTTATTAACGCATTAGCTAGCATGATGTCAACAGCTGGCTGAGCACATGAAAACATTCACCATACAACAGAGAGAAAATGACAAAAAAAAGAGGAAGAAAAAGAATAATTTCAAAATGTGAAAAAGAGATGAAAAGAGAGCG
>JBAJHX010000036.1:6577215-6588110 GCA_037176925.1 Amniataba percoides | reverse complement strand
AGCTCCTCACAGGTACACACACACACACACACACACACACACACACACACACACACACACACACACACACACACACATACACATACAGAACACACACGCGACCTTTCCCATGTGGCTCAGTCAAGGGAGAGAAAACTTGGGCCAAGCTCAAACATCATCTGTGAGAATAATTAAACTGTGTGATTAGAGAGAAATATATTTGACTGTAAAATAATCTTTAAAAGCTTAGGGAGAAACTTTTTTATTTCCATCATCTTTTTCTCTTTTGAAGGGAAGTTTAGATTAGAGGGAAATGTTCTGCTGCCGCCACCTCACTAGTGCATGTTCACACAGTTTTGGTGCTGTAAAAGGTTCCTTATGCATAAAAGTGTATTTATTGTTTGTAGTTCCACATGGCATGTATATTGTATATTGACCTACTGTGGAATATTAGACAGAAGAATTGGGCTTTGGTCTTATTGTCTCCTTATATGTCTCCTCTGTACTCTGTGGCCAGCATTGTAACTGTGGGAGAATACACAAGCTCCTTTGTCACAGCAGCATCTGTCTCCCCATCTGACTCGAGCATAATTCATACCTTAAGCTTATCTGCGTCACACAGTTGTCACTCAAGTCCTGCTCCTTAAAAAAAAAAGCAACAACAACAAAAAACAACTGGCTCCACCAGGTTGTGGAAAGCTGATTCAAATGCACCTCTCAAAGCCTCGCACTGAACCCCATGTGCTATTCTAAAACTGCCACTGTAAACAAATGTATGGAAAACTCTGCGAGTGGCGAGCGTGGAATGTAACACTTAAGCTGGCACCGCGGCCACCTGTCCTGCAAGTGATCCCAGACTATGAACTCACATGAGCGGGTAGCAGTGGAGACCTCACAGTGGGTCACGCTTGGTCAACCGTCTACGGTCCATCTCATGAGGAATAGCTCCACCTGTTGACTGATGAATGAATAGCTGGTGAGTGGTTGACTTGGACTGTCACTGCTACAGCAACAGCCATGTGCAGAAATACAGAAGTAAAGTGTGGTAAAAATCAACCTGACCACTTTTTGCAGTTGGCTTTTAAGTGCCAATGTTGACAGATGACAAAGTGATATTGTGTTCAGACTGGGCACATTTGAGCTTGGATATAAAGTATTTTAAAAAAAACCTCCCTGAATCTGCTAATTGAATCATTTTACCTATGAAACATCACTGGAAGCTACATTTACCAAGAACCATTTTTCCACACACACAATTATCCCAGTGAAAGCTCTATCTTTTTTCTTTCTTTAAAAAAAGACCCAAAATAAGATCAGACCAGATATTGTGTCCACTGTAACCCTGAACTGACTGAGATACACAGCAGCATGTACATTACACCATCAAACCAGATCTTTAACCTGGATAAAACACAACGCACAACATTTTATGTGTTCTGAGAGGGTTTTTCATCACTACCAATAGATGAGCTCATGATCAGGTTGTATGTACTATTTTACCAATGCACATGGTGAGATTGTGAGGATTTTCCAGATTCTACCTTCACTGTATATTACATAAACACTCCACTGCAATACCCAGCCAAACCTATTGTTTGCCTATCCTGTATAACGTGATTATAATGAGAACCAATGGGCAAAATGATCAAAACTCCATGTTTCCTGTGTGCTATCGGTGTCCCTGAAGAGACGCGTCTGGCGATGAGACAATAAGATGAATTAAAGCCGCCATAAAACGTAACGAACCATGTGTCTCTGAAGATTTTCTATTGAGATAATGAAAGATGAACTTTGAAGTTGTAACATTAAGTCGAGGCATGACATCATGACATGCTCTGGCAGGCGTTGATGTCAGATTTTCTGCCACAGCGTTTAAAGTCGGGCGAGCTCCAGTGGGTGGAAGTGATTTCACAAGATTGCCTGAGCATAATGAGCTGATATATCTCAGAGCAGATATGATCTTTTTCCTTAAAATATCATTCTAATGTAGTTTTTTTTCCTCCCCCTGTTTATTCCAGTACACAGATGAGAATAACTGGGAAGTTTAAAAAGACAGCAAAGATTAGGAGCAAAGCTTTTGATTTATGTCATGATGCTGCAGTGTAAAATGTGTGGCATGCATTTCAGCCTGGCAAACTACTGTAAAGGGTCGCTCTTTGGCAGTAACATGACCTGGCAACCCTGCATTATATTGCCAATACACCTTATGATCCTTGAGAGGGCTCTTCAGCAGAGACCTCCCAGACAAGCGATAGGCACTGAAATCCACCATGTGTTTGGAGCTCCATCTGTTTTACTGTCTCATTAGACCTGCTGCTTTGTTAATGTTAAATACTCACAGATGAGCCTTATAAAATCCGGTTAGCTACTTGGACCACAGATATCAGAGACCTGGTTCATTTTTAACACTTTAATGCTAAAATAATTTGTAGAGGTACTTTGGAACTCGGACATGATATATTTCAATTACATCTATGCTGTTTAGAAATAAAAAAAAACGTGTAGTTTTCTTGTGTTTTCAACACAGTCATCATATTTGAAGTCAAGAAACACAGAACAGTTTGGGGCTGGCAGCTTAAAAAGCGACCAAATAACGTTTCTAAGCAAAACATTTCTGCCGTATGAAAACAAATCAAAGGTTCCCATGGAAAACAGTCTTAATTAATGCTTTCCCAAAGAAGTTGAGGGCTCTGTTTCCCCCATCTTCCCTCACTGACTCATTAGGCCCCTGCCGCTTTATTGAACCTACATGTAAATACTCACAGCTGAGAGTTTTAAACTGAACCATATAGCTTTATAAAGTTTTCTGTTTAAAAGTTTTTATTGTGAGCATGTAGGGGGTTCTGAACGGCATCTGTAAAATCACGTCTCTATGTCTAAAAAATGCTTTAAAGAAGGTTAAAAAAATCAGATGTGTAAAACTGGACATTGTTAGTCATAATACACAACTGGATTTTAAAGGTTTGTTTTGCAAGGAAGTAGAAAAGGGTTTTGTCAATTGTGGGGGAACAATAAAAGGGAGGGAATTCAAGAAAATGTGCGCAATAACGGCAAAGCCTCAGTCAGGATCTGGACCACAGCTGGACAGAGGACCTGATACTGGACATTGCTCACATTGTTCAGGCACATTTATAAGCTCAATAACTCAAGTTGCTCAAGACTGAAAAAACGCTGAATTAATCCCCGACTAAAACATACTTCTGTTCTTCTTTTAGAACAAAATCAAACAGCTCCAATGTACATATGTTAGCCAGTCCGCTGCAATGTGTCATAACCACATGTCCAAAGTCTTCGGGGCTGAAAGAAAAACCCTTCATGATTCAGCTTCCAGCCTGCAGTTCTCAGCACGACATAGCAGGGTTAGCAGCCTGCTGTAACTCCTTCAGTTGGACACATCTTTTCGCATGTCTGCTCATTCACAAACTTTCTTTCTTGTTTGTTTGCTTTTTATCTTTATCTGACATGACAAAGACCAAAAAAGGCCTTCTAATCTACACTATTCACTTTATTTATATTGTATTTCAAACTGCATCTCTCAGCAAAATTCTTTTAAGACATATGTTTGTGTCTTATTTAAGTGTTCAAAATCAAGGACCCTAAGTAGTATTGATTCAGATTTTGTATAAGCATCATTAAAACTTTCTTTCTCATGAGCATGTTTTATGGATGATCATTTTTCAAACGGACTTTAAACAGCTGAACGTGTTTAAGCCGTAGAAAAGTTTAAACCAACAGACTGAAAGGCTGGAGGAGAAACCCATAAGTTATTTATCATTTTTACCATTTCTTTGGATGTGAACCCTGAATAATACTACACAGGATATGTCAAATCATACGCCTGTAATTTTGTGAACCAAAACATAAGGACAAATGAGGGAGAAAGAAAACAAATGATGTTAGAAAGAATGAGAGTGCGCAAAGTGGAGCCCATGTTTCCAGCTAAACCGGGCCTCTGAAATTTCAATGCAAACTTATGATACGAATGAAAAAATAACTGTAAACCACATGCTGATATGCATGGCTTGGAGTCTCATTGCTCTCACACACTTTCTCATACATGTAGACACAGGTACATTTAGAGGTGTTCCAGTTATCCAGATGTGGTGCTGTGTGCATTTTAAGGTCCAGTGGGACAGAAAGGAATGTACAGTTGGCTTTGGACATACAGTGGGGCCTCTGTGCTCCTCAACTTTACCCAACCCTGTAGTGTGTAGATGGAAATACCTGTGTGTGTGTGTGTGTGAAGTGTATGTGCATGTATATGATGGCTTGCATGCATACACAAGCAGACAGTCCCTCTCTTTCATGTATGCACACACACACACACACATATACTTGTGCCTCTCCGTATGACCTTTAGTGACCTCCAAAGGGATTAAACCACGGCAGGGTTCTGTGCCTGTCAACCTGTCCTCAGTGCCTAATGCTCACACACACACATACAAAACTTCCTGTCTTCCATCTCTGCAACCTCTTCCACAGGCTTGCAGATGTTTCCTGAGACCATCATCTGTGGGAACTGAAGCAAGAATTTCACCTTACTGTCAGAAGTTTGCTGCACCGACCCCAAGAAGAACTTACAGCGAAAACCTGACAAAGAGACCGACAAGGAGCATCTGCAAGAATAAAAGAGGGAGACAGGAAATGCAGAGAAAAAGAGAGGTGAGAGAGGATGCCATAAGATGACAGGAAACACTTTGGGCAACCTCTTGATATTTAACCTAAAGGCACACACACACACACACACACACACACACACATATACATATATAGGACAATAGGTGTATTTATATGTGTGTCATTTCCTGAGTTAAAAAAGGAAACATTTCACAGACAGTTTATTCACTGCTACAACATAACCCAAAAGGAAAAAAGAGAACATCTAAGTGACTGGCCTTTATGTTGCTATAGTAAAGACAGTTTGACAGTAATCCAGTGTTTGAGAGCAGAGTACTATTTCATTTTATTGTCTATTCTATGGCATCATTGTATCATTAAATAGCTGGTCCTTTTCCCTGTTAAGTCCTTGTTTTGTGTCGTAAGGCTATGAGGAAACAATTTTAAATATCCCTTTCTCCACGTCAGGTACACTTGATGCCTGCATACAGTATTTTTTTTTATTATGACTGAATGCCTCTTGCTGCAGATCCTGTAACTCTGCATCATGTTCATTCAACCTGCTCAGCTTCCCACATGATGACGGTGCCACCTAGAGGTGCATTTGCATGCTCCTGATGAATGAGCCTGCACAGATGAGAGCAAGGTTCTCCCCAACGCAGTGAAGCTGTAGTATATAGCATGCAGTAGCCAGAGCTGGATCATTTGTCACATCACAGAATATACGAGTTTACACTGCCACTTCCTGGAATATCTTTCAAGGGAAAACTACTAAATAGACAGTGAATAATTCTTAACGTTTTTCAATGCAATCAGAACCCACTAGTAAAATCTAAAAAGGTATGTGACATGAAAAACAATTAATCTGAATTTTCAGTTTTATTAAGAGACTTATAAATCACAAGACGATTCATTTACACTTACCACATACTGAGATAACAAATTAGATGGCTGTTGTCAGTCCCAATTTACCTTTTAATTGTGGTTAGTGATTCAGGTCTCACACTCTCTCTCTCTCTCTCTCAGTAATGCGCACACACACATCTACACACTCTGTCTTCCTCATTCACTCTCTCTCTCTCTTTCTGGGCTCCGGAGATAGGATGACCCTCCTAGTGTGTAACTATGTGTGTTGGTACTAACAACACCTCCGAGGGTTGCTGTTGTGTGTCTGTGTGTGTGATGTATGATGGAATATACTCGTGTGTGTGTGTGTGTGTGTGTGTGTGTGTGTGTTTTCATGCATCTCTTGGGGTACCCCAGCTGAAGCCAGCTGTATATCACAGCAGCCTCCCATGTGTAACTTCAAAGTCGCAGCATGCTCGGTTCAGGCTATTTATGACACAGTCACAGGAAGGACACATGTGTTTATGCTGGGCTTTGTGTAACAAAACCTGGACATGCATAAAAATACTGCTCACCTTCCCACTGTCTCTGTGTTCTTCTTTCAAGGATATCACGTCAATACGTTTTTTTGGAACCAAGAGGGCTGCGGAGAAATCTCTCTGGCCCCGGACAGCAGGAGTATGGATGCCATGTGTCCTTCACTCAACTTAAGACTAAAATAAGCACGCTTTGAAAACCGTCTTGCCATTGAGAATTTGACTCTCTTCATTGTGTTCCGACTTTGTTTTCTGGCTCTGCCAGAAAACTTTTGGACTGTCATGACTTGGGAGAGGATGAGATGAACAAAAGAGAGGACAAAGAGAACTAGATAAAAAACATATGGGGGGAGAGAACAGAGGGAATCGGTAAATAAACATAAAGCAAAGAGCTTTGCATCTCTACAGACTACATTTCACCAAGAACACAGTGCCAGTTCCCCGTAGATAGTAACAAGAGCTGGTGAGGCCATGCTGCTTGTTTCTCAGTCTTGTGTTTTATTTACATTGTTTGCACTGCTATTTTGCATTCAAGATGTCCAAACCAGGCCGTGACAGGAACTGAGGTGTGGCATACAGATTTGGACAAAAGTACTATCATCTGCTTGGCTCAGGCCTTCACCTTACATTGGCTTTACAGGAATTAAAGTAACCCTGTGCAGGGTTGCCAGATCTGGTGGGGGAAGCAAACAATCAGGTCCAAAAGACGCGACTTGGCCTGTAACCTTACATTTTCATTTTGTACTATAAGAAGTAGAACAAAAGCACATGACCAACAAAAAAATGAAGATAATGAAATAATGTTAAATGAAATTATGCATAACTCACACTAATGTGATTGACACCTGTATATGTGTGTGTGTATGGATGGAACAGGGTTGAGGATGGATCCTGCAATAGAACAAGCAACTATCATGCACTAAGGCATTTTGCATTATTACAGATAGGTACACTTTAAAAACAAGCCCCCCCAAAACACGACCCAAATTTACCAGTATATATTTGTATACAATTTGACAGAAAAATAAGCCCAGAGTTGCTAATAATAAGTAGACTTGGCAACTCTGAGCTTATGCCACCTTTCTTCCCTAATAACTCCTTATTTGTACTTACTTATGTATTGTACACTCATGCAAGGAGTCACATGAACGTATGCAAGTTCCATGAGACATATTCTACTTGCTTTATTCGATTCTGATTATCAGCAATTGGTGAGGTGACATGGTGGCCAACACATTAAGACAAGAAGATGGTTAGCAAGTAAACATGTATGCAGACAATGGAAAATGAAAGAAAAAAAAGCTTTTCGAATATCTGTTGATGACGGAAATGCATTCAACACATTTGTTAGATGTCCAGCATACACAAAAGTCTGTTTATTGAGAAACAATGAATGTAAACATAACTTTTGTTAGTTTACGGGAAAACCTTTAATGCCAGAGCCAAGTCAATGCGAGACAAAAGGATCTGTGGCGAGATTGTGATGTGGCGCATTTCAAGAAGAGTTCAGTGTAGCTTTCGGTTTCCAGAAAATCCAGATGAAGTTCAGGTTGGATCGCTCTTGTAGAGAGAAAAACATGATGCAGACCAATTACATTTTTCATCAACATAAAGAAGAACTGTTCTCAAAAAGGTTTACTGACAATGGATTTAATTGGTTTTCCTTCAGAATATATACCAGGAGCAACACAAGATCCACTTCTTCATCTGATGCATAATACATGTTTTTATGGTATGCATATCTTAAGGGATGCAGAGCAGAGGAATATGGTGGTTTTGTTTTTGTTTTCTTTTGCTGAAGAAGACAGACACTGAATACTGAATGTGTTTGCTTTTTTATTATGTAAACCTACAGCTTAACTGAAATGTTTTGTACGCTGACCATAACGCAGACCACCTCTTCACAGCATTACAACATAGCACTAGTATTAGAGGCATAGAAGTTTTATTTCACAGGAACAAAGCTATGAATTTGATGCAAGCTCCTGCAGACAGTCACTGGGTTGTCAAACAACACTGGTGGATTCTGGGATGCTGCAAACAAACAGGTTGCTGTGTTTTGGATGAATTTCTTGCTCTGAAGGGATGTTTTCTATAAGAGGCGACTTGCAGGGGTTGCACAGTGGAACTGCTCATTCTAAACACGTCTTTGATTGATTCTTAAATAAAAAAAAGCTGTCTTTTTTGTTAAATTATTATCAAGAGCCCTTTACATAAGCTGCAGCGCACTCGTCGTCGCAGCATTTGCAAACTCTAAAATCTTACACGCCACTCTCACATTCGCTCCCCCTCCCACCCTCTGTCTCTCCTTCTGTCTGTTCCTGTGTGACAGAGTCAGTAACACCACAGCAGGAGGTGAAAGAAGGAGAGCTGGAGGCAGGAAGAGAGAAGTGGAGGGAGGGAGAGGGTGCAAAAGTGTAGCACAGAATCACGCTTGACAGAGGAAGAAAGCAATGCCTAAACGTGTGACACCGCAAAAAAGAGACGAAGGGGAAAATTTTTTGTCCGCCCGCGTCTGTATGTGCGACGGGGCGCGGGCCTATTTCAATAACCGCATGCGTGTGTGTGAGTCTTTGTGTGTTTATTTGTGTGTGTGTGTCTGTATGCGCACCGTGCGGGGTGCCAGGCAGCAGCAGCTGGGAAGGCCTTCCTCTGTTCTCCTGTCATCAATAAATGATCAGAGTGGGCCATCTGGAGAGAGGGAACCACCAACCACCAGGACCTGGCACCGAACGAAAGAGAGACAGGGAAAGAGAGAGGGACGTGTAGGATGGATGGAGGGAGAAGAAGGAGAGAGAGAGAGGGGGGGAAAGAAAGGGAGGAAAAAGGAGTGAAATTAAAACAACACAGGGTGATTAAAAGAGAAAAGATTTTTTTTTTGTTTCAGATGCCTGGTTTTGTTTTCTCTGAAAATGTATACAGAGTTTGAAGTTTTATAATCCATCACAGAGACTTAGAGTTTGTCTTTAACTGGTTTGGCACCTCAAACTAGTAACAAACAAATAAAAAAAAACCCCACAGTAATATAAAAATCATCTGTGGACATCCCCTCTTTTAAAACGTAGATGCACCCATTCTGTGTTGTATGTGTTTGTGTGAATGTGATGTAACAAATGGTTCCTTCCTTTAAAGACAATACAGGACCTACGGTGAAAACAACAAGGAGACGGATAGGACTGCAAAAAGAGGAGAGGAAGACAGGAAATGCAGAGAAGAAGACAGGCACGCCATAAGATGTCAGGAAACGCTTAAGGCAACCTCCTGAACCTAAAGGCCCACACACACACACACACACACACACACACACACACACAAACACAGGACAATGGATTTGCTTTGATTTGAGCTAAGAGAGAAGATACTTCATTTTAAAGGCAGTTTGAAGTCACTAAACACTACATCCACCACTGATGTTATTTCTCATTCAAAGCCCAGCACTAAGCTTCCAAAAACCACACAGTGGTCCCCAGATTTTTTAAATTTTTTATGGAGCTACAGAAAATCCATTTGATTTTTAATATCCACACGTTTTGACTGTTCATTATATTATTCATTCATTCATAAATTTTCCATTTTCACTTATACCGATTCAGGGTCATGGGGACGCTGTTGGCTAAACCAGCATACAGTGAGCAGAAAGCTGGGGAAGCGCACACATGCAAATTCACACCTGTAGGCACTGCACAGCCTTCACTTCACCTGACCTGCATTTTTGGAGACGATGAGGGGACACCGAAGCACCTGAAGGAAAACCATGCATGCACAACAGTGTTGCTGTATGCTAAGTGCCATTTCCTGGGTAACCTCTGGTGCCTTGCAGCCTGATTTCAGCAAAACCAAAGCCTTCGTTTGTCCATGAGCCGCACTTTGCCATAATAGTTATTTTCAACCATTGCTCCTTTTTGCCGTTGGTTTTTATTATGTCATACTTTGCACATTTTGTGAGTCATTTACTTGCTGTGAGGTGACAATCTTTGCCTGCATGAATGTTTATCCTCTCTGGTTTCTCAGCTCAAAAGCCTCATCATTCTCTCTGTTTTTTATTTTTTTGTTTGTTTTTTTATACAATAGACTTTAATGGACTGTACTGCCTGGTGACATTATACATATGTGTTATTATATCCTTTTCTTCTTTGTTATTTATTTGTTAGACAGACTCACATATCTAAAGGTGTCAATACCTTGACCTCCTAAATATAAAGAAAACACAAATACATACCAATTATGAAATAGTCTGCATTGCAGTGAAGACATTCTGTTGGGACATAAAGACAGGCATTTCTTTTTGACAATGAGGCCTATGGATTATTAGACATATAGGTCTTTTTATCCCCAGCTGATTAAGCCATTCCAGTATACTCTTAATACAATACAATGACAGCTCCTAAGCTACAGACATGTCATGTTTCGGAGTGTGGAGCTTTCAGTTTGAATGTATCTATGTTTTAATGTTATTACAAGTATGTCTGAGAGAGTGTGCGTGGTCGTTTAGAGAATTAGTCGACTCATTAAAAGTAGCTGGATGAGGCCTTGTTTCAGCAAAATACACGTAGGACATGAAGAAACACGGTCAGTGCTTTATAATGTGATTCCCAATTCTCCCCAGTGGATCCCAGAATTAAGTATATTCAAATGACACAATAACACAGTAGTCAGTGTCAGACAATAATTAAGTTATATAAAGCATTACCACAGCACTGATTGGTGATCCATGTGTGCGCACAGGCATGGTTTTCATTTCACTAGTTGTTTTACATTTATTCTACATGAATCAATTTAGATTTGTGTTACTTTGGACATTGTTTGTTCTGAGAGACAATATTCATCATGATAGAAAGAAAGCCTCCATGTTTGTTGTCTCTTTCATCCTGTCATTATTATATTTCAATATTTTGTGCCACATTGCAGATAAAGTTG
>JBAJHX010000036.1:6523255-6567793 GCA_037176925.1 Amniataba percoides | reverse complement strand
AAGAAATAGAAATCAGTTAGCAGGGTGTTACTGTCAAAAGAGACAGTCAGGGACAGTCTCATTTTTCAAATAATGTTCTAATCTGTTCACACACAGGCAACGAAAACTATTGAAAACTCATTAAAACCTGAAACATATATGCTATGATATCAGCTTCCACATTAGATAAATAAACCATTGACATGTATGGCAAAGAAATAAAAGTAAAAAGAAGCCTGCTTCTCTGTCCAGAGAAGATTGAAGACAATTTGGAAGAAAATGCATATGCACCAAAATTGTGAAGTAGTTTTCACAAACAATGGCCCCAAACAATGGCCAGAGGACAGAGCAACAGCAATTAGATTTAAAGAAACCCTGTAAAACTGGAATATATTAGTACATCTTTTAATCTAATTTTCAAGCAGTTAATGGTTTGCAAAGTGGGCGAGGGGAATGCATTTGAAACTGCAACATTACTTATCACCTTTTTAAAACAGTCAGCCAGCATATTTATATACAGTATAGAGGATTAATGAAAGTCATCAAGAGTCTCCTTATTTAGAGTCTGTGGCCCAAAGCCAATGTGCAGGCACCCCGGCCAAAGCGGCAGTAACTGACCAAACCAGCGTGCCAGATGACATGCCTTCACCAGGCCTTCACATCCACAACACACTTGGGGATCTATGGGGACAGCTGGGGCAGACAAGGTGAGAGCCTCAGTTGTTGGTGCAGAGAAAGAGATATAGTAATTGGCCGACAGACAGGAAAAGACTGCACAACCTGCCCTGCACAGTTTTGACCAGCGGACGGCTGCAGTTGAAAAAGTCGCTCTAAATGCTCCTATGACACTGCACCTATATTGCATTAGACTTCACGGACAAAGGCGCAGAAATATATTAGTGGAAAACAAAAGATAAAAACTTTTCCACAGTGGTCAAAACCTGCCAATGATATAAGTCTTTAACACAGATAAATTCACATTACAATCATGTTCTTTGAAGTCCAGATAAGGTCTTTAAGCTTGTCCAATAATTTGGTTCAGTAGCAAATAGCTGCAAAATCAATGACATCATCATTCTGAGCATGAGCCGTACTTTGTTTCTATAGGTAATTTACAACTTTTAGCATGCTAACACAATAAAATAAGACGATGAACACTCTAAACATCATGCCTTCTGATCACTGAGTACATTTGAAATGTGCTGACATCTCAATCAAGTGCTGCTGATGTGTTCAGCTGAACCTCTCAAATGCGTGTTTCTTTTTTCAGATTGACCCTTTACTCTGTTGTAAGAACACTTGACACTGTTGCAAGTGTTTCTTCTTAATGTCCTTTTAAAGAGCATGCCCAAATATAGAGCGGCAAAGGGGATTAGGGCCAGGTTTGAGACAGTGCATGTGAGTGCGCACAAGGGTGTGAGTGTGCGTGCATGTGTGTTGGGCTGGAGTATGTGTGTTACTGGCCCCAGGGATCCCGACTCAGACCAAATTACCTGTCAGGGGTTGACATTACCTACCCCCCAGCCAACCATACACAGAGGACAACTGGGCCCTGCTCCAAGGCTCCTGTGATCTGTCAGCTCAGCTAGCCTCTCCTTCTTTCTCTCTACATCTATCTGAATATGTACGCTTTCTTTCTCTCTCTCTTTCTTTCTTTCTTTCTTTCTTTCTTTCTTTCTTTCTTTCTTACTTTCTTTCTTTTTTCAGTATTGGTCAGGACAGTCGTCTCAAAAAAAAAGTGCCCAATGTCTCCCTCTGGTGCTAGTTATTATTGCAGCCTGTTGACACTTCCCCATACACACGCCCACACACACACCGCCACATAAGGATGCTCGACACATATAAATGCTGTCCCTCTCTGACACACACACCTGGAGGAAGATGTGTCAGGGGTCTTTGTATCTTTGGGTCCGAAGGCCCCTGGCTGTCTCTCATCATGCCACTATCACCAGTTGTGAATGGATGCCCCCAAAACACAGATACTCATTCAGACCATGAGACCACCACAAATGGCCCCCAAACAAGCCCCCCCCCCCCCCATGTCACCCACCAGCATAATACCCACATAGGATGATACACAGTTCTTCCCCACACACACATCCAGTCTCTCTCTCTCCCTCTCTCTATCTCTCTCTCTCTTTTTCCCTCTATCTCTATTTCAGTCTCTGTATCCCTCTTTCTCACACACAACCTATGACCCCCCCACAGTCATCAGAGAGTGAGAAAATAGAGCCTCAGCCAACATGTCTGATTGGGCTGCACTTGTCACAACAGCGATAGGAGCTGAATGTTCTCAAGACTGTTCTCTCAAGGTCACTGCTTTTTCAACTAGACTTCCTACAGGGAAAGACAGAAATGCAATATTTGATATCTACAGGACTGGACGTAGCAAATTACATTTACCCTAGTTATTGTAACAAAGACGTTTTGGAGTATGTTTTTTGAGTATTTTTACTAGAAGTACTAGAAGTAAGTCATTTTACTTTTTCATAATCATTTATTAATCTAAAGTTCTGTGCTTCGCTTCAGTTCAAGTCACTTTGATTACAAAGTACAACCATGAAAAGTCATGTTTAATGATGTGAGAAGGAAACTAAATAAAGGAGCCAAATCAGCAGCAGAGGAGAAGCTGCCGGTTGACCGCAGGAGGGCAGAGCTCCAATAAGCGCCGTGTCCAGAGGGGTGACACTCAGCCGAGTGTCAGGGAGCTGCGACATCACAAGTTGTGAACAGTACATCTTATGGTTAGTGTTATTATAGCTCAGCATAGAAAAGAAGAAGAGGTGCCGTTTAATTAATCATTAGTTTAATGCACCACCCTGAAAGTGTGCTTAGTGACCAGAGTCGAACACACCCAAGATGCAGCAGTGCACACTGGGTCGTCTAAAAGCTGAAAAGCTTCCGGTGGATTCTCTTGTGGTGACTCGAGAACTTTTACCTTCAGTGAGGTGTGTTAAGGCTGTGGTTTTTGATAATCCCTGACACAGCTGTGACTGCAGAGCTTAATTCAGCCCAAAGTGTGTGAACATGATGAGGAGTGCAGCGGGAGAGAGAGCCTGAGCTGAAGCTAGAAATCTGCAGGTTTTACTGCTCCAGTCTCACTCTTTCTATTGCTGCTGTTGCTTTATCTGTTGTTATTGTTCTTGTTATTTATTAATTTTTGTTTAACTGTGATTTTGTCCTTAGTTTTATGCTGTTCTTTGTTCTTTACTTTAATAGCTCTATCATAAACCTCCCCTCTGTTTGTCTCTAAAAGTGTAACATAATTTAAGGCAATGATAAGTAAATAGTTTTGTTTTTTTTATTTTACTTGCATTAGAGTAAACCGTCTTTAAAGAAATAACAATTTAATTACAGATTTTTAATTGTATTCACTACAATGCTTATGCTACTGTTTATAGTTATAGCAGTCAATGGCTAATATGGATCAAGCAGCTTGAGACATTTATTCCTATACAAATACTGTTTGGATAATTTACTTACAGTTATCACGCCCTGCAGTAACCCCTCTGCCTCCAACAGGCTACCTGGAGGTGGTGAGGTGCACACAATGAAATCATGACAGGGAAAAGAGAGCCATTTTCTCTCAATGAAATCTCCTCAAAGGTTATGATGACGAGAGGCAGCGGCAAAGCCAAACTGCCCTGCATAGTCCTCGTCAAATGGATTGAAAATTCCCAGTCATGTTATACCATCAAAATGGTATCCCAGTAAATCCCAGAGCCAGAGCTCTGCATTAGATCACTTTGTATTCATTTAATACATAAACAAATACCAGTTAGATGGTAACATGCATGAGAGTAACATTACTATCCACCATCTCTGTGGTCCACATGCAACCAACTTCCTGGTTGAGAGTTGACTGGTGACCACGTCAGGATTTTGTTATTAAGGGTTATTTTAGGTTGTATATGTTACGTGTACAGTATAAATACAGTATAAAAGTATTTAAATATATTTATACTTAAAATTCAATTTGTTTTTACATTAAAGATTGCATATGAAGTATATATATTAATATAACCACCATCTAACACACACACACACACACACACACACACACACACACACACACACACTATAGTTATTCCACAGGGAAGAATATAACAAGGTATGTGCTAATATTTGTTTATTTTTATTAGAAAAAAGCATGTAGAAAGAGGCAAAATGAAGGTTGTTATGTGAAATAGTCGAAGACGGAGGTACTTTTTCAAGGCATTAGACCAAAGGATAACAAACACCTAAGCTTAATAAGAGAGTTTTTGCAACACCACTGATATTGCCTGATAAATCAGCTCCTGCATGCGCACAGAAATGCATCATCTGATTTATCCAACCACCGTGAAAGACTGAAATTGCTTTTTTCCGACACTCCTGCTCCATGCTGAAGGGCTTCTTTTAAGACCTAGGAGCTTCAACCAGTTTTTCGATGTGTCAGGTTTTCTATTCATTTGGAGTCCAGGCATGTAAAACCACCACAGGCTCACCCACATGTAAATGCTCCCGGTACAAGTCGACATAAACCTATTTCCAGCCAGGGACAGCTGGACTTAAAGTTATTTAGTGATGCTGTCAGGCGATTTATTCCTACTTGGTCCAATTTACATGGAGCTTTCTCCGTCATGAGCTACGCAGCCTCCTTGTTGAGATTGAATGTGTGTGGAGAAGATCTGTCCTTTTAAGAAGACTAGAGTTTCAGCATTGAGTCTAAGATTGACTAGCTGTCACCAGATATTGATTTCCTCTCGCCTACTTAGTTCATAGCAATAAGCCAAGGGTAAATCCCATGGTACCATACAGTCCCTGCATGGACAGGAGCCTGCAACTCACTAATGCAGTGTTTTGGTCTTATTTTTATTCCGTGAGATAAAATCTATGTTGCACTAAGTAACTAAGTAAGAAATATTGTTCCAGGACTCATAACCCAACACAGAACCATCATTCAGCTTTAGACTGAGATGTACTCTGTTTAACTTTTCAGGATAAAACTGAGTTTTAGATTACAACATGTGTTATTTTCCTCTACAGACTGAAGCCAGAGACATAAACTTTAAGCATCGTGGCCCAAAGCAGATAAGATGCGAACAATTAAACGTTTACCACCGAGATACCATCAAGACAAACAAGGCTTTACGTCCCTGAATTATGATGTCGTGGCATTCATCTGCTGATTAGTGATCATGATTGCTGCGATCCCAGTGTTTAATCGGCTCTCAGAAAGAATAATGAGAGGACGCCTGTTTGCAAGCCAAACACCTGCGAGGGCAGACGCTCCGTCGGTGCGCGCGTGTAGGTGTGATGTGTGTATGGTTGGATGTTGTCCAAGTGGAGTACTAATACCTGCCCTTGTTGCTACTCTAATAAGGGAACCTGGCACAGACGCCGCTCCCCTCATCACCCACAGCATACAGTAGAATAACATTTCGCATTGCTTCTCTTATAATACTGCCACGTGTTCTCTGACATTTTTCTTTTCCTTCTCGTTGTTTGTTCTTCGCTCTGCCACTTTCTCGCTCTCCCTTTAAAAAAAAAAAACAAAACTTGTTTTCCACACTAAATATAAAGAGGGAGACAGATAGATACAGTAGATAGAGAGAAATATTGCACATAGTGTTTTCACTGTTGTGGCAGCTCAGCAGGCGAGCAATATTTTTTCCTGCTCGTGTGAGCCTGGATAACTAATAAATGTTACATACAGTAGGCTGTGTGTATGTGTGTGCGTACATGTATACGGTGTGTGCAAGTGTGCAGTGAAGGGTGATTTGTGTGTTTGTGCGGTGGGGAGGTAGTTATGTATGCAGGACCACTAAGTCAGATCAAATAGATGTCTAGCATCCTCCAGATCTTTTCGGCTTTAGCCTTTATCTATGGATACCAGCGGTAGCCTGCATGTATTGCCCAAGGAGAGATGCACAAGTCCCTCTTCATTTACAATTACGTCTCGGCAACTGGGAATTGCCAACACACAGCCACTTAAAATGTTTGAAGCCGGTTACTTGAAGTTAACTGTAATGAACACTTCTTCAGGTCTACTTTTGTTACATCCTCTTATTGGTCAAGCTCTTGACTTGACCAGGTAATTTTTTAAAAAAAATCTATAAATATAATGGAAAATAAACATTAGTTTGTTCAACAATATATATTTTTATATTCTGTATAAAAACCTCCAACCTCAAACTTGCCATGTTGGATCAGAGTATTGTTGGCACATAGTTTCCTAAGGAAAGCCCGCTTTCTGCATTGTTTCCTAGCGAATGTCAAAGCAGATTAGGGGCAATGCAGAGGGACAGTGGAGGGTGTAGGGGTGCGTTTGACGTGCATCGTGGGTCGAGGCAGGCGGACCCCCTGCCGGGTGGCCTCGGCTGTCGTAACCTTTAATTATAGCTACATTGACAGGGTTGCAGATGGTCCATCTGAGGAGGGATTAAAGACACAGGATAGTACACATTCTCCACCAATCTATATCCCCCGCTTTCTGTAGCTACCCTTTTTTTCCCTCTCTCTCTCCCATATCCTTTAGCCGCTATTTATTTTTCAGTGACTTTTGTTCTGTATTTGCCCTTCACTAAACTGACCACATGACATCCATACTGTCTCTCATTTTAAGGTGATTATATGACCTCGATGACTGTTTGCAACCAGTGCCGTGTAAATTACAGAAAAAGGTAGTTACAGTTAGTGGCTTCCTAAACAAAGTAACTAATTTACCTCACTGATTACTCTAATCAAAAAGTCTTACTCTCATCAAAAAGACTATGTCTTTTATTTCTGTACTGTTACACTATGGAATAGGAGAAACATTGTTGATCTACTCATTTGTAATCACATCCCCATCACTGGACTCTACTGAGCAATGTAGATAATAGAAACACAAAAGATATTTCTTTTCTTCTAATTTTACTGTATGTAAGGCATTATGCAACTGATTCCGCATTAGCAGTTATTAGAAACAGTGGTTCTAACAATAGATCTAAAATAAGGGTTCAACAATCACATCCTAAATGAAAAAAAAAACTTAAATCTAAAATGAAATCCGAGACATAAAATGGATGAGTGTTTCGGTTTTATTCTGCAGTGTGATATTTCTCTCCACTGGCATTTAATACAAAGCCTTGCATTCATGCCCCTGAAAGCCTTCTCTTTCCCCATTCTTACAAACATTAGTTGTGCTTTTACTTCTGTGGGATTTTCGAAGAAAAAGCTCACAGTAATTGATGTCATTACCGCGCATCACCTGTCTTTGACGTGCTAAATGCACAGGGACAAATGGCAGTCAGACTCAGGTAGGGTGGAACTAGACAATGGAGTGCACTTGGGTAATGGTATGCATTTGCGCCTTTGAGTCACGCACAGACAAATCAGGACAGAGAGAGAATGGAGTTAAGAAGGAAAAAATAAAAGGAGAAAGGGAAAGACAGAAACAGAGGGGAAATGCTAATGAGAGAGGAGAGAGCAATCATTTCTTCAAGTGATTGCATAGATGAGGGATAATTTATTATGAATGTGCGCCTAGCTTACTTTGACTTAGATGCATTAGCTTTGCCCCACAACTGTTTCTCAATAGATCGTTGGAATCGCAATTTAGTCCCCCAGTATAATGCAAATGGCACTGTTGGCCAGCTCCTAATTCATAGATTGCACTCCGTGGCCCCCCGCCAAACCATTGTCCCATAATTAATGACTCATTCCTGGTTCTTTCCTCCAGTAAGGCTATTGCTATTTACAGCTTAAACCTCGAAGGGAAAACGGAGCAAAGACAAATACAAAGTGGATTTATAGATCAATATAATATTCAAGAGGGAATTAAAAACTTTAAACATATAAATTACATATACTAATAATAAGAATCCAGATGATCGTGAAAGTAACATACAATTCGCTGATTATTATAGGAATTAGTATTGTTATAATGTCACCTATCATTTTCACGTAATGAACAACCCTGTGTAATGAACACAACATTAATTCAGCACAAATGAACTAGCAGTTTATGAAATGGTGCATCCAAGCAAATTGAATTATACCATCTGTGGTTTATGTGGTTTTAATACTCAAGGGACAGCTTAGATTGCTATTGACATGTAGCCATTATGGTTGCTACAGTATGTCTGTGTCGCTTTGTATTCATGCATCCAGACACATTAACACATGCACAGTCACATACAACTCTGAATGATGAAAGCATGCATTTGGGAATTTGTTTTCATCAGTGTAATTCAACTTTGCAAACGTACAAGCGCGCATGTAGATCTCATTACAGTTTACTTGCAGTCCACGCCCACAGACTGGTTGGCATTTTGGTAAAACTAGTATTTGTGTGTACCGCTGCAAGTGTGACATGCTGATACAAACTCAGCCCTTCTTTATCTTGAACACAAGCTTGCTCTTTTCTTTTTTTTCTCCCCCAAAAATATGCTGGCTATGCTTGAAGTACATACATCAGGCCCGGGCCAAAAGCCAGTGCTGTCTCACATATTTGCAGAATCTCACAGGATTAACCAACGAGGAGCCTACAGTAGGAATTGGTCCAAACTGAAATCAAATCTGCCCCGCTGAATAAATATCATCTTGCCGTCTGAGGCACATCCCTCCAAGATAACCTGTCTGCTGAGCACAGCTGCTTGACACACATGCACACGTGCACACACGTTAAAAACAAAAGTTGTTGCCTATATGCACGTGCACACACACACGCAAACACACATCTGAGCTGGGTGAAAAATCTGCCTTGGACATGACAAGAATGCAGACAGACAGCCATGTGTAAAAATGCCTATCCATCCATCCATCCATTCACCCATCCACTTATCCAACCATCCATTTGTTCATCCGTCCATCTGTCTGCCAATTCGTTTATCGGTCCATCGATCCCCCCATCCATCTGTCTGCTCATCCATCCATCAAACTTGGTTTAGAATTAGGGCCTGAGACTTCAGCTCCAACCTAGAGGCCAGGAAGATATGGAGTTCTTGAAATGTCTTAAGAGAAATGATTAAGGTAAATGTACAAATATACTGTTATGAATGAATGATAATGGTAAAAAAATCTTATCAATACTCAGTATAATAATAACCAGATATCATACATGACATGATCATGTTCAAATACAATCTTAGTAATTTGTTTTATTGTCTGGACAAAGTTTCACCTCACCTCATACTACCTGAAGTGTAGATAGGGTAGAAAATTGTGAAAATTATACATTTTGAATAACTGTGTGTGCAGTTCAGCTCCAGATCAAAAACTGTAAACTCCCAAACAACACAAGTTATGGCAGATGTGCAGAGACTGGACAATATCATCTTGGTCGATTTATCACTGTAGGTCTTCTGTTAAGATTGCAAGTACCCTCAGTTTGATGGTGGCTCAGCCTCAAGACCACCAGGTAAGCACCTGGAAGCTGAGATCTGATATGTCAACACTTGTGTGTGAAGCAGCATAATGCTGTGAGTAAATGGTGACTATGGCTATGAAAAAAAAGCCCAATCACTACAGTCAATGAAACACAATTTCTGATTATTGTTGCCATGAAATATACCAGCATGCAAATGTTTAAGATCATAACTTTAACTCTACAGCCTACCTGTGTACTTATCATCTCACAGGCTACAAAATAATTATAGTCTTGAGTTGGAAAAAGCACATTAATAGCAAAGATAAATGTTGCCATCACCATGGAAACCAAGACTAACTTTCACAGTTTTGTGGGTTACATGTTATTGATTACAGCTTTTGAAGGTAATAGCCTGTTTGTAACCAATTACATTTTGAATGTGACCTCCCCCAAATCAGTTTGCAGCATATTGACAGTTTGAAAGGCTGCACTTATACTGAGATGAACTATGTCTGTGGCGCGTACACCTTTCAGAGGCAGAGCAGCATTAACACCAACGACAGGAGCTATTAACAATCAGACTGTTCAGCCATGTGACACCTACACATGAACACACACACAAACACACACACAAATACAAATGCAGTCAGTACACACGGAATATCTACACAATCGCTGTGTGTATGTGCCTGCAAAAAAAACATTTGTGCACTTAAACATCTTATGTACTCATGCACTCACATCACACACACACATGCTCAAGAACTAACCTGCCCACAGCCAAGGTCAAAGGACTGCAATATAGATGAGCATATTTGATCAAACTAGGAGAGGTTATGCAAATAGGATCCACGCAATTAAACCAAATTCATGCATAATACATAAAGCCTCTGAACTGGTCTGTATGTGTGTGTGGGTGTCTGTGTGTGTGTGTGTGCGTGTGTGTGTGTGTGTGTGAATGTCTGCCAGCATGTACTTTTACATCCTTTGGACTCAAAGAGGTGTTGCTTCTTCCACCATGCGTATTATTGACAAGTTAGACAACATCCAGAATTCAGTACAGTACAGTATATGTACTTGAAGAACCAGAATCCTTTTACCAGGGCTGCCAGTGTATATGTTCTACCAAAGGACACCAAAAGGATTGGACAGGCAGTTCATGTGTTTTCTTTTCTTTCTTTTTGCAGCATGATTTTCGTAAGAAGGAAATGTTTATGCCCTACAAAAGAATTTATTCTCTGTGAACAAACCTTAATTAATCTCTGAGATTTCCATTTAAAACAAAAGGGGCAGCTGTGTTTTGCAGTCCCACTTCATATTTGGCTGATGAATTGATGGGATTCATGACATGGAATATTTGCTGTAATCATTTTCACTAGGTAATCCTCTTTATACATTTATCTAAATTCTTAATGATTGATAACGACGAAGACAAAGATAAACATACAGAAACTTCCAACTTTACTTCATTTATTTACCCCATAACATAATTTTTTAAATTGTTTAGCATTGCATCAATTAAAATTCAACAATAAAAGCACTAATTATAATCAAAATAATCATATCAGCTCATATAATAGTAACCCTCACAATGTTCTCTTATTTTGGTCATATTTATTACACCAAAGGGGTTTGAATTCAAATCAGTGTAATATCAATTTTTTTTGGCCACTTCATCTGTCAAATAAAAAGGACACTGTTGCTTTAGAAAACAAGATTGTGAATGTTGGAGAATGTGTGTGTGTGTTATATATTTACCTGAAAGTGTGCATCAGAAGAGCCTACACCAACACTTTCATTCACCTTCTGTTTTTTTTAAGGGCGCTCCTCTGAAAAAAAAAAAGATATGTAAATTTTTTTTATATGAAAAGCCCTTGAGTATCATCATGTGATTTTACATTTGGAGTGACTATCAAAGTCTAATAAATAACTTCAAACAATGCAATCTGGCAACCTTTTTAAGGAGGAAGTTTATGCACACAAGTAAGGAAAAGTTGTCAGTTAGGCGTTGCAACTACCAAGCAGGTAGTCTTTACTCAACTCATAAGCACAGATGGCCAGTCCTGTCCGCCTCAAACAACCACAGTCTGTAACAGTACATCATGGATCTGAAACCTGATATAATAGGCAGAACAGGTGCAATAAAACAATTTTACTTATATAATAGGTGGGCATGTGTACAGGCAGCTAAAATAAAGGTTTCACTACTCAGGCAACATGGACGATCTGAAACAATGCGACCACTAGATGGCGAGGAGGAGAAGCTTAGTGGGCACGAGAAGATCAGGTGGTGAGTTAAACTAGTTGACTCAACAGTGACAGCTGGTGGACAGGTAACAAATTCTCTGTAAAGAAGAGAAGTTTGGTTGATCAGTTCATCAGTGTGGCTCAGAACTAGCAGCAGAAAAGGGAGGGTGGAGTAGCTGTCATGCAGCAATAAATTGATTTTTTTTTTTTTCTATTTGGGCACCTCTGAGTAAACTTTGTATATTTCCACTTCCCATCTGTATACAGACACAGAAAGAGGTAAGTTAGAAGACCAGCGTGCGACCTAGAGAGATTATTTTGAATATGCTG
Source organism: Amniataba percoides (assembly GCA_037176925.1). Lineage (NCBI taxonomy): Eukaryota > Metazoa > Chordata > Actinopteri > Centrarchiformes > Terapontidae > Amniataba > Amniataba percoides. The sequence goes on along the minus strand of JBAJHX010000036.1, from coordinate 6,555,903 downwards.
GTTTATTGTACATCATTGACTTAAGGTAGTTTTGTAGAAAACAGTTTTCTGATATCAATATTCAATTATTTCATCCACTTTAGTTACATAAACATACAGAAGAAGGCCCGACATATTGCCGCTGACACTACAGACCCAGCCAATGGACTGTTTGTACCGCTTCAATCTGGAAAGAGGTATAGAAACATTAAGACAACAACTACAAGACTGAAAAACAGCTTTTTTCCCCTCACAGCTGTAGAATGTATTTCCCCTCCTGACTGCACCCAAACAACTGACCCTCTCCCCTACTGTGCATTGCAGCTGCAACTTTGGACTTTTGTTAGTGTGCACATATTATAATTATTATTAATATCATTATCATTAATGTTATTATTATTGTTGTTGTTAGTATTATTATTAGTTACCACTGATTATTCATTTACTTACATTTAAAGCGGGAACTCACCGATACCAATTTCGTCATATGAAAGCAAGATGACAGTAAATGATTCTTGACTCTCAACAAACAATGTCAGTTATTCACAGTATGTGAACTGTGTCTGTGTAAGCAAGACCAGGGCGTAGCGTGTGTCTCTACTTTCTACTGCAAACAGATGCCACAAAAACAGGTTGGCACAGGATGTATATTTTAGAGAAAGAAATGTGTCTGCAAATCAATTATCGCTGTTTAATATGCATATAGTTTTAAAAATACTTGAGCATACATTCTGCTCCGGTTCAGTGCTCACAGCAGGCCATATGCTGTGCTTAATCAGCTGAAAATCCATTTCACCCCACTAAATACATAGATACAAAACTTTCTAGCTCTTTCTAAGCTCTTTGGTGCGATGCTCGTCTGAACACACCGGGGTGATAAAATGACGGATCGCATGCATTCATGAAGGTAAAGTGAATCTGTAGCATTGGTGCTGCTGTACAACAGTGGGTATAAAAAATGTTTCAGCCATTAAATTCTGGGCAAGCTGTTTACAGTATCTGTCTGGCTGGGACACTTACAGACCTCACCATTCCCTGACTGCCTGTCTATCTCACTGTAATTATGCTTATCCTCTTTTGGGGTGACCCCCACCCTCCCAGCCCCATTTGCCCCTGAAATCTTTATGGATCCTGAGCTGGTTGTCATGGAAACAAGGAGTACGCCAGGCACATGGTCCCCCCTTTGAGTACAATTAATATGCAGCCTGATTTATCCTTCTTTCTTACGAGGGGGGTGCAGGGGAGGGGTAGATGAGAGGTGGGGGGACTGGTAATTGGGGTAAGAAAAAAAAAGGAGGGATGGGGCACATGAAATTAGCTGATTTTTTAAATGCATCTGAATTTTAGGGCGTGAAGATGTGAGGTGGTATGAGGATGGGTGGATGGACGGACTGATGGGTAGGGATAAAAGAGGATAAGGAAGTGGAATGAGATGATTTTAAAATCTATCTTTTGCTCCCCTCTGCAAAACAGTTTTTCCTCTCATTCATTTTGGATGCCTGATGGCTGTGACAATGTAAGGATGGGTGTAAGGATGGCGAAAGGGTGAACTGAAAGAGGAATTATGTGTTGCGTTGTCATCCATCTGTATGCTTTCTACCCAATCTGACTTTTTATCCATAGATTAACATTTGAGATGTGTAGCCACAGAAAGCACATGCATATTAAAAGGGGATCTGTATTTATATTTTTGTCATTCTTGCCCCCCCCATCTCCTATCCATCAACTGCAACAGCACACATTATCCTCCCTCATTAGACACAACGTGAGAGTCCTTCAGCTGCAGCAGAGGGCTTGATCTTACAAGGGGGCCTCGACACAGAGAGCGGAGAGGGAGGAAGAGAAAGAACGGTAGAAGGGGATGAAAAAAGGAACATAAGGAGGAGTGAGACTGAGCAAAAAAAAAAAAAAAGGAGAGACGTGGAGAGAGCAGAGGGAGGGGTAAAAGAAAGAGAGATGGAAAGAGAGAGAGAGAGAGAGGGAAGCGGGAGCGAGAGCCAGGTGACAGCCACACAGAAGCAGTCGGGTGGAAAGATCCAAACGCTGGAGCCAATTAATTCCCTCCACATGTTTTGAGACAAAAGCCTGTGCACTTGACCCTCCTGTGAGCTGAGGGAAGAGAGGGATGGGTGTAGGCATTAGGGGGAGGGGGAGGATGGAGGGGGTGACAAACTGTAGAAGGAGAAAGAGGATCAAGAGGCTAGAAGAGAGCGATGGAAGAGGGAGACAAACAAATGGACGAGAGAGTAAAAAAGAGGCAGTGTGGAGGAGGTGAGGGAAAGGGAGGGGAAAAAAACGTGGGCCAGTTGGAAGAGAGAGACGCGCAGAAAAGAAAATAGGTAATAGAGTAAGGAAGCGAGATAAAGTGAAGAAATCAGGTGCAACTTGTGCCGGGATTTGGGGAGGTCACTGAACTAAGGTTTTTGTTTTACAGTTTTATTTTCTTTTGTTGTAAACTGCACAAGCTTGGTGAGGAATTTGGTCTCAGGGTCCCTCGGTGGGATGTCCTAGTGAGACGTAGTGTGCATAGTAGTAGCTGCATGTGTCAGCGTGGCTCTGCAAAGCTCACTGCTTTCATTGGGCACCACGTAAAATCTTGAAACTTTGACATGGTGTTGTTTTCTGGCTGCTGGGCACTGGGGCACATTAAAAAGTGCCATTACAATGGCTCCCCAGGATGTTTTTAAAGAGGGTAAATACACTTTTTCCAAACAATTAGTTTCAAATGAGCTGTAACTCTGATCTGTATCAGGGTATATATACAGCACTGTTTTTAGAAAGGGATCGAGTGTCTCAGCGATGTCTGTGTATGTATTCCTGTCCTTCCTTATTCTTAAATAAACCTGTCTGCAATCAGCCCATCTACTCACGTGTTCCCACTTCCTTGTCAGTAAAACTTTTTACACTCTGTACCTATATGTTTCACATGCTTCTTCTCAGCCTCGGGTCTGTCTATATTTGAGTCCACCCTCCTCCAAATAGCGGTATGAACGGACTAAACATGAACTAGCCAAAGACTCAGATTCAACTCCAACCACAGGATCCCAGCTATCAGCCCAAACCACATCCCATAGAGCCTGCTCCTGGTTCCTCTCAGTCGGCGGACTGGCTAATACCTGGTCCTGGTCCCTCGCTGTCAGCGGCCCAGTCGACTCCTGCGCTTGGGTCTGTCCAGCTTCAGCTTTTGAACCAAATGATGACACTGAGATTTTTCCTCAGCCACATAATCTCATAAGCACTCTCTCCTTATGTGCTTTAGACTTCCCCTCATCCAGAACAAGGGCCAACGCAAGAGTAAGTACTCCTTGTGCCAACAGCTTAACATTTAGTGTTTCCATAATAGACAAAACACAATAAACATCTTTAAAATTTGGTACCTGCAACCAAAGACTGTCCAGGCTAGGCTTGCGACAAGTATTCAGATATCATAACAACCAAAGCATCTCTAACTAAAAGATCCTTAAGTGCTACCAACTTGACATCTTCAAAACAGGTCTGGTGTTTTCAGCTGTGGACAGATGTTTTGGGGACATATGGCCTAAAGTTGCTCAGTGCCGTATTCATTCATTCATAAGTTGGTTGTTTTTTTTCCCCATTTAACATGTGATTACTTGTTGTGTTTTCAAATGTTTCTGAATACTGAAATTTCTGATTATTTCTGACTGAAATGAGATTTTGTTGTCTGAGAATTTTGGATCCTTCTGTATGTCATATTGGCGTGGATTGATGTGAATTTTCAGGATGGACTGCAGGACCCAGTCAAGGGCCAGCTGGGTACTAGGCCTGGTCTTGCTCAAGCCTTGACACCTTACTCTTTATTTTTTATTTTATTATTAAAGTCCATTCTTCAAAAATTTCTAAGTGTTCAAATCGTCTTCTGAGGAAAAACGCAGAGTCAAATACGTACTGGAGTCAGGTCCAGAGTCCAGAGACCTTTATTCCTCATCAAAAAGTGCACATATTTCTGAACAACAAAATTTTCACTGACAAAACATCACTTTTTATATTTAAAAAATGCGGATGTATGTTGGCATGGGACACGTTTTGTTGTGTCCCTGTGCTCTCTTTCTGTGTATCCTGCAGAATCACATTGGAGCAGTCCAGAGATCTGGTTTAGTTACAAGTGGACTTGTGACAAAGGAAATAAAACCTGTAACCTGGGAATGGCTACAGCATTCATACCAGGTGTAGGGCAACAGGAAATCAGATTTTTCTGAGCTGACGATTGTGCTAGTTAAAGCTATACATCAACAGGTACTGCTGCATTCAGCCACATTTTCGAGGAAGCATCACTTTTACTGCACTTAGAGAGGAGGGAGGAGCAACAAAGCTCAGAAGTGTGTTTGTTTTTTCACCATTTTGAGCTCAGGATTTTCTGCAAGTGCTTAACACCCAGAGACATTAAGAATCATTGAATATGTGACATTTCTGTTGACTTTTTGAAACTTATTTTTATGGAATTATACAAAACCGGAGCAACCTCATACAGCCAAGTACAAACACTTCAGTCAGTTGAGCCATCGGTTAACAGGAAGCAGAGAGCACTGGTGTTCAGATGTGTGAAAAGGAAAAATGAAAGACAATCTTGATAATTAGTGATCCAGACCTGATGGATGGAGGAACAAATTCAGTAGTTTTTTTTATCTCTATCCTCTCCCTTGTCTTTGTTGCATCAAAAGCCAGAGGAGAGGAAAGACATATGCTATCAAAAATGATAGGAAGAGAAAATCCTATCATTTGATTGTCTCGGAGACTGCCCCCCCACACTCCACCTCCACATGCTCAACACCCCATTTTAGCAGCATCTCTCTGGAAAAATAGAGTGAAACAAGTACTCTGGCGGGGGGAGGCAATCTGGTGCTAGAGATGTCATTAGAGGGGACCTAAGAGCAAGCGATTGAGCAGAGAGTGCTTCCCTGGAGAGCCGGTGTAGAGTCTGTTCTTTCACTGAGATTCCCTCTTAACGCCCCTCTTTATCCTTCTTTCTTGCTTGCTTCTGTCAAATGTGTGATGTCTTCACAGATTCAACAAATACATTCTTGCAGCATTAAAGTACACTGCAAGACAGGTATCTTTTTGAAAATTGCCACTCTCGCTGAGCAGTAAATTATGCTTTCTGCACTTTTGTAACACCGAAAGTTCTGCTAATCAAACATGTGGAATAAACAGTATGCATTTATATACTGCATGTGATATTATAGTTACTTATATACTGTATATGTAGGTAGGTTTTCTCATAAAATCACATTTTCCCACAGGACACATAAACAAAAACAAACACACAAACAAGAGTTCATGACGGAAGTTGACAGATATCCCACCAAAACAATACAAACCTCCCACATCATAACGTGTGTCCAGTTTTTATTATCATTTAGCTTCACCAAGGCCTCCTCAAATGAACCCCTGTTTTTGTTATGCAATTCCTCCAATGAAATACACGCAGCGCTTTCACAGCAATAACCAATATTTGTCTGACTTGCTGAACAGTCTGTTCATAAAATGCAATGGACCTCCCCGTATGCATTACTGAGCAAACAGTGTCGTGGAGGAAACTGTAGAATCATTGTTTTGTATTTTAAACAGAATTGCTATGAGCCATGAAAAGTTACACATCTATATACTTCATAAATGTACAACTTTGACAGCTATTGTTTTAATCACTTGAAAGTTTGGTGGCATAATAAGCATCGAACTAGCCTCTTGCTCATTAAATTTCATTTCTAGACATTCGTAGATCTAGCCTTGTTACCTTCACTGATCCATTTACCCAGTTATCTGTCAGCATGAGGCTACAAAACCCCATTTTTACTAATTGTTTCTGCTTCAGAAGCAAGGACAATCTATCAGTGTTAGTTATGATATTATTGGAAGTAAAACTCAACATTTAAGTTTACAACAATGGTGCTACTTATCTTCCATGGATTTCTTTTTACCACTTTGTTTTCACAGCTGCAATGCAGACCCTTATTACAGAACTACGATGTATGAATGGGTTGGTGTCACTGTAAAAGCCCCTCGTTAATGTCAGGCCAGTCCCAATCTATTGTTGAGTTCAACTACAGGAACACTTTCTAATCACATTTCTCAAAAACACAGTTTATTTGAGTGTGGGTAAAAACATATTATGAAACCTGTATGTGTTTGCCCTGAGTAAAACTATCTCTACAAACAAGTGTATGGCCAGAACAAACCCTTTTTACACTTTGTATAGGTTTGTCCCAGCATCCTTGTGCAACACGATTAGTGTTTAACTACACCCATATTTGAGTTAACATTTGACATTGAAACCCCACCCAGATCTGCATACTGAAGCCAAGTACACCTCAGTTGCTCAGGAATTTGAACTAAGTAACCACAGCTGCAATGACAGGCCACATGATGTGCTGTGGCTTAAAATGACAAATACTAAAAATACTTAGTTGGAGTTGTTTTAAGACATCCATCATGAATCTGTATTATATGATCATTAATTTATTACTGCATTGCACTGTTACCATATGAACCTGCCTTTATTATGTTAATAAAGATTTTTTATACAACCACCCCAATAAAGCTTTTCTTTTGTCTGTCTTTTCCAGATATAATCTCTTTACAAAACATCCCTGCATTCGGCCTTGACAATCATACTTATCCTTAACTCTTTTAAACCGACGGGAGCGCCGGCGCTCCCAACTTCAGCTCCGTTTTAAAAAAATACCAAACCAAATAAGATTCTTTTTGCATATAAAACCGGAGGAGTTGCTCTTTCATATCACGTGTTCAACATGTCCAGGAGCGATTTCTTGGTCCGCTAATGTGTTTGCATTAATACTGTACAAAGTGCTCACAACTAAACAACGTCATAACTCTGACCGCGGTGTTTTATACTGCTTCCTACGCCGGTAGACACGTCACTACGCTGTAGTGATGACGTCACGTCGCCTTCTCATTTGCCACTGAAGTTTCAATACAGTAATAACGATTTAATTTTTTTGTGGTTTGTTAGACTTTTTTAGCAACTATTTTTTTTAGTCTGGACATAAATCTATACATATTATTAAAATATGAGATCTAAGGCTTGTATTGATCTATAGTAAATTAAAATGCTCCAAAAATGGCACTACAGCATGTAAATGTAAAAAATATGCACTGTATGGTTCTATTTAGGTCATAAAGAGTTAACTAATGTTTAAAATACATGTCCAGCTACATACATCACCATCAATTTTCAATGCCATGTGATTATTCCTGCATATTAACATTTCTAAATGATTACTGAGCTTTTGACCGGGGGACCAGATGGTGTGTACATTAACCATATCACGCACCATTTTATTACTGTCCCCTCTTCTAACAAGAGGTTAAGTACTTGGAGAGAGCAGTCACTCTGGAGTGTGTCCCTTATGGCAGACTGTCAGACAGTCAGTGGCCAGAATGTAGTCTGGCTGATTTGATCGCCCTCTAACAAGGTACTATGTCAAAGTGTCACAGAGAAATTGAGGTTATTATGATTATGTGGCTGGGCAAACATTCAAAATATGGGCAGAGATTAACCAGGAAATCTACTGCTTGACCAGAGCAGGATATACAAAGATATGTATTGGCAGGCAAGCAAAACAGTAGAGACAGGCCACAAAGACCAGGTTACAGAAGCTAATGCACTGACATACACAAATCAGACCTGGGATGGGCAAGTCAGGTCAGCAGACCATGGAATAATTACAAATGCAGGCCTGACCTACTTTGGATTCCCTTTATCTTGAGCATGTGGCTTTTCACATGCAAACACAAACAGGAACAGACTTATCATAGATAATGCAATTTAATAAGAGAAGTGTGAATGCAAAGAAAAAGGGAAAGAAGTTAATAAAGAGTATATGAGAGAGAGATGGAGGAGAAGGTCATGCAGGATGTGGAGGTGAAAGGACAGGTGGCAGCTGACAAGATAAGGAGCTATTTTAGAATGCGGAAGGAAGAATAGTGGCTAAATGGAGTGAGGAGGAAAAATGAATGAAACACAGACTAGGAGGGGGAAAAAACAGAGAGGAACCTATACATGGTTGAAATGGATGGACATAGAGAGAGAAAGCAGAAGCAATCAGACAGGAAACAGACAGGATATGAAGGCAAATGTTACAAGAGTGAGAGGTGAGGGAAGGCAGAGAAGGTGTTGTATAGGGCCAAAAAAGAGCAGAGGCGTTGACTGGCTCGGACAGTTGCTATGGTGATTTTAGGGATTTTTTTTCCCCCGATCCCCATCATATTTAAAAACACAAAACCATTTGCATGACATAAGCAAATTCTCAGAGGAAGACAGAAAGCATAGTCAGAAGTTAAGAGTGTTATTCTTGTATGTGATCTCAATGAGGTTGTAGATATTTTATCATAAAAACAACACTGAATGACTCAAAGTGCAAAACCATAACAACTGATTACTCTTAGTGAGTTATAAAAGTTTAATGCGTGTGGGATTTATAGCTCAGGGGACAGCCTATGTGGTGAGCTTTTCTTTTCTGTTTTTCCTGTAGAATTTGACTTTTCTTTTCACGTGTATTTACAGCACTATAAAACACACCTGACCTGTGGAGATATTTAAAAAAAAAATTCTCTAATCTGTGCTTGCAAAGACATGGTTAAAGTTAGAAAAAGGTTTTTAAAACACTATGCATGGGATGGGAACTAAAACCACAGTACGGTGACCCCGAGAGCTTGTAGGCGTGCAACTTAAGAAAGCAAATGCAAACAAATAATGTCTTGCATGCGATGTAGTAACAATATTTTTTTAAAGGTAGATATATCTCTTCTCATGTGTCGTCCACCAGAAGTCACGTGTAGTATGTTGTTCTTACTACCTGTCACAAACTCTGAAGCAGGTACATCATTTATACAGTATCAGGATGTGCACACATGAGATCAGACAGTCACATTGGCAAACAAAGAGGACAGGTCCAAAAAAAACAATGTTTGCTATTTGACTAAGCTATTTAGCAATCAAACAGCTATCAATCATGCTGTCTTAAAAGTATAAAAATGGATCTCTGCCTCTATGCAAGCATGCAGATCGAAGCTAGCAACCGAAGATTCAACCTGAGAGCTTCTGGGTAAGCCTTGGTAGAATAACTTACTTTATTAACTTTATTTTTCCTGTATTTTCTACAGTGCGTAACTTACATTACAGCTTGATAATGACAAGACAGTAGTGCCATAACAAATGTATTGATGATGATAAATGTCTTAAAATGGATTATTATTGTTTCTAAGTGTGACGGTCCGTTTTCCCTCCAAATGATGAAATTAGTCAAGTAACAATTAAAAATTTATTTCCGTGTGTATTACATATACATAATGTGTTTTTGCAGGTTAAATAACATTATATTGGTGTTTCATAGAAACTTCTGCTGTATCATGAATCCAGCTGTGGTCTTTGTCTTGTTGGCTGTTCTGGGACAGACGAGTGGCGTTTCAGGTGATATGATTCTTTAAATTTGCTCAATCAGTCAGTCAGTAGATATTTTCCTGATGATTTCCAGTTAACTAAATGATTCTTCAGAGAGCCTGTTGACATGGTTTGACAATTGTTTTGGACCCATTTTTGCTCTAAAGAGTCTTTCCTATGTAAGGTTTTTTTTTTCAGTAGTAGTGAGAGTTCAGTCAAATATTCTTTGTTCAAATTCACATATGTAATATGTCTGCCTTTCTCAATCATTTTTTCCAGATGTCAATGTTGCTAGAGGTGGAAAGGTGACGCAGTCCTCCTTGTATGGGAGTGCTGTCCCTGAAAGGGCCATTGATGGAAACCGTGCTAGCCTGTGGACACAGGGATCTTGTACCCACACAGAAAAGGATAAAAGTCCATGGTGGAGACTGGACCTCCAAAAGCCCTACAAAATCAACACTGTCACTATCACCAACAGAGAGGATTGTTGCTCTGAAAGGCTCAATGGTGCTGAGATCCGTATTGGGAACTCATTGGAAAACTCTGGCAATGCTAATCCCAGGTAACAGCATAGAATATCCACATAATTTCCTATCTGAAACATACATTTTTCACCACAACAACACAATCAGTATATACAGTAAATAAAGCTAGTGGTAAGATTGATGCATAGCATTTATCTGGGAACACTTTTTTCATGTTATTCTTTTTAATTTTCCATTAGATGCACTGTGATCAAGTCCATCGCACCCGGGGCATCCAATACTTTCAACTGTGGAGGCATGGAAGGTCGTTATGTAAACATTGTGATTCCTGGAAGAGATGAATACCTGACACTGTGTGAGGTGGAAGTGACTGGAACAGCATCAGATGAGTCAACTGAATATTCATGCAGCTGAGTCTTAAACAATATATAACAGATATACTCATAAACCCATATCCACTGCAATTCAAAGTTAATTCATGCATGTTTTTGCTTCCTTTCCCCCAATAAGATATCTATGCTTATAGTCAATGACAGCTGAGTGAAATTTAACACTTTGTTTGACCACTGTCTGCAAGAGGTTTTGTTGCTTTATACTACAAGAGAGTTAATGTAACTTGTATGTGGAATAACAACATTGTTTCTGCTGAATGGTTGTTTAATGTCCCTTTCTATAAGGATATAAAGTGCATTGGAATATGTAAATGAAGAAAAACTGCTTTAAAGAAATTGTACTGATGGAAAATAAAATTAGCAGTGTTGAAATGCAATTGCATAATATTGTCATGTGCAATGGTCCTGGTCAGGGTCAAATTTGTACACCACGACCAGGATTTTTACTCTCCATGATTCGTAAATTTATCAAATTTATTATGTGACAGCAACATATCAACCTTATTTCAACAAAGTGTATACATAGTAATACAGGAGATAATTTGTCATATGGCTTTCGTGAATGGAAGGATAGTGGTATCAACAAATTATCTAGTTAGTTCTTAGCCAGGAGTAATTTTTGCTTGATCCAGCTCTAGTCTTTGCTGCTTGTTCTTGTATTATCATTAAACTGTATATTTTGACTTTTGGACTGCTCAGACAAAACAATATATAAGAATAAAAATTTTATGGCATCAGAAATGTGTGACTTTGTTGCTATTTTCAGAGAATTCATACATGAAACCATCCACTTTTTTCCCAATATAAGCATGAACATTTCATGGCTCACATTTTTTTGTTTGTTTGTTTGTTTTGTTTTGTTTGTAGTGACAGATCAATATGGCCCTCGATCAGAGTTGAGTTTGGCTGGTATTCAGTAATTCTGTTTGTACAGAGTGTAAATCCAGCTACTCAGTAAGTAAGTCTGTCAAAGGAGTTGGTATTTGTATTCTAGGTATGTGATCACAGTGAGATAGTTTAACCTCTCAACAACAGGGGCATTGAAAAAGCTATTGAAACAGTTACTTGCTACAGTCCCCATAAAAGATGTAAATTTGCAAAAAGAAATCACACATCATTCTTTCACCACAATGTTCATCTACCCAAGACTGGCTACGAGGCACCAACCGGCTCCTAACGCCCTGATTGAAGGTGGAAATGTCTTGTTACACACTTGCCTTTAAGATATTTGCGTCCCCATTTTTCATCTCGTAATCTCAATCAACCACATATGTTTGTCTATTGGTAGATTTATATTTTTACCTCTTTACTGCACCCACACTCACCCATTTCTTTTTTTTCCTGTCTCAGAATCTGTTTTAACCACTGTACTACTGTAGCTTGTCCATATGTCAAGAGCTATTCTCTGGGCATTTCTACCATGAGATATGACACATCATCCATCAGTCTCACAGGCAGCAATACTTCCAACATGGACGTTCCATTACTGGGCTACTGTCAGAGGGGGGTCGGTAGTCGTCCACCCCCCCAACTCCACCCCCATCTCTCTCACACATACACACTTTTTTGCCTGCAGAGGTGTCTTTCTTGGATATATATAAAAAAAAACTTGCTGTGGAAACCTTTTTCCAGCATAGATCAAGGCTTCATTGGGGCCAAATAAATCATCCAGTCAACGGGGGGTCGAAGAGATAGGCTCACCACCCCACATCCGCGCATCCTCCTTGTTCTGAAAAAGTTCAAAGATGGATGAGTTTGAATGAAACAAAGTGTCACACAATACATTTTTGGGATATGGTGGATTCCAAAGGCACTGAGAGTTGTTTCTGCCATTCTTGAACAAAAACAAACTATAACTAATCCCATCATGCTTTAGTTACTCCTCACTGAACCCAAGGTTAGTATTTTCTAAGGACAAAATGTCATCTTTATGGCTTCAGTGATTACATTTAATAGGAATAATAAAATAAAAAGAAAACGCATAATTATTCTCAATAAAAGGATGTGCCGATTGTTTTAAATATTTGTTTCTTTTTCCGCTACATAAGACAGTACACTAACCATACAGTTACATAGAAAATATAGGATATGATTTCGACACCCTCTCTTAAACAAAAGTACAATTAGCAACTAAGTGGAGCCCTTTAGAGGCATCTTACACTTGCAATTTGCTGCTGAAATGCAAATTCGGCTCATACAATAACACCTTGTCTATTTTTCTGTGTGTAATGTTAAAAAAAAAAGAAAAATATAAACCTACCAAAAGATACAAACTATAAACAACACTTTAATGGAGATGTGGTATACAGCAAGTCCTGGAATGACCATTAATATCTCCAGCCGCTCAGAAATAAAGACTATTGTAGCTTGCATGCACAATGTCCACCAAGGACATTTAGTCATCACAAATCCATTAAGTAATTACAGCCATGCTTAGTTACCAGTTAGACCAGCTCTCGTGCCCTCTGCTGCCAATGCTTGTTGTCTTGACGCTGCTCCCGTTTTCTGGTGGAAAGGTCCCTCAATGCCTTTGCAGACCACTAAGAGGGAGGAGAGTCGCTAACCTTGACCATCACACAACATACTGAAACAGCATGATAGAGTATGCAAAATGAACAATATACTCTTAAAATGTGAATGTATTTTATAGCTGTTTTTTTTTTTTACTTTCTACTGAACAGGGTTTGACTCATGCTCAAAAATAATGTCAGCTTAGGCTTTCTCTAATGCTCAGTACTTTGTAAAAACTGTACCGGTTGACGGTTGAACTGACCGAGTTGAGCTTTATGTGTTTGTCATTGAACAAGTGCAGGGTTAACTAGTTGTGCGCCTCCTTCGCAGCCCCTCTGGGGGTAAAAATGTGGTGTACAGTAGGTGGTGGGCTGGCTCGCAGTGTCTTCAATACATGTTCCATAGCATTAGGTTGATGTAACCTTCCGTCATGTGTCTCTTTTTTTTGATCTACTGAGTGAGGGGATGAAGCACCAGGGGAAATCTCCCCTCTAACCATTAGTGCTTCGTGCTCCACCTAGCATTTAATCACTCTATGGAAGACTGAACACCAACAAAATACATCTTTTTTCTGCATGTGTCTGTGGCGGTGCATGTTAGTGCATGCTTTTCGTGGATGTTAAAATTTAGGTTTTAACATTTATCCTTGATGGTGATGAAAGGCATGTTTGTTTGTGTGTACTGTTCACATACAAGTCTGCTTCCTTGCTAATTTGATATTCATATTTGTAGTTGCTGGTTGATTTGCCTGTACACCACATTCTGTATCTCCACAGTCTCATTGCGTACGGTGGTCACTGAACAGCCAATGAACAGCCAAACAGAAAGACCAATGTAACTCACACAGGACAGCAAGACTCAAGCCTGCCATGTTACTCAGTGCCTTTGTGGTAAATTAAATAATTAGTCCAGCATCTGGAAAAGCAAAAACAACCAAAAAAATGCTGGGTAAGAGGGGGGAAAAAAGACAGAAAATCATAGAGAAAAAGAGAGAGAGAAATGGGGATGTTCTGTGAAAGGTTAAAGCTTTACTACTTTATAAGACACTTGCACAAATTGGCCCCAAATATACATGCTTAAAAGTGTGTGTGTGTGTGTGTGTGTGTGTGTGTGTGTGTGTGTGCTCATCTAGATTTGTAAACATACAAAGAGACTTGCATTCAAAATTACACCTTACTGCACACTATCACACCCTCACTCCATACAAAATACACAGAAGAAACGTGTGTTTACGCACACACATACACATACACATACACATACACACGCACACGCACACACACACACACACACAAAGCCATCAGAGCAAGGTCAAGCCTGACAGCAGGCAGATGAAGAGCCACTTAGGAGACCTGTCTCTTGTCTTAATCCTGTGTCTCCCCTTTGAGAGCTCTATGTTCAGAGAGCCTATTGATAGGGAATAAACGATGAAGTCATAGTTGCTGGCAATGTCAGGTGGAAGAGAAATGAATGGAGTAAGTGTTAAGGTAGAGTGGGAAAGTAGAACATAATTGTGTAAAATCACAATTAATCAAAGAATTAGAGGAGGATTAATCATGTTGTGTGTCTTTGGGGACTGCCGTCTCATCAAAGTGCCATAAAGCAGCTTGAAGACTTAAATAATGCAAGTATGAGGACGTATAATCACATCTAATGTCATGCAGAATAATAGAAAGTGGAGAGCGGAAGAGGTTATTGCAGAAAATCATATCAAGTTTGATTTAGAGCATAAAACTGAAAAGAGAGAGCAGAATAAATAATGTTTGACCACAACATAAAACCCTAAATCAACCTTCCACCACACCCAAGGTCTACTATGCCCGAACAAACTAGTGTTAGAAATGAATGCTTTATATCATCAGAGCTTAGTGGAGGGACTGGAGAATCTGTGTGTTCGGTATTGTTGATTCTGCTCCACGGAGCAGGCCTATCACCTCTGAAAACACTGGAGACCCAGTGGTTCAGTGCAGATTATAAATATGCATGGAAATCAATACATATTTGGCAGTGGGGGAGAGAAAAAATGAGAAAAACACAGGAAGAGAGCAGAGGCCCTGGAATGTTCATCTTCATTTATTACAGTCATTTATTCTCTTTCTCTCTCTTCCCTCAGCTACACATGTGCACACACTCACTTCGCCTATGCACACGCACACACACACACAGAGCCAGTCACAGACACATGCACATGCACAGCAAGAGAGGAAGAGAAAGAATATGTCCAGATCAGCAAATTATCCATTCTTTTCTCTGCGACCATCCCTGTGGGGCTGTGCAGTGTGTAATAGCAAGTGCACTCCTCTGACGATTAGCCAGACTGTATATTTGTCATTTCAGGTCCATAAGGGAGGCCAGGGAGCAGTCTGAGACACAGGTTCATTCATCCATTGACTTCCATTCCAGATGTTATAGGGGAAACCCACGAATCCACACATTTCAGATTATTTATTAGGCTGGGAGAAACGCAAACTAAAAATATAAAACTGTGATTGCAAAAGTGTTAAGGAAAATAAAAACAATTGTTTTACTTGTAATGTGCCGTCTTCAGGCAGAGAGCTAACAGGGTTGTCGCCATGGCAAATTTTTAACTGAGGTCCGGCGGCAATGGCAGTTGGGAAGAGATTGTTTTAAAATGAATTTTCTGAGGTTTATGGTAGTAGCTTCAGTCTGTCTGCATCTGCATCATCATCCTCTGCAACTTCGTTTGCTTCTAAGATGACTACAACATTCATTTAATTGGGAACATCCTCACATCTTCCTCTGCTTATCCTAGACCAGGTCGTGGAGGCAGCAGTCTGAGCAGAGATGCCCAGACTTCCCTCACAACAGACACTTCCTCAAGCTCTTCTGGAGGATTCTGAGGCGTTCCCAGGCCGGCCGAGAGACATAGTCTCTCCAGTGGGTCCTGAGTCTTCCCTGGGCTTCCTCCCAGTGGAACATGCTTGGAACACGTCCCCAGGGAGGCGTCCAGGGGGCATCTGAAACAGATACCCGAGCAACCTCAGCTGACTCCTCTTGATGTGAAGGAGCAGCGGCTCTTCTCCAAGCTCTTCCCAAGTGAAAGAGCTTCTTACCCTATCTCTAAGGGAGCACCCAGGATTCCTTCGCCTTTTGACTTAACTCCTTCCTCACCACAACTGTCTAGCACACTGACCGCAAAACTTCAAAACTGCGGTCGGTGCCAATCCGCCTGTCAATCTTGAACTTCCACACATGAGGCAGGATCTCTCCATCAACACTAATAGTTGCCTAATAATTGTGCACACACAGATATTCTCATACTAAAGCTTAACCCTTACTTTCACTTCCTTAAATATTCAGGTTTGAGGTTTATTAATGTTTTGGATTGATCAAGAGCACTGTTGTTAAATAATAAAGCTAATCCTCAAAAAGCAACTTACCTAATAATTGTGCACGTAGTGTACACTAACTGGTTTCATTTTGAATACGTGAAAAGGTAGTGAAATTTTTTTGAAAAGAATGATGAACATTTTTTTATCTCTCCACACAACCTATAACCTTAACAGGAGTACAGTATTATCGTACAGCACTGCAGAGTGTACACAGACACCGGGTGGTCTGAAGGTGGGCCTCAGCGTGACATATTGGAGCAGTGGATCTGGCCCAAAAGAATACATCTTAGCTTCTTATTCCTGTTTTATGACTAATAATGATGGTCCTGCTTGTCTTGCTCCAGCACCTCTCCACCATCCATTCAATGTGCAATTTGCTCCATTTCCGTCCATCAAACGCCTCAATACAGACTCAAAGTGTGCCCAAATGACCTCTATGCAACATTAACATTTGACAACAGACAGTATAAATGCACATTTGTGATATTACAACTTATCTTTGTTTAGTAATTGGTGACACTGGGTGGTTGTAATATAGCCCAAGGGGTCATTTGATACTGTAATGATAGCAGGTTGTCATAGAGGCTGGATCATTGTCACTATTCCCTATCAGTCATTCCTTAATAGTCTGGATAACAGTCCCTTCTTTCATGGCGGGGTAAATGGAACTTCAGTCTGTCTTTATTTGCTAGACTGGATATTGAATATATTTTTTCCATGTTAAAATGAACTATATTTTGATTTATAATATATTCCTGTTAGAATAGGAAAATATTAGCTAGTGCAATGAATAAGAATATTCTGTTATTTATGAAACTAAACTTTCCTTCCAGCATACTTTTAATACGCTTTGAACTGCTGTATTTTTACGTAAAGTTGCATTATTTTTCAAATGACATCTGTAGGAAATATTCCTGTGATTTATTGCAAAGAAGAGCAGTGCTTTGGACATCCACTTACTTCCTATCCTTTTACATTTAAATAAATACTACCTCTACTTAACAAGGAAGCTGTATTTTATGTTTCTGTTAATGGCTTTCGCTGTAATGTCTTCTTGTCATTACAGGAGATAAATGCATCCCCTTATTATACTTCTTTGTCTATATTGTGAACCCTGCTCCGACACAATGGCCTCTGTGATAATAATAAATGTAACTGTGTGCATGTATCTGATTCACTTAGTGTGCTTTCTGGGAGCACTTGGTTGTATTCCACTGTCTAATGAACAATTCATTTCCTCCCCCTCTGTCGCTATCTCGTTCTCCATTGTATGTCTTTCATCCACCTCTCCCTCCCGCCGTTTTCTTCCCTCTCTTTTTTCTCTACTTTCACACTTTTGTTTTTTTTTTCCCTCCAAACTGTATCATCTCTCTTCCCCACTTATCCTCTCTTTTAATTTCTATCTCCTGTTAACCACCTCTCCATCTCTGCCCTCTTAATAAGCTCTTATGCACGCAAGCCATTGGCTTTTAATGTATACTCCATATACCAAACAGGTGCCTCATTAATCCAGCCCTCTGCAGTGCTGGCTGTGTGTAATGGTAACTGGATAACACATTGTTTCCTGTGTGAGCCAGGGCATCCATATTATCTACCATCACTCCCTAATAAATTACACCTGGAGATGTGGCATTTTGTCTCTGTATACCTAAGCATTGTGTTGCTGGACTTCCCGAGTGGATGAATGAATATTGTACAAGCATGTTCACTAATTATCCCGTCTTCTTCTCTCTCTCTCTCTCTCTCTCTCTCTCTCTCTCTCTCTCTCTCTCTCTCTCTCTCTCTCTCTCTCTCCCGCTGGCTCGGCATGTAAGGAGTGACGCACAGCCCTGCTGTCAGGGAGAGATAGCAGACCTGACTCTGGCTGTGACGTCACCAGGTTATCTCCAAGCTGTCCTGCAGAACTCAGATCTGCTACGCACACTCAGGCGCACACACACACACACATACACACTTGCAGCAATAGTGTTTGGCTGCACATAAGTACGAGCATCAAGACTGTAGTGCTTCTGCTTGTTCAGTATATTAGAGAAATGCACACATGCAGTCATGTTTCACACCCCCGAGACCCCAAATCAATCATCAGTACATATGTCTTAGAGACACACTCTTGCATGCCAAACACTCTTGGTGTAAGCAAGAAAATGTCAAATGCTTAATGAAATCTTGAAAACTGAATTTTTGAGTAAGTATGTGTGACATGAAGTGAGTCATACATTTTTGCAGTTTTATGCATTAATATTTAAGTTTCATATAATCTTTATCCCTCTAATTTCATTACAAAACACACAACACCAGAGGAATCGAGGTATGTGGAGCTTAAGTATCTACCGATTGTTTGTAATTTGTATTTGGAATGCAAAGCAATTTTATTTAGATGGTGCATTTTTTGCACAGTGGCAAAACAGAATGGGGCTGCAACTAATTGTTATTTTCAGTATTAATAAATGCTGATTACTTCATGGATAAACGGATCAGTTGGTTTGTCGACATTTATACCAATTTATATTTACCATTATAACCACGAGTTTTCTGTGCCATCAACTGTCCAAACTTAAAATCATTCCCGTGTTATAAAAGAGTGAAAACAGAAAATACTCACATTTGTGAGATTGGTGCAAAATTAATTTTCCATTGATTGGCCAATCTATTAATCAGCTCATCGCTTCAGTTCTAAAACACAATATAAGACATAAAACAATAATTAACAGTCAGTCATAGAACAATGACAATGTGCATAATATTAAGAATGAGATAAATAAATAAGAAAACCAAATGCACAATGTTTGGCACAGTTGTATCATTACAAAATATGTGATAAGCAGCCAAGTGAGGCCCTGCTCCAAAGACAGATAATGAAAAAGTATCCCAGATGTCCAACCTTTACTGGGGTTAATTTGGAACCAGTGAGCTTCACCACTGCTGCAGCATTTGCTCCAGCAATGAGAGCAGAGGTGAGCTCTGCTGTGGTGTGTTTTCACAGGTGGGTAAAGGACTGTCCCTGATGGATGGACAGGGAGGTGCCAACCCCTGGATGGCTGTTTTATTAAAACTGTCAGCTTATAAATAGATTCTCTATCTGCTGGATATTAATGAGGGTAAATTCATAATTGTCGTTTGCATCTTCACTTTTTTTCTTACCTTCTTTGTTTCTTTTTTATTCTTGTTTTTTAGTTTCCATCCTTTCCGCTCCAAAATATAAATATAGAAAACAACATGTTAAATAGCAACAGTCGTACAAGTGGGTCAGAATCTGTGCGCGCTCACGTATTGGACATCGTCTTGGGGTTCAGACCCTGATGTCCTGTCTGGACGTGGCTGGCTTCTAATACAAAGGTAAGCTTTGTTCTTGTTCTTTGTTAATGTGACAGCATTTATCCCTGAGGTGCTGTCAAAAGTACGCCAGCTCCTTAGAGAGCTCCACAGGAAGAGAAGGCTTCTTTTTCTTCTTCTTCTTTTTTTAATATTTTTTTATAAAATTTTCAATGCCCGATTTCACATCTACAGTCAGTCTCTGAGTAAACCCCAGCCGTGTCCCAAACTGATTGGAACCTTTACTCACAAAGCAGAAAAAAGGGGCCACTCTCTCAATATTCCTTTGAAGTGGAAAATCAGGCAATGGTGAAGTTCACTGGGCTTGGGTGGGATTCACATGAATAAAATTGGACGGCCCACTTTTTTCCATTTCATTGAATTCAGATCAGGAAATGATGCCAACTCTCAGATGTGTCGCAGAATTTGGCATCACCGGCAATGGCAGAGACAGCTGTATCCAACAGCCCCCACCTCCATTAGAGCTCGAAAACTCAACCACCCACACCGTTCCTGCGTTTTGATCATTCTGTACTTTGTTATAATTTATGGATCCTTCTCTTTCATCCTTCGCTGCTTTCTTTGAAAAGAGTAAAAAATGTTCCAGATTTCATATTGTTGTTCTCATATTGCATACAGTTGCTCTCAGGATTCATTGTCATCATCATCCTGGCTGAAAGGGATCAGTAGTCTTATCAGAATTAGGACAACAAGACCCAGGCAGATGTTTGGAGTGGTGTCCGGGTGTGGCCAGGGAGTATATTAGAGGACAATAGAAAGCGCAGGACAGGCTTCCCCAAAGTAATGATGCGGAGCATGAGCTGCTGCATTTTCCTTTGTGTTCACCAGCTTACATCAGCCAGTAATGACGCAAGATGGCAGAGGAGAAGAGGCTCACACTAGACACTGCAATGTTGCAGAATCACACCATCTTTGTGTGAGAGCACCTTGTGACATTTACGGCTTGTTAGTAGGACTTGGATCAGAGTTTTCTTCTGAAGCTGGGGCACAGAGCTCGTAGCGCTCTGACCATCTGAATGTGCTGACTTTTTGTTAACTCACTTTTAGTTGATTCTTAGCTCTGTAAAGGATGGATAAAAGTATGCTTGTTTGAATTTAGAAATGCTGGAACCAGGTGAAACACAAATCAGAGATCAGATGTGCTTGGTGAAGAAATCTGTCTCACAATTGCATGAATGGAGAACTGTACTTTTCTTATCTTTTCAGTTTAGCCAGGTACCTGTTGGTATCTATTTTTTAGTTTAAAATCAGTAACTTCACTGTCTGGACTATTGTTATTGTTGTTGTTGTTGTTGTTGTTTTTTTATTTAGGTGCTGTGCTCACTTCCTCGAGTCACATAGCACGTGCACCTGCCGTCCAGTTCTCTTTCAATATGCACCGTGCACTGGTGTCTCCTATAAGGTTCTGGATGGACTTACTCCTTTGTACTCCTTTGTCCTTTGTGCACCGTTCCACATTGTTTATTGGAAGCTATGAGTAATTCAGGAGCATAAACAAATTCTCCATAAACAATGCATGAGCATGACAACTGACAGAAGTCAACGGTGAACTGCCTGAGACGGAGAATGGATGGGAGGAAGCTACCTGAGAATGCAGACATTCACTTCTGATTACACTAGAGCTCTCGCCATTATGATATATTCATCTCCTTTGAAGAAACGATATAAAGATGCAACGCTGAAAAGAGATTTGCGGACACAGATGAAGAATGCTTGTTCTTTCCTATTCTTGATGCTTTGTGGAGTGGTGGATTCAAGAATTTCCACAGAATTTGATGCCAAACCAAATAATTACAAGTATAACTATTCGCACTGGAATCCGAGCGTGCAGGTTAAATCACAGTTATATGAATTTATATCATCCAATTGCCCTGACACATCTTTTAACATATACCTTCATGTTGGATTGGATTCAGGCTGTGAATAGTTAGTGACGTAGAAATCACATTATTTTATTATCATGGCTCCTTTTGCTGTCTGGCTCACATGAATCAAAGCGAGTAAAATGTAAACAGAATGAATGGGTGGAAATGGGAACAGCTTCAAAAATGCAAGAGTATCCCTTTCACATTTCTGTTCTTCTTCTTTCTGAACGCACGAAATATGTGACACAGCAGCAGGCGGCACACCCGTCCATTGGCACAGAGGAGGCAGTGTGTGGTGCTGACGTTCCCCTCTCTCTGGTACCTCGCTCACTTCTGATAGTGTGTTACATGGTTCATCTCATTGCAAAGAGAGGGACAGCGTCCACAATCCCTCTGTGGTCCTGACGAGCTTTTAGTACCCTCCTTTGCAGAAATAAGTGAGAAATGAGCCATCTGAAGGAGGGAGTTTTGTCTCCTGAGCGCCGAGCTGTTAACCTGGCAGGCGGCTCCAATAGTGTAACTTCTTCACAGTGATCAGAGGCGTTGCAGGAGACGCAGACAGCGCCAGAGCCGGGAAACAATCTCTTCTTCTTTTTCTCGACATCAAAAGAATGTACCGTCTGCAAACATAACGACTCTAAAGAGGACACGGAAGAGATTAGTGCGGAGCTTAAAATGGGAGACAGATAATCGTGTCCTCAGTTTGCTTTGGCAAGATGTTTTCTTTACTGAGCCAGAGAAATCAAACAGGTCAATGAACCATAGAGGCAGATAGCCCCGAAACCTCAGCCAGTTTCATCAGTAACCCTTCACTGAAGGCTGATCTCCTTCCTGGCTCAAACTTAAGAGAATTCTCAGGAGTCACACTACAATTTAACCTGTCACTGATTACTAGAGTACATTCATTCATTCAGTAAAAGTGGTTTCCCAGTCCATTTCATTATGACAGAAGATGGATGATAAAAATCAAAAGTGTGTCCAAACTTCATGTTCTGACAACAAGCCATTATTCCATGTTGTGTGGCTGGGGAGAATTCATTGGGCTGATTGAGGGGAGATGACTGTGTAATGTGTAATTCCTCCAAGAGTTTTTATCCACCATGGAAATGTTCTTGTGCTTCCACCTGCTGTCCTGTGTCTTGTGCTTTTATTTTGTTTATTGCAGATTCTTAGTCTACAATTAGGGGGTTCAGTGCACTGTATGCTATAGGCATACAGAAGAAAATAATTAATAATATAAAAGTTGCTGTTCCAAAAGATCTCACCAGACGACTTGACTAAAAGACATATATCATAGATAGGTTAAAATGCAACAAATTGTACAATTGGGGATAATGGTCCACACTTTTGGACAAAGTCGCGTGTGCACCCTCAGACCTCTGCAACAGCATAATTAGGGCTGGCGACAGAAACACGGAGTGTGCTTCAAATCTGGGATATCGGTCTGCGGTCGCGCCAACTGTTGATGATTGACTTGTTGGTCTGTGAACCTCCTGTCCAAATCACATTGGTTTCCACCTCCTTCCAAAACACACCAGTAACCGGAGAGTGGATGGATATGTAGGAAAAATAGTTGCATGCAGCTTTTCGTCATTTCTTCTTTAACTTTAGCCATCTTGTGTATGGCTGTACGTTACGTCTGCAGCTACTGCTGAACTGTAAGAGATTGATCATACTGAGATTTTAAGGCATTCACAGTGTTGCACTTATGAGATGTGACTGATGAGACCTCAAGAGAGAAGTTGAAGTTAGAATTGTCACCTGTGCACACCTGGCCAGATGTGACGTGGGCAAACTTGAGAAATTATTGGTTTTAGAAAGCTGCGAAAATTGTCAGCCACAAATACCCCTCCCCACCCCACCACGTGTGAGGCCTCCAGATGATGGCAAACAATCTGAGAAGCACTGTGTTTAAAGCATCCTGATGCCTTATCAGTCACATCTGCGTCTCCCAAATGTCTCCTCGAGGCCTGACAAAAAACCTACTGTGAAGCAGGTGCGGAGCCATCAGACATTTAAACAAAGTGACATTTGCTTGTGCACTTATTCTGTATTTTAATGGATCCAATGTGTGTGGTGCTGAGTGTGCCAGCGTGGTATGTTAAAAATGAACAGGCCTGTAGGTAAATAACTACGATAAATTGTCATGACATAACATGATTTCTGCATTATAGAGCATTTATTTGCAGATATGGGTTATAATCGCAATATTAATATAAAGTTGTATTGGTATCATTTGAATGTTTTATATATTGTATTTATAGTGTAGATTCAGCCTCTATAGACACAAACTATTGTTATCTTAAATGGAGGTGTCAGGATGTGATTACAGACATATCATCCAGAGATTCGTGTTTTTCATTTTTTAAATCTTTTTATTTTCAGTTGTTTGCCTGACATTCTACACGTTCAAGAGCTGCCACCCTTCTGGTTACCCAATGATCAGGTAGATAGTCTCCTGGTGTTGTCAGTGTGACAGTAGAAGGCCAAACCCAGAGGTGGCGGTGATAGATTACTATGGTGCCCTCTGCACTGTTTATCAGGCCTCTTCCTTTTTACTGCCTGCATCTATCAGGCTCACAGTAGTTAAATACTGAAGATAAAAGCATATAGTGCAGGCTCCACATAAAAACAGCCACTCGGCTGATTTATTAGCTTGTCCTCCACCAAAGATGTGTGATTCTCAGGGCCACAGTGCAATGACTGCCCTGCAACATGCCATGTATCCAGGGTTGTGTTGTGTTCACTGACAGCTCTATCCACTCTGCCTCCTGGCAATAATTGTCACCTCCTTAATGGCTCTGTTTTTCGGCTTTGATGCATTTTCTCATGTTGGAGCTACTTGGAACATGGTGTTCTTTAGGTGGGTGTCTGATGTCACCCTAAAGGCCAGCCTGTGTCACATGTTGCCTCACAGTTTGCTGTGCCACAGGTGACCGTGCTGCTGCTTTTTATTCACCCTTTGAAATTCAAAGGCCCTCTTGACTTAATAGGACTTGGGGAAACACATCTCCTGTGTCCTGCCCTCGGTCAATCTAATGCTAACACGACAAAGGTTGTTTAAAATGTGTTGCCTGCAGTTCTTCTCTCTGTTTGATTGTCATTTCAAGATAGCGGAGGCTGATGGAAAGGGTCTGTTTGCTCATAGCGATGCAGGAGGAGGCTGGGGAGCAGAGAGAAAGAAGAGGGAAGAGATAGACAGGGAGACAGTGAGAAAATGGAAGAGCATCTTGAACCACGATAACCTTAAGACCTCCTCTGATGACACATGCTCCCATCTCTGACTCGGTTGATTATGGTGACAGCAGCCTTTGCTCATCTCAGTCTAGCCCCAGCATGACGACACTGGAAAGGAAAAACAGTGTTTGTTGTTTGCTTTGGGAGCAATGCCTCTGTGTATCTGTGTCTTTACTGTGCCCCGCTATTGAAGAGCGGCTTCTTTTTTAACAGAGAGAAATATCTGCCTTTGAAAATATCAAAAATAAAGTTTTGATATAATATTTTTTAAAAACAACTGAAATAGGTTGAATCGTCTATTCCGTAGACCTGAGTTTTGTACTTGAGGTTTGAATAAAGAAAAGAAAAACAACTGAACCGTAGAATAAAACAATTCAGTACAACTCCCGACATTACCACGGATAGGAGCACTAAGAGTTGTACAGTTACAGCACTGAAATAATAAACAACAGCTTTTCTCCATGTTGTTTATCTTTGATGCTATCAGCATTACTCATCGTAGGTTTCCGTCATTTAGAATAGAATAATTACCATGCAACAACATTTGTGCAACTTTACCAGGCTGATGAGGAGTCTGAGAAAAAGTCCTCTGTGGACTTTTATGGAACTATAGTGAATATTTGGACTGAGATGTTACACTCATCTGATTGTATGCATTCCTATCATCCAAGTTATTAGGTATTGATTGGTTGTGTGCAGTGTTAACTATCTATTGTGATCGCTTGTAGGCTGTCTATTGTTTACAGATGCTGATGTACATGTTGTCCTCTCTCATCTGCATCACTGGCACACGCATCAGCTTTCTGAAAGCATCTGGCTGTGTGACTTAATTCTTCTGATGCCACTCTGTGTAGCTTGTTGTGACACCCGCAAGACTGACCTGCTCTATTTGAATATGTGTGTGCCATCATTTGTATGTATATCTGTGAGACAATGTGTCTTGTCCTACTTAAATAGGAAAATCAATTTGACCTTTATTTAACCAGGAGACGAGAACCATAGCCAAAATGGTAATAGTCAAACGGTAATTTTCACAAACCAACACTCACAGAAGAGGTGGGAAAACAATACAAGGCATTATAAGACTGTATTGGGATCAGGTATAGAGTAATAGTACTTCAAACTCTAATGTGTGCGTGCAAAGGACGGTTTGTGCATGCATGCAAGTCTCAAGTCTCAAGAGATTCTCCACGCCCACTGGCATTCTTACATTGCATCATGTTGCCATACTCATTCTCTTAAGTGAGATCATGAACGAAAACAGTGAGCGGAGCTGTTGTTTATGCCTTCTACATTAAATGGAATGTGATTCCTGCATATATTTTTATTTCCACAGTGTTGTCCATCTTACTCTGTTCTTACTCAGGACATTTAACATACATGCTTTCAGCTGCAGTAGACGCAGAGCCGGTATATGATTAGAATCTTCCAGCCCGACCACAACCACCACTGCCGTCACCACCGCTGCCACAGTCCTTCTAAGAAATAGATCACCTCTAAATATTGTGTTATGTAACCTTTAAACAACTGCAGATTTCTCCCTCCGCCTCTTTCTCGAGAGACACGGGACCACAAGCGTGCCTGGAGGCCAGATGCAGATGATGGTCTGTCAGTTTGCGGACCCATGGTCAGGCCATCATGATGACATTAACACTCCAAGAATGTCTGTAGCACTCACTCTCAACCATCTTTCCACCCTCAGCTCGAGCAGTGTAGGCTAATTCTCCCTGCAGAATGTGGATTGTTATGAAGGATTGCTTGTACAGTATGTCTGCTAAACCGCAGCGCTCTCCCTTTAGGTAAGCCTTTTTTTTCTTAGTGATGTGTGAAACTCCTAAAATGTTTTAAATGGAATGACATATCGCATAAGCGCATAGAAACACAAAGTGAAAGAATTTCTGTGGAATTCCTTTAGTCACGACCCAGTTATGATCCGGGGTGTAAACATATACCGAGCTATGTGTCATGTGGTGGCAGCAGCAAACTATCAGCCAGTTTTTGACCACCCGAGCAATGCCGTGCAGCATCAGGGAGTGTAAGTGAGGACAGATGAAAAGAAATTTCTCATGCATCACAGAAGTCCCTCTGGATCTTGCTCATGACATGCACAAGAGCTTCAAATACTTTGAAGGGGTCAAACTCATTTCCATTGGCTCAATCTCACCACCTGATTCCAGTCTCTCCTCCTCCTCCTCTCTTTCTCCAGCTGACCTTTTTTTAGTGATAGCAGCCCTGATATGACGAGGGTTTCATGAAAGAAATATTTAGATAGATCACAAGCGTGAGCCCGTGCTTTGAAGCCCACGATGGTGGTGTTGACAGCAGCTACTGGAGCGCCTAATTAGGCTGCGGAGACTGCACCTCTGTGAGGGCTTCTCTGATGCAACTTTGGAAGAAACCCAGATAATGCCACCACACAGTAACGCCGTGAAGATAAAGGCTGCAAAATAACTGATTAGTGTTTACACTTTGTCACTTACATCTCCAACATGGATTTACATTCAGGCTGTGATTGCTGAGCGCTTTGGAGAACAGCTTGGAGAAGTTGTTATGTTGTTATTACAGTGATCTGAAATTTGAGGTTAGCAGGGGTGCAGGAACTGGGCTTGGCATATCCCTCATGTTTGATGTACAGCCTCCTGAACATAAATCTTAGCTCTGAGTTCCGTCTTGATAAAATATCTGAGGCAGGAAAGTGGAATGGCTGTCGCCTGTAAAGTCAGCTTCCTGTACGGAGCCTCGCTCTGCGGGGCTTGTATGAATTAAACATGGACCAGGGCCATTATAAATGACAGGGTCAGAACAGCCAAATAGGGATGTTGGAAAAACAATGCGACCAACAGAATCTATCATATCTGCCAACTGAGTGAAACTTTGTCTAGTAAGGCCAAGTCAGCAACTACAAGGCTACATCTCCAGTGAACACTAATACTGAAATGAGCAGAGCCTCATCGAGTATGATGGTAATGTAGTGACTTTGGTCGTGTAATGTGGTATTGCTGTTTGTATGTTGTGAATGATAATTTGATAGAGACTGCTTATTACATTATATTAATTTCCACATGCACAGATAATAGATATTTCACTTTACTATGCATCCCTGACATGGGCTAAAAACCTTATAGGTCACCTGAGTTTGATTTAGAAGATACCTTTTAGGTTAAATATAAAGACTAGTATTAGACATTCAATGTAAATATTTTCTGTAGTTGCAACTATCAATTATCAGTTCATCTCCACATCACTTTCTTAATGGGATCAGGTCTGTTTCCTGTTCTGGAGTGTCTGTTTTATTTTGACAGTACTAATCTTCCCCCTCATTTAAGGTCCCTTGACTTCCTTTTGTTTTGTCTGACCAAAATAAATAATTAAAATAATTTACTGACACATTTCAAATTTTATTCACCATCATAGAGTACGCAAACAAAACAAATCTGACAAAACTGACAAATCTGTTAATGGGCTTAATCTTTTCTGCTCTGATATCTAAAAGTTTAAAGATTAAGAGTTTAGATAATTTGATTGACTGGACTATTGCTTATGTAAAGCCCCACCGTCCAAGGTGTTTTTAATATTTGTATACATGGCCTGTGGCCTGTGAGACACACTCCCCTTTCCTTAAAAAATGAATTGCACTTGAGAATTTAATGGATTTTCAAACAAAGCCACACTGGCATTTCCTGACATCACTTACTTGCCACTAACAGGACCTCTCCTAGCTTCAGAGGCCTCGTTTCCAAACTGAGATTGTTTGCTTTCAACCAGCTGTGAAGTGTGGAGAAGAAAAATGACACCATATGGAGAAGATTATTCCATGATGATCAAAAATAAAAATCAGACTGTGATGAATCATCTGCATTTAGTCGCCATCGATCAGTTGTTTTCAAGTGCACTTGTGTCATCGTTGCAGCTGCCTTAAATGCTCTGTGTTTCCTCTCTGGGCATTGGTTTGTCACATTTGTCCGACCTCTCAGCTGCTGATGAAGATGACACCGTGTGCCAAGACTCTGGCAGCCCCGTGCAAATCTCTCACTGGATAAAACTTGGGCTCCCTGTTTGTTTCATATGCCTGAGCTTCGTTTTCTGGACCAGGAACAGACACATTGATGAAGTGGACCCTTGAAAAACAGTGGAAGGTGACCAAAACAAATCTGTCTCTCTCTCCTCATGAAAATAAACCGAGTATATAATTAACACTCAGGCCGAGGTGATCCTTACAGAGCTTGGCTGAGAAGTAAACACTGTTGGTTTTGTTTAATTCTGAGACATTAACAAATTACAATAAAGGAAAGAAAATCCTTCAATACCACATCCCTTGGCGTTGTTGAGCTCACTCAGTTATCATACAAGGATAAAGTGAGTGAGCTTGATCTGACTGTAAATGTACATGACCCTGGATTTTTTTTTTAGATCTTTGAATTTGGCTTTTGTTAGAGCGAGAGGACCTTAACCTGCAGAAGTACTGATATGAAGTCACATAGGTCATGAATTATTTTTTAGTAAATATTTTAAATATCTGCATTAAGAGAATAATTTGCCTTTACTCAATTTTGTTTTTATTCTTACTATATTTAATTCATATATTATAGATTACATTATAACAAGATAAGCTGGGCTGGTGCTGTAAATTAAAGACGTTTCCTCTTTGGTTTTGATCTGCACTTTTATGATATATTTCATAGTTCAGGTATGGATTAGATATAACACATCCCTGAGTTTTATATTAACTCCCGCTCAGCCGCAGTACAAAAAGGAGCTTTCTCTGTTTCTCTGATGTGGTGATTCGCCAGCCGCTTCCACCTCACATTACCTTTAAGAGCCCAAGCAAACTTGATCCAAGATTAACAAACTAATTCTTCCTCTTGTGCTTGAAAGACCAGTTTAACCAGGTAATGATTAACAAGACATTCAAGCCCTTT
This sequence comes from Amniataba percoides, assembly GCA_037176925.1. Classification (NCBI taxonomy): domain Eukaryota; kingdom Metazoa; phylum Chordata; class Actinopteri; order Centrarchiformes; family Terapontidae; genus Amniataba; species Amniataba percoides. The sequence goes on along the minus strand of JBAJHX010000036.1, from coordinate 6,526,411 downwards.
AAGTATCATAATAATCTGGATTTGTCAAGCAGTGCGTAAAGAATGGGGTCAGTGTGTTCATTTATTTCCCTGAGTTTAACATTGTGGAGCCAGTCATGTAACTACCTTCACAATGATAAATCCTGGACTCTGATGAGAAGTATAACCTTTCATTTTATACAAACTACTTCCCGTACAGTATACACAATATATGCATGCATGTTGGCATTTCTTCAGAAAGGTCAGAGGTCGGGGTCAGCCATACTGCAGTGTCTCAAGCAGTTATGGGGACAGTATAAAGCTCTGACAGGGTTTAGCCAGGGTTATTACGTGAGTATTATGTTTTTTGTTTTGTTTTTTCTAATTGTGATCCACTAACAAAAAAAATCCCAGTTGTAAGATGCCCTTTGGAAAGTGAGCTAGTTCTTTTCACCCCTTGACATTATCTTCTTTCCTTTCAATGCCGGGCCTTTTCCCAGTCATAAATCCAGTCTCTTACAAAATGCTTTAAAAACCATCTAATTCTACATTTCTAACCAAACAGATTCCTTTGTTGATTACAGCTCAGACACTCGGGCCAGCTGGAATGTTTCCCTTCCAGATTTGGCCCTTAAGACGGAGGAGCAGACAGAACGAAGGCTGGTGGGGTAACAGGGTGGCAGGGTAGCCTAGTGTTCACAGACACCCTCCTCAAAGGGTCATGGTTTTGATTTGCACTCCCACAAATTCAGGATTACTCACAGCAGTTTGTAAAATTAGTACAAATATGATAAAAACACGAGTGATTTTAAATTCTATTGAGGATTCAATATCTGATCATTTTGGCTGATATAACAACTACATGAAGACATCCAAAAGTGCAAAATACTATAGATAGATTGAACGGTCATCATAAATTAGTCAGATTATCAGTTCCTTCTTCTTACTACACATGTCTCCTACAGATGTTTTCTACCAATTTCCTGCTGTAGCATTGTTTTATACGCGTATCACACTGTGGGTGTCCTGCACTGTTAGTATGACTGTATCTCTCACATTCTTCCTTGTCAGATAGACTATCATCTAGTGTGGTCTGAAAGGTAAACAGGGCCCAGGGGGGTCTGGGAGCTCCAGTCTGCATTCCCTCCTCAGTGTCAGAGTCAAGTGTTGGCTAATGGAGCTTGTCAAAATCCCTGTAGCCTAAAACCACCTGCCTTGAGAGGCCTTGTGTGTGGATGTCAGCTCGCTATAGTAATACCCACCAGCCCTGCAGCAAGACTCAATAGTGTGCTGTCACACTTGATTTATACACTAAGTGGAGGGGAATAAATGCCACAGTTAATCTTAATTAAGCTTTGGTAATCCTGACAGAACTCTATTAGCTGTGACTTGTGTGACCTCTAAATTGAAAATGCCTCTGTGTTGACTTGGTCAATACCATAACAGGCCAGCCATCATTTAGATTTCAGATTAAGCTATGTGGCAGTATTTTTTATTAATGTTTTTTCCAATATTTTGTCATTATTTGATTTCTATTATAATTATAAGTGCTTCAGTGGTGTCTGGATGGACGTGTACTGTGACTATATTGCAATACAATTCCAGTTTGTGTGCATGCAAATGAACATATATTTTCTTTTTTTCATATTTTCATATCATATCATAGACTAAAAGATTTATCAACTCAGTGATTTATTTAAGAAAATCGGTTTCATTACAATTGATAATGAATACGATTGTTAGTTGTACCCTTATTTCTGTTGCTGAACTGCAGAGTTGACTGTATATTGGGGGGTGAACGAATGACTTGACTCAACACATTGATAATGGGCCTTATCGTTCAGAAAAATACACAAGATAGAATCACATAGTCACAGAGTCAGACTATAGAATCAATATATAGCTTGTGTCCCCAAGGTCAAGAATAAATGATTTTGTGTATTGCATATGTATTTCTTCTGAAAATTAACCCAGGAGACTGCTTAGCTAATCAAGATGTATACCCTCAGCTCTTTCCTCCTGGTGTTCACACATGCAGTGTTCATTCATGCTGCAGACACACTGCCGGTCGCTTGATTGAACCTGGCTCTCCCAACTCACATTACCGGCAGCTGTTATGTGAGCTGGAGAGAGCAGGAAAGTAGCTGATGCGTGCTCAAAAAGTCTTGTATTCGTAGCTGCAGAGTTTGGCATTTCCTGTAAAAGTTAACTGTATTTTCTTACGTTTATCCTGTATTCATTCAGGCTGGAATAGCTAAGAACACATTATATTTCTCAGATATAGACTGGGTATAGGATAGTAAGTTAAGGTAAAGACAATCAGAATGATCAGGCCCAGTCTTTTAGTGAGAGGAGATTACACATGTTTTCATTTAAGGTTGCTTTGCAGATTATTCCATAACATCATCGTGCTTACAGTAAATGCAGTCTTCAGATCACTTCTTGTATGGGCTTCTGAAGCATCAGCTAATTGTTGGAGCGAGTTAAGTACGGACCAGACTTCCAAAAATGAGATACAAGATGGCAATTTTCCGATAGGGGCTTTTCAGATAAATAAATAAGAGCGTTATTACGTCTCAGTCAGGGAAGACCATCCAACCTTACCGTGTAAAATGCAGCGGTGAGTGTTGTAATCATCTTCAGTAATGAACCTGAGAGCGGATGGTAAACCAGATTGTAGAGTCTAAATGTGGAGACCGATCATGCAGTAGCAAACTCTTCCAATAATCTACTTTCTACAAGCTGCTTTGCATGAATGACATGTACACTTCTCGTCAGTCCCAGGCTATATTTTGAGACTCTTGCATTTATTCACAGAGGTCAAAGGTAATGATAGATGATGATAGTTGATGGAAACACATTCAGCAGTTAAGTGCAATTTGGGTTTCTTGTAGTAAAGAGCCAAACTGAGTAAAAATTAATCATAAAAAAATTTATTTACCGTTAAATTTGCAGTTTTGAGGAATAATAAATAGATTGCTAAATATATTTGTCAATATACTGTTAACTCGCATAGCATTGGAAAATAACACAATTTTATCAGCCGTGATCTCATTTTCATTCGATTAACAGACATTGACCTTCTGCATTTTTTTAGTTGGGTATCATAAATTCAGTGCTGGTTTGTCCACATTAATAATGACTCCTCTGTGCCTACTAAAGTCTGTCATGGTGTTCCACAAGGTTCAGTTCTTGGTC
>JBAJHX010000036.1:6496862-6520242 GCA_037176925.1 Amniataba percoides | reverse complement strand
ACACACACACACACACACACACACACAATCTCATGTGGACTGTAGTACTCTATACTATTCTATACACTTACTTTATCTCACAAACCTGCTGTTCTCTGTCTGTCTCTGCGGTCCCTCCACAGAGTACACACAGAGAAGCACACACCATGCACACCTCAATGATACAATTTGCTGTACTCGGGCCAAGTCCGGGGATAGCCTGAGGATGGGGAACAGTTGGCTGCCACATTTGGCTGGTTCCACGCTGTTAGTCAGATATGGGCTCAAGTGTACAGGGGGAATAGTCTTTTAAATGATACCTACCCCTCTGTCTGTGCCGGTGTGTGTCTCATGTTTGTGCACTGTATGCAAACGTGTAAGACGCACACATACTGTACCACACATATGTTTATACATATGCATCTATAAAAGATTGCATGTGTGTACTCGCCTTTGCTTCTGTCATTATTTGACAAGTTTTTTTTTTCTTTTTTTCCTAAACATAAGCAAGCTGTCCTGTCCAACTGGTCCATTACGCCTGCTAGTGAAAATGTGTGTGTGTGCTCATGCAGGCTTAATTTCTTGACTCTCACATCCTCTCATCGACAATGACTTTTTTGTAATAGATCTGTTAGGCATTTCAAAGAAAATGAAAATGTGTGTTAATGGTTACTGCTTTGCAGCTACCACTATCGTTAGTGAAATCTCTAATGTGTTGTTAAAACATTCTTTGGCCCACAGCGCGTGCACATCGCCACGTTATTACCTTGCTTCATTTGAATTTTGTGCTACCATAGACCCTTTTTTGTGTTGGTGCAGATCACAGTGATTTTCCTTTCTTTTAGTCTCTGTTCTTTGAACTCCTCACCTCTCTCCATCTTTATTTACCGTCACAGCTTCTTCAAAATACTTTTTTCTTTGTTTTTTTACTGTTAAGACGTGAATAAACTGCACATTTACCTCTTGACTAGCTGCCTCTTCACAGATTACTACTTCAACAATATAGATTTATTTTATCATTTAATTATTTATCTATTAGTTGTTTTTTTCCCCTAATTTTAACAGTCACTTTAGTCACACTATATCCACCAACAGCAACTTGGTGAACATCATTAGCAGCGCTTTTGACATGAGACTGGGATTTTGTCTTTACTGTGCGTTTATTATAAACATGTATATTGTAAAGAATAAAATGGATGAATAAAGAAATTATCAAAACATATCCCAGCAAATGAATGATTAGAAGCTTCCCCAGTCATACTGAAGACTGAAGACAACTTCTCTACAAACATTCTGCACATCAGAATAAAAAAGTGAAATGTTGTAAAGATTTTTACATTTTTCTATGTTTTTTTCCTCTTTGTTAGGCTTTGTTAGACTCTTTATTGTGGAATACTGTCTGAGGAAGGTGCTTAATTGTCCCATTTAGAAAGCTTGACCTTGCTAGAATCTAATTAATTAGTGTGGTATGAAGGTTAATTAGTAACGAAGGATGTCCATGCATCATAAAGCCCCTTGTCTTAACCCACGGTGGCAGTCAGGCAGAAAAACAGTCATCAGTCATCCCCTCGGTGAGAAAAATCTGAAGTGATACTCACACATTTACATCGGAGTTCATTTCTGTGCGGCCCTTGCTCATTGACCCCTTCTGCCATGAAAGGCAAAGGATGTACCAGGTGGGATTCTGTATTTGAATAATCAATGAGTTAATGGGATGTCCCATTGTATGTGATGGATGAGGTTTGGGGTGCAGAAGGTGAAAGTTGCAACCATCTTCAGTGCATAAAGCAACTTATAGATGGAGAAAAGTGGGAGTAAAATTTTTGAGATTTTGGCATCATTAGGTGAATCTGTCCTTTGGAATGAAACAGCATTTACTGGAAATGCTGGGGAGAAAATAGAGCCAATATGACACAGAGAATAGATCCATTTCAGAATCCCCTCCAACCCGAGGCACTACTTTTAAAGAAAACTACTTTGGAGCTGATAGTGTAGGAGGATTTTGTTGCATTTGGACACATCCAGGGCAGATATTTCCCCTTTTTCCAGACTTTATGCTAAGCTACGCTAACCGGCTGCTGGCCCTAGCTACACATTTACTGTACAGACGGTGATATAAGTCTTATCATGTAACTTTTGGCAGAAAAGCAAACAAGCATTTCCCAAAATGTGAAAGTTGTCAAAAATATTATGCCCAATAAAAACTGTGTTGTAACTGCACCATTGCTTTCATTAAGTTGTGCAGCTGTCAATCATGCGCTCAAACTGAGTATGGCCTCCTGGCACATTACCGGCAGCATCATATGTAAGTCCTGATTGCTTTATTAGGTGAAGTAGAGCTAGTAAGGTAATGGAAATCAGTCGGGGTTATTTTAATATTTATAACCCTGACCAGCCGAAGTGGTACATCACAAACATTTCTTGTTATTTCCGTGTGTCATGATGTGTAAATAAGCTTCTAGCCCGAAAAGGTTATTATGACAAAAAAAAGGGGAAGATTTTATGGCTAGCTACCCGTGGATTTTAAATCATAAGTGAACTTCACGGGTGGTGGCGCTGGTAGTTATGGAGGGCCGTGCTGATAGATGCTAACCACACAGGTCTATTCATAAAGCTGTAATTGACTGTCGAGTAGTGAGGACCCCACGTTATGGGCTGGGCTCCAAACTCTTTCTGAGTAATCAATGTCAATTAGGTTTAAATACACAGACCCACAACTAAAATGTAAATAGGGACAAACCAAACAATAGCAATAGTAATTGACATGGTAATGAATCCTCAGTATGAGAGAGCCCTCCGGACAGCCACCGAGACAGCACCGGAATAGAAATATAGTTTATGTGGGCAATAAAGTCATGGCTATTTATTACAATGTCATAGAGAAATATACTGTGAACATTGTTTATAGAGGTGGGGATTGTTCATACATAAGATATTGTTGCACAATACAGGAGTTGATGTATTCACCCAGGGCAGTAGGGATATTTATGCTTCCAGAGTTCAATTTAGCATTTTAACAAATTTTGATGTAGTAAATTAGTTTTTACAGTCAATCAAGTCCCAAATCATTTTACTCACATTGCAGGTAACATAAGGTTTAGTATCAGCGTGGATTTCCTGTTTGTCAGAAGTTAACCAAGTTCTAGTTTCCCCACAGGTTTTATTTATTATTTCTTCCTTGTGCTTTTTTTAAGTGCACTTGATTTATCCTGTGGGTCATGTGCAAAAACTGAGCCTTTCATGCTTCTCTCTATTTTTTTCTCCCTTTTAAAGCTTCCTCACTAAAACTAACACTTACCCATTTGAATGTGATAGTCTTTCGTAAGTCACATCAATTCTTTTGTCACACACACACACACACACACTTGTGTTGTGAAAGAAGCCGTCCTTTTCATTTGAAAAATATTGTGCCAGCAGAATTCCACTTTTAGTCTTAGTTTTCCCCAATATAAATGCTCTTGCCTCTTCCTCAATTCCAGTGAAGCTCTCACAGGGCTTTTTTGTAACTCCAGGGCCTTGTTATGTTCAGTTAGGACTTAAAGGCAGCCATTTGTATGCCCTTACATCCCACGGGGAGCCATCCTCAAAAGCCGCTACCTCAAGCTTTTCATATGATTTTGCAATCAAAACCTTGGGAAATGCTCAAGGAGAGGTGGCTCTCAAACTGCTTAGATGTGCAGTTTTCCATCTATCTGCGGAGTGGTAATTGACAGGAAAGGTAGGGGAGAGGAAAGCAGAAGGGAGGGAGCCTTTTATTACTGTCACAGGTGTAGGATTGCACGCCTGTCGCTGAGTCTGCATAGTGGGTCTGTGATTGGGGCAATTCAGCTACAGGGAACAGGAGATTTGAGGGCATGTGGATGGATTGCCTGTCTGTCAGTGCATCTGTACTGTACATAGTGGATCTCTGATTAGGGTATTTCAAATAACACAAAGGATTTAGAGTGGTGTGACAAGGACGATATATCAAGTCGCATCTTTTTGAGGAAGACAGAGGAAAAAAAAAAAACAACTCAACGCTATCTTCGCGCTGTCGACACTTCTGTTACTGATCAAAGAGATTTTTAGGGGTGGTTTTAAAAAAACAACAGTCGAGGTTTAACTTGGTCTTTATACCGGAGCTGCTCTTGACTTCTTCATAAAGAATAAATGCCAGCTTGACTAGCATCATATCACCGAGCTGAACAGTGAACTCTAAAGCAAACAGTGTTGTCTATACATAGAAAGTGCTCTCATTATATTCTTGTAGAATTATTCCATCACATGAAGCTGGGAACAAAGACGATTACTTTCACATTTGTTTTCTCGTGATAACACATCCTTACCATACTTCTCACTTCCCTCCTGATCATAGTAAAAACATAATTGTTGACACCCCATATTTAACTTCCACAAACACTCTTCCTTAACTTCTACTCCTCTAAAAAAGTATTATCACTCCCTCTTCTCTCTGCAAAACAGCAATGGAAAATGAGTGTAATAAAAATTTAAGGCTCCCAAATCAACTATTCATATATGGATATTAACATGAAAAAGTTGTACCTTTTAAATACGAGCTCTGCTGTACGCTGTCTCATCTTCCTTTCTTTTCCAGTTAAATGTCACATAAAGGGAAATGAAATTTTGGCAGCAAGATGAGCAGATGGTGCGTTCATTAGGGATTTAGAAAATAAATATTTACCTTTTAAGAGGGTTTGCACATTATGCCTTCTCCACTCCACTCAAAAATGGAATCACAGGCAGAATGGAAAAAAAAAACGTATTTCTACAGCAAATTTTAAATTTAATAGCACAAGAATAATTTTGTTTGTGTTGGATGCAAGCAAGGATTACTTTCTTGATGAATTGTGATAGGAATACATTGCTATTTAGGAGACAGTATACTTTTGAAAAGCCATGACAAATGCAGGAAACTTTGGAGAATGATGGTGTTAAATATGATACGATCTGATCAACTGGATGGTGGATGTGACTTTTTTTTGTTTGTTTTAGCATGTTAACTGCATTTATGGCTGAACAAACAACATACATTCAGACATTCAGAACATTCTGATACTTCAATAATGTCCCTCATTTGTGAAATCTTCAAACTTACTCAAGAGTAATCTATAGGACCTAAGTATCTAAAATGACATGAATTGATATCTATTTTAATTACAGTGTAAAGAACAGATTTCACAGTTCCTCTACAAAGAATATTTAATATTCTCATAACATTTCTGAGGAGTAAAGAATGGATCATGATTGCACATGCCGGTGCACACTTGTAGGTGTCAGCTGATGTGTAATGTCAATACAATATGTGCGCAAGCGTGTGTGTGCACTTTTGTTTTTGCACTGTGTTGTTTTTTTTGTTTTTTTGTCTTCAGCTTTGTGAAATTGCTTGCGAACCTGTTCATGCACACGTGTGAGAAAGAGAGAGAGGGAGAGAAAGAGAGAGAGAGAGATTGCGGAGGACTTGCAAGTCTTGCATGGCAATGAGAAAAGGGACACTAATTCTTTCATTTGATGTTCTATAATTATGGTGTCCATGGCCCAGTCTGGCACACTAACCAGATTTATGTTCCCCTTTGCTATGAGCATGTGTGTGTGTGTAGGTGTGTGTGTGAGAGAGAGAAAGAGATAGCGATAAAGCTAGAGATAAAGCAGGATAGAGAGCAGGGTATGGAGAGCTCACAGGCGAGGGGAGGAAGGGGCTGGCAGAGCGAGCAAGAACAAGAAATTTAAAGAGTGTTATAAAACAGAGTCTCCTGTCTTAAATCACAGGCCTCGTCCCAGTGGAGGTAGGCTGTGATTACTATGATATAAGGTGTTGGCTGAATACATTTACATGTTCTCAAAGACAAATTCACCTTGTTGGAGCTTAAGCCACTGAGATTTTAGCATTAAAAGGCATCGTACTTGCACAGCGCATTATATTTTCATGATTTTAATTTCTCAAAGCTTTTTTGTGGCATTATGAAGCGCTCGAGCGATGATGTTTTTCACCCACAGAGAATATCAGACAAACTGGCGGACTTACATACCTTAACCATTTATATCAAACAATTCGTCTCACTCTTTTATCTATGTCCCCAAGGATGGAGGAAAAAGGCCACTAAGATGTTTTAATCATCAATGTGTTTTTTTTTTTTCTCTAACTTTGAAGGCCATCAGCAAATCATTCAGAAACCACACGGGATCTTGAACCAGTAATGTCACTTTGCTAATGGCATTTAGTTGTATTGATTTTCTATAAAAAACATGATATATCAGTTTGACAATGGTATTGACCACATTTTCTGTATTGACAAAATCAATATTTTTCTACATGTGGATCACACACGCGGGTTATTTCAACTTTTAAATGAAAAAAAAGTACTTGGGACCCTGTGGGGAAGCTATACAGAGACGTGAGATGTATTCATCACTATGACAGAACATGAATATTATAATACATGACTAAAAAAGAAAAACTGCTTTCTTTTTGGGTTGAGTTACACGTACAAAAACAAGCTCAACTCCAGGTGAGTCATCTTAAAGTTGACGTTACTCCTCCTCTCCCAGCATGCACTTTTCTGGACTGTACCTCTCTGTTCACATTTGTCTTCAACAATCTTCTGTAAAGTGATATTTTTATCAAAGAAATGTGTCTTTGATAAAAATAGCATTTCAGTGAAGAAATGCTTTTCATAAATACTGCCAAATTGCCAATCTTCATTCACTTAAAACGCGTGTTTTCCATGGCCTCTAGTCGTTTGTATTTTGCTGTGACTTAATCAATAACCTCCCAATGATACATCACTTTCAGGTTTCTATTCTGCGCTTGTTCAGTTTCCTTCTCTGTATTTCATGACATCCATTAGGCTCACTTTGGCTGAGGTTACTATGGTAAAAAATAACAATCGTAAACGCTGTCCTTTGGTGTCCTTAATTACTGGGGGGTATTACAGCCTGTTTGTTGATATTGTAACCTACCTTCCTCGTGACCTGTGTGACTTTTAACCCTTTTAAAGATGATTTATTGCAAATACGCATTCTTTTTAATTATCCCTGCAGCTAGGTGTCCAACAGATTTGTAAAGCCATTACTGAAAATCAATACTCAGCTTTTAGGTGATGAATTAATTAATGAAGTGTGAAGTTTCCCTGAGTGAGGGCCCACTGGTGAAGAGAGAAAGACACACCGAGAAGGAAAAAGAGAGAGAAAGACGGAGATGTGGTTGAGGTGACTCCTAATGATTCCATATCAGTTAGTTTGGAGCATTTTAGCACTCCGTTAATTGCACTTAATTTGTGTTTTGATTGAAATAATTTGAGGGCAGGGCTGGGAAACAAACATTTCTCTGCTGGAGACGGGTGAGTAATTTCCCCCTCATGCCTTTGGCAGCCAATCTCCCAGACTGGCTAAATGGATCATTATCCTAGGACCAATTCAACCGAAAGAATTTAGTCTTTGAAGCTCGACTGATTCTTTTTCCACCCTTTGTTTTCTTCATTTTGATCTACGTGCTTCTCTTGTGCTTTTTCTCTAGATCTTAAACCCCAGTCTTAACAGCCCTTTGTTTGAATGAATACTACCCATTTTTGTACACTAACCTGTGACATTAAATTAACCATCTGTGTCATGCTTACTGTCTACAGGGTGGTGTTGTTGAAGGGTGATAAAGCAGACATAATAGTTAACCCAGTGGATCTTTTTTTACTGTAACAAATTGTGTCATTACGATTGAACATAAACTTTATTTTGGCGTACATGTACACATAGAGAGCATTAAAGAGCCTCTGAAATCCAGTTTGCACCTGTGGGACAGAGAAAAAGTGAGAAATGTGTGTGACCTGCAGCATGTTCTACATACAAATAGACATATATATATGTGTGTATGCAAAACATTTTGCAAAATGTCTCATTCTGTGCCATGTCTAAATTAAACAGCCCTGCGGCTGAAATGACTCGTTTTCTCAGAGTGCACTACCTTGTACCTAATAGTCCCCATTATTCATGGCCCTTCAGCAGAGGTCACTGCCATGGGGTTTACTTTTTTTTTTACCTCTCTAAATTGGAAGTCAAGAGAAAATGAATCGAGACACCCACACATGGAATGAGCTATAGGTTTGACTTTGACTTGTCCTCAAACTGCAAAGTGAAAAAATAGTTTCATATATGTCATGTGGACTGTTGGAGATTGGGCTGGAGGTCAGTATGGGTGTTCATGTCAAAAGGAATTTTGGTTGAAATATTAGGATGTTTTTCTTTTTTTTTTCTTCTCATCCTTCCTTATTTTCTTTTCACATTTCACCCAGGTTGTTTTTTTTTTCTCTTCTTGACAAAGAAAATGAAATGTCATACATTTAATTTGCCAACAGCCATCCCTTGTGCATCATGGTGATTTCCTTGGCTACACATTAAATGACAGGTAAAGTTTTTTTTTTGTAATCCTGTGAATCAAAGCCAAAATATTCAACACCATATGGTGCTGTATCACTCTGTGCTCCCTCGTTTCTGATCAGGTCTGATAAATGTAAAACACTGAGCTCATGCATATTTGCATGAGTCCTCATTTGTGGCTTCTTGACAAGACAAACATTCATTTTTTAAATTCAAAATGACTTCATTATTGATTTTTTTCAGTTCTGACTGTAATACCACTTAAGTGATTGGCAGTAATACCAACATGAAATGTAGTGAGTAAAATCTGATATTTCTGAGGTCCCCAGGAAAAAAGCTTTATGAAGAAATTATTCACCTCAAGCAATATACTGACCACCCAATCCAGAGCGAGTCTTCAGTTTGCCACAACTGCCAAGAGCAAGTTATTTCTGATAACACGGACATCTGATAAATTGGTGATTTTAACGACTAGCGGTTGAATTAAGATGATGGGTTGAAGCCTGGAACTGTTTGTCACCTTGCAAGTTCAAGGTCTGGCTTTTGAAAATTGAGACATTTTTGCCACAAGATTGAAAAATCCTCTTTAGCTGATGTTCACTGTGTTGATCTTGACCTTTTCATCTCCCAGGCAGGAATATTACGTTATCACTGAGAGTGAAACAGCCATTTGGCTGACTCTGGTACGTATAAACACAACTGGAAAATTACACTTTTCATGGAGTGCAGTTACAGTTCTGTTTTATAATTTCTATGTTTTATGACCTGAGGCATAATCTAGTCCAGCGTGCATTGCCCTGGACAAATACAGTATGAACAAAATGTCAGACACTTCCACAACAGTAGTCAGTTGTATTATTTTATAGGATATAACACCAATAACATCATCTTTACTTTGGTTTGTAACTTTAAATCAACTAAATTCAGATTCATAAAACTCATAATACATTCATAATTTACGCACATACACATGTGCACTCCTCTAACACAACATGCCCTGGCTTTATTTGAAAAGAAATCAGACAGACCCTTTCAGAAGCATAATGCACAGCTCCCACCGTGCAACTATCTGGCATCAATTAGGATCCCATCCACATTTCCTGCCCTCAATATTATGCACATTTGCCTTTTTCATTATTTTTGTAATTACAGGCGAATGGTGGAGTCTGATAGGATTTTATGTCTTTCGGCAGCTCCATTGTCTGTCAAGGAAGATGGATCCCCACTTGGGTTGAGCAATATATCAGCTTTGCAGGTCCATATATTGTCTTAAGCATGAGGTAATGTAGCACTGATCCATCCAGGTACTCTCTGATATCAGCATGTTAATTTATGGGGCGTTCAGACATTGCAACAAGGTATTTCCTGTTTATAGGCCCACGGCCCACCCAGTATTTTCTGCTCACTGCTCACAGTGTTTAAGGTTCACGGTTGGACAACAAGATGACTTCACTCACTGTTTTTTGGGCCGGTGGTCATGTTAGCCTCTGCTGAAGATATAAAGTTATCTTCTATCTTAATTGTTTGCCAAAAGCTCACCCATTATAGAGAATGACATTTCTAAAATTGTATTTTTTCCAATTCATGTCTTATGGACCACAGTGTGCGAGGGCCTTTTTAGGTTCAACCACTGCGTATTTCACGCTTATATACTTCTTTTCACAGCACCTTGATTTGACAATATCCTGACACTGCTTGGCACATAGAGATTTAAAGACTTGAATGAATAAGTTAAGGAAGGGAATGTGCTCTCGAATAAAATCTGTCACAAATCAAATTAGAAAGATTAATGCTGAGAGGTGTGAAGTGTACCATAAAATGTCAGAGAGTGAAAGACCTACATTTAAAGTGGGATGTCTTTCAATGGAATGTGTCTTTTCTGGATTTCCTGCCGAGATACTGTAATTTCAAGGTACTGTAAGTCAGCAAAGGCAAGGGGCCTATTAAAGTTCATGAAGCAAAGGCTCACTGACAGTGGGGTTTAACTGTTCAATTCCAAAACAGTAAAATCTTCATAATCCTCTCCTTAAACATGCTAAATGCAATTTAATGCTATTTCTGAAAACCTTACAGTACATTGCATGATGTCACCTCACTGCAGTGTCACTGCAATTTTCACAAGTGCTTCTTGTGCATTCAGCTATGACTACGACTCTGAAATTTGCATAGTGTGTGAGAGAGAGAGACAGATCTTAATCTATAGGTGGCATGGTTAACTCTAATTGTCACTTTATGCGATAAGGGAAATTCAAATGTAAACTACATGCATGTAAACAAACAAGTGAAAAAGAAGTCTTTACATAATACGTGACTATATAATGCAGAATTTTTTTTTCTTGCATCGCGGCAACTCCATTTGCAATATCACAGGCGAGACAAAAATGAAGACAGGAAAGAACAATGCATACATTACAACATAACATTACAGTCACAGAAGGGAATATTTAAGGGCCTTCAACATACTTTTGATCTGGGATTAAGCTCTGTGTTTAATTTTAGGATTGACTGGTGAGCAAACGACTGCTTCAGTCAACCCTTATTAAATTATTAAATCACTGAACCATGTATCTCTGGTTTGATGGCAACAACTGTTGAAGACATGGGGGTCAGAGAAAATCTTGCTGGCCATCCTAAGTATGTTATTAGAGTATGGTGATTTATAGAGTTTCTGACATTGGCTGGCCTACAGTCTTTGGGCAGATTTTCAACTAGTGGAGTAGTTTTGACTTTAAAGCAGTGGACAAACACTTGAATGATGCATTGCAACAATACAGCAGAACACTGACAATAAAAACAAAACAAAAAACAAAAGAAGAATTTGTCTACTAGACCCAAAAGACCTGAGGCGGCAGAGAAAATAAATTCTATGTTTTGTCTTTTTACAGACAAATTCAATGTGGTCTTTCCAGGATAACAGATGGTCTATCATTACATCCAACAGAACGTACCTGCTTGAATTTTTCCGTTATGAAGAACAACTTAATGAAAGTGAGACGGTGAAACAAATACAATTTTTTTCGTTAATCTCGAGAGCATTATCATCGCTCCACTCGACCACTTTGTTCATGTTGTTAGAGTTGCAGAGATATTAAAGTTGTGTTATCAGTATAGTTTGATTTGATGTTCTCATAATCTCCACTTTGCCTTAATATGTAGAATACCTTTAGTATATGAAAAAAGGTTGCGCATTTATGCATGCTAATTTCCAAAAAACCTTTTAAAAACTTCGCACCGGCGGGTAAGAGAGTGAAGAGGCAGAACTGAGGGTGGATGGAAAGACAGACAGACAGAAAGATGCACCTAGCACGATCATTTGTTGGGTTATTCCCTAGTTTAATATCAGCTCTGATTCTAATATATATTTATGAAGCTCTCCTCTGCACACCGACCTCCTAGTTACAGCAGCAGCAGGTGTTCGGTCGATGTAGTATACAGCCCCGGTCTCAGACAAACACACACAATGGAACATTGGGGATGAAGCCCAGCATATTACTTCAGGACACACACACACACAGAGACACACACACACATACACAGACACACTTGTTTCTCAAGCAAGCATTTCCTGGAGGTTGACGAGCTTCACTTTTGGTGCTTCCAAGGTCAAAACGAACTCCATGTCTCATTACAATCTACAGGTGCTTGTTGAATCCCAATGCTAGTGTTTGTGTACGTGTGTGTGTTTGTTGTTGTGTGCAGTATGATGATGTGTGCACATTCGTGTGTGTGTTGGAATGGAAATGAGCCCTCTGAGTATGGCTAAAGGGCTCTCACCCTCTCTCACAAGATAGATGGGATCTTAACAAGCATGAGAGCAGAAGGGAAGTATGTGAGTCTGTGTGTGTGTGTTTGTCCTCTGGCTACAACATTTTTCAGATTTCTATTGGATCAAATCACAGAGACGATTCCCTCGATTTTCTGACTTGTGGCGTGGCCGGTGGTGAGCTGAGAAAAGTCTTCGATCAAATATTTACCAGTATATATCGGCTCACATCACAGCCACCGTTATTTATGTTTGTGGTGAAAGTACATAACCTGTATTTTTGACAGACACTGTCACCTTAAAGGATAGTGGTGCAGTCTGTATTTTTTAGATATTGCCTTAAAATTCCTTTTAATTCCTTAAAAGACAAAAGCAGATACAAATGAAAACAATGAGAATTTTTAGCTAGTATCACTTTTAAAAATCTTCCCTGCATAAAAGCCTGGTTCTATTATAAAAAGGAGTACTTTTTTATCTCCATGCAGAACTGCCATATGACTTTTTGTATGTGCACAAATGTGAAGCACATCCCATACTAAAACAATGAGTTTAAAGATTGACTGTACAGCTCACATCAGTGTCAGCCCTCATCACATATCTGTATACATGCAGTTATGCACACGTTTACACTTAGATATTCTAACATAGAAATGATTTTATAATTAACTTTTCGAAACCCAAAGGCGATTATCTGGAAAAAAAAAGACATTTTATTAATTATAATGTTACGGACCATGCACATATTTTGCATGGAAGTTTTATAAACATAGAAATGTGCTACAGCATGAAATGGATTTACATTGTTAAAATTGAATGACATGGTTTTCTTTCATTCTGCACCTGATCAGATTTCTAAAATAAAGAAAAAAAAGGAAAATGAACCTAGTCATGTCCACAAGGCACTAATTTGGAGAAATGACTGAGCCAACAGGAAAACGGCTGATATAGTCCAGTTGGTATTTGACTTCATGCAAATGCAGTCACTGACTCACAAGACGGGAAGATTACATAACTGTTGTTGGAGTTGGACAAGAGAGTGTATGGAAGCAGTACCACCATGCAAAAACATAAAGTACAAGTACTTGCAGTACATTTGCTTATTTATTTTCATTAGGGTTTGGTTTGAATGGTTCTGCATTTTGTAAAAGACCAAATTTTGGTTGATTTGCTTTATAACATTAAAAATGATATTATGGGATATATGGACCTGCTGACAGATGGTTGCACTGTATGTAGTGAAATATTATATTGTATCGTATATTGTATGAGCAATCAGTGTTTAATGGTAGGGTGATAGGGTGATAATGCAGCTGATTCAGACAGCATTTGGAAACATGACATGAATATAATTTTTGGTCCCAGATTTTTTTTTTTTTTTGATAGTAGTCCAAATTTACAGTGTTACACATTTACAGGGGAAAAAAGAGGGAAAAAGATGAAAAAGAATATAAATAAATCAGCACATCTCCGGTTTTGAAATGGAACTGCACAACAGGTTAGTAATCCCACATT
The DNA here is from genome assembly GCA_037176925.1 of Amniataba percoides. Classification (NCBI taxonomy): domain Eukaryota; kingdom Metazoa; phylum Chordata; class Actinopteri; order Centrarchiformes; family Terapontidae; genus Amniataba; species Amniataba percoides. The sequence goes on along the minus strand of JBAJHX010000036.1, from coordinate 6,506,621 downwards.
CAATTTTGTCTACTAAAGTGAATTTGCAAGAGGGATACAGCCAAAACAACTCGGTGCACCCTGATGTTCACTGAAGTGGCACAACACAATGTGGATGGATGAAATGATGGGGGGGGGTAGAATAGTTGGAGAAGGGTGCAGTGGGGAGAAGGAGAGGAGAGCCGATATCCAGGATGTATTCACCCTTCATTTAACAGGCAAACTCTCACCACCTTACAAGAAAGTATGAACATACTATATCATTTGACTTGCATGAAGTGATTTCTACATGCACAGGATAAGAGGACTGTATTTTTGGTATTCTGTCTGCTCCACAAATGTCTTGCTACAGTGCTTGTTGAAATTGTGTTATATTTCCCTTGTGCATTAGCTCCATTTCACATTTTTGAGATTTCCACTCGCTGTGTATGTGAGAGAAAATCCTCGCTGGTGGTGAAGTGTGGTGTGATGGCATAGCGTTGGTGGTTCATTGCACAGTGAAATAGCAGGGCCAAATGACAGCCTGGATTCCAGTTGGGTGGGAATGTGCGGCTGCTGACGCATTCTCACAATCTCTTGCAGATGTATGGCCCCTCAGTTTCATTGACCGGCTCCTTGGGTCGGGGATTTTGTTTTTCCCTTTCAAGTGTGATACATATAGTTTAAGTGCGACTATGGAAGCTGAAACTCAAGTGACATTTTATATCCTTGAGACATTTCGCATAAAGTTGTTATGCCAAGTCTGTAGTTTATACAGGCTTACCTCGCTTTTTAAGTTTCTCTTAGAGGCTCATTCACTTTGACTGATTTAAAAATGTGTGCCCACACATTTGCAATGATCTCATATCGCATAGAGTTGCGTGGCCAGTGTGAAGGTCCGCATATGAACGATGTTCACCGTTAATATCAGTATTTCATTCGTGTTGAGCAAGTAGATCCAGTAACTGTGTGTGCTTTTGTGCAAATAATGAAGTAAAATAACATGTGTTTACGTGTGTTTTAGCATTAGCGTAGATCTGCTGCTTTAAGTGTATGTGCCAATTCAAAGGCGTATTTGGGGGTCACTTTATTTATTTATTTTTTCTTCTACCTGAGAGATCTGCTTGTGCAAGTTCACAACAGTACAGTACTATTGATGGGCAGAACCAGAAAATAGATGTTACATGATACACAGTAGTAATGATAGATTTGCTTGCTGGTTTGTTTGCCAACTGCATATCGACTTTTTTTTCGGGGAGTCCCTACAGAGCTAATGAAGCTTGAATGGCAAATCTTCAACTGCCCAGTGAAAAGTTTGAATTAAACTTAACTTGAGGTGTATTTTTTTCCTTCTTTCTGTGCTTCATTTAAATAACAGTTAAAAGCATATTTAGCTCATTTTTTTCTGGAGAGAGTATATGAATACGGCCCTGTGACTGACCAAGATAGCTGGGATAGGCTCCAGCACCCCCGTGACCTTGAGTGCAGGAAACAGCGGGTTAGAAAATGGATGGATGGAGTATATGAATACACTGTATGGTTATCAAGTGGACACCATACAGTCTTCACAACAGGTCTTTTATTTATATGCAGAACATTTGGCCCGCTCTGTAAAACTGAATCATTATGTGACACTTCATCAATAAAAAAAAACAAAAAAACAAAAAATGTTGAAACTCCAAATATATAATTCACACAGAGTCTCTTTAAAGTACCCAAATCAATAATTTGTTTCTTTGTGTTTCATTCAACCTCACTGATTAGACAGCGCCAGTGCTTCGGTAAATGTCAATAGCCAAATGTACAATATGAAATCTTCATCCCTCTGTCCGCCCATGTCTTCCCTTTTCTCTCTTTCTATCTGAAAAACACTCGTCAGGAACTACAGTACATATTCCTATTTTCAATTATTCTGGCTGAGGGCAATATGTTTTAATGATGAGCTGATTCTCTGAGTGCAGACTCCAGCTTTGCCAGCCCGAGCAGTGATGCTTTTTGCACATGTCAGGGTCGGGGCCTAGTTGTAATCTGAGGCTCATTACAGCTGGTGAGGCCAAGAGCAGAAACGGAACACAACTTCTCCCTGCAGCGCTGAATTACTTTTCCACCAGCGGGTTCCCCTCTCCCTCGTTCAGTGTTTCTCTCCTTGTCTCAGCTGCTTCGTTCTTTGTCTTTGATCTCTCTCTTTTCCCGTCTCATTCTCTCCCTTCCAGTCTCTCTCAATCTCAATATCTTGTTCTCCCCCCCCCATCTGCTTCTCCATTTATTTCTTGATCTCTGTTTCTTGCTCTCTCTCTCTCTCTCTCTCTCTGCCTCTCTCCCTTCGTTCTGTCTCGACACTCCTCGGGGGACCTCGCGGAGTGCAGCGGGTTTGGAGTTGGAGGCTAGTTTTATTGAGTTTGCTCAGGGTCCTGGAAAGGCCTATTTACCAATAAGGTCATGATGAGGTGCATCGAGTATATGAGCAAATCCTCAAATCCCTCTCAAACCGGCATGCGTGTGTGTGCTTGCCTCTCGTATGTTCTCACATTTTGCCAGTGCTGTGTATTAGATTTCAAGATCCCTCATAGAGAGGGGCTTATCTTGCATATTGAGAAGTGAGCATTGATAGAACTGTGAACAACCTTGTTAAATGGATCTGGCTCCGCATCCAAAGTACTACGCTTGCAACCCTTTTATAGATAAACTGAAAGCATAAATCCTTCACCATGTAGCTTTTCCTCGCAGGAAATTCTTGGTTACACAAATTGTGGTGGACTCCCATCTTAATAGCTCAAATTATGTGTACCAAATGTTTGTATCATTGTGAAATCAATTAACAGTCTCAGCTGATAGTTGCTGACTTTGATGTAAAACAGAGAGTTTCTTATTTTTATCTTAGCAGCAGGCTTTTATGGGACAGATCAACTTCACTGCCAGTCAAGGGATTGAAGAGATTCTGCTGTATTTACGCCAATTAAAACAAAGTCCTGATTAAATAATCTTTCTGCAGCTCGCACTTGAAAATAGCCTCACTTATGTCTCTCATCAGGATTGTTTATTGGAGAACGCTATTCTTTTAAGCAAAAGGGATCTACAAGGGGCCTAATACAAGTGGAAGTGATCTCTCGCATAAAAAAGCACAATACTGATTTATAATCAATAAGTCTGATGTGTGTGGGGGTATGTGTGGTTTGTATGTTGCGGCCTGTTTGTTCGTTTGCATGTGATTTGATGATGGTAAACGCTGTGGACAGTTGTTCACAGTGGCACTGCGATTCTCAAGTCAGATGCAGTGGATTTAATAACGTATCTGTTCTGCTGCCTTCAGGTTGCTGCAGGGATTTAATGGACTGAGTGAGAGGCTTTTCATACAGTGCAAAGCAGCCATGGACAGATACTGCCAGAGTCAATCATGGTCATTTATAGATCAATGCAGGTTGATTTATTGCTGCGCATGCTTTGATTACCTTGATTTGAAAGATCTACTGGCAAGGACATTTGAATTATTATTATTCTTTAATGCTGTACATTTGTTTGGAGTATTTTTTAAATCATCACATCATCGGCAGACATCTGGTTTACCACAAAAAAAAAGGAACTTTAAGTCTACAGGCAACTTAGCTACTCTGTGATGCTGCATTAGGCACAGCAGTATTTTCAGCTAAATGCACCAGCATGCTCACAATGACTATTCTAACATTATGATGTTTATCAAGTACAAGCATTTGCACATAACAGCACCGCTGAGGCTGACGAGAACGCTGAATTCTAAAATTTGACTTCATGGCGGCGCTCAAAGAAATCTAAAATCACAACTCAAAGATTACAAATCAAAGATGGGGATAGGAACGTGTGTTCAAAATTCAATGTCAAATCATCTGGCAGTTGTCAAGTCAACTCAAGTTGTCAAGTCAACTCGCTGTGAAAACTGTCAACTTCATGGTGGCGTTAAATGAATAGTCAGGCGATCGCAAAAGCCAGGATTCATCCTCTGGTGACCATCAATAAATGTACTTTACTTTGTGGCAACCAGTTTAGCAAGTATTGAGACATTTCCATCAATGAAGTGATGGATCAAGAGCACAGAGAGACGGAAAGTCAGGCCAGCATAGCTAAACAGTCTGACAAATATTGGAACTTGTAACCTACAGAATAAAACTTTTTTTTTCTAATATAACCTTCTAATTCATTCACTTTAACTGATTTGAAAATTTGCAATTAGCATAATATCTCATAGAAGTGAGAAATGTGTATATGAAACTATTAACGTCACTGTTAATATCGATATTTCATTCACGTTGAGTAAGTCCAGTGACTCTGTGTGCTTTTGTGCAAATAATGATGTGGAATAACGTGCTCATGTGTGTTTCAGCACTTGTAGAACCGTTGCTTTAGGTGTATGTGCCAATTCAAAGGTGTATTTGGGGGTCACTCATTTTTTTCCTCTACCTGAGAGATCTGCTAGTACAAGTTCACAACAGTACAGTACTATTGATGGGTAGAACCAGAAAATAGATGTTACATGATACACAGTAGTAATGATAGATTCGCTTGCTGGTTTGTTTGCCAACTGCATATCGACTTTTTTTCTGGGAGTCCCTACAGAGCTAATGAAGCTTGAATGGCAAATCTTCAACTGCCCAGTGAAAAGTTTGAATTAAACTTAACTTGAGGTGCATTTTTTTCTTCTTTCTGTGCCTCATTTACACAGTTAAAAACTTTTTTTTAAAAATCTCTATTAGATAAATCTTTAAATATATCCTTAACCTCATCAGTGAGTGTGGTCCATAATACTGCATATGTTGTATGTTCATGTCTAATTTCTTTCAGCAAATATCTTGTTTCCAGTATAAGGTTACACAGAATAACACAGCGTTGTACAGACACTCTAAGTGGAAGTGCTTCCTAATAAAACCCATCATGTTCACCCTGGGCTTTTTAAGTCCCTTAATTTAGAAAAGCAGACCGCTTTATTATGCAAGCTTCATTTAAAAGATTATGCCATTGAAATGCCTCTTATATTTCCCTGTTTTAAAATGTACTCTGCAAATAAAGGCCATTAATCAAACAAACAAGAAATTGTTTTTTGATTTCTTGCCAGTTTATTGGATACGTTTGTTTTCTGAGACAAGGAGAATTACTTCTTCTGAACAGCTGCACTTTGAGAGGTCTGGCCTTTCATTTCCCACAACGAATGTTTAAGGAAAACTTTCCTGTCTGTCTGTCTGACAGATAGAAATGTGGGATTATGTTAAAGAGAGGAAACTTTCTTGACTCCTTAGGGTATATACGGATAATTTATCCTTTACGGGGATTTGTGTCCATCAAACAAGAGTGAAATGTTATATAAGAAAAGTATATCTGGGAGGAATTTATTCGGCTGTAACTGATCCGTTCCCTTTCTCAGTCACTTTTTGACGTTCTTTGATATAATAGAAGAGCTCCGGAATTGACTGGCGTGGACAGCTTTTGAATGTTTGAATGCTTGAGCGACTGTGTCAGAATAAAGATAGTAGACTTTATTCAATATTCATAGACTGCAGACATGATGGACTATTTGGAAAAGAGAAGCTGGTCACATAATGAAAAAAAAGGTTCTTGGTATTCTGAGAGGAGGGATGATATTTTCTTTAAACTGGGACTGTACTCTTTTGTAAAGACATTACAGAGGCTCTTTGTAGGAATCACTAAAGTTCCTTACTCTGGGATTAGACTGTACATATGGCAGCAGATATTTCAGGTTTCAAATGTGTTTTAATACTTGCATTAAAGAGATTTAATAAAATGAATTAAGATTTTTCTTTAAATTTTACATTTAAGTGACTTATATCTCCTGATAGTCAGAAACAGACCCAGGAACTGTGCATTATATCTCTCATCTCACTGTTACGGAGTATCAAATTACAAAGCTTTCTCGAAATAACCTTACTTTACCAAACACAATCAATGTGCATTAATCTTGTAGACTGTTTTAAGCATGTAGCTCTCAGATTGCTTGTCTGGAGGGGGTTACTGGAATCACTGTTATGGTCACTGTATGACATACTCGTGGCCTGGACTGCATCAAGGTTATGGTCAATTTGTTAAATCAGAGCTGGGAAAATGGACACTCAGATATCGAGAGGGGAGACCTTGGAGGACTGTGAGCTCAGAGACGTTGGAGGAGGGATGAGGAGGAGAATGAAAGGGTTAAAGGAATACAAACAGTCGAAGAAAAACATAAGGTGCCGTGGAAAGAAGCAGTGTCTAGCCAGTGTCTAGAAAGACAAAGCTTCATCTTGTGAACGGTGAAATGATGGCACTATTCTCTTAAATTAAATTTGTTAATGACTACTCATCTGGGAGGAGGGGGAAACGATTAAGGGGAAATTAAAACATTAAAAAAATGAGACAAGAGAAGATATAGAAACAGCTGTATTAGAACTACAGGGACGTAATAAAGGTAAAAAACACAAACAGTCATTCATAAAGATACTAAATGTCCAGGTACCAGCCTCTCATTTTTTGCTGCCACAATATTGCTGGCAGCAGGTCATATCATCTATGGCTAATTGACGCTAAGGAAATTCAGCTTTATAACAATACTATACAATCACGAGCTTTTGCAGTTCCAACAAAACCAACAGAGTGACACATCTTTTTGTCTTAAATGATCTGCTGAGTGAGACTCCAGCATATATGTTACCTCAGCTCAATTTCCATTCATATCATACAGTCATTTAAGTAGAAAACAGTTCTGAACCCTTGGATAAAGTATCGTTAGGAAGATAAAGTACATATTTAGTAAATATTGCACACCTCATACTGATGGATAAACTCGTTTTACTATGCATATTGTTTGTCAGGATTACCCCAATTAGGATCAGGGCCAACATGTTTTATGGGGACATCCCTTTGCAGCTTATCCTCAGTTTTTTATCTTTATTTTTCCTTTCACAGAGAGTGGTTTAAACTGTTTGTTAATGCTAAACAGAGTAAATTTCCAAATTTTGGATAATATAAAATCTTCTTTTGTATAACCATATGGTCTCTATATACTCAACACACTTTTTTGTTTGTTTGTTTCTTTGTTGGCTGGGGATTTGGATGTATGTTTTTGTGTAGCTGTATAATGGTATACTTGCACATTTCTCTTCATGACCTGTGCCACAGATTTAGTTTCTCACACACCCTTAACCTTTAACCCATCTCTCCAGTTCTCTATCATTAATGCTGAGTCGGGGGGTTGTCCAAAATTTTTCCTAATCTGACACTCAAATTGACATCCTCATGGCTCTGTTGACACATACGATTCATGGAAGCAGCGCAGGGCTATATGTCAACTCAACTATAATGGTTTTATTATACAATGCTGCCCAAGTCCAACAGACAAGACAAGGGATATATACCACCAAGAGTACAGGGGAGATGGGAATTCTGGCTGCATGATGTATTTTGTGGTGTTGTGTTGTTGGCATGTTTTCAGTTTCACTGTGTTCCTCTTATGCAACCCTACTGCGAGTAGATATGAGGGCTGGAGACAAGACGACACTGAATTTTCCAAGACGACTGGGAATAATGCTGAATTTTAAAGCAGGAGTCAACACAAGAAAAAAAACAACAAAGAAGAGCATGTGCTGTGTCTGTATGTGAAACTCAGGATATACAATATGTTGTATGAAACTGTGTGTCACTGTATCTATATTTAATATATTATTAATCCATCCAGTCGTTAGCTATTAACATTTATGCTTTAGAGGGTCACGGAGGCCTGGACTTGATCCCCAATGACACTGGATGAAAGGTCTATACACCCCAGAACATTTATTTAATTAGTACTGACACACAGAAACAGACAACCAGAATCACGGTCACATTTGCACCTGCATGTGTTTGGTCTGTGGGTCAAAACCAGAACAGATACAGATAACACATAACAGTCCTCACGACTGAACCACAGCAACTGTTAATGCTAAAATAATAAATATCAATGTGACCATTTACCACTCAGGTCAAACTCAATTCAGACATCTTGAAATGGGGCCAAATTCAGGAGGGAATTACAGCTGAACAGCTGTTTCAGTCATCAAAAAGCCTGAAATGACTGTCACATTGTGATTCAATCCTTTTGGTACCATAAGACAATTTCAACAAACCTCTCTGTGCTTATTTTAGGTAATTTAATGTATCATTAATCACCTCTGCTGTATCACATCACGCAGTAATAACAACATGTACACTGAATCAGTGTTCAAATAAGAGGTACAGCACATGAGCACAAATATGACCTCATACAATCTGTGTTCTTGTAAAGGAGTAAGAAGACATTTGTATACATCCTATCTAGACTATGTGTACCTGCTTTGTGCACAAGGTGTTGTGTCCATTGGTGTGTGTATGAGAGAGAGAGAGAGAGAGAGCACTTGACTGGTCTCTAGAAGTGAAGATTTATGTGTCTGTACATGAAAAACAAATTCACAGCCACCCAAGATACAACGCATAAACACTCAACCCCTTTGTACACAAGTGCACTATTATAGTGAGAAAGCTGGTTCTATGTGTGGCTCAAGCTTTATCACTTTATGTTTCATCTGCTCGTGGCACGTGCATGATGAATCTGGTGTGTGGAATACAGTCACATTATACTGCACAATTATTTGTATTATGTCATTTTGGGAAAAAAGCAGTGCCTGTCACCACAGAAGAGGAGTAAGAATGCACAAAGTTATATGTCAATGTTAAAATATAAAGCTCTACATAATTTATTTTTTTCATAGCTGCTTATCTCTCTGTGTAGACTTTGTAAAGGTTTTGGGAGTCTGATGACCTCAGACCACAGTACTTTTATGATACACATATGAAAACAAATCCCTGAACTGAATGATTTGTTTGAAACACATGATACATAACTGTACTGTTCTGTATCCATTTGGTCAATGGACTTCTTTTCTACATTTCCTTTTTTTCCACTTCTCCTTTTTTCCATCCCTCTAGCTCTCACTCCCTGTTGCTCAGAGAATTGAACAAATCAAATTACTTGTTCCTCCATGCTGTTAATGTCATTAGATTTTGAAGGACAATCACATAATACATCACGGTTATAGCCATACCTCCAAAAATAATAGGCGTAGTTGTAATTGTTTCTCTAATGCAGGTTTGTAGCTACATTGCTGGCTCCGTCTTTATATGGCGGCATGAATAAATAAAATACGGAACTTTGCTGCAGGCTTTTTTTTCACCGTTTCTCTATTCATTAAATTGTTGGATGAAAACATGGAGTCAATTTGTTTCAATTATTTTTACCTCCTGTGAAAATATCCGTGTAATAATCTTTGGTCATCTCCAAAAACACCTCCTAGGAGGTGTATATATGGAAGTTGTTGCATTTTATGGGCGTGTTGCTGGAGGGCCCAACCAGAGAGATGTCAAGAGGTTGTCACCAGTGAACCCTAGCACAGGGAAAACCGCAGCCATGTTTTCCACATACGAATCACACACGCTTCAATTTTAATCAGTGCAGCTGTTGACGCTGGCTGAAGCAGCTGGCCTGCTTTATGTGCATTGTGTGACCTTAAATATCTTTTTATGATTTTCTTTCTACTTTAGCCTGTTGTGTATATTGTGTATCTGTGAACACTGTCAGCCTCAAAAGCAAAAACATAAACAAGCTAGTAGTATCCAAAGTAGATTATTGCATCTATATTTGTTTCGCAGCTGGTTTTGCACAATTATGAAATTAGGGGCCTCTTTTTTATTATTCCTAAAGCCTTAAATAATTAAATAGTATACTCAAAGCATCTGGCACAATCGTATAAGTGGACTGAAAGATGAACTGGAATT
>JBAJHX010000036.1:6478579-6493257 GCA_037176925.1 Amniataba percoides | reverse complement strand
ACACACACACACACACACACACACACACACTTACGTGGTCTGACTGAGTCACTCATTGACAAAAGGTTAACAGGTCTACACAGATGCACCAGGAAGCGTAATCACCATAATTATTCCACACCAGGTGCCTATTGGCCACTGAGGACAATCACATGACATCTCCTCACAGTCTTTGACATTTGATTGGTTAATAGTGTTCATTATGTGACATGAAGATGACAGATCAATAATTATAGTGGGGGGCGGAGGTGGATGTGTGTTTTTGTGCGGTGATGGCGGAGGTGGTAGGAGCATTACGCTTGTTGGAGAGGAGCTCTAAGTCACTGAACAGAAGGAGAATAAAGGTAAACACACGGGGTTAGTCGTCACAGTGTCTGTGCAGGCGCTGACTGACACAGGAGTCACACTGTGAGAAGGAATGACATTGAATGATAAAGAGGATGATGAAAGAACTTTTGTTACAATGTATTCGCAGGTGTTGGGTGACTTGCAGAAATTGAGAGCAGAACAGGGCAACGAAACATAAGGTGATTAATGAAGTGATGTGTGAGGGCTGATTGACTGTGATTCTTCAAGAAATACATAGGGAAGTCTTTGATTAGTGAGAATGTGAATTTATTCATCGTGTGTTAGGCAGCACACACTGAAACACTTAGATAAACTGAGCGATAACAGAGAGAAAAGTATTGCCATGGACTCATATGGACTAATTGAGAAAAAAAATATAAATATATATGTATAAGTAGCTCTGCTGTGCTAATGATTATGTTGTTTTATTTAAACATTTCATATTTGCATGTCCAATACTAATTAGTTTATGAGCCTTAAAAACAACTAAACATAGCCCTACTCTTGACTTATGTGAAATGATGATAAAAATAAATGTTTCTTATTACACACTGATAGGGGGTGGGGTGTGAATTTGTGTGATTTTATTTACTTGTTTATTTGTTAAGCCAGATGAGAAGTGAGTGGGATAAATTAGACCTCTTCTGCATCCGCCATAAAAGTGCTGAAACGATTCTTTCACTGCGTTCCTGCTTCCAAAGGTCTTGTCTGCCCCCCTCAGGCTGTCGAACAAATGACATCCATGCAGGAAGTTGTGAAGTCAGTCCATTGTCTGTGCTCAGTGCAAGCATGATGTCATGGCACATGAGTAGGACATCCATTATTTGTCTATTAAGATGCTACAGTCATTCCTCCTGGAGCTATTGTGGTAAGTCATTCTGGGCAGGCAAGAGATGAAGAACGAAGATAATACAAAAAGAAAGAGAAAGGAGGGAAGAAAAAGAAATGGAGATGAGATGCAGAGATGTCTCAAGCTTCACTCTCTCTTGACAGTAAAAGGTGAAATATAAAGTTGTCTGAAGAGTTCTTACTCTTTTCATAACATGAAGACATAATAGAGTAGAGATAGGGCTTAGTGGCATTAATAGCAATAAAGGGCCTCCTGAGAGGTTTCTTTGGTGGTGTTTTTATCTGTTTATCTGTCCATTTGGTTGGAATCAGCGTCCTCACACCCAATCTTATTTCACACATTCAATTTCCATGTCAGTGGCATTGATGGTCGTCCCTTGAAGATCTTGCACGTCCAAGCTTTGTTTCTAGATTTTCTTGCTGTCATCCAATCGACCATGTTACAGAAAGAAATATATAAATGAGTAAACGTAGGAGTACGAGCAGATAAAGATTTGTAATACCAAAGCACCACAGTCAGTATGTGCAGAGCACCGTGGAGACATAATCACAGTGGAGTTTGCAGTATTTCCTATGACACAGTTCAGCTTAACAGATGGATGAGGGCTGGTAACAGAGCAAATGCAAACCCAGTTTGAAAGTGTTAATGAGTATACTATATAACCAAGGTTCTGTTAGAAGTTGTTATTTTTGTGAGATTATTGCTTTACCAGTTGTCAAGATCTGTTTTATTTTGGTGCTTACATATTTCTTTTGGTTTTCTTGGCACTACTCAGCATTATGTATAGCTTGGGATGATATGAATATGAATTAAGAATTACCAGTGGTACGAATAGTTTTTACTACTTCCTCTAAATGCTCCTCAGCATTGTGTCTTCCACTGTGCTTCAATTAAAGCCCCTTTCAACTAACTATTGTTGCAGTCCTGAGGTGAAACTCAATCTCTAACCTGCCAACTTTTTTATTCACTGAACAAAAGAGAGACCCCTCTTTCAGCATATAATTCTCACTTTAGAGATCTGACTGAGACTCATGTATTTAGTGAATCTAGCATTGATGTGTAGTGTCTAGGCTATTGGGAAGAGAAGGATGCATTTATAGACAGCCACCTGTTTTGAATTTACTGAATGGCTATTCATTTGTTTGCTCAGTTGCTTTTAGATGAGAGATCAGGAGCTATCGCTGACAACATGTACACAAAGACAAGAACGCCACATGACATGTTTTATGTTCTTTTCTTACCAAACAACCGCTCCTTTTTCCTTTGGCCTTTTGGTAATTATAGCCATTGTGAGCATTATCTAAATAATGAGGTACCTTTAAACACTTTCTTATCCTAAAACAAACAGAATTAGATCAGATGCACCACTCAAAGAATGCACATTGAGAACTACACATAGTGAACGGCTCTCCAAATGAACTATTTTCTGCAGCCAAGCTAAATGTCCCATTGCTGAGAAGTGGCTGCAAATTGATGTCAGACTTATCATAGATTTATTGTAGGGGCTCTGGCTAAACCCAGGGGTGTAAAGGAATACTGGGGAAATAATGCTTGCTAATGGGAAGGGAATGTTAAATTATGCAAATTAGTCTCTGAGCCATTAATGGACATACTATTTTTTAATAAATTGGGGGTATCTTTCTCTTCCTCTGTTCTCTTATTAAGGCCATTTGGCTTTGAATGTATAGGCGAGGCATGTTTATGTTAATTACTCCTCCCTCTCCTGTTATTCTGGCCTGTTTTGGCCCTAATGAGAGGTACATTATTGCAAACATCTTGGAATGATATTAGCATTTAATAGGGGACAATAAAGTACATTTGGGACACAGTATCTGTGTGACTGTCTGTGACAGAGCAATTAGGACTATGTTTTATGAGTGTCTTGCTGTCTTGAAGTGTGGCCTACACTGTGGAGATTTGCTAATTTGGAGCAGGCCTCAAACATCTTGGGCCATATCTTGGGTGGTGGGGCTCTTGAGAATCGTACAAAAATTGCTGGCAGTGTTTTTTTGCTTTTTTACTTTGTGTGAAAAAGATTTTTAACACATTATTGCAAGATGAGAATTTCTGGGCAAATGTGTACGTCAGATAGTTATCTTCCTGTTGACTTTCCCAATTCAAAGATCAAATGATCGTAGCAAAACAGGGTTTAACTGAACTGAACACAATTTTGTGTTTCAGATTGGTAGTTACAAACTCTTCAAAAAGGCTCATTTAATAACATTACTGGGATTTTAGTCATACATATTATATATACTGTAACTATGTTATCTGAGTTTAGCCCTAATGCATAATATGTTTATCCTAAAGTTATGCTGTGGTGATAAGTGGAGTGTTTTTGGACCTCGCTTCAGTTTCACTTTCAGATTTCATTGTCTGCAGTCATAAATCTTTTCTTTGTTCGGCCACAGAAACTGTTAACTCACAACGTTGGCAGAGTCCCGAAAAACATGTCTGCCGCTTCACACACAGGTAAGTTGAAGAGTAAGTCTCTTGCATTTAAAGCTTGGTGTGATTTTTCCGGGAATGTCGCCACTGTAAATGCAAGGGCTTTCATGAGTGGGCCATTGGCTCCGTTACCATCGTGTGAGTTTATTCGGTGATAGTAACGTCACATTTATTTATTTATTTAAGTGAAAATCTTAGAAAGTATATCATTAAAATATTTCTTTAACAACTTCATTATGTTAGAGATGGCATTGCTGTTATAAAATATATGTTATATTTTGGAACAGACAGTTTTTTTATCCTTAACATAATATTGATTGGTATTTACAATGCCTCTGAGTTTGGATTAATCAAATATAAATAAAATGTTCTTTATATACAGTCTTGTGTTGCAAAATGAAATCTTATTGGACAGTGTGTCTCTATTGCTGGATATGCTGTGTGTGTGTGTGGGTGTGTGTGTCTAAAGGATCTTGAGTCAATACACCATTTAAGCTTCTTACAGGCTGTTCAAATGTGTGTGTGTGTGTGCGTGTGAGCGTGTGTGTGTATGCACATTAATGTGTATACATTAATGTGTCTACCAAAAGTGTCAATATGTGTGCCTATGGTTTTGTGCTGTGTTTGAGATTTTGTGCATCTGTGAGTCTGTGTGTGTCTCCTTGCATGTGTGCCACTTACCCACTCATGTCTTCTGCTGAGGTGTCATTTGGGTGCTCTTAACACACACAGACTGTAACTGCATGATGCATTCAGACTTAGCTCTATAATCTAGCCATGGCAGAACAAACCCAATTGGACAGTGGGAGTCTGAACACAGGCATCTGTAATCCTCCACCCAACAGACGATCAATCCCTCCGCTGGCCCTTGGATGACTCCACAGAGTATCCCCACTCACCTCGTCTATGCTGTTAGTTTTTATTGGTGCACATTTCTGATGTGCCAGCGGACTTGTTGAAGTATGCAGTGTGTGTTTTTTTTAAGATCTGATCGACATCATTAGAGGTCAGGGAAGGATTGCTCGTTTTTATTTATTAAATGTGTCTGTGCGTGATTGCCTGAATGTTTCTGTCTGTTTGTGTTTTTGTTTCTGTGTGCATTTTGAATGGAGAAGGAGACAAGGTAGCATCCTGCTGTGAATAGAGATGCTGAATTAGCGCCGGGTTCAGTGTAGCTGAACTTGGATCAGCAAAATATTAAGATTTACTAATATCCAACAAATTTTAGACAGATGGCTGGGCTTGACATTTTTTCAGGATGTATTTTTTATTTACTGTGTGTTAAAGAAATACATGAACAGCATGAAGAATCTTTCCAGTCTCATTTAGTTTCTAGTATTTTGGTACAAAAATCTGTGGTTTGTATTATCATATAAATCCTAAGTTTGTGAAATGCTAATTGTGGCTGGCAAATCACTGACTACACTAAATCTCTGGGAAGGCCTCCTGGAAAGAGGACTCTCATAAAAAAAAGATTTTGATCTCAGGGGGACATTGTGATTAAATGAAGGTCAAATTTTCCACCAAGGAGTTGCAAGTAAATTTCACCCTGCCATTTCTGGTCTGACCGTATCTTTAGACTCTATTCTGTTCACACAACACGGTTTGTGTGATGCAAATCTCCAGACATTTTGAATAACCAACAAATGGCCTGTTTAATAACTTCGCAGCATGTTCATATTGATGTGTAAAGGTGTTTGGAGTATTGGTAATCTCCCGTCTACACAAGCCCAAGCGGTCCCTCTATTGTTATTCTCATAATCCTGCCCTCTTTGAAACCTTCATACAAGCTCCTGATAGATGTTGCTGGCAAGAACATCTGGTGGGCCTGCCTGTTGGCAAACTGATAGGAACAGAAAGGCAAAAGAGTTATGCTGCTCAAACTCACAGCCTAAGCAAGGTATTAAAATGGTTGTGCAGAAAGGAGAATGTACTATTGAGTAAGAGTAGCACTTGAAGGACAAGCAAAAGTCAAACCAAGGGGCGGCCCTGAATAGCACAGAGCCAAATGTGATTTTCAATTTCCGTTAAAAACATCCAAATCCTCTAGACAGAATTTAAAACATGACCAAATTATGTCTGATTCAAACTGGTAACTAACATCATAAGGAGGGATAAGAAACTCTCTTGAAGTCTTTTATAGCAGTGGCTTTCCATCCAGGTCTTCAGGACCAGGAGATCCAGCAATGTTCAATCCTAAAGACAAGAGCAGGCAAGTAGACAACACAACAAAGAGTCATAAAAAGGGACTTAGTTGTCTTCCTTTTTTTCCATATATATTTGTTAGTGTCAGTATTGCTGCACCTTTCTGAGTTTCCTCACATTTTCTTTTCCTGGAATAGTGATACTGTCGCATGCAGATGCATAGGAGCCGTGTAAAAAGTCCAAAAGAAGATACAGAGACTTGCCTTTCTTGCTCTCTCAAAGATATTTGCTTCTCTATTGATTTCTTCCACCCTGGGCCAAGTAAATGCCTTAACTGTGAAATTAGTAATGCGTGTCGTCACGCATCCCTCACAATCATCAGGAGATTGGGATACGTGCTGGCTGTACCTCCGAGCGTAACACATTTGCATGAACCCTCATGTGAGTTTAATAAAAAAGGCAAACTGTAAGATGAACTACTCTGGAAAAGTGTGTTTCACATTTCGGAGGATGCCTTCGAAAGAACTGTGATGTACAAAGCATTGTAACCTAGGCCCTGTGATGTGGTGGAGGTTTTGTTTTGAGATAACACTTTGGGATTCTTGTGCGTGTCTCTGCTCTTCTTTCCCGTGCCCACACTTGCTATGAAAAGCGTCAGTAATGTGCAGGTTATAAGCCCATTTGTTGCAGTTTCACCCGCTCAAAAAAATAACCATTATGAACAACAAAGTGCCGACTTGGCAGGCTCACAGAAATTAACCTCTCAGAGATGTGATTATGTCCGCGCAATCTTCACTGGTCCTTAAACCAATATGGAATGACTCAACCTCATTAGGTGTGTGGATGTGTGTGAGATTTTCATGATGAGGCTTTATGGCAATGAGAAAATAATTGGCATTTCAGTTATGATCAGGCTGGGGGCTTACAGTGGGGAGATGGCTTCCAGTCTGATTTACACTTCAAGAAAAGTGCATAGACAGAAGAAAAAACACACCATGTCTCAGTCTTTGATCTGGCTCATCGACAAGGCTCTGGGAGGGCAATTCCCACAGACAGCCAAGACAGACATTTCTCTATATAGGTTTACGGAAAATGAAGTCAAAGCTTCATCAAAACTTGGAGACATTACACGGTGTATAGACACTTAAACCAGGAATACAGCAGTGATGAATGTGAATACTGTATGTACTTCACAATTCCTATTGGCACGCTACACTGAATTTGCATATAACAAAAATAATCATGTGCTTTTTGATAGTTTTTTTTTTTTTTCTGAAAAACACATGGGCTGGTCCAAATGCATATCACAAAATGAGCGTTAGGTACATCTCCGCATCTGGATGCAAAATTCACATATTGATGTGAAAACAAGTCTCTTGTTCACATTTTGCATTACAATTAGAAATGCTGAATGACTCAAGAGTTCCTTTCAAGTGAAGTAAACTGTTTCTTCAGTCGTGTGCAAACTCAAACAGATGCTTTTGTTATTCCCTGAGCTTCTTTGTTTAATGATTATTTTTCCTTTAGATCAAATTAGGCCAAGCACTAATTGATTGTAATGGAAATGAGTTGACCACTATTGTCATAAGCTGCCATTACGGCATGGCCCCAATCTCAGTGTCTTTACGCTGATGGCTAATTGTTGGTGTGATTGCTTGGCCTTCCAGTGCTGTGGTTTCCATGCTAATAAGCTAATTATTGAACAACAATGTGGTCTCAAATAATTCAATTACTGTAGACACTAATGAACACAGAGTCCAATAACAAGCGCTTGATATTTCAATTCTACTTGCGTCTGTAATTGACAGTTGGGGCTTGCGTATGCTGCTCACTTTGCTGTACATGTGATTGTATGGCAAATGGTGAGGTTAGAGAAACATGCCCTGTAGTCAAAAACGCATTCATTAATTCCAGAGGATCTCAGCTTTGAAAAAAGACTTTGGCTTCTATCCACATAGAAACTGTATTTTATGTATGTATTATTTATATACAAGTTTCTAAGCGAGTCCAACTTTTTTTTTCTTTTTACTTTGAAAATGATATGGTTGACTGCTTCTCTGTGGCACGCACACACACACACACACACTTATAAGTATTGACTCTTGCTTGATATTCGGGTAACAAATCTGAAGCCCATCGAGCTACAGTAGCTGTAGTAGTCATCTCAAATATGAACAAAATATGGAGAGAAAATGATGCATAGCAGACTGTATACAGTGAAGAGATGACTGGTAGTTCTTTTAATTAGTTAATCTTTGAAAAGATATGTCTGCTGATGATTTTCAGATGCATAAATGACATCAAGACTGATGTTAGATATTAGATATAATAAAGGTTTCATTTCCTTTTATGTTACAAACTGAAATTCAATTTATCACTGGTGATTCCTGATTTGATTTAAAAGATGGGTTCACATACTCCCAAGTCCATCTTAATACAATATTCACATGTCTATCCTTGCTGAGCCACAGCAGAAGGATGATAACACAAAGACAGGAAATTGTGCTAATACAGTTTTATACTGAAAGAACACTATGGATATTGCCTCCATCATTTACACTGAAATTGTTTAAAGAGGGGATCTCTTGGTAGCAAGTGTCAGGTAATTGTTTAAACGAAGTGCTCACAGATTTTTGAAAGACAGATCTAGATAAATAGAACATATTTAATGTAATGGTAATATCTGTGACTTGGACCATGTCAGAAAATCTTTCAAAATGATATTGCAGTCAAAGAGAGCTTTGGAAGTGTGTCACAGTCTTAATGCATGATAGATAGCCAGCCAAAACAACAGAAACTTCTCTGGGAAGCACTTCCTGATGTAAACATTTATACTGCATCACAGCATCATGGCCCTTTAAATTCAATATCGGACGACTTTACAACATGAATGCCATATTTCTACAGTTTTGAGCATGATGACAAAAGCTGAGATTTTGATGTATGTCTCACTGGTAATACAAATAAATGTGCAAACTAAACTCCATGCTTTGTTTTAAAATAGGGTTTGAAGGTCTGCGTTACTGTTTGGAGATATCTTTCACATATAAACAACCTCAACAATTTTGGATTTTGCATCATTCCTCTTTAAGCACCGTGTCTAGTATTGATCAGTGGTAGATCCTGTTGACCGAGCACATGCTCACCACTGATGTGTTGGGATGATAATGTGATGGAATCGATGTAATGCAGACACTTTCTTCTTGATAGATCTTCATGCAGGCTGTACTCTATAACCTCACACATCCCACCCATAATAAGGTGGAAGGGGTCAGACCAGAGTTTAATAAGGATAAGGATTCAGGACCTATGAAAGGAGGAACACATCCTCTGATTCTACAAAGCAGAAGACTGCAAAGGGAGAAAAAAAAAGCAGATTTGGAGCGTAGGGATGCGATATAAAAGCTCCTGTTAAAATTAAATAAATTTTGTTCCAATTTCCTGGCACAGAGGGATTTGGTGTCACAGAGGTTCATTTCATTGGCCTTTTGACACGACTAAATCAAATGGTGAGGAATTCATTTTACTATTATTTGATGGGCAGAAAGGATTCACAAGGCTGGTGGCTGCTGGCAAAGGCCAGCCAAAGCTTTATCCCCTATTTAATGTCTGCAAGTCACTACTAGACAGAAAGAGAGAGAGAAACACAGAAAAAAACTTTGAAACTAGGGAGTGAAAAATAACTTCTATGAAGAAATAAGCCAAACCAAAGAACAAGACCAAGAGCATGGCATATTTATAATGAAAGCAAAGGAAATGCAGTGAGAGAATCTCCTGCCTTAGATGACGGCCCACCTCGCAGCTGGAGACCAAATGAACATTCTGATTTTTTTAACCATAAAATAGACGATTCTGAAGCTTTACTCTGACACAGGGAGAATTAAGCTGGTTTGACTGGGCTTAGGCTGAGTTATCACATCCCCCAGCCGGACACTACACACACAGGCTGAGCCCGGCAGAGAGGACAGAGGAAGAGGACTTGAAAGCAGGTGCAGGATTCCTATGGCATAACGCTGAGTTGAAAAAGACTTGCTGTCTGTACTTTAGGCTTTATTGGTCTCCGTCATACAAAGCGCAGCCAGAGGCAATGTATCAGAGGTGGGAGGCGGGTGGGGGGGCGGTTGCAGTACTCACTCTAAGATAGTCTGGAAGTTCTCTGTTGGAGGCCATGATCCCGCCTAAACTACAGACACTTTTTACATCCTCAATTCCATCAGTCTTTTTCAAACATCACCTTGTCATATACCTGTAATATCAAATAGTCTCCTTTGATCTAATTTGTGTGGAAATATACTTTTTTTCTTTAAAGCATTACATAAGACTGCCAACTGGCAAGTATACTGTATTTTAGACCATTCACGTGTAGAAATTGATTTTTGTTTATCAAGGTTTGGTTGTCACTGAGGCTGAAAAGTCCATTTCCCATCCAATAATTGTTCTTGTGCCTCTTTTTGTGTCTCACAGCTGAGGTTGCAGGTTTGAGCCAGAGGTCAAACAATATATTTGTGCAGACAACACATTTTATGCCATTTATTTCATTGCCAAGTTAATTTATATCTTATTGTTATTGATGTGATAAGCATGCATGCATAGCACTCGCAGGTACACACGCATGCACGCTTGGCACTTACTTATATATGAGTAACACAAAAAAAAAACAACAACCATGCAGTAGATGCGAGAACAAACATGGGCTCCATCTGTGAACAGAGAAGGTCAGTGTGTTTGTGATGGCTTGGTTAACGGCTCTGTAAATCATTAGTATCTCTATTTGATAGCCATTCAAGGTCATTTTACCTCAGGCCACTGATTGCTCTGTATAGAAAAAGCTATGGTGACACCCACACATTGTAGCCTGTGAGGCACAAGCTATAAACATAATCCATTTAAGTACAGACCTCTGATTTTTTTTTTCTTTTGCTTTTATCTCCACGGTGCTGGGCCTTGATCCAAAATGAAATTTTTTAAACCTGCAACACCCACATCTCTGCGCTCTGTGCTTCATAAATCAAGCCCTCTATCATTCTCACCAGCCCAACACGTTTTTTTCTTTGGAAATGAAGACATAGTAGAATCAATTAGCTTTGATGGACCTGACACTGCTGTGGTCTTTCATGTGCAGTGTAGTTTAGATACGGTTATTGCTGTGAGAGCCAAAAGGAAAGTTTTATTATCACCGGAGTGTTCCATAATGTAATATCTGAGGAGACCCAGTGCTCCTATGAAGGCCTGTTTCATTGCGGTCAATGTCTTCAACCATCAACTTTACACACATCAGAAATAGCTCAGCGAAATGTATGAGAATAGAGTGCACTTTAAATTCCTATTCGGACCAATTTACCTTCTCCCTTTCTTTCCCTCTGATACTCTTATGATTGTGTTTATGTGTGTGGAAAAAGCACCTTCAGCCAAAAAGAACTAGATTTGTGTCCAATGGGAAGGTTGCTATGAAACGCCACTGTATACTTGTCCCTTAGTCCTGTTGATTCACAGTAATGGAAAGATCTAATTGACCATGGAAATATACAAGACCATACCCGCATCTAATAATGTCACTGCATTTTTGTTGAAAGCTGCAGAGATTAAGCTGTGACAGTAAATCAAGTGTCGTGGACAATCAAAAGAATCCCTGAAGGCCTAAAAGTTTCAAATGTGCCCAGGCACACATCACCTCCTCTGCAGATCTGTGGATGCTCAACCACTGATGTCTGCATATTTACTGCACTGACGTCTCTGCGGTTTGATTGAGTTACTGGAAAAATCTACAAGCAGAATTGTTGAAGTCAGAGTTACTGTAAACTTAATTAAGATCTATGTAGTTATATTGTATTTTTCATCTGTCATGGTTTCCAACATGTGCTTTTTCAGAGAAAAGTGCCTAATGCTATTTTGGTTATTCAAAATTCCAATTATTTTCCTACTTGATGTTGAGAATATGAGAAGCTGACTTTCAGCTTGTCTGCCCTTGTCAGCGTTAACCACTTTCAAACATTTGACCAATCTTTCTTTTAAAAGTGAAGCAAAACCTGCCAAAACTGCTATAAAAACTCCTGAAGTCTTTACTTAACCATCCTCCTTATAATTAATCCCCTTTTTACTTTGTGAAAATGTAAATTTAGACAAATATGTTAAAGAATTATAATATGAAACAAAAGTCATGTCACAAAGCAGCAGAAAAACACAGCTCTGCCTTGACATTGACAATGTGTTTAACATGCATGAACAGACTTAAAACCTAAAAGTGTGGTTTCTTACCAGTCATTACATTGTTCTGATGAATGATAATCATGCATAACATTAATTAAGCATGAAAATAAAACTCCTGTAAGTTGTTTTACCTAATGATCACCTAATATAAGCCTATAAAAATGTTTGCATATTAGAGATAAAGCCATCTTTTCACTATTCCTGCCTGGTCCCTCCTAAATTATCTGATGATCTATATGCCAGCTTCAAAGCCATAGTCACATAATTCATACGCAAACCAGAAATTATGATTCCAAGTGTATGTCTCTAATATCATGCACTAGGGAAATTATGATTTTTTATTACAACCACAGTCATATATTTGATTAGGTCATAAACATTACTTCTTTGTGGTTCTAGGGCTAAAAAATGATTAACTTCCATTGGAGAGGCATTAATCAAACTATTAAAAACTGTAATAAATATTACATATTATCTGTATATAACCTGTTATGAATCTTTTTTTTCCAATTGTCCTCTAAATTTAAACCACAGTATAATGATGTTAATCAGAATACACATCATAGAAGTATTTCACAGTTATGAATATGTCAGAATTGTCTTGTTGTTACTTTTTTACCACAAGGAAAAAGAAAAAGAAAGAACATGCTGAGAAAAGTCATTGACCTGGTAAAAGGAGTAACAGAATAAACAATCATGCTTAAAGGGTGCCATTTGGAGGCAGATAAACAATATCAGTATAATCCATGTAAATGCCACTGTGGATTCACATCACATACGACATTCACTCTTTTTCATATTCAACCTAAACACACAGAATGAGTAATACTCCTCCACCTGAGCGAGTCGGGAATATAAATTAAAGATTTCCACCAAATCACTTCATAGAGATCTATTCAATCTCCCATTACCTTTGATTCAAAGAGGCCAGATAATTCCTCAATATGCAGGGGTGGCCTATTCTTAAAGATTGCCATCCATGTGAATCCTGCCCATACTTGACAAGCTCCAGAGAGCAAGAGATATGTATGAAAATGGAAGGTGGTGTTAGAGGAGAGGGGAGGAGTGGAGGGAGAGAGTGAGAAAGAATAGTAAAACACAGCAAGAGCATTAAAAGACGCACAGGGAAAAGAGAAAAGAAAGAAATAACATCCATTTGAGAAGGAGAGATCAACAGCAGATGGGAGAAAAAGAGAAAGAAAAAAGAGAGAGAGAGAGAGAGAGCACCACACACGACAGATATACTTGGATGAAGAGCTTCCAGCCAAATCCGTCATGATGAAACTCTCCTTTGCACCGGGAGGCCTCCACTTCTTTAAGGTCTACGGGCTTTGATGGCTATCATTTTAAAGGTCTAAACATCTTACTCTCAAAACGTGTGTAAAAATGGGAATGGGATTTTTCCAGGCTCTGATGTGGGGAATGAGATATTGGGAAAGTTAATCAATGGAAGTACTGAGTTGAATCACGTGTGTAGGAAACTGTGAGATTTTTTTTCATATTTATGGTAAATGCACCATTTTACCAGATTTTCATGAAAATATCTGTTTTTCAAGAGGTGCTGAAGAAATGTTGCAGTGACAGAAAAGTCACAGAACTAGCTAAGATGTCTAAAAAAGACAAAACATTCTTTCAAGGTGAAATAATTTCCATCTCTGATTAGCTGTTCAGTGGTTTGTATACAGACAGTGGGTCTGTTCTGAGCTGTAGGTGAACTGCAGGCCAGGATTTTGGTAATTGTCACAAAATTTGCATTACAATGGACAGCATGAATTGGGGGAACACACAAGGGAGCATACAACACAATACAATGTGCAGTACAAATCATTACTGCCCCACAAATATTTAAGACCAAGGAGTCAACCAATCACAATGCCCCATGGACATGCACACATTTTTTTTGTATTACAGTATTTGTCCCTGTTTTTAACCATTTAAACACAGAAAAGAAATCAAGTTTCAAAACCATGGCATGAACTGAAGTTAACAGACGACAGAAAAGCATATATATATAGCATATATATATTGCTAGTGCCATATATATATATACATATATATATATAAGGCACTAGTCACCTATCCTGTCCTACAGAGCTGCAAAACCGAGCTGCATGTGACCACAAGAATAATCAATTGCATTTCATTTTCAAGTTTGATTGCCACCTTTGTCTCACTCTGTCCCTGCTTGTTTACAGTGGGCGTCTGGATTAAAATCCCCCATACGGGTTCAAGTTCAAATCAAAATACTGGCCTTAAGGAAAGACATTGTATTCCAGCCCTGTTCTGCATCTGACTCTGACCTCTGACACTTACAGAGAAGGTCAAATGTCCCACATGGATCAATAAAGTAAGATATTAGCTGCATGCATGAGTGTATCTGCAATCGTGTGTGTGTGTGTGTGTGTGTGTGTGTTAATGTGTGTTTTACCATGAGAGAAGGGAGAGCTGGGACAGTGCGTCTCCATGCAAGCCTGGAAATTGTGTTATTTATGTTGTTATTTTGGGGTCATCACATCATCCACAAATATACAGTGTAAGCTACTCTGCAATCATGTTCATACATGCACTCACAAACACTCCCACACACACACATACACACACAAACACACACACACACACACACACACACACACATCTGTTATGGTGCTGTTGAGGCCAAATGCCATTATTCTAATTCAAG
>JBAJHX010000036.1:6455947-6478479 GCA_037176925.1 Amniataba percoides | reverse complement strand
ACACACACACACACACACACACACACACACATCTGTTATGGTGCTGTTGAGGCCAAATGCCATTATTCTAATTCAAGGCTCAAGCATTTCTGGACCACAAGAGGCAGTTGTTGGATAGCCATACCCTTCAAGCCAGTGACACAAAGTCTGTCTCTCACTTATACACACACATACACACACGCGCCCGTGCAGACATGCATGTAAACCCCCCATCTCATCCCATCTCGTCACCTTGCCCCCCAAAACACCCTGAAACAAAATTTATTCATTCATTTATTCATTCATCCAATCATTTTGGCCACTTCACTTTTTGAGAGGAGGTGAATAGGCCCATTGTGCTGCAACCTGTGTACCTCCACCCCTCAAGCACTCTGGCCAATTTTTGCTCCCATGCTGTCCCCTTAAGAGGAGAGAGCTGAAATGAAAAGCCCTGTCCTTCTTTTTTTTTCTCCCTCCCGCGCTCCTTCCCCCCACCATCATCCTCCCATCCTCCTCTCCTCTCCAAAAACAACCCATAATGGGGGACTGGAGGCTGCCTATCTATTTTTCTGCCAAAAGAGGGGAGAGAGAAAGAGAGAGCACGCGAGAGAGGAGGAGAGAGAGAGAGAGACCAACAGTGAGCTCATCATCCTTGATTAGGCCTGTCACCACCAGGTAGGAGGCAGCAATTAGCCTTGGCCAGGCCTGTTCCACTGAGACACACACATGCACACATGCCCACACGTGCTCCCTCACACACACATGCATAATTACGCAGACACAACAGGCACTCATGCAGACACACACCCATACACTAGGGAGATCGACTGAATGAGTGCGGCATCTGTTAGAGAGTGATTTGGCTGCCGAAGTGAAAGAAAGGATGGATGAATGTGTGGCAAGGAGGAGAGGAGCGGTGGCACACTGGCATGAAGGGACGGAGAACAGGAAGAGAAGTCATGGTGAAGGACAGGAGAGGAAAAAGAGGGAGGGCAGGGCGGACAAGTTTTTTATTTTTTTAAAAAGTAGGAGACAGAGGAGAGGACAGGTGTGAGAGGACAACGAGCGAAGGAGGGGAAGGAAAAAGGACGGTAAGGATGAGTGTGAAAATGCTTAAACAAGTGGAAGGATGGGGGGAAGTTAAAGGAGTACTAATGGAGGCACTGAGGGAAGGAAAAGGAGAGGAGGCATCAAGAAATGGAAAGGGGATTAAAAAAGCGAGGCTGCTCGGATTGATAGTTTCGCGTTGGGACAAAAGGAGGAAAGGACGGAGCAAGGCAGGAGTGGAATGAGGGATGAGGAGGTGGAGAAAGATGGGGAGTGGGGGCAATAGTGCTTGTGAAAAAAAAAGAGGAAAGGAGGGATGGAGGGAGAGGAGAGGAGGACAGATGGAGTGAGGGGACGGGAAAGGAAAGCAGACACGGAGCAAAAAGACAGGAGGAGACGAGGGGCAGGGAGAGAGGGGAAAGAAGAGCGGGGCGCTGAGATGGACGGGGGGAGAGGAGATTGGCTGTTTGGTTTTGATAGCATGTGCCAAATCGATTGTGGCTGACTAATCCAGTTAGTTATGGCAGAGGCATGCAGAAGAGGCGCTTTTGGGGGTGTTAGGTTATAGTGTAGGGGTGTGTGTGTGTGTGTGTGTGAGAGAGAGAGAGAGAGAGAGAGAGAGAGGGAGTGTGTTGGTCTGTCTGCAATTGTGTGTCTGGTGTATGTTTCCTGCCCTGCGTGTCCGCGTGTGTGTTTGTGTGAAGCATGTCCAAAGCTGACATGAGGCAAAGCTACTGCCATGCTGTGAGACTTCACTCTTGGAGGAAAATAAATAAATAAATAAGTAAATAAATAAAAAAAAAAAACAAGCACACACTAGTCGATATTCACCCACACATGCACAGGATAAGTGCTCAAACGTTAAGCTAAATTAAATTGCTTTTACAAGAAATTAAAGGGCGATTATGACAACAGCAAGAAAGACTAACTTTAATATGTCGTCGAGAGTCTTTTTTGGCGAAATGTTGTATTAATTAGAGTCTTTCAAGTACGAATTTTGAAGCATGCACAGATGAGGACAGATGGAGTCTGCTGGCAAATACGAGCAGTTACAAAGGGTTTTCTTCAGCTAAAAGTGGAGCTGTTCATATTTTCAGTCCCCCTACTAGCCATCCAAGAAATATGGTACAGAATAAAACATTCCTTTGTCATATTCCATTTAAAGACATTGTCAAAAATTATTGCTATGGCCACAGTCATGACAGCAGTAGTGCTATAGGGTGCTTAGCATGCCGTGGCCCCTTAGCCTGCTCTTTACAATGAGCCACTTATGTAGAAAAGGAATGCTGGCATGTTAAATCACTTCATCTATAATTGCCTGCATTTACTTCTCCTTAGAGGCCCAAACATAAGAAATCCTCCCAGGCCCAATAAATGCTGCTGCTGACCGTATTTCTGATTAGGGGCTGGAGGGCGGGGGGAGCAGAGGAAAGGGTTTGACGCTCATTTTTCACAAACAATTTTTCCATTTTTCTTCACAGGCAGACAGTTGGCATTAGATTAGGGCAGGCCTAACAGAAGCAGGGCCGCTAGCAAATTGTGCGGCTTGAAGGGCAAATGCCCCTCTGAATTTATCAACTTATGGCTCCAGTGAGCTGCGAGGGATGGTGATGACCTTAAGATACCCTCCTAAGGATGCCTTTTACCGTCACTCTACGCAACACAGAGAGGCTCTTCACAGGGCCATAGGCTACCGCTCTCAATGAGCACAGTGGTCTTTTTGAAGTTTCATTTTTTCAATAAATCTGTAAGTAAATTGGCTACACATAGCTGTGGCTGTTTTATGTCTTCTTCCTCGTGACTGTACAGCCAAATTGTATACAGCAGCTACTATAATGTTTTTACCATTACGCGTAGCATTTATGCACAGGGCCATATGGGTTTTACTGTTGAATACTGCACTATGATACAACAACTTCAACTTACTTTGGTCAGTGTATGACTTTTGTTCATCATTAATGTAGGTCTACAGCTAAAATAAAATGCAGATTTTTACTGGTACACCACTGTGTAACAATGGCAGTATGGTTATACAGAGGTATCACTGATGATATAAAGATATTTTCAATTGGTTTGAATTGGAAAAACATTTAGAATCTTGGCAATATTGTCATATTGGCAACAAACGGAGAAATGTCAACATTTGGCGTCATAAGAGCAGCAGTATTATAGTAAGTCAATAACGCTCTTTATAGGCCTACTTATAAAGGAGGCTGAGATTTGGATACATAGAGTATGACAGAGACGAGCATGTGTACACCCAACATTCGAGTGTGTGCACTTGTGTGTAAAGCAGGAGTGTGTTTTCCCCTCGCTCCATCACTCACCCTCTGTGACAACTCCATACAAAGAACTGTTGTTCCATCAGGGTCGTACCTCAACTTGAAGGACAGATACAGTGGAAACACACACATTTCAGTTCTGTTCCAAAATATACTGTACTATGCTGCTGTCTTGACTGTAAGAACTTATTGTATGCTTGAATGAAATGCAGTTGAATGAGTACATTGTGCCTTAAAAAACATCCAGTAAATTATGCACCTGACATGAGGCCGTGAGCGTAGACGGGGAATAACCATGCAGAGGATCATTAAAGTAAGCAGGGGAAATTTAAAGTTTCCTTTAGTGCTGTGAAGCTTTGGTACACGCTGAGGTAAATGCACCTGATTGTCTGGCTTCATACTCGACGACTGTCTGATAACACATCCTTTTTACCTCATTTTGGTAACAAACGAATTGCAGACTTGCAGACTCTTCCATACTGTATCAATAGAAACCTGGTAAATGTCATGTCTTTCTGGCTTTTCAGCACATTCAAAACAAATGCACCCAACATGACCGCAACATCGCAGTCCATACATTAAAAACTAAGAGACCACCATGACTGATAATGGCATTATCTGGATAATACATGCATTACCATGGGCATGCTATATGGGCATGATTTAGTACTCTTACACAGTCATTTATTCTTACTGTAATTATCGTGCAATCTAGATAATCAAAATGCCCGTTAGTAGTTTAGAGTGAAAGGTCACCCTTACTAATGCTTACTTAATGAAAAATGAGGCGTTTCTATATATGCTAATGTCATAAACAGCAGCCAGCGTGGGGCACTGACCGTGACCCACTTCATCATGTGATACTTCCCCGTCATATTTTACCTGTAGAAACACGCTGTAGTGCGAAGGCTTGTTTTCACAGGCGGTGTTGCATCTGATTAAAGAAATTGAGTTCTTCGGGCACTGTGAATGATATTCTATACGGTCTGAATGTCATCTAGATGCAACATCCTTACAGACCGTGTCGGGAGATGGGCAGAGAGGAAGTAACGTAATGAAGCAACAGATGTAAAGCACATGTGGTTTACCTCAGTATATTATTCTCCACTTCATTTTGATAGTATAGTAGAACGGTTGTGGAGAAGCTAAATCATCACTGAGGAAATTGGCTTAGTTTTTGTATTTTTCTTTATGTATTTATTCTGTTTGTCCCCAGGCACAGTTTCTTGAAGGAAGATTGACTTAAAGCATGAAGGAGGGCATCAATTAAAACAGGAAAAGGGCTGCTTAAACAAGCATCAGCTGCACTATAGCGACTTCTTTGTCAGTTACAGTTTTAAAAGCATAAATAGCATCCTATTACCTGATAATCTTAGCTATCATTATCCTCTTATCTATGTAAATATAATATTAGACTTTTGGTGGTGAAGCTCCTTTTTCATAGCGACAGATGATTATTATTTTTTTAAATAACAGGTTAGAGCAGGTGTGATCAACACACAGTTCAAAACTGATTTTAATACTTTTTATTCCTTTAATAACTGTAAATATTGAATAGCAGGTGTTCTGATTAACATGGAATAGTGATTACATCTCCAATTACAATCTGATGTTTTATAATTTATTCTTAACCTAGGCTGCTCTGTGTCAATCATGAATGAAACAAATGTTTTAGTCATTACTGTGCCAAAAAAAAAAACAATACTAGTCAGAAACACCCTTGGATTTTAGTTACTGATATTTTGTGTCAAGTTAAAGAGAAATACTCTTTACACATCAATCATTTTGTCTTTATCCATATGCTGATGTCACCTTCCTGCATCCACTGTTTAAATGTTGATGGTGATAATATCCTCTAGAATCAACTTAACCATTCATGTATGCAAACAATTCATAAAGCACACCCTGAGGTCTCTCTTAAAAGGTGCGTTCAGTTTGAGCCATGAGATCTTTTGTTGCCTTTGGCAGGTTGTATTATTTTAGCATTTGATGAATGGAAAACTGTCACATGTTTGAGAGTGCAAAATGCAGTCATGCATGGTGGGACTCTCGCTTTATGTTGGGTATAAGGGAGTAATGGAATTTACTTCAAATACGTTCTGAGCCTAATCAATGGAATCCCCACTTTCAGTATAGTTTGTGTGATGCCTTTTAAATTGGAATAGCTTTATTTAAGTCCAAGCCATCAATCAAAAGGTTCGGACATATTAAAGTGTGGAGATATTTTTGATGTTATGACTTTACTATCGTCGGACTACGTGTGTGATTGACTGCTAAGATGCATGTGTGTGTGTTCGTATGACTGTGTGAATAAAGAAATCCCCAGGCATAACCATGGGCATTGCACAGTTTTATTTTTCATGATCTGCAGACACAAATTCAATTGTCACAATATTTAGGGCCATTATCTTTTTGACTATAGTAATTATTACTCAGAAAATGACTAATTGAGAATTTTAATTGTTCATGTTCATTCATGTGTCATAGTTAAAGATTTTAACAACATATTATAAAGAGAAGGCGACGTGACACAGGATGAGGTTGGGTTTTTTTATGTACAGGATGTGTGCTTCAGACTTCACTCGGCTCCTGAGGTGTTTCCGGGCTGCCTGGGATGTGTAATCTCTCCAGTGTGTTCTTGGTCTGCCCCCGGGGTTTCCTGCAGGATATCGGTGTTTGAAATGCCTCCACAGACTTCATCAGGGAGTCGTGCTGATCAGATGCCTAATCAAATGCCTCAGGGTGTTTTTTTATTCAGTGAGAAAAGACTCTCGCACTACTCTAACCTCATCCAGACACTCTTGTGTCTTATGTCATCTCTTGGTCACTTACCTAACTTTGTGGCCATACACTAGATGAGGGGTGGATCATAAAACGCATCGACTTCCTCACCACGCTGGTCCAGTACAACGACCACAAGACTGCAATTGCTGCCACATTGATCTCACTCTCCATATCACTCAGGGAGAGTCACGGGCTTGGAGATAGTTCAAGTCTTTGGCAGCAATTCACCCTCAACCCAGAGGGCATAATATACCTTTTCCCTATTAAGAGCTATGGTGTCAAGCCTGGAATAGATGAGCCCGGCGCTAATGAGGGTCCCTTCCGTCAGTACTTATCTGAAGACTGCATGCTCCACTGCTCAACTGAGATCTTAACTGAAGACAGATAGGGCCAACAGGACGATGACTCCCACAAAAAGCAAGTACGTAATCTTGAGAGTCTGAACAATTTGCCTTGTTGTAGGACCAACGGGGTACATTGTCACTGAGAGTCCACAAATACCCTCTGGGAATTAGTTTCACTTGAGCAACAGAGCATAGAAAATAAGGTTTTGTCTTTACTACTTTCTCATTGGTAGTGTGAACTTTGAATGCTGATTTGCAGAATTGCCGTTTAGTGTCCAGAGGTGGACTGTTTACGGAACCCCACAACACACATTAGCACTGAGGTGACCTTCTCACATTGGACAAACTCCAGCACCAGGAGATCAGCTGGGGCCTTGTGAATATTCTCACCACCAGCTCATTACCTCCCACTCTGAACCACTCCACAAAAAAAAGAGAAGAGAGTCCAACCTTTATCCAGAAGCCAGAGGTGAACACAACTACAGTATATGTAGCCAGTACTGTACATGTTACCCAGAGAAAGCCTTTAACCATCTGATCACAAGCCACTAAGCCTTTGACGAGTGTCGCACGCACCACTGCACCAAAGAGAAATTCAGATTTATGGTGTTAATTGATAAATGTAAAATACATGCCGTCACCATCACAAGACACAGTTGTTGTCAATCATTTAGTATTCCTTTTTTTCCATTCCTCGTGTCTTAATCTGTCCCCAGGCAATTCAGAAAACAAAGTAGTTGATTAAACAAAATGCAGAAGGATTACAGTTTGCAACAAATTGGTATATATTTGGTATGCACTCTGCACAAAGCTCCAGTTTACATATATGCTCATAACAAAGGTTTTGACCGGGAAATTAAAGAGTTGCGGCAAAGAGACAATCTGAAGATTCTTTTTTATGAAGTCATATTTAAGTTAAGAAAGAAAAACTTAAAATATAAGATGCTGATTGCAGTGTAAATCCCAGATCCCAGACTGTTGTGTAATGTGTAATAATGACACATGTCTAGTCCAATATTTGTCCTTACGTGTATTAAATCACATCATAGCTACCTTTATGTAATAAAGAAAACTATGATCTTTTAGAAATCAATGCAATTACTGTAATCAGCAAAATCAAGCTATTGCAAAGGACCTCTGGGAAATGAGTGAACCAAACATATGAGTTCCAACTACATGATTGCCTTTGCTTTTGCTGTTCGAGCTGTTACGGCTGCATTAAATTATGAACTCTCTTTCATAACCTCAGGTATTGCAGAGCTTAGCAAAGCCAGGGCTGATTCAATTCACTACATATAAAAACCTGGGACAGGGGCCTGTAATCAATGGATAATTTCCACGTTACATGTCCTGTGGACTTCTGTGGTGTCAAATGCAATCAAAAGTGTCAAAACCTGTAAAACTTCCTCTCAGTTTGTGTGTGTGTGAGGAGAGAGAGAAAGAGAAGGGAGGGTGTGTGCACTTTATCTTGCCACTCAATATCCGCACTCTCTCGTTGCTCTTTGAACAACACATGGAACCAACCGCTGTGGTGAAAGTCCAATTTTCAACACCCAGTAGGTGTCATTGTGTGCCTCTCGCCAATCTCTCTACTTTGCACATTCCATGTTCCATCATTATAACGAAATCATTACTTTCACTTATACTAATCATACTGTGTCTCTCTTAAACATAACCAAAACCAAGAACACCCTCTCTCCATTATTTTATACGACATACATAAAAAGAATGTCAAACTCAAAATTGATCTGATTGTTGTTGATATGTTCACACTTTCCTTTCAACGAGCGTCATCTTACGTTCAAATACTGTCACAAATTTTACTTGTTTATACCTCCCTAGTTGGCAGATTAATGTATGAGCATCTAGATACCATTAACATTGTAGTTTGTCTTTGATTTAGTATGTTCAATCCTCAGAGAAAATACCATGAAAAAGACTGAATTGTTTGAGTGTTTAGCATTAACATATACCAGCTATACACATTTAATACGCACAGCACATCAATCAGGCTGAACAATTTCCAGTAACGTAATGGCCAGCCCTAATAGGAAAATATCACTAGTTACAAAGTCTACCTTAACCACTCTGCTCTGTTAAGACATGAGAATAAGAGAAATGATTAAATTTCTCCTTTCTTTTTTTTTCCTGCTTGCTAATGGCATTACATCTCTTTGTTATGCCTCGCTGGTGCAGACAGCAGTCCCTCAGTAATTAAGTACAAATGCTAGAGAGAGAAAGAGAGCGAGAGAGGGAGAGAAAGAGAAAGAGGCAGGCTCAGCTGGTTCCCCGAACATAAAAACAGGTCTAATTAACAGCGTTGACTTCACACATGAGATTGACTCAAAGGGGAGTGAATTGCAGGCAATTACTCATACAGCAGAATATCATTTATAGACAATTCATTCGGAAACTTCTGCCAATGTATTCCTTTTAGTGCCAAGAAGATTCCACACAAAGCGGCTTAAAAGTTTAAATGCCTTATATTTTAGAAAATGTGTCATGTACAATAATATTTGTGTTAATATTAGTGATATTCTCTCCCGGCGCGGGTCAAGATCAGAGCAAATTTTGGCAGAATTTGCTCTCCGAGCAGCAGAACGGTTGTCAAATTATGTTTAATTTGGAGTGCAGATTACGTAAAATGAGTTCAAATTTTTAAAAAGGATCTTCCATGAATGGTAAATACTACATTGTGCACATTCATATCACTCCCCCATACAACTAAGTGCACCTACTGCACTGTTGTGAGGACAAAGGAAAGCATCTATATCTCCCAAAATGTAGGCCAATCATTGGCTCTTATTTTGGCTTTGTATAGAGTTCTTCCAATTTCACAATGGGGAAGTTGCCTTGTGTGTGGATAGTGCTTTGTCATCAGGTTTGTCTGACGAGAGACGGAAAAAAAAGGAAAAAGAAACCCTCCACCGTCCTTCTCCCCTCTTCTTTTCTTTTCACAGTGAGGCGTGATAAATGGCTAGTCAGCGTCCCACCAGAGAATAATATAACTCCAGCCTTTACTGTCTGTCCATGCCTCCTGTCTCTACCTCTGCCAGTATTTTCCATTTTTCCTTTTTTTTTTTTTACTTACCAGACACTCCCCACCTCAACACACGCACACACCTCCCACCCTTTTCTGCCCATCTTAACCCTATCTCTCTCTTCTGTCTGGAATACTCTCCTCTCCCTCATACCTCCCCTTTCCCTCTCCCTCTCCCTCTCTCTCTCTCTCTCCATCATCTCCCCTCATCCCCACCCCCCCTTCCTCCCCCACGCAGAACAGAGAGAGAAGCCAACATTATTCTAGCAGAGGAGCAGGTGAGGGTTAAAAGGCGACCGTGGCCTAGTCTTCCAGGAATTAAAGGGAAAGAGCTCGGGGAAGCAGGGGATAAAGACAGGGCCTGTTTAAAATTCTGACACCTCTCTGCTATAAAGTAGGATTTCTGAGCCACTTGGGGCACAGGGAGGAGGAAAAGAGACTTAAGCAGATGCAGAGGGTAAATGCAAGGCTTTGTTATTTCTGACAAGCCCACAGAATGGAAATGTCATTAACTGACTGTAAATATTCAAACTCTATCTCTCTCGCTTTCACTCTCTGATGGAGGTTTTTACAATGTTGTTTTGTCTTTAGGCACATGCATAGATAATCCATGTTGCATGCGGAGAAGACATTCTCGGAGACTTATATCAATAATTCAGGCATATAGGTAGAAAAAAAGAAAGAAAAAAAGAAAGGCGTACGTAAGTCTCCCCACGTAGAATTATTCATTTTTTAAGTGTGAGCCTTTTTTGAATGATAAAACTTTGAAATGGGAACAATGTCTTGCATAGTATAGAAGGTGCAGTTTATGAAAATGGCAGGTTTTATATGTAGGCAGCTGTATTACATTATGCTGAAACTGTTTTATAAGAATTTCATTGGATTTCTGTAGCACATTTTAACTTGAAGATTATAATAGTTCAACTTTTTTTTTCCCTTATATGCTTATGGTGTGGCCTTTGACCGCTTATATTCCTTTGTATTTTTGCAGATTCTGTTAAAAAAAAGTGCAGTACATAAGTAGATTTAAACCTTTGGCTACATGGATTTATTTATATTCGGAGATTTATAATTATATAGAAATGTGTTTTTATGGAGTTTAGCATATTCATACGCTATTCGAGGCAATGTGATGGAGCACGTCAAGGACAGGTAAAACAAAAAAAAAGGGGAAAGGCAGGAAAGAGTCGAAATAGTGGGAGAGACAGACGATCTCATGAAGGGTAAAAGAAGCGAGGCTCAGAAGTCCCAGACCAAGAAAGGAGAGATTTAGAGAAGGTACTGTACACACACAAAGTAGGCACAAAAGACAACCCGAGCAGATGACAACATTTTCAGCCAACATCTTCAAGGACAAATGGAATAGCGCTGGCAGCCACGGAGCACCTTAGGGCAGCCAGCAGAATCACTCTCTACCACCAACAACATATATTTGTCATTTAGCCCCTGGCAATTCGGTCCCCCCGAGACATTTGGAATGCCTCATCAAATGATGCCGATGTTCCCTTTCGCTGGTTTTGTGTTGTGTGCCCAAAAGCTGCGAGGCACATTCATCTTTGGAATAACCCAATCCCTTTCTTTCTTTTCTCCCCTTGTGGGTATGTTGAGAGGCCTGCTGATGTGGGTTATTTGTCCCTTCATGCTGAACACACGGAGTAAGTGTATTTGGGTTGATGTTGTTGCAGTATACCTCATACGATTGCAGCAGATTGGAAAACTTTAAAACCAAAACAGAAAAGCTGCTTTTTTTGTTGCTTTCTAATCTTTTAAGAAATGCTTCTGGCATGGACTTGTCAATCTATTGCAGGGGTCGGGAACCTATGCCCCCCCCCCCACACACACACACACACACACACTCCGATGTGCTGCAGCTCCCACACGGTAAGCAAAAGTGGCTCTTTCAGTGTTAAAGGTTCCCGACCCCTGATCTATTGCTTTGGTCCAGACTGAAATATCCCAGTGCATGATCCTAGGTTATTTTGCACAGACATTCATGGTCACCAGAAGTTGGATACTTTCCTTTTAGCATTCTGGGTTGACATGTTTTTTGCATTCATATAGCAAACTGTTTCAACCATCTTTCAGATGGACTGCCATAAAAGTTGCTACAGGTATCTGTGATGCCGGAAAGATGAATGATAATGACTTTATCTCTAGCACCACCAGCAGGTCAGAGTTTTTACTATCCGGTGAAATATCTAAACATCAAAGGATGAATTTGCAAAAATCTTGTTCTGAAATTCTCATGTGTCAATGACTCAATGACTTCATCCTGTGACTTTTCCGCTAGTGCCACCAGGACACTTGACATTTGTGAAACTGAGTGAAGTGACCGGACAGATTGCTTTAATATTAGGTACACACTCTCATGTTCTCCTCAGGATGAAGTGTAATAACTTCTTCTTTCACCACCATCAGCTTAAAATCTGAAGTAATCATTTTTTATTTAATAATTTATAACAAAATACCATCGAAACTAAGGTGAAACTGATGGTGAAAGAGCAAAATACCTCTCAGAGAGCCACTAGCATGGCTGTAAACTCCTGTTAGGACATAAAGGAGCTTCTCAACCGTAGATCCATAAATGTTTACAATGTCAAGTAGACAGATGTGAGCGAATAACAAGAGAGAAATAGAGTAATAGATGTGAAACAACAGGCTGTTGTTGCTGTTAAAGATACATGCACAAAATAAATAAAACAATCAAATCAATAAGAAAGAATTTCGATAACTGCCTTTTTAGGCTGACCCAAAGTAACGGTTCTACCTGCAAAAATAAAAATAAAAAAAATCCAAACCAAGCAAGTGCAATTTGACAAATAAGGGTTAAAAATAATTATCTATCTATAGCAGGCAGACACACATTTGTAATGGAATAGGCATGCTCATTATCCGTCCATTTAAAGTCAGAGTTATCCATTCTATACACTGCAGTTCTGTGCAGGCAGCTCGTTATGAAGAATGGAAAGGTACTGAACATCAATAGCATGCATGACTTCTTTTATGAGCCTTGCACACAGTTAAATTGGTGACATTTGGCCTTTAATGGGCTGGCTGAAAACTCATATCCCTTCTAACTACTGAATGAGGACTTCTAATGAACACCCAACCAGCTACGAGAGCTAGTGGCCAGTACTCACTGAACTGAGAAACCAGGAAAGGCAATTATCAAGGTTCCCAAACAGCGCTGATCGAGGATTGCTGCCCAGAGCAATGTTTTTAACCTTGGGTTTAGAACCAAGCCTTTACTGCAGCCCCCTCGGAGCAGTTTTTTTTCTTATTAAACAAATGCCATTAAACTCTTTTCAGGGATGTACTTTCCGAAATGTGATCCTCCAGAGCAGCTGTAAAGTCAAAAAGAAACACACACAGTTGAAAGAATTTCCAATTTGGGCTTATCAGAAGATGACTTGCAAGCACTTTTGAGTTTTTAATCACAGCCTAAGCAATCAAACCTCTAGATCAGCTCATTCACGCTGATCGGAAAGGCCACACGGCACCAAGTTACTGACCCAGCCGGCTGTAAACGTGCTGAGGGGGGAACATATACCACATGTTTTATACTTCAGCATCACTTTTCATGCCCTCATTTTTAGCACGGGACTGCGCTATTGATCTACGAGTGAGGTGATTGGACGTTGCGATTAATGACCTCAGATGAAAGAAGTATTCCTCTGAGGTCCATTCCCTGAAATGCCACTAGATTACCTTCCACCTTCCACCAGAAGCTTCATCATCAGCTTGAGTGATACAGGGGCAGGAGGACCGAACAA
This sequence comes from Amniataba percoides, assembly GCA_037176925.1. Taxonomy (NCBI): domain Eukaryota; kingdom Metazoa; phylum Chordata; class Actinopteri; order Centrarchiformes; family Terapontidae; genus Amniataba; species Amniataba percoides. Next base: position 6,465,230 of record JBAJHX010000036.1, on the reverse strand, counting down.
ATGACGGCCCCTGAGTCACAAGAGAGCTGTGTAAGTGTGGAGGTAAGGTAATTTTTGTAAAGAGCGGAGCCTCCATCTCTCTCTTTCTGTCATTTATTCATTCTCTCATTCTCCGTCTCCCACTCCTCCCTGTCCCGCATCCTAACTCCCTCTCTTTACTCACCCCTCCCTTTGCTCCAGCTCAAGTCCTCAATTATTTTCAGACTGCCAGGCAAGGCACTGCGGGGGCACAGGGGACCATTTGGACTTAGTACATTAAAGAATTCATGATTTGAAACCACCACAGCCCACCCTGACGACTCTATGATATGACTTTTCAGTGCCTGAAGCTCCTTCCTTCTTTCCCCTTTTTTCCACCAGACTGGCCTTCATTCCCCCTGACGACTGACATTGATCTATCCTTGAGTCTTTTAGCTCCAGGACTCCCATACCTTAAACTTCTGACTCCTGACCATTAAAAGAAACAGAGCAGCCGATATTTATGAATCTGTCCGTAATGATTTCCTTGTCTGTTTCTTGTGTCGCCATCTGTAAATTGGCCTGTTGGTATCAGGGACATGTGGCGACAGGCATGACAGCAGACTGCTGAAAAAGAGATGAAATGTCTCAGTGTAACACACGAAATCAATCTATATAGAAAGTGGGGGGTGCTGTTAAAGAGAAAAAGGGACAAGGACATAATAGCAGACTGTGTGTTGGACTTATTAATTCTTCACTTTGGCATTTTGCCAAAAAGTTATCTTTCAATATAGGATGTTTTTTTTTTTATTATCATTATTTGATTTTCTCTAAGGGTCTAAATGTTCAAAAAGCCGATATGTCTCAGTTGGCTTCATAAGTCTGAACAGCAACACATCCCCGACCTACATTTTCTAAAATGATAAGGAAAAAGCTTACTGAAAAACCCCAAATACATAAATCAAGTAACAAACAGGAAAGAAATGTCAATATATTGATGTGCTTCTAGGGTCATTAACAAAACACAGAATTAACAAAGAGTCATCATCTAAGTTAAAATTCCTGATAAATGTGAGGCTCCTCCAGGCCACTGATGTGGATTTATTAGCAAAATCTTAGTTAATTACCACCTTCACAAGCAAGGACACCTTAAATTCTTAAAGGTTTTATCTAGTGGAAGTATTATCAATAAACACTCGTGTTTAACATAACATGCCGAGATTCCACATCCGAGAATGCACCTGTTTGCTCTTCACAGCAGAGGATGACATCACCAGTTTCCTACGTGACAACAGAGTTCGTTTCAGTAGGGAAATGAAGACGAGCCAGGCATCAACTATCACCACTTGGCTCATTCAGAAAATTTCCATCAGCCACTTGTGCAAAAGAAGGACACCAGAAAATATTGTCAGCTATCTAAAGCACATGCGCTTGTGGTGCAATCGTTGACGCCACAGTGAGCGAAAGATCAAATCACAGGTGCATCCTTGTGCCAGCTTGTCAAACAATGTTTTCAATTGTTGATTTAACTGAGCAAAGTAAACGGCTGTAACATCTCCATCTAAAGCACTGGGTTTTCATTTCAAAATGTTTGCATGCTCAAAGTGCCAACACTATATGAATGCCAGAAGAAAACAAACCATAGATCTTCAGGCAGTCAGCCATTCAACCTCTACCTTTTCATTCAAGCCCAACTGTGCATCTAATCTTGAGTGTTTTTTTTTCTTTTTTTTTTTGAAACATGAAATATTCTGCTTTTCTATGATTACGTTATAAGAGGGTTTGCAATATGATGGGAACATACTGCCATCTGCTGGCCAGAGTTTGCTCTGTCATGCAAATTGGCTCGCTGTCTGAGACATCTGGTGGCAGACATATAATGTGGCTCAATCCCCAGAGACTTGTCTTTTCTATCTATATGTGTGTTTTTCTAGAATGGGGACGAAGCAAGAGACGAACTGAGAGAGACTTTGACTTTGCAGTGTGTGTGTGTGTGTGTGAGAGAGAGAGATCATCTCTGCAGCCCCCTTCTAGTCAAGATACCTAATGCCCTAACATGTGCTTCCAGAACGCAGGGCATTCTTCCACTCCTTGGCTACAACACCCAACGCCAAACAAGCCCTCCTTCACTGTGGGCGGCATGCTACTCTCAGTGTGAGTTCCCTAATGGCCATAATGGAGGACAAGACCATTTATTATTACTGGGGGGTGAGGTATGTATACGGCTACAATTAAGGAGAAAAACATCCTGGTGCTTGTAAAGGGCAGTAATGTGACTCAGGAGTGATGGATGCTGTGGGAATGAGTCTCGAAGGCCAGTGGGAGTATCTTATTATCTAAGGCAGGTGGGGGATCCGTCATTGAGGTAAATTAGAGAAGGGAGAGCGAAAGGGTGATAGGAAAAAGTAAGAAATGGAGGCGAAAGAGAGAGGAAAGAAAGGTGAATGGAACCAGAGGTAAGTGAGAGGAGAGGAGCCAAGAAAGCAAGTAAAAGATGTTAAGAGAATAGAAGACTCAGGCGCTACTGGTCAGTCGTTTTGTAACAGTAGGTAACAATGGGTGGAGCTTCATGTATTTTTAAGCATCTATATGTTATTCAAGGTAACTGAAAATCTGCTAAAAACATGTTCCAACACAGTGTAGCCTTAATGCAATGCTTTCCATTTTGCATGTACCACACTCCACTGGGAATTACATCATTGCTGAAATTATTATTGTAGATCATTTCAGTTTTCAAACACTGACTTCTCCTTGTTGCCATGGATGTTGCCATGTTCACGTATATGTGCGCGTGTGACAGTGGGTTTATTTTCACATATTTGCATAACGTATGTCAATGTGCATTTGTGTCACTGTGCAGCTTTCCAACAAAATTATTAAATTACTAATCATTATGTTGTTTTTTTCTGCATGTGTGCATAGGTGTGTAACAATATGCAAGTGTACATTTTTGTGAATGTAATCATGTTTGTGTGTATTTTTGTTTCCCTTAAGCCATCCAGTGCAATTATTCTGCCATTGCAGGATCCACAATCATTAATGTGTTCCAGGAAACAAATCCTTGTATGCATGTATGTAACATGCCTGTGTACTCTTTTCAATAAGTAGCAATCTGTTTGAATTACTGTATGTAGGTACATCCACAATCACTACTTTACCCTGGGGACTCAGTCAGACAGACAATATGGGTGGTCAGTAGCAAGCAAATCTCAATTACACTGACAGGTGACAGTGAACTGAATAAATTATCATTATGCCTGCAGAGCACAGCCTAATGTATTACAGACTGTATGTGTGTCTGTGTATATGTTTGTGTGGGTGCCTGTCCACGTGCGTCCCAATTTGGCATGAGCAGCCATATGCATGAATTCATTCTGTGGGGCAGCAAATGCCAATGAGCTGCTTAATAGAACCATTAGGCTCTGACAAATGAAAACACTAACTTACTCCAAAATGGAGATTCATATGTTTCAGTGCAGTTGGTTTCTTAACCATCACTCCTGGGTCAATCTTATGATTATGTATGGCTGTGACATTTTGAACTGCCATTGATTCAAATGGAGCATTCATGTCCATGGATCACAGTTACTCAGGTTGTACAAGAGGTGAAATTGTGGAATGTAATGTGGGTGGATTTCATTATTGTTGGTGATTGGTAATGTCCAGGTCTAATACAGAATAAAGTCTGCTCAAATCAGGCAATCAGGGAGGGTTAACTCTGCACTGACTTAGGCTTTCAAATACTAATATTTCATTAGGCTATGATGGATGAAATCTAATTGAGCCAAACTCTAAATGATCTGTAAAGATGAGCACGTTGTTTCACAGATGCAGGAGAAGTTGTTACTCTTTGTGCACAAACAAATGAAATGACTGCTTAAATTCACAAAATATAAATTTTACAAAGACATTTTTTAAGATATTCATTTGTAATTCACTAGAATACGAGGTGTTTACAGAATTACTCACGTGGCAGTGCTCCATATTGGAGAAAGAATGTAGTATATAACCTTAGAAAAGCAATTGGTATTTCACACATGCACGGAAACTAAGGGACTAAGGAATATCCCATTTAAACCGTGCTGATATGCTGTGTAGACACCATGCAACGTTTTTCCATCTCATCCTTATCTGGATAATCCAAAATTCCAAAAATGGGAATAAAATGTCACGGTCCTCTATCTCATGTACATACCCGTGACATTTCTTGAGCATGGGGTATAAACTTTGTTTATCCCTGTGTCTCAGTGTGTTGTGCGTGTGCATATGCATATGTCTATGCATATTCACCTGTGTCTTTTCGTATGTGTGTTTCCTCAGTTGTTGCCTATGTTTTTGTGAGTGTGTTGCGTGTAATTCCATGTGCAGGTGGACTTTGTGAATTTAGTTTTTGGTAGATGTCCTTGATTTGCAGTGTCAGTGGTGTGCACCGAGAGCAGGGCCAGTTTAATGCACAAATAGATAATCCCCGGCCTCGTGGTGGTGGATCCAATATGATAAGAAATTTATTGTCATACGGATGTGCTTTCATTGATATCATCATCTGCCAAAAGCAGGGAGTGAGAGTGCGGGAGGGAAAACAAGAGAGAAACAGAGCAGTACAGGGAAGCAGCGGAAGACAGATACTAAGACAATTAGTCATAAAATGAGACAGAATGAGCACGGGCGAGAATAAAAACCCATTCAGTTATACAGAAAGACGGCATGACAAAGACAGTCAGACAGCAGGAGCAGGAGATAGAAAGAGGCAGATGGGGGACATTAAGTCAAAGTTAAGTAACCATCGTCTGCTTCTTTATCTCACCCAGATATGCTAATCCAGTGAGCCTCTGCTGATATGAGTTTAACAGCCTGGCTGGTGTGTGTGTGAGAGAGAGAGAGAGAAAGAGAGAGATTGAGAGTGAGAAAAGACCCAGTTGTCCTTTTTCATCATGCTTCCAGTTACACCAGCTCTGCTTAGCCAGTACCGGATGACACAGTTATAATCTCATTGCGATGGAAAAGTGAGTATAAATTACCTCTAAGGGACTCAAAAATTGTGTGTGTGTTAAGGCAAAGGGTAAACATGAGTACAGTGTGTGTGTGGGATGGAAAATGTTTCTGTGTGTGTGCCTGTGTTTGTGCATGTGTGTGTGTGTGTGGTAGGAGGTAAAATAGAGTCGAAGTGTGCTCAGTTCACGGGAGGGATTAATGTGTGCGTGCATGCATGTGAATATGTGACAGAAGGATGAGAGAGTATCCGTGCTAGCGGCTTTGTGGTAATCAGATGCAAAGCGACAATTGGTAAATATACATATTTAAAGCTAGAGGGGAAGGTCATTTATGTATGAGTATATTTCTACGGCATCAAGGCAAAGGTGTTGTTTCAACAAGACTAACACATTCTGATTAGGCTCATTCGACATCATTTTTTTTGTTTTTTACTTTTTTGCTCTTGAGATTGTGATGCGGTCTTACTGAGAGTGATACAGATGTTACTAAAGGTGTTTTTTCCTTCTTTTTTTCTCATGACACATTTACCTGGCTACATATAATGTGAATGTTTTGGGCTCATTTAAAGAAAATTTACATACCAGAATAACAGCAGCCTTGGAAATTACATGTTTATGAATGGCAAAACAGAAATATATGTTCTGTACATGCACAATGCTCTGGCTGTTGACTGGTTTTGACCGTGTATCATCATATTAAAGTCCTGAGAGTAAAGGCACTGTAGAAGAGGCACATAAAAAAGATGACTAACATCACATGGTTTATAGCCCCCACAGTGTAAAATGTTCTTTAAATCTCAATCACCATCATTAAAGTAGTTATAGTAGCAGGTCCTGGGGGAGACTTTTTAGAGGAATGGTGATGGTTTATCCTCTTTGGAGCATGAATGCTGTCAGCAAATTTGCAATCTGTTGTGTTATGACATGCCTTTTGTCAAAAGTTGGATGCTCAACATATATGGGTGTTCAAAACTCACATTATTCATCTTATGGGGAACATAATCACACATTGCAAATTAAATGACAGTCTGTCCACAAGGGATGTTTCCTAAAAACGAGTGGAAAATCCTTACAGCTCATCTGACAGGTCTTGGCCCCCCTGACTCCTTTGAGGGGACGGAGATGTTCCAGCACTCCTCTCTAGAGACGGTGCAGTAATCTGCATCCCAATCTCCCCTGAGACTGAATGACCCTCAGGGAAGGGAAGCATCCTGGCAACCATCTTTGGTGGTGGTGTCATCAGCTTTCTCCTCTTGGGATTTGACAGTTACCCATAGAGACTCTGAGTTAGACGCAATCAGATTACATACAATAATTGCATGTTTGGTTGCATTCACTGACCTGAGCATCTAATGCTTCTTTTGTGTCTCTTTCTGTCTTTTTCAGACTCTTGGAAAGTCTGTTAAATGTTGCCCAAGTGTTCAACAAAGCCAAGATGTGTCCAACAAGATGTCTGCCAAGGTCGGTCGGAGGGTCAGGTTATCAGGGTTGGATCATATGTACCCATCAGATTTAGGTTCAATCCAAAACACATTCCTGAGCCAGCCTGAGAGAATATTATTTCCATTTAAATACTTTAAAAACGTTTTTAAAAAATTAATTTGCAGACTGTATTTCTAATGGGGCCTTAAAGCTCATACAAAGCTGTCCTATTGGTGTTCTGAGTTTTCTATAAAATCATGTTTTATGGTAAATTTTAAGCAAAATCCTTGGTAAAATTGCCTGATAGGGTTCCATACATATCAGACCTGTAAGATCTGGTGACCCTAAGACACTTTAATTTTGTATCCCATGCCTGGTTTATCTTCCATTCTTGTGGCCAATCAATTGGACACGCGCCTTGCTATCTCTGAGACTTGACCCAGTAACACATATAGATTAAAATCTAACTAGTACTTCCCATGTAAAGACATGTCTCGGCAGTGAAGCGTTGTCAGTGCCACGTCCCCACGTGTGCAGTGTGACCGATCAGGCTGCTGCCACACCGGCATGTAAGATTCAAATGAACCTTGTTTCTTTCTCACTGACACTTGTTCACGGGACTTTGGCGTGGTGAATCCAATCGGTGCTCTCCCCTAACGACTGGGGGAATATATAACAAAGTATACCACGCTGTGAAATCTATGACATCTGCAAGCCCAGACGTGCACCCACAGCCATGCATGTCCCCATGAACACACACACACACACACATTTTCACACACCAGAGGTTTCAGAACCCTTTACTGGTAAAATGACTATTTCAAGCCCCGATGGCTAAAGTGAATAAGGCTCCATTAACTCTATCTCTCGTCTTTTCGCCACAGTTCTCTCCATTTTTCTCTCACCCTCTCTGTTTATTTCCTCTCGTTGCTGTTTCTTTCTCCCTCTCTCTTCCTCTCCCTCTTTTCCTACTTGCCCCCGCCTTCTATCCATCTAACTCTCCTTCTCAGCCCTCTCTCTAATATCTCCCCTGCAGCCATTTTCGGGACTCTACAGGGAGGGAAGCAATCTTAGATTTATTTTACCTCCAATTTCCAATTTGAGAGACCCCCGCTGCTGGAGGCGAATCTTCACAGGGCCTGATGTGAGTCGTCCTGTTAAATTAAAGGCTGTAAAAAATGGCAAAATATTTCAATGGCTCCCCGTGTTTATAGAGCAACAAAACCCGAACACCATCCATGTTCTGTACACAGAGAGGCCCGCATCTCTTACCATAGTTATTTCTTGTACTTTGATTCAGGGGCCCAGTGCTGTTTGAGTTCCCATATGACACAAGAAGCAACATGACTCAAAGAGGCTAAACCCAGAGTGAGACAGAAATGGGCCCCAGAGCTAAAAAAGGGGAAAAAAAAGTCATGAAAAAACCCAGACTTGAAGAGTAACTGAACAGCTCTCATGTGTCAAGTAAATCCCTTAAATAGAGATGTTAGGACTGAGCAAAAGATTTACTGTCTGCTCTCTGTGTATGCAACTTTATATTCTTGTTAAATGCCTTTTGTGCAGCATTATTCGTTGCATAATGTGTCTGGGACGTATACAGTATATCTTCAGTGTCTGCCAAAAAAAAAAAAAAAAAAGCAGACATCAACAGTTGCAGAATGTATCATTCACAACACAGTGAAAGCTCTCTCAGTCTCCATGCAACTGCTAATCTGACCCCCTGCAAAATAAAACCCCATCTATTCCCAAAATGCCCTTTGATAGTCCATTACTGCCGAAAGAATACAGTCTGCTCTGTAGTCTCCATATGTCCACTCTCAAATCCTCACACAAAAGAGCCACGCAGGCAATATTTCTTTTTTTCTTCTTCTTCTTTTTTTGCTCTTGATCTAGCAGAAACACACACTGTCTCCCTCTCTCAAAAACAACACTCACTGCCATACACACACTGTACTCTCGCATTCACACTCGCGCTGCACACAGTCCTCTATTCCCAGTATAAAGCCCGGAGACAGGTGTTGGATTAGCTTTCTGGAAGAAAAGAGCTCAGCTCCTTTGATAGGAGTTGAGCTGGCCTGGAGAGCAGGGAGGCAGGTGCGCCCCGAGAAGAGAGGGAGGGGAGAGAGGAGTGTGTGTGTGTGTGCTTGCGCGTATGTGTGTGTCAGAGGATGCAGCCCAGTCATCCCATCTACTGAAAAAAAAAAGAGGGGGCTTTTGGCAGTGCTGGCTTCTGTAATTGGAGAGCTTGGCGCGGCCAGAAGTGAAGCGTGGTTGGCTGTTGCCACGTGGCGACAGTTGCTCGCCAGCCGGCCTGTCTGTGCACAAGTAACGCACACACGTCCGCGCGCACACATAAATGCACACTCGGGCAGATGTTTGAACTTTTCATGACTCTTGACATCTTTTATTCTTCTCAACCTTGTCCCTTTTCATCGCGGATGTTAAAACCAAGCGTTTTATCAGTTTGGAAATTTCAATTGCGCAGGATCGTAAACACTTACATCACAGGCTCACATACTATAGAAACACACACAAGCTGCCAGCCTGTAACCACGGTAACTGAGAGAGCAAAGGAGGCCTCTTCCAGATGCTTTTGTTCTGAAGGACATCCCTTGGAGACTGTCTTGCCATATCACCATGGGACTCTCTCTCCCTCCCTCTCTCACATGTAAAGAGAGAGAGAGAGAGAAGGAGAGAGAGACAGAGAGAGAGAGAGACGTGCACCTCTAATCCTCCAATTTGAGGCTTTTTTATTCAAATGACCAATTACAGAAACACGAGGAGAAAGAGAGGAAAAGAGAACCAAAGCAGAGGGGGTTGAGGAAGAGAGTAAACGGCAGATGGAACTGCAGAATACAAAAAGAGCAGTAGATGGGAGAGCAGCTACAGTTTGTGTGTGTGTGTGTGTGTGT
>JBAJHX010000036.1:6417565-6444552 GCA_037176925.1 Amniataba percoides | reverse complement strand
ATGCCACTCCAGCCAGGATCGAAGCATTTGGCGAGGATGACCTCCTTTTTGTTGACAGGTATAGCAATCAGCTTTTTTGCTGAGTTTATAAATGATTTTAAATGCACAGTTGGTTGGTTGGTTGCAAAAAAAAGTCACACCTATAACTAATGCTTTCTGTTGTGTTTTTTCTTGAACAGCCACGCTGTCAGCTTCAACCGGGCGCTGGATGTTTGTAAGCTGACTGGTGCCGTGTTGTTCTGTGTGGGAGGCACCTCCATGGCTGTGGGCCTCCTGCTGTCTGCCTTTGCCAAAAGCTACTCCAAAGAAGAACTGTACCTGCAGCAGAAGTTTAAGGAGAGGTTGGCAGATCTGCACGCAACAGTTGGTGAGTTTTTCGCTCTCGGCCGCCTTTTTATGACATATTACGGAGGGTTAAAGATGCAAGAGTAAAAAAGCAGTTGTTTTCTTTATAGTCTTTTGTGAGAATATTCCACACAGCAGAACTGCTTTTGTCACAGGAACCCCCATAATGAGAGCACCGACCCCCGGGGAGGGAAAGGTGCCAGTCACTCTCTCCAAAGTCCAGAACATCCAACCAACGACCGCAAAGTCGGAGACCTGACAGAAGTCCAGATGAAGGCTTGAAGTGAAGACGTGTGTGTGATGACTGACTGGTGTGCAGACTGTGTGTGAGGGTAAACATGCTCACGTGTGTGTGTGTTTCGATCCATGTGTGCATTTTACTCTTCTGAAAGGTCAGCTTACATGACCGATTGGTATCGGTTCCTCATTTTTATTTGCCGTCTCTGAAATTAAAGCTTGAGTTTAAAGGTTACATGGGTGCAGAGATTATATAGCCGAGCAAAGTTTAAGTCTTCTGTTTGAACATCAGTTGCATGAAGTTTGCGGTAATCGGAAAGACAACAAAGCACATACAGGTCTGAACCCAGAAAACAAACCACAAGACAACAAATCGATAGAACACAGCCGCTGAACAACAACATCGTAGTACATCGAGTATTTTTCCTGTCGAGAGGATTCCCATTTGGTAACAGAGGATGGTGTTACTGCTGGAGGGTCTCGAGCAGCAGATGCAGTGTTTGAAGTTAATGGTGATTGGCCCCCCTTTCCCAGAGATGATGAAAAGAACTACTGAATACAACAGCCGTCGCCTCTGCCTGGTATCGAAAAGGATATAACAGGATGACTTTTCTGTGTGCTGAATGCTTTGCGTGTACTGCGTGCACATTAATATGTGCTGCAATCACATCACAACACTCCCGGTGAGAGCTGTCAATCAAAACCGCACAATGTGAACTAACCCGCGCCGTGGCTCATGAATTATTCAGTTAAGTTCTGCTTACACGCAAGAAGAGGAAGACTTCACACGTCATCAGATGGGATTAGTGACAAACGCAGGTTACAGGAAACCTCGAGGGGAGATTTCACACTGACATTTCATTCTGTCCCATCAGGCTGCTGACCTTGTCTCCCCGAGTGAATCCTCAGACAGGATCGATAGATGAGACCAGACAGATTGATGATGAATGGCACACTGAGCCAGACACAACATGCAGAACACGGTCTCTATCTTTCAAAAGATCATAGTAAAGCAGATTAAGTAATAGCTAAAAAAGATCATGGCTTTTTATCTCACATTTAATTCATCTGCATCACATTTTTGCAACATTTTGAGTCAAATCTTTGTCTTGTTAGGAGTCGGTGTAAAAAAAAAAAAAAGGTGTGCAGGTGCTGCGTGTTGAAGTGAAAATGGAGCAAGGGCACATCACGAAAGACAACGTGACAGATGGGTTACATAACGGGAGAGCGGGGGCCGGGGTGGGATGGGCGGGGCGGCGTAGTGGAGAGAGCAATTTCCTCTCCAGTGGGATCACATCCAGCCTCATCGTGTTAGACTCATTGTTTTTTTTTTCCTGAAGATGCTTGGGATACAACAACAGCCTTCCTGTGCTCACACGTAAAACTTGAATCTCCGTAGAACGTGCCGAAGAGAGCTGCACAGTTCACACTATGTGATACTGGAAATGGCGGCAAATGGTGAAATGAGGCATCATCAATTTTTTCTTTAACATACTATTAGCAAAAGTTCAATCAAGAAGGCATTTTATTCTATCGTCCTAACTTTATACAAGCTCGGCACTCGTGCATCATTTAACTTTAACTTACAAGCACAACAAACTCTTAATAGTCATGGTTTGCTGCTTTTTAAACTGTTTTATGTGTGTGTGTGTGTGTGTGTGTATTATGAACATATTTTTGAATATTGTGACTAGGCCACATTTTTTCTGTTTGCTATTGTTTTTTTTATGTTATCTTATTTTTTATGTTTATCCTTTTTGAATTTATTGCACACAGATGCAATATTAGAACAATGTTATAGTGGTAGTCAGTCCAAGTGCCATCAAGCTACATGCCTCCTACTGTGCATCAAAGCTGAAAGTCTTTACAAACTATGTCTCCTCTTTAAATCAATGCAGCAACAATGCCAGATACTTACAGTACGAAATAACGGATCGCCACGCTGGCTTACTTATGTTCGTGTAAGTTGACCTTTTTGATGTTATTCCCACAACTTCCACTCTTCTGTCTTTCTACTCTCTGAACACGTAGCTGTAACTATGAAGAACAACATGTTAACAATTAAGACATTTCCAAGGGAACCTACTCAACCACTGTTAAGCTGCAAACCTACAGTACAAGAAGAAAACCCAAGCTGTAAGAAACAAACCCTCCAGTGTGGTCAGAGCGTCATTAAGTGATCAATAAATGTGCTGACTTGTAGTTCCATGCTGTGAATTGTGAGTTTATTTTTAGCGTTACATTGACCAATATTGAGTTCTGCATTATAATCACCAAATCCACATTGGATTTTTTTTCTCTGCTCTTAATCTGACCATTAAAAAAAAAAAAAAAACGTCTCCCAGTTTAAATGTCTCCTGATGTAACAGTGGATTCTCCCAGTAAATGAAAAAAGTATACTGTACTTATTGGAGTTGGATTGGATAGAGAGCAAATATCTATCAGTGTCTATATACAGTATGTCTCTATTTTTCAAAGAACACAATAAAATGGAAATATCTGCAGCTCAAAATGTGTGAAGAATGTATTCATCCTTACAATCGAAGCATACTCACTATACCGTGGATGGAAAATAAATGGACAAATGATCAAGGATTAGCCCTCAGTTAAGTCGTATGCACATAATATACTGAAAATATACCTTCAAGATTTATAATTCTTTACATCCAACCAAAAGTTCTTACACAAATCAAAAGTTATCAGAGTGGCCATTATGCCCTCTGAATGGCCTGAATGAGTACTTTTATAGTGAAGTTTTATCTAGTTTTATTATTTTAGTTTTTAATTACTATTAACTAACATTGTCTTCATTGTAAAATGATCATTAAAATTCAATTCTGAAGTAAATGAGATACAGGGTTAGTTCATTACACAGTGCATATTTTATAATTATTTATTTTATTATTTTTTTTTAGATAAAGTATCTCCCCTTCACTTCACGAAGACAAAAACATAAAAAGAACGAGTGTTTACAGGATTTGATTTTCATTAATAAAAGACTGTCAATGGTTTTATGACATACTAAGCCTTCATCACACTATAGGGAAGCTCTCTCTGTAATCAATTGAGAGATTTAGGTAGGGGAGGCGTAGGAGGGTGTCAGTGCTATTCAGGGCGTTATTAACACACCAGCATGCACACACAGACACACACTCAGTCTCTCTCTTTCACACACACGCAGACACACTGAAAAGGACCAGTGGAGGAGATAAGACAGAACGGATGGTACCGCCAGAAATAGCACCTTGAGGATCATCACCTCGACCAGCCAGGCCGAATGACACACAAACACCCGCCCCCGCCTCCTCTGCCTTTCTCTGTGTCTGCTGCTCTTTGCTCTCTCCTTCCACCCCACCCCGCTCTCTCACCCGTGATCTCCCTCTCCCGTGGGATGGTGACTCACAAACGCACTGGCTGCATGAATCCCAATTTGAACAGCTGCAGGGATGAGAGGGCGGTGAAGCCATCACAGACTGAATTAGATCACACTTTGCACTGTAGTTTCCTGCCTGTGGGAGGCAGTTGATAGTGGCTTTATGCAACCCTATTTCATGTTTTTTTGTCAAAATAAGACGTCTCTGAAAAACATCCTAAATATTGTCTCACTACCATGATTAAAGCTGTTGATAAGTCAAGACTCTTGCTCTATATCTTGGTCCTCTAAATTAGATTATACGACTAAATAACTCATGTTTAGCCATTAACATGATATTAAATGGAACATTAAGAAATGCCAAAGATCCATTATGATCTTTCCATTATGAAAATCTTCTTCGTACATGTAAGTGTATAACTTCAAATTTGTTTTGAGTAACTGGTTAAAAACAAGTTGACCAGTCAACAAATTACTGGTATGCATAATGAAAACACTAAAACAGGAGATGTTTTCTTCTAGCTGACAAAATAATGATAAACACGGGATATTTTCTAACTTTATTTCAGCACTAAGCTTTAAACAACATGGACACTATCCCTGTTGCTAATTGTGCTGAATTTATAACTACTGGTCTGGCAAATCATGATATTATTCAATATATTGTGGGTGTAGACAAGCTTATCTTTCCATAATAATGAATAACAGCAGACAATAGTTTGCACTCTTGAATAGATTTTAGCAATAATATGAATGCAGAACTTTCTCCTTAGTATTTCAACATTGATATATTTCTACTTTCACAGCTCCAAACAGTATGACTCAGTTCTAAATTGTTCTTGTTCTTCTGCTTTTTGGCTCACTGCATTAAAAGCAAAGGCTTTTAATGATAAATTATCAAGCTGTAGTGAAAGTGCAAACTCTCAAAATAAGTACTTACCAAGGGAGGATTAAAATATTTTTCTTCTTCTAGCAGTAATGACGGACAGACACCGTGAGGGCAATGCTGGGAACCAAAGTCATTATCACACTTCAAGTATTATTATTTTTATTTCATTAAAGCATCTTTTAAAAAAGTGCTTTCTTATTTTTTTTGGTAGAACATAGATGAGACATAGGTCATAGAGACACACACTACACAATGGATGACTATGATTTGGAACAGCTTTACAAAGAAGACTTTCAAATATCCATCATCATATAATTTACCTGAACATCCAGACACATACAGTTTTGCTCACAATGTCACACGTAGCTTATTGGACTTGCTTAAAAAGTTCATCTGCGCCTCTTACTGTGGAAAATAGACAAAAAAATACAATACATACAAAAGCCATATTTAAAAACAAGTAGCTGGCAGTAATCCATAACCATCCAAAAAAGAACATAATTATACACCAATTTCCCAGCATCACTCACCACAGCACTCACAGACAACATATACTGAAACATTAAAGCAGCCCAAGAGGTATCTCTCCATGAAAAACAAGAATACATTACTAAGGCTTTTATTTGTTTGGTCTATTTTAGACATGATACACGACGTGATAATGTGATAAATAACTTTCCAATACATACCTGAAATGTCGATGGTGTTTTATGTGTACTTGACATAAATCGGCCAATTCAAAGCTTCTATTACGTGCTCGGCGCTCTTCAGGTTCTACAAGGCCATGGAGTAATATTTGGGAATATGTCTTGCTTTGCTTTCTGTGAAGTTGCTTTGCCACCACCTATTATATTTTTAGATTGCATTGTAGAAGTATTGCTCACTATTATCAGCACAGCTCATCCCATAACTTTCCCTTCAACATTTTCTGTCTCTCTCTCTTTTCCCCTAATCCTTCTCCTTCCTGCTTTTATCTTGATTGTCTTTATCATCGTCATCCTGCCCCTTTTCTCCGTTCTCAGTGGCTGATTGTTTCTCCTCCAGGCCCGGCTCTACCTCACTTTCCACCCCATGATCCTCGCTGACCTCCCCCGCCCGCCTTTCACTCCTTTCCTCCTGCCTCTTTGGCATCCCCCTTTTTGGTTTCGTTCCCGTTCTCTTCCTGGTCACCG
Source organism: Amniataba percoides (assembly GCA_037176925.1). NCBI lineage: Eukaryota > Metazoa > Chordata > Actinopteri > Centrarchiformes > Terapontidae > Amniataba > Amniataba percoides. The sequence continues at coordinate 6,438,536 of JBAJHX010000036.1, read as the reverse complement.
CCGCCACCGCTGCTGCTACTTCTGCCGTCGTGTTTCTCCTTTGTCTCGTTATCTGGCTGAGTCTCCCCGGGGTCATCTGCGTTTTCTGTCCCTTTCTCTTCCTCCCCCGTGTCTCCATCATTAACTTGCTCCTCGCCGTTATTCTCCCCCTTTCCACTGTCTTTATCTTCATCTGTATTTTTCTCCTGCTCATGCTTCTCACCCTCGGGAGATGCGTGGCCCCCGTCCTCTTTCTCTTCTCCGTCCTGGGTCTTATCGTCGCCGCCGTCGGCCCCCTGCTCCTCACTCTTAACCTCCTCCTTCACTTCCTCTTCTACCTCCTCCACCTTCTCCTCGGATCCCGCCGGCGCGTCTCCCTCTTTTTCATCGCCTTGCTCGTCACTTTCCTTCTTCTCCTCCCCTCCCTCATCTTCACCATTTGCCTCCTTGTTCTCCTCATTTTCCTCCTTGTCAGCAGAGGAGTCTTCTTCTGTGGTCTTTTTGGCTGCGGCCTCTTCTCCCTCCCCGGCCTTCTCGCCGTTCTCCTCTCCCTCCTCGGCCTTCTCGCCGTTCTCCTCTCCCTCCTCGGCCTTCTCGCCGTTCTCCTCTCCCTCCCCGGCCTTCTCGTCGTTCACCTCTCCCTCCTCGGCCTTCTCGCCGTTCTCCTCTCCCTCCCCGGCCTTCTCGTCGTTCACCTCTGCGTTTTTTGTGTCACCGTCTGCAGGTTTCTGTAATGCAATGATATCACGGAAACAATTTGTAATTCTAAATATTTCAACAGGCACACAGGGCGTAATTGGATTGTTTACAGTAATTTTTCCTGTGACCTGCACTTTCCTTAAAGAGAGTGACAGCGCTGTCGAGTCGTGAGCACTCACAAATCAAGAGGAGCCGAGGCACTGCGCTTCATTTTTCAAGAATCCCAAGGTGTGTCAATCAAAATGCAAACAGCAGTGGAGAAACAACAGGCATTTTGGCTTCCTAATGCTCCACGGTATATATAAAAACTACAGATGTTTTTAATTTACAGATAACATTATGATTTAATAGTATAATTGTATGTGTAAGTATCTTGCAAATCAAACCAGTACTTCACATAGCGTGTAGATGATGTTAAGAAATAACTCTGTATCCTAAAGTAGTTTAAATAAGTGTTTTTAGCTCATAAATTAAAAAGGAATGTGTGTATTTCCAAAACAGGAGCAATTATTGTTGATGTAACATCATTTCCCAGGTGTCATGAGGGAAAGACTGGCGTGCAAAAAAAAACAAAAAAAAAAACCTGACCCTCCATCCTGACATCTGGAAAGGTGACCGCTGTGCATCCTAATGAGAGGTTACATCAAACAGAAGGCACACCTGTATCACATTGTTTATTTGCCCCTTTGTTAGTCTATTACGTGCAAAACTGTCTGTTTACCTCTTCGGCCGGTTGGTCTTGGGAGGTTTTGTCCTCTGCGTTTTTGTCATCGGCCCTCGAGTCCACATCATCTGGAAACACAGCAAAAAAAAAAATGCACGTTTCAAAATGAGCACAGTGACAAAGTGAATCTGAAAGTGGGCTGATTTTACAGAAAAAGTGGCTCACTGACGGGCCCTGACTTTGCTCCTCTTGCCGTCATGTTTTTCCCCTTTGCGGGCCGCCTGCAGGTAGAGGTGACCAGAGCCATCCAACCTGATGTGCTGCACCTGGGCAGGCCGAGATGAGGTTGTTTGAGCTGGCTCGTAGTTCTGTTTCTCTCTCTCTCCATCAAAATCAGCCCTTCTGGTTTTGTTTTATCTCTGTTTTGCCTTCACGACACTGCATCCATATTTACAATTGCATCCATCACTAACCTACAGACTCATTTATGACTTTGTTTTTGTCTTAATTTCAAATGAAATATCATCTAAATGACTTTAAATCTAGAGTCTTTCTCCCTCTTAGTCCAGCTCACTGAGCTCGACCTATAACCTATAAAAAAAAAAGAGGAGAACAGTGTAACGGCCGTTCTTTTGAGAAGCGAAGACACGGATGCAGCACACGTTTCACTGTGATATCATGACATATAGAAATCCCTGTGTGTGATCTTTATGTGTTATATTGTGTCCTGAATGAGCTTGTGAATGAGGCTCAACAAGACTAAATGAGGCAGAGTACAAAGTAACTCTACACTGTGTATGACTTCAGTGTAAAACATATTTTAAAAAATGACAAACAGGCTTCGTGCTTGTTAATTTGGATTCATGTAATGCCACCCTTGTTGTGTGGTGCGGTTTTATAGGTTACATATTCCTTAACGTGCTGACTACTTTTCAAGACCCTAAAGCCTGAATTTCCTAGTCAGAGTCCATTACATCATTTCAGAAATCCATAAAACTGCTCCTATAAATAAAGGAGCTTTTATTCTTCCTCCAGTGGGTGACTAGTTGAAATTATACGTGTTTTATACCCCAGCTGTGTTTTCATGCTTGAGCAAACACAGCACCAGAGTGACACCTGCTGGTAAAGAGGAAAAACACCCACCCCCCAGGAGATGATTTCAGGCAAGTAAACAACTTCCGCAGACAATGGAAGTACGCCAGAGAGAGCCAGAAAATATTTTACGAGCTCAGGGTGGGGAGAGCGCGGCGGGAGGTTCAAGGTCGTGAGAGGAGTCACATTACCTCACTGTCATCTTCATCAGAATTGTTATTATCACCCACAGGTGTGTTAAGGTAGATGTCACCCTACCTCAACCATTGGTTTTAGGTTATACTATAAAAGCCTTACATACAGAAACGCAGTGTTTTTGCTGATGCTTATGTGTTTTAAATGTTGGTGGAAGCATGCAGAATTGAGCAGCTGAAGCTTTTTCAAATTCCAATTTCTTTTTGCTAAAGACATTATTTTTAGACTTACTGAATAAAGTAATCTAAAAGCTAGTAGATTAGTCACATTAAAAAACAACAACAACAATTGTTAGCAAGCATCATTTACTGTCTAAACAACTGCATAGTGATACTGTGGATCTTGGTGTTGAAATGAAGACATCACACCACAGCTGAACACCAGCAAAGTGCTCATTTTCCACCGAAGCAATCAGCTTGCCAAGGCAGGTTTGTTGGAGTGCAAAATTAATACGGGTTTTTTTTTTTTTTTTGTTTTTTTGTTTTTTTACGAGTATGTGCATCAAAGGCCTTGGAGTAATTAACCCAAAACATCATAAGAGGAATACAACTATACGCTCTGATAAACAACATAATTACACACTTGTTTTGAAACACTGGATGAGACTGAAATTTCCAATCAGAAAATAAACAGCAAAAGAGTTAGGTGGTGGTGGTGGTGGGGGGACAGTGTAATTAATGTCTTTAATATTAGTTTCCCTTTTCTACACATACCAGTTAAAGAAGAAAAATGACTCGGGTAGAGATTAGAGGAGTTTATGGAGACATTTAATGCATTTCAAATGCAAAACTGATTGAAGTTTAGCTATGGTGGGAGATGAAACGTTATGGTAATAATAACGGACCTCTTTAAGAATATTTTATGGAAATCGGCCGCATTCATTAACAGCGAGGGCCGAACGATTGAGCGTAAGCAGTAAGCAGTGATGAGCCGCTATGACTCTAAACATCTTAACGTGATTTGAGGATGAGGCACGGGCTCATGAAAATGCTAAATCAAATTAAACACAATATTTAGAATCTCCCCTTCTTGCTCTTCATTAAATCCAGTAGATTTGGGTTCTGCCATTGAGGATGGCTAGACAGTTTTTGTGTATGTGTGTGCACGTGTGTGTGTGTGTGAATATATGTCGGGCTATCAAGGCAAACACACACGCACAATCTTTCTTTCAATTGGCACGCGAAGAAACAGACGGAGCGCACCCACATTTCAGAGGCAATGCTGCGTCTCATTCATCAGCGTGAGGTAAAACAAGGATGCAACTGTAAGTGGGTATAATTACTCATACAAATGGCCCTGGCTGCCATTCTTGTGAAAGGTAAAGTTATAAATGACTGTTGTTCCAGAGAAATGTAATAAAACACGGCTGAAGATGAAGTGATAGCAGGTAGTAAACTACAATAACCTCCCACTCCTCACACACAAACACACACGCTTACATATTCTCCCCTTACTGCTGCAGGACTGTACTTTTATGGGACTGGTTTGTAAAGCAGGAAAAAAAAGTCTTCTGTGATCTCAGTCTCCACACCTCAGCCACGCACAGTAACATTGTGCAGCATTGCTTTGATCTGTGTTTCCATTTGATGTGCTCATCCAATTCTAGTAACCCTCACACACCGGGGGGCCCAGCGTGCAGTTTACACCAGGTAACATGATGTAAATACTATTCCATGAAATATGTATGACTTTTATTAATCAACTTAATTAACAAAACAACGATATATATCACAGAAGAAACAACCTCCTGCGGTCCACTCTGCAGAGACAAACCCTGAACCTGAACTACTCTGTCAACAAATTGCTACAGATTTCATTTATTTATTATTTTTGTATTTAAGTCCCATAACAGTGTGAGCAAACAGGTACATGTAGTTTCCTCAGGATATAAGAGATTGTTGCCCATTTTCGCTTGTTTACAGAGGTTGTAACAATGAGTTTAAACTGAATTTATACTCCATTGAATTGAATGAGCATGTCAGTAAAGCTTTGGTTTATTCATATTTTCTATTTTGTTATTTCTGAGCTACATTGCATATTTTATTATTGTATATTTTCCCAAAAGGACAAACTGTGATGATGTGCATGACGTCAGTGTTTTCCTTCTGTCCTCCGCTGCAGAGCTGGAGTGCTCGACCAAGCCGAGCCAGCGAGGGACTTGCAGGGTCTAATATCTTGTTTAAAAGCTTTTCCACTCCTCCAGGAAGTAATTCTGAGCAAAGCCATACAATGCACTTTCATGCAATCAAGTTCTTGACTCCACAGGAAATCTGCGGCATGAATGAATTTAATTCATTGCAAATGGAAGCATGAATAGGTTCACTGAGGACGTATGTTGCTTTTAACAGCTGTGAAGTCACTGCGCTGGGGGAAAGCTTCTGTTTTTAATGTTGTGCAAATAATTTATTCCAGTTCCTGTAGAGGCTGTTATGTCATTTTTTCTTCCTAGGATTAGAAAGTGTTCTCAGTGCTGTAACACTTCTGGGAACAAAAAATGAACCGAGGAAAGTTTTTTCCTTGTGTTGAGACGTTATAACAAAACCATAGTGTGGGCTTTCAGCTGGCATAGAGGACTGATAATACCAAGAAACAAAGCCTGAAATAATAAAAACATTGGTCTTTGCTTCTTTTGTATTTGTTCGACTTGTTGCACTGCAGCATGAGTAAAATATCTGTATCCAGCACTGTGCAAACACACAGTGACCATGACATCCGCAGTAGGTTATGTATTCTTTGAAGGGAAAGCAACGCTGAACATACCCAAGCCTTTATCATCAGAGCTTAATGGAGGACACATTTGTAACAGCTTCCTTTCTGCTGCTGATTTGCACCACGAGACACCTGACATCTGCCAGAGAAGATGTGCACTCAGAAATGCTTTGGATGCCATGGTCAATAGCCCTTCTGCGTATTATTTAAGTTTGCCACAGGAAAACAGAATCTTTATCCTTTAAAGGGCACTTCTGTAAAATCAATCTCTAATTGGCAGGAGTCGTAGCACTGACTAAATACAAATCACGGTTTTAATAGTCGCTACGTTTAAGCTTATAAAACAAAGCGCGGAAAAAATCGTTGACATTGCAAGCCAATTCTGCTTCTGGCGGATTAGCTGTGCGGTGTTAAATAAACACTCAAGTCTTGACATGCTACTTAATGTACCTAAATCACTTCAAACAACACTTCCTGTATATCACCATACAGTGCGGTATATGGCTTATTTACACCCAGCTGATTCAACCCACTCAGCACAAGGCTGAGTTATGGTGGGGTGTAAAACAACATGGGTAGTAACTCTGAATGGTAATTATGAAATGTTGCCACTCAGCAAGTGTGCTCCAGTCACTGACCAGGGTCCTGTTAAAACATTTAATGAGTGTGTGGCCCGCCCAGTTGGTATTGAGTTTATGGGGATGTGACACACAGAAATACAGTCCAGCTGCTTTGTGAAAAAAACTGATGACTGGACATGCTGTTTGTTCGTGTGTCTCTCTCGCTGACATGGCATGCACAGAGAAAATCTATCATATATTTTCATGTATTTATACTGTACTTGCACACACAGGTTTGCAATAGAAAAAAAAAACTTTGAAGTCAATCTGCTGTATCACATCTGAGCATGATTCGAAATTCACCACTGGAACTCTATTAAATTACCGTTCATTATTTCTTGAATGAACTTTTTCAGTGCGGTGTAGAAAATGCCTCTTATCTTCAGTAGTGTGCTCGGATAGATCTGACATTAAATTAATGGAAAGCTCTGCTTAAAAAAAATGCTGCAGCCAGACAGGCAGAGTAATATTTATAAAGGTCACGGCTTCAGTGAGATATTTTAATCATTTGTGGAGTTTGTTTCATTTCACTTTTTCTCACATATACCTGAAACTTCATCGTCTTGTGTCTTGATGGTACATATAGCAGGAACTAAAACTGAAAATGTATGTGCAGCTGCATTATGACTGAGGGTGAGGAACACAAACACTTAGTTCTGGCAGCTCAGCGGCAACTATAGATGCTCGCCCTCCCAAAAGCTCAGCTCCAACACATGTTGTAAACTTTAGATCTCCACAAATGTCAGACATTCACCGTGGCCATTTAGGTTGAATGTCAGAGCCGTTACAGTCTCTCAGGCTGATACAAAGCCTGCAGATGCTGACGCTCCTATCGCAGCTACTCCAGATGTGCGTCTGCTGGCTCAAGCTAAAAGAAAATACATAAAAACGTGCAACACAGGCTAGATTAGAAGCGACAGAAATGAAGAAAATTTCTGTCACGGAAAGTGTCACACGTTACCCTAACCCTATACTTTCCGTGTCACAGCCGGCACTGTTGTATGTCACGACTGAAACACTTGTTAGCAGATTAATGTGGCAGATTAATACAGCTACCCTGCTCTTTAATCCCGTAATCCTGCATCAAAGGGTCATGAAGAACCTTTTTTTCTTTCCTGCTGTAGTGAAAGAAGGAGAGATGAAAGGAGAGGAAGAATGAAGGAGGGATTGGTGAGGATGGCCGTGTTGTCTGAAATGTGACATATGGGTGCTCGGATGCACATGAAAACAGGCGCACAAGTAACACACACACAATACTTTTTAACGCATCGCTCACAAGGCGTACTTTCTAAGAACTTGGCAAAGGAAGGAAAAAAAACTTTAAATGTTGCCATCTCTCATCCTTCGCTGCTGAGCCTCTTTTTTTTGACACATGCAAGCGATTTAAGACACACGGCCTCTTTGTGTACACGTCTCCTGCCTCCCGATGCTGTTTTGAACCCTATTTCACTCTGACAGGCATTACAGATACATATGCTAACAGGGCTAATTCCCTAAGGCAGCATCACATTTTATGACACCAGAGGCAGAGGGTTGATCTGGCTGAACGTTCTTGTGCCTGTGCAAAAAGCACACATCAGCATGCACGCACACACACACACACACAGACACACACACACTCGCATATGCAACAATCGTCATTTATCTGACATTGAACTTACAAATAATAACAAGAATGTTTCCATTTTGACTTTTTGAAACAAGTGTTTGTGAAAAAAACTGCCTCAAGTTTAAACTTCCTTGGCTTCGAATCAAATGCTCTTTGAGAAAAATAGCAGGAATGGACATATTGCGGATCCATCATGTGGCATAAATTGATTTGACTACTGCTACATTCAAAGATGGAGCCTAGCGCATGAAAGGGAGAGAGCAGGCTACTCAGAACACAAGGTTTTTGTCGACAAGTGGTTGTCCTTGAGGTTTCGGTGCCGGCACGGTCAGAGTTACCTGGGTTATTTGGCGCTCGTCATCTCCGGGCTTAGAGATGTGAAACAAAAGGCATGATCCTTGCTGAGACATTACTGAGACGGCACAGTTGACATACAACACTGATCTGTCAATGTCTGTGCGCGAAAGAAAAGAAGAGCTTAGGATGTGTGTCCATTTTTCTTTTACTTCAGTTAAGCAGAACTTCTTTTCATTTTCTTTAACCAGATGTTTTGTTGTAAAAAAAAAAAGACATTATATGAAAAGGTTTAGCAATCAATTTTGTCCATTGATTGAACTTCCTTGCATTCACATTTGAGTGGTGTTTGTGACCGCACTGTAACAGAGGATGACTGCGGTGTGAGTGTGTTTTTTCCCTAATTAAAAAAAAAAAGCTCAAATAGAAAACGCATAAAAATGTCAAAAAACAAATTAGTGCACTGTTATGACATAATGTAATATATTGTTTTCACTGTGCTTTAGTACCTCAGGGATCATTGCTCACTTCTGTCAAATCAATTATGACGCGTTGATTTGTTCCAAAACTTAAACTGCACCATTTACGGCAGCACCTTTCTGTCACATGTCAGTCTTGGTTAAATTCTGACCGTCATCTAAAGCTGCCAATCATGTTCAGAACAGATCTGGCAAGGATACACACACAAAATTTTGCCCACAATAGTACACTGCCTCCGAGTCCTGACAATCAGCAGGCCCTCTGTCAGTGGACACCCCGGACCTTCCCTCTCTCTGCTCTCGTCCATACCTTTCAGTCTGTCCTTCTTTCTTGAAGTACAGGGCTCTTTTGTTGATTTCCAGAGCAGCAATTTCGCCCCTGCGAGGGGCAGAGGCAAGTAAAATTCAGCTTTGATGACTCTAAATGGAGAGATTATCCAAATGAAAGGCAATTATCCAAACCCCACCCATCCCTCTCCCTTTCAATATCTCTGTGCCTTCCACCCCCCCATCCAACGCTCATGCTCCACCATCTGAGGCTATTCATCATATTCACTATTTGATTTCACCTGCACCCTCTTTTTCCTCCTCTTCTCCGTCCTTATAATGTTTCCCTCCCTTCATCATCTCAACCTCTTTATTCCCTCTTCTTTAACTGTCTCTTTTATCTTCCCTTCTCTTTACATCCCGTGTCCCCTCACCCATCAAAACACATTCTTTCCTTTTTCTGCTACCTTTTGATTCTCGTCTCTTTTTTTTTTTTGCCAGTCCTGCTGCTTCTCATTTCTTACTTCTTCTTCTCCCTCTCTCTTCTCAAGGGAGCCATTAACCGAACTGGTCACAAAGGCCCTTTGTTGAACGAGAACACTGATAAACATCCGATTTCTATTTCGAGGTTAGCAACAGCTGCTAATTGGTTATGTACAACCCGCGTATGAGTGTTTTTCTGAACGCAAACAAACGTCGGTCAAATAGGATCAATAATTCACCCAATCCAAAACAGCTTCCATTAAGTAATGGTGTTGGGTGGCGTCTTCGACAGGCGGCGTGTCTTGTTGGTTAAGTCTTTAAAGCCAAACGTCTTTGTTATGGCGAGTTCAAATTCATTCTGTGACCTTTGCTGCATGACTTGTCGCGCTGCCTCCCCCCTTGTCTTTGCTGTCACTCAGCGCCGTGTTCACTCTAATGAAGCAGAAAAGTCAGAAGCTTTACAATACAGCAGACAGAAACTGCCCGAGTTGTCCTCGGCCCGGCTCCCGGCAGCTGATAGACAGTGAATAATGGGGACTGGCATAGTAACGCACACACGCCGAGACGCACGGATAAAAACCAACGTTGCTGTCACAACAGAGGCGGCGCAGGACAGAGGGGGGGAATCTCGAGTTACGGGGTCACTCTGTCTCATTCTTTTATCTTTTTCTCTCTTCCTCTCCATCATTCGCTAGTTGGTCTGCCTTCCAGCCTGTACATCTCCTTGGGGCTCCTCCCCCATTTATAATGACATGACACCTCTATAATAATCTTTTGTTTTCATTCCAGTGTTCCAGCACACCAGAGATCTGAAGTATGGGTTTCACGGTGTGTCCTTTCCACAGCCTCTGCCAGTCAGGCAACTTTTTGGCTGCGCTCCGTTTGGCACCACATCGGGATGTGTTTACCTCATACCCAGCCAGGGCAGGATTTCCCAGAGGGAAAATAACACCCGAAACACCTCGCTGCTGTTGTGAATCACTCAGCGAAGGTGATACAAACACTGTGTTCTGACTGAGAGGCTGAACCGGACAAACACAGGGGAGATAAAAAATAAATAAATAAATAAAAAATGTTTAAAAAACAGCTCAACTCAACTTACTGTATCTTGCAAAACGTGTGTTCAGAACCATGGACAGAGACAGTAACTGACCTACACCAAACATATGAGGAAAAGCTTAATTCTTGTAACCATGACAGCATTTGGCAGAAGACTTTTACAGGTCAAACAGTGAAGGGTGCATGAGATCGTGATATTATAGCTAAGAGATCCAAACGATCGCGTCTAATGCCTGATCTTGTTTTCTGAGCTGTCTGTCTGTTAATTTAATCTTTGGTCAATGACACCCAAGGGCACCAATAATGCAACATGCTTGTCTGAGGATTTTGAGGGTGACATTACAGGTTTCAAATGCACACACACACAAACACAGACAAACACACACACACACACACACACACACACACACACATTCCTCATCCCTCTCTTTTGATGCAAAATGCCAGCTCCCCTGAACCACAGACACAATTCTCCACGCTCCTTTTGGCTTCTGCTGTCAACTCTCCAGCCAGACGAGGAAACAGGCAACATCTATCATGAGCCACGAGATGACGTAATGCGGCTCGTGTACCGCAGTAGGCGTTACAATAAGGTCAGGAGCAGTCTGCGGAAAATCAAAATCCACCAAAAAAAAAAAAAAAAAAAAAGTTAAAGCTGTGAAAAGAATTGCTCTCAATCCCCTCTCACATTGTTTCACAAAAACACCATTCATGGAAAACATCTGTTTAGAGTCACAGAGCAACTAAACATCTCAGTGTTCACAGGAGAACCAGCTGCCAATGAGCACAAAAGTAAAAAGTAACCGGAGGTACAGAGTTCCTGTAGGACATTATAATATACTGATCACAAGCCCAGAAGATGACGTAATGTGTTTCCTGTAATAGTAGTTAATGTCATCATGCTAGACCTACTTTCAATGTCTCTTCAATGCTCTATTTTTCTTTTTTGAAGAGCAACAGTGCCACTATGTGGACATTTGAGAACACAGCAGGTTACATAAGACACCAAAGGCCGAGCATTACATCATATATCTGCACATCTTCTAACAACTGTATACATGCCCCTGCTGGTGGCACACATTTGAATTAATCTATTATTAGAGAGGACAGTTAAGAAACAGAGACATTTTAAAGGCCAGGTATCAGAAAGATAGATAACGTGACATGGTTTTGAGGAGTGTCCTTAAGAAGGAATATCTTTTGAGCCATGCGCTCATCCTCTTAAGTTGACGAGCACATGCGGCCACATGTACGCATAAATACACCTGGATGTTCACTTTGACACAGATTCCCGAATAGAAATACGCACACACACACACACACACACACACACACACACCCGCAAACTCTTTTTGAGTGCATAGTTGTGCAGTGAGTGCAGATGTTTTGGAGACTGCAGTTCTTTTTAGTAACCCCAAATATGTGATATCATAACCTTCTACAGGGTGAATGCAACAAAAAATTAATTATTACAACTACCACTGTTGAGTATAACTGCATAAGTAATGCAGAACATAAACATATTGACAGCCTAAAAGACTTATAAATCAATTAATAAATATGAGAGTATAAGAATAAGAAGGTAAGCCAATCAATTATTAAAAATATATATAATGCTGCTGGGTTTTTTCCCTCTGGATTATTCTCTTGTATACACACATAAACATATAGTCTGAGCCACAAACAAACAACACTTATAGGAGCTGTAGTTTTATCTCAAACCCTCTGACTTCCAAACACATTGCATTTTTCAGGCTAGTTTGGAATTATCAGGTAAAAACTCTTTCCCTTTCTTTCTTTACTGTTCTGTCTTTTTTTGCATTACCGCTGTCAGCGATGCCGAGGGTTATGCTCTGCCCGCTCTTCTTCTTCCTGAGGGAGAGGAGTCTGGCCTGAGAGATCTCTCTGACGATAGAGGACAGAGGTTCCTTGTTGCTGCCGTTGAGCGTTGGAGGAGAGGCTTTGGAGCCGCCGCTGTCACTGCTTCTGACGATGGACTTACTCTGGAGAAGATGAAGTGAAATTTAGCCGAGGAGACACTTGTGGAAAAGACATCATTAATATGTGCCAAATATGTTCTCTCTAAATTCTCTATTTCTGTTTATCTAAAGTTGATGATCTGGCAGTTTGTAATACATTTAAGATAACAGATCATTTTACATTTAACAAGCAATACTGCAAGAGCCGGAGAAGTGTTAAATAAGTACACAGACATGAAGGCGAACAAACGTCTTTAAACTGAAATCTGAAGACCACTCTAGATCTTTCATTAATCCACCCCTCTCTTATCAAACCGACTCAAACAAACTAAATGATACAGCAAATCAACTATATTCCTCAATTCTGTGTATGCTCAAGACAAGAAGCTGGTGTACGTATTGCATTAAAACAAAATGTGTGAGAGGCACATGCAGTTCTCACATTTCCATTTTGCTTGGAGAATCTGTAAATCGGTGGTAGGGAATAAGCTTTCATTCTGTAAACAAAACAGACAAAAGACAGCGTAATTCCTCAAATAGAAGTAAAGCAATGTGTGTGTGAGACTGTTTAATATATATTTATATTTTCTAAGAAACCTACGTAGCCTCTGTGTATTTGAAATAGTAAATTATCCATTTTCTTCATGTAAAACTATTCAGAATTGTGCAGCAACATTTTATTATTTGTCTCAAATCATGCAGCCTTACAATAATATAAGGATTTTAATAATACAATAATATTTGAAGCTCAGGGTTGGAGGTTTCAGGTTTGAAAGCAGATATCATCCCAAGAGGCATAATTAGTTGTTCCAGTTTTAAATTTTAATAACCCTTCATGAGGGACTCAGAAATCAAAATACAGCTTGAAGATAATATTGTGTATCATGGGTCGGGGTTTCATGTATGTTAAGTGAAAAACGTAAGAGACTTTTCCCAATATAAAGTAAATGCTTAAGGAGCATATATGAAACCAGATATGCAAAAGGTACCTCTGCTAGTTTCATATAGGGCTGACTCATATGTACATTTTCAAATCTGTATATAGTTTTCATATCTGTATTGTAGGACAGATAACTGACAAAAAAGTATAATCCCAAACAATCTCATAATAAATAATACCTTTCTGAATACATTAAAAAGATGTAAAGATGTTGTTAAAGTGAGTTGAAGTTTCTTTTTTTTTTTTGTGAAAATTGCAGGACTATGATGGATGAAATCTGTGATTTTAAAATTGCATACAAAGTTTTAAGTCTTCAAACATGTTATCCTGGTGTATTTTGTGCAGTGCTTACCCATTGACCCGCCTCGACCCTCTGGGCTTGGTGAAGAGCAGGTCGCTGTAGGGGAGCTTCTTAAATTTTTCTCTTCCCACAGCCACATAAAGCTGACCGCTCTCCAGCTGACTCCCATCGGTCACCTGGTGGCCTTCGTAGGTGTAGAGACTGGAAAACAGACACAAAGTCAAAAGCCCCGTTGTTTCCTTTATGTGTGTTTTTCAAAACAAGATGCCCTTTTTATTGCAGAACACCCGTAATAATCATCATGTGGTCATTTACTGAGATAGTTACATTAACGGCCACATTATTGTTTATTTTTTAGATATTTAGATTAACACAGCAGAGGCTCAAAGATAGTCAAAAGTGTAGTGTGAGTGTAATTGAAATTAGTGGCAGTTCGAATAAAATAATTCCTTGTTCATTTATATGCAAATGTATGCAGCAAGGTACGAGACAATTTAATGAGATCATCTGCTATAATGTAAGAACATTTGGTGGAAATCTGAAACATCTGTCGTGTGTTGCTCCTGAGTTGCATTATTTAAGTAAAGAATTTACAGCGCAATGTAGGGGAAAAACAGATGTGAAGTGTGAGCATTTTTTAAGCTGTACCTTCGAACACCTCCCAGGACTTTCAAACCCATCTTCTCTGTGATCATCTCTAGGATTCGCTCAAACTGGCCCAGCATCCTCTGATGGATCAGCAGCCTCATGGCAGGATTCAAGACATCGCCATTTGCTACGACACTATGGAAAGAAAAAATGCATGGAGGCATGCATACATAGTGGGCAAACGCTCTGGAAGAACATTGACACTGACCGGTTTCTCCTGTCAAGCATCTCTCTATGTTGAGTTTATGTTAAACTAAGTTAAAGTTAAGTTAAGACAGTTACATATATTATTATACTCAAATGAAGGGACAAATAAAGATGTATTTGTTCTGCTGGCAAACATCAGTGGGTGAGATTTATGGCAAAACAGTGCAAAAATCAAAATGAAGCAAACTTACAATATTGTACACGGCTCCTTAATGGGTTTCAGGAATCGGGCCGACACAATGATTCGGTTCGGTGGTAGAGGTTTGGCCTGGAAACGAGTAATGAAAAGAATGAAATGTGTCACACAGCTGCAAATAAGCTAAAATGCAGGGATATGCAGTATATACATGTTTATCTCTGGGACATGATTACAGGGAACCTACGAATGAAACGCGAAAGCTTGTTATGGCATCGGCGCGTCGAGTTGGGATTTAAGACTTGTTACCCTGTAGGGACTCAGAAAAACAGACCTGTGCAAACTTGAGGGACTTTTGCTTTGGGGACTGATGTTAGCACTGGAGTCCAGTTGGTAAGGACAACATTTAAACCAACACCAGCTCCTAAATATAGCTGCCCATGTCAAGGCAGTCAAATGGGCATAATACTGTGTGAGAATCAGAGTGACAACGTTTTGATGCAGCAAAGTGATTTTATTGAAGGCATAATTGTGGTTATTTTTTAAAAGAAACAAATTGTTTAAGCATTTTCCCCTGTTTGCTGGGAGAGATTTCAGTAAACAACACACACAAAAACAGGATTGTGTGATGTCAAAAGCTTTTGCCCACAAAGCCAAAGGGAAAGAACTATTGTACACACTAAAAGAATCTCAACCCCCATCTCTGTGACAGCAAAAGAATGAGGCCTCGGTAATCCTTTGAGGGTGCAAAGAGTGAGCACTGCAGGTCCTTTCCCATAACACCTGGTAACCCACTGTGACTCTAAGACTAAGATTCAGATCCTCTGAGAGAGAGAGAGATAAGGGAGGAGGTATATTAAGTATTCTGGGGTTGGTTGAGTGCACCGTGGCAACAGGGGTGTTGTGGCCAAAAGCAGAATTCAAAACCTTACTTCATAAAACAAGGTGTGGGACATGCTCAGAGGTAACAAGGCACAAGATGATCATGTATAAACTGACTGCATAAAATACTGAAGTGAAGGTCTTCTTTCACAGAAGAACAGTGCTTTTAATTCACATTTCTGATGAAATTTTCTAATTTGTCAAAAATGTTGCTTGTTAAAAACATCCTATTGTACTTACATTTTAATCGTTACCCTTCATGGTTACCATAAACCACAGAGACTGTAACTAATATACTACAATGCTACTAACCAATGCAAACCATGCAACCATCTATTACAAGTACTTAATAGTTTCATTTTATTAATTTTTATTATTTGATTTTGACTAAATGTAGTTTGGGCATCTGGTCAGGATGCATCCAGAGAGCCTTCTAAGGGGTTTTCCAGGCGAACACAACTGACAGGAGACTCCAGATGGGTGGATGGGTACTTGATTTTATAGAGGGGAAAAGTACCCTCTGTTTATTTTTGTGTCCTTACGCATGTTTAGATTGTCAAACAGCATCACCTTGTACTGTTAGTGCCAAGTGTAGCAGCAGATACAAAGAATTCAATGACTGCTTCGTTGTCATTTCTGTGCACATGACAAACATGAACTTTATGTTGGAAGGATTCTGTGTACGACAAAGTGTTTCATCATAACCGATGGCGGAAATCACTTTTCATGTCACTTAAACACTCCATCGGCATAAAAGCGCTCCTGTTTACTGAGCACTGCTTGGAGTGGGTCCTCTCAGGCCAGCCCAATCAAACACAGAGCAACAAAAAAGAAAATTTCAAGGTGAACTGAAATGTAACAGATCTAGAGTGAGTAATTTTGTTTTAAAAAATCCTGAATGGTGGTCAAAATAAGCCGCACACAGAAAGGTACACCTGAGGCAGGAACCTTCCTTGAATTAGTTCTTCCAGTAATGCTCCAAAATCAATGAGGGCAAGAAACAAAGTTGCCAAACCGTCCAGATACCTGAGAGTTCTCATCATTAATTGACACAATCAGTAAGGTTAAGAGGGGAGGTGGGTGGGAGGCAGGGGTCCTCTAAAACCAAATTGGCTCTTTTTATGCTCGCCACGTAATCACGGCAGCACACTTGTGGTATCTGTGATGAATACGCTTGTTGCTAGCAGGTGATAAGGCAAACTCAAGAACACAGAGAGTAGCTCCTGACCGGACATGACCCCCCGCTCTAACATGTGGGCAGCATGCACACAGTCAATGCTTCTGAGGCTTTGGCCACAAGGCTGAAGTAAAAGAAAATTAAAAAAGAATAAAATTAGGCTGAATAGTTGTGGTGCATTATTTTTTATTGTATTTTGTTCCCATAATACGATAAATGGAACTAATGAGGTTTGCTTTTGGGTGTTGGTACACATATACTCTATGCACCTTCCCTCGGATACATATTATTATACTTTTTCTCATTTGGAAAGAGGACCTGCAGCTGACTTTACAAAATAGATGAGGCCGTGGGCTAGCTGACTTTAAGCCGCTCTTGTTTTGGCTGTGACTTCATAGCTGGTGATTAAAGATGCATTGAAAGGCGGGATGATTATGATCCATAAATCAATAATGCATGGCCATTGAGACGGCAACAAAGTGATTCTTCACAGAGAACAATGGAGAGGAATGCTCAACATTACACCTCGCTTAAATGATCTTTCTAAAACCTTAACACCATGGGTGGGGGCCGGAGTGCAGAGGTGATGTTCCCAAATCCTCATGTATCTTGCATTTAGAGGCAGTTTCAAATGTTGAAAAGTTGGATTGAGTAAGGATATTGTAACTGAAAACCTGCCTTGAAATTATAACTGCTGAGTGTTTCATTAATCTCTAAAATTATATCCAAAGCAATAAAATACAATTAAAGCATTTTAAGCAATGCATCTATGATTAAGATACTCATTATCATGCAGTCACTAAACTTTTAAAAGAATTGCACAACAGGAAATAAAAAAAAGAGTCCAATTTGAACATGTAGTCTGTGTTTTTTGTTTGGCAAAAACTGGATACCAGCTCTCTGTTAAGATGTCCATTTTTAAGGTTACCAGATCTTCTGCTAAACCAAAGAACCAGGAGGTGAAGTGGAACCCGAGGATCTCTGGCAAGGGCATGTGAGGGTGCACCACACCCAAAGACCTTTCTGGATGACTGACAAGGCTGTGTAAATTATGTAAACAGGTTCCATTTCTGCAGATTGTATTAATATGATGCCAAAGATTATACAGATTGGAGACTGCAGGCACTGCCAAGAGCAGCTTTACCTTCATGAAGGGTCAGATTAACAGGGCAGCTTGTCTTTTCTTGTCTTTCCTCTTTTTTTGGCTCAGTACCTT
Organism: Amniataba percoides; assembly: GCA_037176925.1. NCBI lineage: Eukaryota > Metazoa > Chordata > Actinopteri > Centrarchiformes > Terapontidae > Amniataba > Amniataba percoides. Next base: position 6,420,901 of record JBAJHX010000036.1, on the reverse strand, counting down.
TCTCTTATTAAACTTGTCTTTTATTATACTTAATTTCACTTGGCAAAAATGAGGCCAAATCCTAATGCAAATACACACAGATGCCCATGCACTGTGTAGCTGTACAGCTTAAAGCTACTGCACTACTTCCCTTTATGCATTTCAGTGCATTCAACAGGAACATACCTTTCTTGACAGATGTGCAAAAAAATTACAGAAAACATTTGTTTATGTTAGCCTTACGTGCATTGGAAGAGTTTGCATCATCTTCTTCCTTCTCGTGCCGATCTGTAGGTAACTGCAGAGAAAACATTAAAAGATGTCAGTTAAAACTTAAGGACACTCAGCACTCATATTTTTAACACTTTTACCTCAAACAAAGAAACAGAACAATATTTTGGACATGAATGTGCTGACAAGTTGATTTATAGCACAGTCAGACGTAGCCATGGTCTTGAGTTTTTTTTTTCTTGCTGCTAAATGCTGCCACAAGTTAAAATGAATATCCGCCTCTTATCTGAGCAGCCAACCTAGAGTGTAGCTCTTCATTATGCGTAATAACTACAAACATATTTACCATAAGAGATCTTGTATTAGGACTGATTTTCCAAGTTCTCTGGCTACTGAAACAACAGTGATGGATGCAGTGACAGGACAGCAGGATGAGGCCTATGCAAGTGCACTATATAATGAATTCTGCAGCAGAGGATGCACATCAAATTTACACACTGCACAGGCATTTTTCCCCAGTATTTTAAAAAATATCTGTGTCAAGGAGCGCGGTGACAGCGCTGACAGTGTACAAACTCCACAGCTCCGGAACAGCTCCCCACTCAGCTGCTTCACCACTGCATCCTATGAATAACTAGTGGCACAAATCTCATTATCTGCAGTATAAGTCCACTTATTTTTAGGCCGGAGCAGAGCAAAGGTCTCTGCAGTGCTGATCTCATCCGCCTCATGCTGTGACTCGGCAACTGTTGATGCGCACAAACTTTAAAACTGTGACTCAGTCAGCAGGTCTGATGCTCTGTCACTTATTACCTGATAGCAGGGAATGCACTGACTTTGGAGGTCTATGTGCCATAAAAAGTATCTGCAGCAGAGCAGATTAGCTTCCTGCAGGCAATCAGCAGGTGGGTTAATCACCTGGGTCACCCACAGGTATATGCATGAAACATCAGTATTTACACATAGAGGGATTACATTTTTAGGCTTAATCACTGCAAGAAAAAAAACATTTTATGTGGTTGTTATCATTAAGAAATGTTGGTTTAGCCTTACTCCAGCCTTTTGAATCTCTCCCTCCCTGCAGCCACGTACTGCTCCCCGCTCTGCAGGCTCTCCAAGCAGTCCACCTTGTGACCCCCTCTCGGCGTGTAGATGTTCCTCACCGCTCCAAACGGGGCTTGAATCCCGCCGGTCACTTCTCTCAGCAAAGTCTCAAAGTTGGACACCCTCTTTTGGTTTATGACGATCCGGCGAGCCTCGTAGTACGGGTCGCCGTTTCGGAACATGAAGATGTTCTTCACGACCGGCTGAGACAGAAAGTTTGGCTTCTCCGACCCCATCGTTGTGCGTAAAAGCTGACCGAGAGCGCGAAACGGAGAGATCTTTGTCAGGGCAAACTTGCAAAAAAACGATGCCGATTGCGAGATAATAGATCACAATCCATTATAAAGACATCAGAGCTGACCCATGCTGGCCAAAGGTTTCGGGCTGAGCGGGGCTGGACGCGGCACGCAGGTGTTGGAACAGTTTGGAGAAGCGTTCAGATGACGAAAAAAAATGGGTTAAATAGGTTACTGAACAAAAATATGCCCCCGTGCATGCAAGTGCTGACGCCTTCAGGCGTTACAAATGCCAAGTGTCCATGCAGAGCCGTGCAGAGAGGAAACGGTGCAGATTTGTCCGCTCGGTGCGCGCAGGAGGTGACGATGAAAGCCAAACGGTTTCTCTGTGGTGTCCCCGCGTCGTGGGCTGGGTGTCACGGGAGCTCATCTGTTGGGATGTATCTATGGGAACACGCCGCTGTTCTCTCAGCTATTATCACAGACCTCACACACCTACAGGTAGTCAACCATTAACTGATGGGAGAGAAGATATTTATTTCAGACCACGCACACTGTCAGTGCGCACAGGACACAACCAAAGATGGGTGAGGGTCTCTGTGAGCAGAAAGAGAGGGTGAGAGAAAAAACATGAATCCCACTTTCTCTACTTGGACATGGACGGTGTGAAACTCTCCAACCTCCACGTGAGAAGGTTAATTGGGCATCAAGAGACCAATTGGAAGCCCGGGCTGCCGGTGACATCTCGAATGTGGGACAAAAAACATGTTTGTTTTGTGCGCTGTAATTGTGTTGCGCAACAACAGGGGATGTGAACTCGATGTCCTTTTGCGTCAAGTGGCACGTTCTGCGGTGCAGCAATTAAAAGCCAGAGGAATTCATGATACAAATGTCTGGATGTAACCCAGTTTATTTGGTGTGAAAAGGATGTGCATGTGCCGTTTTCATCTCTAAAAGCATATATGCCATATGATATTTGAATACTTCCAAAGCCTGCAGCAGGTTGTGTTTGTCATCTTGTCAGCAGCTGCACGGTTCCAGAGGGCTAACCATCACTACAAGTCTCCTCTTTCCTTGTGCTTCACCTTCGTCTCTGTGTCCTCTGACATCAGCAGCAGCAATCAGCAGCATAATTACTGCTCTGCTGGGGGCTGGAGGGGTGTGTGTGTGTGTGTGTGTGTATGGGGGGGCAATAAAAGGGTCACTCAGGGCGAAAATTCCCAAATGAAGAGAATCACATGGGAAATTTTATTTGATGGAGAGAAAAAGACAGACAGACAGAAAGAGAGAGAGAGAAATAACGTATTAGTAATAGCCATGGTATGATTATAATAATATTTTAATATATTTAATATATATGTACCTTCGTACCTTATTGCAGTTCTGCCAGCAGCTATGGAGTCATCTAAACTGCTCAGGGCCCCCCTGTATAAATATTATTTAGTTCAACCATACGTTTTTTTTTTAAAGATGTGATTCTCTCCTCAGCCCACCTGATGGTGCTGTCATACAATGTGGAAAAATGAGAAAATTGCTCAGTAGGAGAGTTGGTCTTAGAATACACTGAAATACTGACTGATAGCACAACATAATCAACAGTTTACCTTAGAATATTTTTTTGTTGTTTTTGAACATCCCACAATCAAAATAGATTTAAATGTATTTTTGAATTTGTCTAAAGTGCATGCATTGATTTAACTTTTGAACAATTATTTACCATAAATACCACATATTTTAAATGCATCCAAACATGCATTGGACTCAGGCATCTGCACTGATGCAAGAA
>JBAJHX010000036.1:6387207-6417356 GCA_037176925.1 Amniataba percoides | reverse complement strand
TTATTTACCATAAATACCACATATTTTAAATGCATCCAAACATGCATTGGACTCAGGCATCTGCACTGATGCAAGAATTTGTCAGTAATCTGTGTAATCTGTGATGAACATATTCAACATGAAGTGGTGTGTAGTGCAGCTGTTTTGCCAGTAGAGAGCAGTGTACAACAAAAAAACATCACATACACTGGACCATCAAACAAACGCATCTTCATCGGAGAAGAACAGGCAATGGAGTGAACAAGTATTTTAGTGCAAAGTCACTAAACTATGTTTGTCTTTGTTAGTACTTAGCAGTTGCATTTGATCTGCCATCCATTTCTGTACAGTTGAAGATTTTTTTGAGTGTCTCACCCAAGAGGTGGTGGTGCGGCATGAAAAGTAGAAATAAGAACTAATAGAAGCATTACAGATCATTGCCTTGCATCACAGTGCATCAAGAGATCATCTGACACTGATGTTCTCAACCAAGGGCAAGGGGAGGTACCTCCAAGTATCAAGATAGATCAAGTTGAGTTTCAGCAGAGGCTATTTAGGCCACTTTTTTGACAACTTCCAGAATCATCTCAGCTTCAGGTGGGTGTTATCAACATGACTTTACACTGTATACCTCCACTATAGATGCTCCTATGTATAGAAGAGTCTGGTTATCATATACCCAAGTGGCAAGTCCACCATTATCAAACAGAATAAAACAGATCAACACCAAGGACAGACAAGAGCCAAAAGAGGTGCCAACATGCCAGCTCTTTTAACTACAAACCAAAGTCATTGTCATCTCTTCATGACCTCTATTGGAGAGATATTCCCGTTAAAGACAGTTGTGTGCATCTTATTTGCCATGATGCAGTGACAGAGCCAATATCATGCAGCACGGTTCACCTCGAAAGGAGAAAAATCACATTTCCTTCCACCTTCCTTCCTTGTGTATATCCTTTCAGTTTCAACGTCAGTGGCAAGACATGAAATTATACATAATTGCTGTTGTTTATTGGATGTGATAATGGCACCTTTTAAACCCTACCCTCGCATGGCCAAAATTGTTTTGCAATTGTCTTAGCTTGACAACATTTGGAAAAACCACACAGCTAACATCTGTCAGAGCCCTTCACCAGTGGCAGCTAAGAGAGGAAAGGTGGCATCGACAAACACACATTTAGATTCATTAAGGGGATAAAATGGAAGAAGAATGACAAAATGACTATTTGTCATCGGTGGATGGTGTGATGACTACATCAAACCAGTGGGTCTGTTGCCACCCATCATCAGATAATTTAGAGTAAGCTGTATGATATTCAAACAGCACATTTGCTCTCTATGAATGTAGCTTAATGCTAATGTGCCATTTTCAGCTCATCTGACCTCCCGTATGAAAGCTGCAGAGTGCCAACATTCGATGCCTGTTGAATGGTAATTACTGTGGATTACAGATGTATTAGAGACGAATCACAAAAAGAATATTTACATTTATCAAAGTCCCTTTTCCCCAGCTGCAGTCTGTTTTAGGATACTGTAAGCACATCAAGCCAGCTTGGTCACACATGGCAAATGGTGCAGGGATTTTGCGCTTGGTCAGGGATGAAATAGGGTGAAATGACAAAGATGACACATTTTACCCACATTTATTTCTGTCCTTTCCTCCCTGAAGGGTCCAATAAATAACCCATAGTAAGTAAGTGGTGAACACGACTAGAATTATTAGACACTATGCTTACATGCCCAACAGGAGGTTAGTCTGACCTGCCCCAAATAAATATGACTGGTTCCTTCTGCAAAAGGTCTATAGTGTATAAATCTTTGAGGAAATATCTAACTAAAGGACAATAGTCCAGCCACCCATTGATTCCAACAGGTGTCAATCTATCTGAAAGCTTTTTACACAGTAATTGTCCCTGGACAGTGGATATTGGGTCCTCTGTCTGTGTGGGTTGTCCCAGACACTCTCAGGTTACTGTAATGAACACTGTTGATTCAGGGTCATGCTGACCAATCTTGAAAAAAATAGAGCAATTATAGGTACTCTTTGCTATGTTAGGGCTGCATTTATGTTTCCCAGTTTGTGCTGGAGGTAATTACACACACTGAGATTTGTTTTGAGGATTAATGTCCAATGTATCTTTTTAGAATATTGAATAAAAAATAACAATGGATCATTAATCTTTATTCCTTTTGCACAGTGCAAACATAAAAGGGGAAAACTGACACTTTATGCTAATCATGATAAGAGTATATTTTCCAGTTTCTGCAGAAATCTCCTAAACTAAACATAGTGCAGCATGCATTTTATCACTGATGACTGAGTATATGTACAGTGTAAGAAAGAAGTGGTGTCACTCAGCTGCACAGCAGTTGGGGAGATGTGTATGTGCAGACAGGATACAATAGCAATACATAGTGTATATTATTATAGCCATATGAATCATATGATCATGAAAAAAGCTGAATACACTTAATAAGTAAATCTGCTTACATGAGTGAAATGTTAAAATAATTAGTGGTAATTTTGCCTTTTTTGGCTTACATAACAAGGATGAAGTTTTATGTGTCCCTGTGTGACTTTTTATCTGCAGTGACAGAGAGAAAGGGATACAGAAATGTGGGGAAAAAAAATCTTAATCATGAAATAAACATAAAGGGACATTTTAAAGGTAATAATTTAATTAAGTATACTTTATTTGACAGTACAAAACAAAGTCATACAGTCAGAAACACCACAAGGCACAGTACAGCAGCACAGGCATACAATTTGGGACATAGTTAACCCTTCAGTGTGTCACATGTACCACAAGGTGAAAAATGTTTTATGGTTTCTGATTAAACAGAAAAGCTTCATGGGGATCACACTTATATGGATTTCCCATGTAATTCTCTTCAAGATCCTTAAGGCTAATATGTATCAACTTCACAGTAACAAAGCAATAATCCATATTTTTATATATATATAATCTTGTTGGTCTTGTTATTCAATGTTATCATACAGTACAATACGATACAAGCCCCTCTACAATACATTTACTTACACATATATAATATATAACTTAAATTACTTTATATATTACATTACACACTATTCATTTGCAGTCCAATAAAAAGCAGCTTTTAAAACAGTCTTGAAACACTGAATAAGATTCTGTAAACGGTTAAATTAAAGCTTTATGCTTTCTGTAAATGTGACAGTCATAACTTTCAAATCACCACCTGAAAATTTGTTAGAAAAAAAATCTTTAATTTGTAATGTAATAAAATTAGAATGTGCACTACCACTATTTTGTGATTATGGGGAAAAGAGATTGACCCGGTGTGATAATGTCAACAATCAAGTGGTCTGTTGATTGAAATAAAGAAAAAAATCCCTTGGCAAAAAGCTATATCTGAATTTCATTTTAGTCTTTGGTTGATTAAATCAGCAGTGAGGCTAATGATGTTTTTGTCAGTGTGTCAGTGACAATTATTTGGAAATTGTTTAAACGGACGATTTCTTCACTTATTAGGCTGATGAGACTTTGAGGAAGCTGTTTTAAATGATTTAAGCCTCATTAGATACAGGTTTAGTGTTTTTTGTGTTCTTTTGTTCTTTTTTTTTTGTTGTGTGTGTTTCTAGAATATATTCACCCATGTGGTTGAATGACAGTGTGCAAATAAACCCTTGATATCTGCACCACTGCTCAGACTGTGTCCATCCATAATAACTAAAAACAGGAACGTGGCTAGAGGCTTCAACAGCACCTTCTATTTCCAGACATTGATTTGTAACTGATTTGTGTCTTTTCTTTTCTTTAAAATAATAATAATATAAATATAAATAAAACTGGCTCTGTGGCTCAGGTTATGTTTATTCAGACATAGTTTTACTTCACTCAAGGGGTCTCGTTTTGGTCTGTTGATGTAGCAACTGTCCTTCCTGCAAATTGTTCTGACGGTAACAAAAGTAGGCGTCTTTTTCTCAAAGTCTGCAGGAATTGTGTGTATTATAACAGTCTTTAAGAAGAGCACGTAAATAAATACATATTATAAACAAGATATGGACTGGGATTCAGTAAAACCTGTGGCATTCTTTACATGCTAAAAAAAATTTCAAAGAGCTTTGATCCGCAATGACAAATTGCAACTTGGCAAACCGCTATAGAAAATATAAAATACGTAGAAATAATATATAAATAATTACCAAGAAATAGACCCTGCACTTTGGAAATAAACTCTTCCAAATGTTGTGCATAACTCAACCTCTTTACCCCATGCACAGAGACCTAATGTTTAATCTTTTCATTGTAATCCTTGCCTCAAAGAAACACTTTTATTTTGTGTCACCATGCACGTGACACACTGCAAAGTAAATTATTTATCCTTTCAGGTAAGACTGACTAACTTTAAAATAAAAAGCATTTCTCAAACTGTGAAAGCTGCAAGATCGAAATAACTGAGAGGCTAAAACTTGCATGTCATCCCATTCAGAAGAGTTCTGTATTCATGGAAGAAGCAGCCTGTTCGACTGAATCCCGTTCACCAGTGTCAACACAACGGTGGGTCAATGCACAGCTTCACACACGCACACACACACACACCGTTTAAATGAAAGAACACTACAGTTTGTATGGGTTTTCTGTCGGCACTTTTAAACTGCTCCCACCACTACCACTGTGATAGATTTGAATGGCTATTTTCTCTCTTCGTCTTAGCTCTTCAGACCTTTGCTGTGCATGCATTCATTCACCCAATGCTCATTTTCTCATCCTCTCTCACTCTTTCACACTCTCTCTCTCTCAGATTTTTCAGACCACCAGCCAGTGATGCAGCTGTGACAAAAAAAACAGAATATGTTCATGAAGTAAAACAGTATATTATGTAATATTGTCAACATTAACATTTATACAACATTAATGAACAACTCTGAGGATACAATAAAAAAAAAAAAAGAAGCTAGGACTTACTGTGAACTGCCGAACCTCCCCATTGTCCACCAAATGATGCTCCGTCTCCGGGGTGATGGCATAAGCCAGTCTCTGTTTTAGGAGAAAGGGAGAAAAGTGTTCATTTAAATTATTTTTTAAAAAGTGAATTGTTTAAAATCTTAATACAAGACTTAATTGTTCTGTAACAACACAGCTTTGCAAAAGAGAAATGACAACAAATCAAGTCTCCTTGCTCAGGTTTTGACTTACATCGCAGAACTTTCCGGGCAGTGTGCAGAGTTTGTAGATGGCGTAAAGAGGCACCATGGTCATTGAGGAAATGGCCAAACACCACCCCACCATGTTAGCCCACGGAGGAAACATGTAGGAGCCATAGTTTGGGGGGTTGAAAGTGGCAAAGCTCACCACCACCATAAACTGTGGAAGTAAAACACTTTGAATACGAAAGCCTTGAGAAGCCATCAGTTTGAAAGATTCCCTGTTCGAACGAATTCAGTGGTCTGAAAAACATCTGAGCTTGTCTGTTTGGCTTTTGATCACAATTACTGCAGAACTGATAGAATACAGAATATTGTGGTTAAAGTGAGTCATTTTATCCTGACGTGTGTTTTTATTAAGTTGATGTTGGTGTTGGACTCACCAGGAGGAAACAGGGGCTGACGAACTTCCAGCAGAGCCTCCAGTACCTTCCTGGTCGCTGGCCGATCATCTCCTCAATGTCATCACTGAATCGGTCCACTCCTGAAACACAAGGTAATAAAGATAACACATTATTTTAATTGCCAAATTCATATACAGTACTGCATTTTACATTCCCAACAGGTTTGAAGTACAGTCCCATGAAGAAAGTTCAAATCAAACTGTAGCTGTGCAGAAAGCCATCACACCATACATTTTAACCATCTGTGACTAAAATCCCTCTGCAAAGCCAGTAATGAGCTACCACTCGGCACCATTTTTACCATATCACGACTTGCTCTAATAAATGGGGCTGCAGATTTTATTTCGTGCCCTCCTTCCTGGAAGGCTTCTCTCACTGCAGATGAATATATCCGGACTGACGACCAGGTATTCAGCAAGGCCAGATGTACTTACGTAGTGGACAGCAGAGCGAAAGACCACAGAGACCAGGGGTAAAGGGTTCCTGTCAACAGTTATGAGGATGGGGAAAAAAAGGCCCACTGAAGCCTTAGGCTTGATTTATCTGGCTTGCCAAGGTCGGGACCCACCAAAGTGGGGCAACGTGCTGACCTCACCGCCTGGAGCCTGGTTAGTGTTTGGCCCTTTATGGATCCCTGCACAGGCAGCTTCAGTCGACGTAAGACAAAAACTCAATACGGAAGTTCAGGTCAAGCATTTTCCCTGAACTATAAATTGTTCTTAATAATATTTTGTGCCAGCTGGTGCTTCAAGAGCAGGATGAGTTTTTCACACTCAATGACACGTCTGTTTTTATTGCTATCAGCTGGTGGTGCTGTAGGTGAAAAGAGATGCGAAGAAAGAACACCCATCATTCAGAAATTGGTCTTTAGTTATTCATTTATAAAAAAACAAAACAAAACATAAGTGGTCACTCATCAGGTACCAGCTACGTGTATATATATGTAAAAAAAAAGTTATTTACTCCTCAACAGTTCAAGTATTTCCTCCATATTGTGCAGATAATTAGTGAAACTGTACGAGACAAATCTCCTGGAGACAAGTCATTCACATTTCTTATCACTTGGTGAGAAAACTGTTTATTTTAGATTTGACAGATTTTGATCGTTGTTAGAATTTAACATATATCACTGAAGCAACAGTGGCAAAACTGTCGAAAATCAAGTGTCAGTTGGATTTCTGGAGAGATGGAGAGACATCTGGAGAGAAATTGGCATTGAGCCCCCCCCTCACTTACCACCCACAACAATCTACAACCTAGCTATTAGACAGCTGACTCCTGTCCATGACAAATGGAAATTGACTGTTCCCCAGCTGCAATTTTCTTTATGTAGTGACTCACCACTGCTGGGTGAACACAGAGGTTTCACTTGCAGCCGTCAAACCCCGGCTCACTGAGCTCTACTGTATGTCCGTGTACCTTAACAGTTAATGCACGGATATCTGACCAGAGACCGAAGAGGCCAAAACCATTAGTGGGAATGGACCTTGTGGCTGCAGTATTCTTATGTCTAATAGGGCTATGTTGCACCGAAGCACAGCACACCTATACCGACAGATTTCTCATCACACCCTTAATATAGCATCGGCTTTGCTGACCATGAAAACATGAATCATCTGTTTTTCCTCCCTCTTTTATCCATCTCTCTCACCATAAAACCATGCGATGCCGATGGCTTCAATAAGCACTCCAAAGAGAATCGATGTTCCTGCCGCAAAGTGGTCCAGCAGAGTGAACACATACATCCCACCCTGGAGAGAAAAACAGAATGAATGAAAAATATACTTGTGAAATCAATTAAGCTTTGTCATAAAGGTTACTCTGCGTCTTTCGAATGGTAAGAGCATTAAAACCAGAGTTTGTGAAAATAATAAATTATATGCATAAATCTGCTAAAGTCACACATATTAACCTTCACATCAACAGCATCAGCATGCAAAAACAAACTCCCCAGCTGACTCACATTTGTGACGCAGAAGAGGGATATGAGGAAAGTTGCAACAACAATGAAGAGGGTGAACAGCTCTCTGTGCTTGTGGAGGCATTTAAACTCATCAATCAGGCCTGTTATAACCGATTCCATCCCACCCATCTACAACAGGAGACGCAAGAGTGATAAAAACAAACAAAAAAAAACAAGACACACAAAGTCAGCGAGAATTGAGCTGTTAAGACATCGTAGATATTCAACTTTTTTTTATTGCACAACTGCTGCACTGAAGCTCCAAAACATAAAAGCGGCAAAATGAAAACTGTTGTCCAATAAATATCCAAAAGCATTTTATTACAGTACAGAAACTAAAATACCCACAACAAAATGCAGATATTGCAGAAACATCACAACCGCTCTGACACAATTTATGTCACATATAAGACGAGGGCTGAAAGAGCAAGTGTGTATTTGGGTGTGTGCGTGCGTGGGTGAGTGTGTGTGTGCATGCTCACGGCGCTGTCAATGCCCAGCGTCAGCAGCATGATGAAGAAGATAACCGCCCACACTGACGAGCCAGGTAACGTCGCAATGGCTTCTGGGTAAATGACAAACACCAAACCGGCGCCTGAAGGACGAGACATTCAAGGAAGAAAAGTAAGAAATAGTGCAAATACACATTAGCTTTTTGGCAGCATCTAACACGGGAGCACACATAAAAACAGTCTCTAAATTTAATTTTAAATCGACCTGCGTGCAACACAGCAGCCTCTGTCCTCTTACAGCATTGATGGCATTTGAAACTGGTCATCCGGTTCATGAGAGTTTTCCTCATCGACTACTGGCAAATACACATACCTCCTCCTAAATATCATTGACTCCTGAAATAACAACATATATAGGAGCTACATTACAAAATCAAGGAACTCAAACCTTACCATCTCTGGCAACTTTGTCCAGGGCCACGTTGTGCTTGTGGGACATGTATCCGAGGAAGGAGAAGACCACAAAGCCCGAGAAGAAACTGGTTAAAGAGTTGATGGAGCTGGTGATGATGGCGTCTCTGGATCAATAAAATCAAATAAAATGGGAAAAAAAAAACAGGAGACCAGAGAGAGATTGTAAAAAAAAAAAAAGAAAATTAGCCCGTCTGTCAGTTATGAGCCATAAAACAATCAAGAAATATGACTGATCAGCTAATCAATTAAAGAGGATGTCACAGGCGGATCAATGCCTCTGTCCTCCAGGCTTTTACATTAAAATGATTCTAGCTTGTTGTAATGAGAATAGTTTAGACCCTTGATAGATTTTATGGATTTTTCAGGTAGTCAGTGTTTTATCCGATACGTGACAGTCGTCCTTCAGGTTCAATAAAGTGTGACCTCGCTTATGCTGAGAAAATGAACAAATATATGACTTGGTCAGAGTCAAATAAGGATAGGACCTCAGTGTGTGAAAGGGAGATAAAAAAAATTTACACATGCAGAAAACTTGCAATCCGTCGTTACTTCTCAAAGTCAGACATTTTTGGCATTCTGGGTTATGTTCAAGGAGGATTCCCCAAGGTGGACCGTGTCTTCTGTCACTTCTCAGAAACGTTTTTAAAAAAAAAGGCAAACGAGGAGATAAAAGCCTCCTGCGTGGACGCTGATGATTTTCAAAGATTGCGACAGTTTTGATTGGTGTTACGGCTGTCTGTGGCACAGCATGGTGTCAAAGACATGGCGGGTTTCAAGGAGCTTCAAAGGTTATTGTAATTCACCTGCTTATGCTGCGCGCGTGTCTCTGTGTGTGTGTGTGTGTGTGTGTGTGTGTGTGCAGGAGCTACTCCCCCGTCCTGTGTCCGCCTCTGTGAATCCTCCCTCCTGCCTCTGCCTGTGCATCTTTACCTGTAGCAGTTGTTGCTGAATTTGTTGTAGCTGGAAAAGGCAATTAGCACACCAAACCCCACTCCCAGAGAGAAACAGATCTGTGTCGCTGCCTCAATCCAGACCTGGGGAGCGACAGAACAAGCACACTTGTGTGAAGCGGCAAACAAAAGGCACAGGAGAGGAAAAAAGCCATTATTAGGGATAATTGCAGGAAACTCATTCAACGGCAGTAGATGAAAGACGCTAGTGAATACGGGGGGTAATTTTGCAAATTACTGCTCCATGCATCTATCTAATCTAATTCTCCAATTGCTGCCATGCATCTCTCTACCTCTCTTCTTGCTTTCTCTCACTCTCCATAACTGAGTCCTTTAGTCCTGCATGGTTACTTATTGAGCTCTTAGCACCTGCTATTAAGATAAATGTAATTTTATCACAAGATGTCATAGTCGGTTTCACAGTTTGGGAAAATATTAGAAACTGGTCACAGAACCAATTTTCTCACTTTTTTTCCTGACCCTGAGGAAATACCTCTTTAATGGTACGTAACATTGAAAACCTATGCTATGCTTAATTCTAAATCTGATCTAATATTAACCTATGTGTTTGTTTTCTGGTATATAATGTCTGCTGGTCATGATGTAATTCAATGACGCAGCACTGTCATTTTAAATCTAATTTACTAGATTAGCATGATATAGTCAACCAGATATGTTACAAGACACCAAGTCTTTTTCCGGCAGTCCCACAGTTTTCAGTCATCAGGTGTCTTTAAACGTTGTTTTAAGTACTAACGTTTGAGAAGACAATAAATCTAAAACTTTAAATGTCGAAGCTTTCCTTTAAAGTGTCTTTCAGCCACAGTTATCTCCCCACGCCACCTTCCCTCCACTCTCACCTCACTCGTGTCCACCCCCCCGCTGACACTCACCTTGGCGTCACAGAGTCTCAGGAAGTCCACAGAGAGGTAGGCCTTAATGCCATCGATGGCTCCGGGCAGAGTGACTCCGCGGAGCAGCAGCACAGTCAAGACCACGTAGGGCATCGTGGCTGTGATCCACACAACCTGAAAGGGTCGCACGAGGTACACGCACACACGCAGAGTCACGCACAGACACGCACATGCAGAATATCCGCATAATCACACACACACACAAACACACACACACACACACACACACACACACACAGACAGCATGCATTCAAGAGAGTGAAAATGCACATGCAAATTCACATACACACATACACATGACTCATGTACAAGATTCTTGGTAAGAATTACAGTACTTCTGTTTTTCACACTGAGAAACATGCCTATTGTTTCATTTCCCACCTTGCCTGAGGTCTTGACTCCCTTCCACAGACTGAAGTAGAGCAGAACAATCACGACAGCCAGACAGGAAGTCAGCTGCCAGCGTGGACGGCCCAGATCATCAATACCATTACTGTCCTGGATGTGGAGCACCCCTCGTCTGAGGAGAGGGAAATAATGGGAAATAATGAGCGGCAATAATAACAATAATAATCATCCATGACCACTTTTTGAAATAAAAATGACAGACCTGAAAATTGAGAACAGCTCTGAATGGTGATATGACTCGTACCTCGTACTATACATGACACCTGCTGTGTCTAAAGCACAAACAGTACCATAAAAATCAGATTTCAGTGTTGATTCTTTGGTCCCAAGTGTGGCAAGTTCACTCGATCTGTCGTTTCGGAAAATGCAAACGAACCAGAAAACCCTCCACACAATCTGCCAGGCTGGGCAACGGTAGATGCCCCCGACATAGTGACCAAGCCAGAGACAAAGGTGCATCTATTACCTAACCAGAGTCCTGCAGGGCTGCAATTTAAGCTCACCTCACCAAGAGACATTTCCCCAGTTACCCTGAGTGAACTGATTCGAACCACATGAATCTCAGGATCTGCGTTTTGGATTCCAGCAAATCATGATGCCAGTGAAGAGAGTATTTCTCAAAAACATTAGCATACACAACATGAATTGTGTCATACACCTGGATCTGGATCTCGTGGTTGACATACTGCATGTAATCAGCTTTTCAATCGAGACTGGCCTTGTTGGAAGCTGAGCACCCGCAGCGCATGAGGTGTTTTGCTTTAGAGTAAATTAAAAGATCTCATGACAGTCTGCAAAGACAGAAGAACTTAACTGGAAATAAAAAGCTAGCAGATTTCAAAGTGTACTTTTGCCTACACTGCGCTCTGCAAATTTGAATTACACGTGTCACCTGAGAGATTATAATATCACTGAACATTGTGGACGCCTTGAATCAGATCATTCCACAGACAGCCTCCAATGAGTCTGCATAAGATCAGCCAGCGTTCAGTTGATATGATCAAATTGTCTGCAGGTGGGTTCTGTGTAAATAGCACCACCTGCCACCGATGAAATGCCTCAAACTGTCACAACAGCGCAACCCCGCACTTGTTGGGACAGAAGACACCTGGTGGCTTCACAGAGGGGGAGGCTACATCAGCTAAATGCAGCCAAACTGTGGAGCTACTGTGAGGAAAACATACCTGATTTATACCTGATACCGTTTTCAGTGTTTTATAGTGTGTTTAAATAGTTTTTTATTTAGATAATTACATACTCTAAGATATTACTAAATGTGGGCTGCCATAATTTAGTTGTCCATATTTGCTGTGGGGAAAAAAGACAGATTATTTCATATTAACAGTTTTTATTTGAAAAGTTTAGCTTTGCGTCAACAAAATATTGTGTCTAAAGTCATTTTACTTGTAGAAGTGATGTGTTATAATTTCTACAGTGAATACAATTAAAGACATTATTATTATGATTTACATAGCCAGCCATATTGTCACATTTTTCATTGCCTCAAAATACAATTAGCTGCTAAATTGTTATATTGGATTAAATTATTATTACCAAACCATTTTTAAAAGCATGTCGGAGCTGCGATGTTACTATATTTCTATGTAATTCTTTTTTTTTCTTCATTAGAACTAACTACACCAAAAAATACTTACTCAAAGTACTCCTGAGCAGGGGTAGCCTTGTAAATGTCGCTGACTGAGCTGTTGTCAGCCCAGTCGGAGCAGTTGGGACTGTTCCAGGTGTTGTTGCAGTGAACCCACGGCAGCTCCCCGGTGAATGAGGAGAAGAGGTAGAACAGCGCCCAGGAGATGATGACATTATAGTAGAAACCAACATAGAGGGAGATGAGGATCACCGTGAAGCCCACACCTGTTGGGGAGAATGCAAATGATTAATATTTATAGGCATTAAGGACAGAGATAGAAAGGTGTTTCAAGTGGGAAGGGTGTGGGGGGGGGGGGGGATTGGCTCTGCTCACTGCACAATTTAGCACCTGAGATACTGAAAGGAGCATCTAACATCTCACATGCCCATCAGCATCTCAGCCCCTTTACACTGTGCTCACATTACAGAGTTGTGCTGTCCATGGCTGACGTCCACGGCTGCAAAGACATTGAGTTGTGGAAAGTTACTGAATACATTTTCTCAAGCTACAGCACAAATGCAGGATTTTGAGGTTTCTATTACATTAGATATCGAAGAGATGTACAGCCACAGGAAACAGTTGATTTTCAGATGAAGAGTTTGCAGAAACAAAACTTATGATAATGGTATAAAAAATAATACGCTTTCTTAGACAGGGGTTGCCCTGCTGGGCTTGGAGTCACAATGCTGAACTTTAACCTCAGCCTAACTGCAGTGTGATATTTGTTTCATGTCACTCCACGTTCTCTTTCTCTCTCCTGTCCAGTGACTAAACCCTACAGTAAATTGGAAACCCACCAAACTGAATGGTAAATGGATATAGTTTCTGCAGAACTTGTACCTTTATTTTTGTCTCTCTAAGTACACTTTAAGTATTGACTTAAAAATATTGGGCCGTTTTCATGCACCGTACAGTGAAGCGGCCTGTGGAAGCGGTTGTGTGGTAATCTTATTCTCTTTGAATTGCATTGATGTTCATAAGCTAACCAAGCTGTTATCATTAAGTATTTGTTCATGAGGATCCAGCGTCAAATCATTAGAAACAGTGGGATGTATCCACACATGCTTCAAAGTTGGACACTGCTGCACCAAAGCATCCCGATTTCCACCACCAAAGTGCACACCAGAGAGCACAATCTCTCGCTCAGTGTGAATACAGTAGCCTTCGATGCATCGCCTGCGGGCCTCGCGGAGGAGCGCCTCAACTTCTGAAGATTGCCTCTTCACGCCTTAATTATCAACGCATCTACCCTTTCTGTGAGCCCGAAACAATGTCCACTCTTCTAAGGCCGGATTTAATTGTTAACCTTCGCCGAGAGGCATGACCACGGCTGTGCCTTATTGATTCCTTTGTAATGTGGATGTGATATTTGTCCGGGGAGCGATGCCTCTTATTAGCGCCACATGCGGCCATGTTATCTCCCCCCCTCACCCTCTCCCCATCCCTCCATCCCTCCTCGTCTCCCCTTCTCAGACGCTTTCTTCAGATGCATTGATCCTGAGAGGAAACCAGCTTGTTGATCAGAATAATTACTGTCAATATGGGGTGTGTGTGTCTGTGTGTGTGTGTGTGTATTTGAATAATTACTGTTATCCCCCCCGCAGAGAGTCAGAGGGAAAGCGTGTGATTAGACCGTCAGCCTCCTCAGTGTGGTCCCTGACAGACGGCACATGCGCGCGCACACAGGAGGGGGCGCGCACGCACTCGCGGGGGGGCCAACACGAGGACGTGATGTTACTGAAGAGGTGCAGCGACGCACAGTGAAGCAACAGATGGTCTGCCGGGTAAATAATCACATCACAAGTCCGAGGAGTCACAGCGAGGTGTGAAAATATGGATTCGAGCTGAACTGTAACTTTTATAAAACTGGCGAACGATCAGCAGAGATTATCGAGAGAAATAAACACACACGAGTCACAGCTTGTAAACTGTATTTAAAAAAAAAAGTATAAAGGTTGAATCTCGCAAAGAGCGTTATTATACTTTCAACTTTTCACAGGAACGCCAAGTGGTCTTAATGCTCCTTCCTCCATTAGCGCACCTTTAGTCCTGCAGCGCTGCTCACTGGTGCGCTGAAAAGTACAGAGCGTGACAGGAGGACTCGGACAATCGGGACTCGAGAGTCTAAAAGCCCAATTTTCATCCGCTTTCCATCCGAGCGGCAACAGAGCCTGTCATTCTGCTGGGGGGGGGTAAACAATGGCTGCTCAGCACGGAGACAGGAGGACAAAAGAGACTGACGTTTGGGACAGAGACAGACAGACAAGCACGTGGGCAGACGAGCGGACAGAAAGACGTGTTGGTATTAAATGACGTGTTATCAGACAGACAGATGGATGGACAGGGGACACAGCTCATCAGATGGAAATGTACATGTGTGAAGACATGCAGGTGTCAGGAAAGGGGGGGGGGGGGTGCATGCGTCCCTCCTCCAGTGTGAGGCCGTGCGTCTGTCTGTCCGTCTGAACATGTCTACCTTTGAATATGGGGCAGATCTTCCAGACCCCTGCTGCCCCCTCTCTGTTGTACTGCCCCAGAGCCAGCTCCATGTAGAAGAGGGGCATCCCCGCGATCACCATGAAGAACAGGTACGGCACCAGGAACGCACCTGCACACACACACACACACACAGAGGTTTCTTTATCAGATGGAAAAAATTCTTTATTCATGCATTTGAGGAGAAAACAAAAAAGTTGTATGAAACCACATCAATTATAAAAATAAATAATAGTACTGATATTTCTTGGTTAATCAGTTGAGTTCAATTGTTTTATTTCATTTTTGATGCATTAACGATGCAAAACTCACTTACAGCAAATTGTGTGGTACAGACAAACATTCAGTGGGCATCAGGTGACGCCTCGCCAACAAATAAAATGCTTTAATTCTTCTTTGACACTAAATGCAGATCATCCCATGTGATTGTTGGTGCCGAGCAGAGGGGTGTCAGGTGTAAGGAGACCTTTCATTGCATTACGACTCTTTGTTACAGTGGCCAGCTCCCTTTTTTAGAGCGGTTATGACAGCTTACACGAGGTTTATGGAGGTATTATGACCTACCACAAATGATTAGATTAGATTACACAGTTCCAGTATAGTTGCAGGAAAATGGTGATAATCAGCACTCTTGAATATAGTTTGGGCTTTAGGAGTTAAGGCGCAGACCGTGAACCACAGCCAGTCATTTCCCATGTATCTCTCCTTTCATTTTCTGTCATCTTTATGCTGTTGGATATCAAAATACCCCACAAAAGATAATTAAAGAAATAAATCATGTTATTGCCACACGTGAACCTTTTCCCCTAAACACAAGTACAATAGCGATGCAGGATTTGGGGACATGAAGGGACATGAAGGGACATATATTCAGGCTCGACCATGGCTGCGGTATCATTTCCAGCTCTTAAATGTAATGAGAGCTCCATGTTAAACAGCCATAATTAGTGGCACTGATTGTTAGAGCTAATCTATTCGGAGCAGCTGTGGTGGTTTTTCCCCTATTTTGATCTCTGCGAAAGGGTTGGGAAAAAAAATCCCAAACAACAACCAGCACACACACACACACACACACACACACACACAAATGTGTCGATACTTGTATAGTGGACGCAGTTGAAAATTCACAGTATGCAAGCAGGTGAAAATATTTTTTTACTTCTCTCCTTTTCCTTTTTTTCCTCCCCATCTTTTCTTTCAACATGATAATACACAAACACTCCACCATCAACAATCCGGTTCCCTCCTTCATTACTCACATAGGAGGGGTGGATGATCCTATTATCACATATTAAAACACACCCTTCCTTCACTTCCTCACTCCCTTCCCACTCTACACATCCTCTAATAGTGGATCCTTTACACATGGGCAAAAATCAGACTTCCTCCTCTCACTTCTCTAATCAGACTCACCTCCTCCATTCTTGTAGCAGAGGTAGGGGAATCTCCAGACGTTGGCGAGGTCCACGGCGAATCCGATCACAGAGAGGAGGAAGTCGATTTTCTTCCCCCAGGTCTCCCTCTCCTCCTCCCCGCTAGGGTTGGTCTGGGTCGGAGTCGGAGCCACCAAGGTGGTGGAGGTGAACTGGACCCCATTCTGCTCCTTCACCAGGATCAGCTCCACCTAAAGAGTTCAAAGTCGACAAGGTGCGTCAGGTGCTGGACGGGTAAACGGAGTGGATAGATCAAATTCACAGGTACAAGCATGTGTGTGTGATTTACTGATGCACTGGTGTCCTTTAGTCACCAAAGTCTCACCCTCATTTTATTATTCTGTCACTTCCCACACATCACAGACAGACAATCACCTTCACTTCATCAGCGCTTCCCTGCACCAGTCGAGGCTTAATATTTCTTCCTCTGAGTAAATGAAGTGAATCATAAAGGGCAAAAATAAAAATTCTGCTCTTGAAATGCTAAACTATTTTAGATTCCAGAAAGTGTGGCTTTTGTTCTTATTATGGCTCTATTTCCCACCTAACGCTTTTTCGGTCTGCATAAATTGAGTCAGACAGGCCAGTTCGAGAGAGAAAAACACTTAATTAGGAAGCTTGCACCATGCAGTGTTTAGATTAGTTTTTCTTAATAGACTGAATGGCATGCCATTAATCCGACACAGTCGTGTCACAGCTGCACTGACCTCTTTGGGGCCCATGGTGTTGGAGGTGGGTTTTTCCGGGGCGACAACTGAGGACATCAGGCCGACGGGGACTCTCTCCGTCAGCATGGAAGGGTGGTGCAGCCTTTCGGGAGCAAAATGCCGGCGGTTGTAGAAGAGGTGGGAGGGTGCAAGAACAGCTGAAGAGTCTTAACTGCAGAGTGAGAAAGCATGAGATGCATCTTTGTTGATCAATGTGTGGGGGGAAAAATAAAATTGAGTGACGAATGCAAACATAACTGAACTTCAGGGGCAAAAATTCTGTAATAAAAAAATATTTTAAACACTTAAGCAATAGAATAAAAAAAAAATATGCCTTTTACAAAAATAGTCATGAATTTTTCACCACGTTGAATGAAGGCAGAGAAATGCACAGTGGTCATTATATTTGTTTATTTCAAGCTTTATATAGGATACAGAAAGAGCAAAAGGAGGGTGGAAAAAAAAAGGAGCAGAGTGATGGGACTCTGTCTGAGGGGAGCGTCTCTGCCAGGCCATCGCCGCGTGCTCATTTCATGTCACACTTGTTGATCGCCATTTTGCTTGCAGATTGGACTCCGTGTCTGCTAACCACAGTCCAACCACAGCATTTTGTCCACCAGATTTAGTTCACTTCAGACTTCTGTTTATCACTTTTCAATACAATAATAAAAGAGATCTAAGCCCATTTTATTTCTTTAAAATTAGTTTTTTAATTTCTACAAAAGAGCATTTGATTTTTTTTGCCATACGGCTGCTGTTTTCAGTCTTTCGATGGAGTATTAAAAGAAAAAAAGAGTATTAATCTGTTTATCTAAGGACCATAAGAAATTGTAACTAGCAAACTTCTCAAGCTATCAAATCATCATCATTCAAATCTTGAATGACCAAATCCAATAAATTATTCTCTAAATTTCAGGCCACCCTTAGAAAACACAGAACACCATGGGTTGGGCCAACTTATGTATTATTAACAGCAAAATTACTCTACAAATGTCCCACACTTTACAAAAGAAAGATTTTCCAGAAAATAAAACACTCACCTTTTAAAAAACTGACAGGTGAGAGCTCCTTCACTTGTCTGTTCGATCAATTTAATTCCAGTTGTGCTGACGGACTTCGGTCTGACCGTGTGGACGCAGACCGTCCTTGTTAAGTTAGACTCAGTTGGAAGTAAATAAAACGTAGGAAAGAGTAAAAGAGACAGAGTCAGACAGGAGACGAGGGTAAAGACAGAAGAGGGTGACGGGGACTGGGAGTGTGTGAAGAGTTGGAGAACACCTGCTCCCACCCGCTGACAGACACACAGAGCCCAGAGTACCCTGCGGTCTGGTGTGGAGATCTGCCTGCGAAACCTCTCTTGTATGAGAAACAATCAACAACACCCCCCCTCCTTCACCCCTCCACCATCGCCGTCACTCTCCTCCCTCCCTCCTTTCCTCACCCAAGCTTCATCCCTCCCTCCTCCTCCACTCTCTCTCCCATCGTTGCATATTTTTCTCACCTTATTTATTTAAGCCTTTTTACTATGGTGACTTTACCTCCTTTTCTTGAGGAAGTAAATCTGCAGGATAAAAACAAACCAATAAAATATTTCAATATGGACACACACATACAATGAAATTCAGTGAAGTTGGTGTAATATGAAATCATGAAATGTTTCTCCTGTCATAAGCTTCAGAGTGAATAAATCTTATCATGGCCCAAAAGAAAACTCTCTAAGGACATTTTTTTTGTCCCTAAAAATCTGATACCTAATGAAATTCTGAACTGAAAACCAGAATTTAAAATGAACATTCAACAAGTCTCAAACAGGGACCACATCAGCCCAAACTGCTGGACATGACATTTCTTTATATATCTTAATTAAAATATGTTAAATACATGAAATTTAGTTTATATTAGAATCTTTTTTTTTATTTGACTAGCTGTCTTAATTCTGCTACTATTCTACAGTCAGTGGTGTGGGTGGCACAATAATGACACAGATGTGGCTGAATCTTCTTGTTTTTATGTTAAACTGACTCAGCTGATGTGTGTAAGTGTGGCGAGGCTGCCAGCAAAGTAGTGCCGACTTCTTGACAGCTGATCAAAACAGTAAGATGGTTTCTGTGATGTGTGAACGGTGGGAGAAGAGATGTAAAAAATATATATAACATTTTTCTCCCCAATATGATTAGATATATGACTAAATATGCAGCAGATTAAAAAAATGCTTTGACTTTATTATCAGTGTCCTGGTAACACAAAACAACCTAACTAATGTCCAGATATATTTTAATCCTGAGAGGAATTCACAGTAGAATGACATTAATTTTTCCCAACAGTATCCAGCCAACTTAAAACTGTGAGAAGAACAACAGCAAAAACACAAATGTAGAAATCTCTCACTCGAAATGGCAAAAAATGAACTTAATCTTGTGTTCATGTATAGAAGCACATCACTCATTAACATTAAAGCAGCCACTTTCTGTATAATCAGTTGGAGTTTTTCTTTTCTTCTTCCTTTTCCACTCCTCATGCTCCACCCCTCAATAGACCCCGATGACCCACCCACCCTGTCAATAGGCAGAAATCTCATTACCTGTAATGTTCAGCAGGCCTAAACACAATCAGGCCCGACGCCCAGACCGCTCCCATTCAAAGTCAACCAAAACAGGAGCGGGGGAGTCAAATAAACCAATCAGCCCGCTCCCCACGAACAGATTTATGACCCTCGCGTCCAGAATGACGGCTTGTTGTTTGCGAGCCGATCGTAGTGATCAATCGGCCACTAATCCCCAGCGCCGCCGCCAATGTCGCCGCCACAACTCACACACCTCTGAAAGCGCAATCACCCGTCAACGCCTCGGGGCCTCGGGTCAGAAATTGTTGGGTCGATGCAAGCCGCGCTGGATGTATGAGGTTTCCGATGGAGCTCGGACAACGACCAGTTGAGCATAATCGAGTGTCTTGTTTTCATAAATGCAACAGCTGAGGCCCGCGGAGACGGTGAAGGGTGGAGATGTGGAGGAGGGTGGGTGGGGGAGAGGAAGATGGGTGAGGCAGGGGAGAAAGGGGGGTTAAGAGAAGGCTGAGGAACAGTGGGAAAATGAAGGGGAAAAAAGTAGATAAAAATTAAAATGTGAATTTCCCCTAGCGGGATTAATAAAAGATTCTTCTTCTTCAAATTCTGAAGGCCTATATTGTACTATATCGTCAAAGATGTAAACCTAGATTAGACCTAAATCCTGGGACTTAAAGAATCATCTGTCCTCCAAAAACGAATAACTAAAGTTTCCCTTCCAGCCAGAAAAAGTTCTGTTCAAACTGCTCGAATTGTTAGATCTGGATCTTAAAAGGCAGAAAATAGACTTTGAAAGTTGGAGCTCAACCACATGCTTCTCTTCCACTTGTCTTTGCTTTGTCTGAACACTGTTGGTTGACTCCTGCAGGAATGAAAAAAAAAAAAGACACAAAAGAAGAATGAGGACAAATTCTTTGTCTGTTGAATCATGACCACAACCACTGATTCCACACAATTAAAACTTTGCCCTCAAACACACTCGACCATTTTACCTGCTGAGCAAACGCAGTCGGGGGTCTCGATGGAGTCTCAGTCTGTGATAAAGGATGGATAATAGGATCTGCGAGAGAGAAGAGTTCATGATTAAAAGAAAACATTGCACTAGTGAGTGAACACTTTAAACACTCACTATATTGTTCGCTAATGAGAAAAAAAAAGACATGAACACTTTAAGTTGAGTCACATACCGAGAACGAGAACAGCTAAGCCCTCATTACACACAAAGCAATATGAATAATCTTTTTATACACTTAAGGTGGAAGTTTTCCATTGACTGACTATGACTCTGCAGCTCTGTGAGGCTGTATGCAGCAGAGCTTTGTGCTAAATGCCAAAGCTTGAGTGGCAACACGCTCACAATGACAAGCATGCCGATGTGAAGCACGTACAATGTTCACCATTTTAATTTAACATGCAAGTACCTTCTAACTGGCAGTACAGACAAAGCAGTTGGCGAGTTTTGTATTAAACAAAAGTGCTGAAGAAAAGTATCTGTACCTCTTTTCACTGCAGTCCATCTATTAGTTGTGGAGACATGTTGCCCTAATGGGTGTATGCCCCAATTCATGTATGTGGATGTTGACATATTTCTCAGGACAACAGGGGAAAAACTTCAAAAAGTCAACAAATTACCAACATCAGTAGTTTGTCTTCTGAAAGCCATCGATGTCTGCACAGACTGTCAAGACAAACCATCCAACAGCTGTAGAGACTCTTCATTCTGGACCAAGTAGACCGAGCTGTGCCATAGTATTGCAATAAAAAATAAATAAATAAATAAAAAAGAAAGAAAGAAAAGTTAACATCAGCATCTCCTCAACAGAAGCAAAAGCTGACTGAGTCAAGAAAAGCTTTTGATCTTGGTAACCTAAACCAGCCTTGAGAGCCACATTATATATTGTGTACATTTAGTTAAAAGCTAAATATAACTACATTTGACTCCTGCTGCCATGTTATTTTTAATATCATCTGAACCATGCACCACCTGAAACAGGAACAATGCACAGCACAACTCTCAGGAATGTAGTTTTATGACACAGCTCAGTCTGTCTGTGTAAAGCATATGGACTCGGCCCTCAAGGCTGCATGGTCACTATGTCGCCTCAAGAGGGAGACATTTACGTCAAAAGGCAGAAAGTAAGGACAGGGATGTGGTTGCAGAAGACGTGCCGACAGTCAGATATATATTTGCTCAGTATCAACATAACATCTTAAAACCTCAAGCTGCCTGAGAGAATGGCTTTACTGTTTAAAACTGAGAATGAAGAATAACAGAATAACATAGAATAACTCAGTGAAGGTGCTTTAAGTTGATTTTTCTTTTTAACTCAAAGTACTTATTAACATCACACTTTAACCACGCTGTAGTAGAATCTGTAAAAAACTGGAGAGCCTTGCAGTGTTGTGGTAAAGCCACAAACAACACACTCACACATTCACACTTTGTGTCACGCGACCAAACACACACTTCATCAACTACCACTGAGAACAGTGACGCAGCTGCGTGTTAACGTTTCTTTTTTAATTCAATCCAAGAGTCACATTGACAAGTTATATCATAGCAGTCCTGAACAGACAAATTCAAAGTAGCTTGCAGTAATGACTCTTCATCATCAAAATGCATTAATAAAATAAAACCTGTTGAGTATAGAAAAAGACAGGAAGTAAAGCCACAGAGAAAACAAGTTCAGTTTCTTAGTCCACGGACAATGAGCCATCAGAAAGACACTATCGCTCGGTCAGAGTACACAAGTCTTTCGTCTTAGGCTCACTGCTGGACAAACTGTGGTGAGCAGGCAGCAGTAGCATAGATACAAGTTTCTCTCTTGCAGGTTTACATTTTCTCAGACTGACAGCAAGTAGAAAAATGAGATTCGCCTCAACTGAGGTATTCAAAATAAAGGGAAGTGAAACGAGTGTGAAAAGACGCGGACCCAGTATCTTCATACAGCCCCAACGCAGAGCTGTTTTGATTGTAAATATTGACTATATATATATAAATGTACATATTTGATTTGCTGATGAAATATAATATCATCATTTTGATGTTCAAATGGACATTTCTGTTAATATAAAAAAAATGAAAAAAGAAACAAAAAAACTGCATGAGGAGTTATTGTGGCTCGATTCACGGTCATTCTGGGTCAGGTCATGAAAATCCATCCTTTGTTTCAGTTCCAGCTATGTACAAAAAAAAACAAAACAGTGTGGTTTCCCTCATACATACAGAGCAGATTGTATAATTAACCACCTGTTGTAAAATCACATCACTTAGGAGTACATTTAATACTTATCCATTCCACGGTGCAAACAGTTTTTAGTCATTCAAATCTGTATGTCGTTGCCAAGTCTTACAAGTTTACAAAGTCATTTCAAGCTACAAAATTTCCACAATCCTGAGATGAAGCAGAAAAGTAGGCCTAAAAAGTGAGCTGAAACTAACCAAACCATCTCTTACAGTACAAAAACAAATGTGGGGACAATGGACAGCTTCCTTTTGTGTTGATCCTAAAATTTTCTGTGCTCCCATTATTGCAGCAAATACATGAATGCAAAAACTATTCAGTTAAACAAAAATTGGGCTACAATACTTCAACCTACAAACTTAACATGCTTTACAGCAATGTGATATTTCTTTAAAAAAATAAAGATAATAATCTAAAGTGCAAGCACAAATACGTATAATTTAAAAAGTAGTACGGGGAAATACTAAAAGATTGTGATTTAACATATAATGTTAGTTTATATATGCGTACAGCCTGCTGTGTTAGCGCGATGGGGCCCGTCATGTGGTGGCAGACATCACCTCAAGGCCAGACGCACTCACACCTTTGCTTGTTTCAACCTGCACACTTTAGACATAAAAAGTCAGTGGAGAGAGGGTTCAAACTGGATAAAAAGCGTACATTTGAAAACCATGATTTCTTCGGAAAATGTCCACTGGAGATCAGCGCTTTGAGTAGCTTCTGATTGTGACAAGATTGTCTATACATTCTCTTTTTTAGCATAAAAATTCTATAGATTCAAGGCTATCGGTTTCCATAAGAAATCTGCATTTTGTTCCTAAGCAGTCAACTCAGCGATAATAGTAATAATATAACAACAATAAAACTTTACACTGTGTAGGAGGAATACAGCACAAAACAATTGCAGTATCATACAAAGAAAAAAAAATGTGGCTCATTTTTCACCATCAATACAATCTGCAGAGGAGAGAAGATCACAGATCTTTGTCATGGCAGTGAAAATAAAAATCCATTCATATACGTATATCAAAAATTCACAAAATGTCCTGCATTTGGAATATTCAAAATACATATCAGAACTTTTCAAAAGCATATATCTTGAGAAGGCTTAAGAGATGTGAAATATTGCTTCACTGAAAGCCATAACGGGGATACATGTACAGTATGCATGGTCATGAAAGTGGTGGGAATGTGTTGCTCACCGACACGATGAACACACAGGAATTTAAAAAATAAAACAAAGTTGTAAATTATTATGTTATATCCATGAACAAAAACAGAATCAAACCATGAATGCACAGATCCCAAGTACAACTGGCTACAAACAGATCGTAATGCGTTTCATTTCATCTGCTCACGAGAGGTATTCCCTTTAACAATTAGCTGTCCTATAAAACAACATGATGTAAAGCACTGTACATTTTGAGACGAGTTGCAGCATCAATTTTAACTTTAGTTTTGTTACTAGGATACTGTGTGCTGCCAGAAACTGAAAGAACATGAAAACCAGTCGATTGACTGTTGGCAAATATAAAGATGTGTGTAAAACTTAGTCAACACATCCAAACATTGATTGTAATTTAAGATAAAATCTTTTTTAATTTCACAAAACAGAAAAGGGAACCGGACAAATAACAAAATGTCAAAGACAAATTGTTACACCTTAGTTCAATTTTCTTTGCAGTGTCAACTAAGATGATTGTGTTTTAAAATCAATAATTTAAAAGATGACTAAAGACTAATTAACAGCTCCACTGTTCACGGTAGGATTTGAGATACTAGATTTTTTAAAATATTCCTTCATTTTAATTCAATCTGATAACATGCAATTTTATCAGTCCACTAAGAAGTAATTAAATAACATTCAGTCGCATACATTTTTGTGCCAATTAGCGTTTGTAAAAACTTTTAAAACAAGGCAGAAATATTTCCATGGATGGATATTTTCTGATTCCACTGCTCAAATGTCATAGGATGCAAAGGTGGTCGCCTCTCTTTTAAAACCTGACTGATAGAGAATAAAACCAGCACACAAGTTTCTCCTACGTGTCACTGAAACAAAGCGTGGGGGTTAAAATTACAGGTGACTGAGAGGTCAGTGATTAATTATTACACTGCCGTATAACACACGGGAAAAGTAGGATTTTCAGATGGAGGAACAACAGGAGGAATGATCACAAATGTAGTGGTACAAGGCAGAAAGGGAGGCAGTGCGACCTTGCCTTTAGAAAACCCAACAAAGCCGTCTTATACTGAATGTGCTTTCAATGGCCACACATTGTAAACCCCCCCTCCCTTTAACCAAAACACCACTGACTGAAAAGGACAGTACAAATACGACAGGTGACATTAAAATCACCCGATGTAGTTTTTGGTCCACGTTTTGTAATTTCAACCATAAAAAAAAAGACACTTGAATTTGCCAACCTGAAAGAAATAACATTGATGAGGTTGATGTGAATGATGAAGAAGTGGGCAGAGAAGTACTGATGTGGTCAGAAAAAAAAAGAAAAAAAAAAAAAGACATGCGCATGACCCAGTGAGCATCAAAAATGATGACATCATACAAGTTTTTCATTTTTGTCACTGAACCCTGAGCTAAATCAAATATATCATTGTATATATATATATATATATATATCATATATAACAGGCTCGTAGCAATTATGACTCATAGAGACCTGAGTTCACCTCAAATGTGGCTACTGCAGCTAAACACTCCAAGCAGTCACGCAACTGTCACTGGTACCCTCAGGTCTTCACCTTTTCATAAATTAGCCTCAATACTGCTCAAAATGACATGAGCCCATGCATTCTGCACTTTCACTTAAAAAAAAAGGCAGCTACCATTAAAGAGAAGAAATAGATAAAAGTTTCAAATAAAAAGAGAATCGTACACTGATTTCACTAAAAATGTGTTTACGTCACTGTCCAGGGCGTGTGTTTTTTCCTTTTCTTGCTTCCCTCATGTTAAAAACATGCAATTAGCACTATGTTGGAGGGGAAAGAAAAAGAAAAAAAACAACAAAAACATTTGCCCGAGGAACTTTTATAAGTGCTTGCCCTTCAAGTATTCAAGCATTGTATCCGAAACGGCCATTGTTTGGCATTTTGACGAGTCCTGCTGTGGAAAAAAAAAAGGAAAAAAAATGATAACAAAATAAACAGTTACTAGGCTTAAAATAACCTCAGAGACTTTATGGACACAATACTAATAAAAAAGGGTAAGGTAAACTTCTTCATTTTTGTAGTTGTAGTTACTGAAATGTAGTCCCTTACTGTTCAAATGAGTTACTAAGTAACTAGCTACCCTCCGCTCCCCCACACGATGTCCTCTCACCAGGAGAGGCGTTACTTTTTCCACCCCCTACATCTTTAAGCTGTTTCAGTTATGTTTCTTGAGAAGTCCATCTATTGTGCCGTGGTCGTTGGGGCTGAAGTCGGGGCAGATACCGTTAGCTGTCTTGGTGGTGGCAGTGCCTTGCGGGTTCGAAGAAGACAAGCTGGGCTTCGTTTGGTTACCGTGGCAGGGGCTGCTGTGGAGACCTTCGTTTTCTGTGTACAGGTACTCCTCTGCAAAGTCTGGATGCTGCTCAGCAAAGCTTCTGAACTTTTCTGAGGAGAGACCACAAGAGGGCACCAGAGACAAAGGCAAAGATGAGACAATGGCTGAAAAAAAGAAGTGGCCTGGTTGGGAAATCTACTGCTCCTCAAGAGGTGGTTAAACAAGCCAGAGAGAAGACGACTACTGTGATGACAGAATTCAAAACAAAAAGTTAGCCAATCGAGGGCCAGGGGTGGTTTATTTTACTCTCTCTTACCAAATGTGATCTTCCCTGTGTCTTCAGCATCGATGGCAGTAAACAGACGTGACACGCTGAGGTGAGTCACCCCTAAAGCCGTCTTCAGAATAACTGCCAACTCCATCTCTGTGATGGCACCGTCCTCCTCTGCCTCAAACATCTGGAGAAGATACAACGGGAAGAAACGCAGATGTCATCTGTCTGACGCGGACTGCAGGCGTTTCACCCTGACAGGGCTGTCAGATTAGGAGCCAGTTTGGCCGTTTGTAGAAATATAGTATAATTATACATTACAAATAATACACTGCATGGCTTTGATGAGCCCTAAAAATCAGAAGAAAACAAGTGAAAACAAGAAACTCAAACTTGAGCCATTTGCTCTTATGCAACCACAACACGGATTAGTTGCAAAGATAACCCATGTATGCACATTTCATCAGATGTGATGAAATGCAGGTCTGAGCATGAGCATGGGGAAGAAAATTAGGTAAACAGTGCAAACATGTCAGAGCTCTACGCACTAATGACCGAAAGAGAACTACTGCAAGACTCCGCTGTGTAAAACACAAGGCACAACGCAGTAAGTGGCATTTTAACCAAGCAAATGTCATGCTGATCATACGCAAGCACAGAAAACTCTTCTGCCTGTTGGTAAGATAAGCATAATGCTTGAAACAGAACATACCTTGAAGGCCAATTTCATCGTTTCCAGAGTTTTGGCAGGTCTGCATACTACAGATAAGGCTATCACGTATTCTCTGATATCGATGCAGTTATCTTCATGCTGGAAACACGAGACAAACAACACGTTATGTGACATTAAGACAGAGGATGTGCACCATAATACTTATTTATTTCACAGAAGTAGCTGCGGGTGATTGTTGCTTAGGTCATGAACACGTTGCTACAATAAAATCTTTATTGTTCGTTTGGGAGCTGCACTGCAAATCTATTCCTGAATGAAAAACAAGGCGCCTTCATTAGTTTGAAAAAAACATCTGGTATTCAATTGTGCTTCCAGTCTTAGCAGCGTTTTTAAAGAAGCACTTTGGAGTGTATTTGTGCCCTAAACTGAAGCAGATATTGGTTGCGACATACATATATATTAATCACAATTCTATAATTTAACTAATATTGGTGTATTACACTTCTACATTCAGTTCAGTCCTGGAAATTGAGAAAGACTATTGAGCTACCGTGGTTGAGTGAAAACTCTCTGCAGCCTTTACCTCATCAAAAAGAGCAAACATGTCTCGCAGCATGTCTGAAACTGGCACGTCGAGGAACTGAGCAAAGTCGTCCAAGTCCAGTTTCTGCCCTTCCAGCTTCCTGGCTCTGTTCCCGTATTCCTGCAGAAGCTTCTCGGTGTTTCGGGGTTTCAACCTGGAATGGGGAAGGAAGGAAAACTTTATGTTAATTAATAAAATGGTCATACTGTGAAAACGAAGGAAAGAATTAAAACACAATCAGTGCAGCAGATACTCTGGTTCTCCCCCGTTTTCTACCACATCTTTCCTCTCCTCTGCACTGTCGGCACTCACCACCGTCTGATCGGGGAGGGAGCAGACAGTCGTGTGGCTCCTCCAACACACAGTTTTGCCAATTGATTCTTTTTGCCTGCCAGAGAGGACTTTCACCAAGAAACTCTACCTTAGGATCCCCTCCTGTGCAGGCACCTTACCAACTAGTGGGACACACTAACACAGAGACAAGGACACAATGCCCAACTGCATTCCCATACCCACACACGACCGGTTGTGTTTGCTGGAATGCAAAACCATGCCCAAGGTGCCAGGTACTGAATCCGGGTCCCTGCTGTGTTTGGTGAGTGTTTCCCCCTGTCTCACCCTGTCCTCTGTTACTTGGTTCTCTCTGACAGGAGCATCGCACTGGAAGGTTTAAGTGACTCACCCCAGTCTCCTGACGAGCTTGGCATACTCCAGCAGACAGGTGTCGACTGGCAGTCTCAACTGGCCTTCTGCCATGGCCAGCTGGCAGTCTTCAAATGAATAGTCTGTGATGGGTACCCCCAGGGCTCTGAACATAGCACAGAGGAGACAGTGGCGGGACATCAGTGTGTGCAAATCGATACAAACCTTGCTTAAGGCTTATAAGGCCAACGTAGTAGTCAATAGCAGTACTTTCATGTTGAGAACAGTGTCTTCAGCTTTTCTTGTCCACCTGCAGAACTTAAGTTTTCCATCCCAGGGTTAACGTAGTGAAGCACAGAATGTGGGAGTATATGAAGTAAGTATAGCCAGCGTAACCTGAGCACTGCAGAACAGAGTTCACATGGATCGTAATGTTGGTGGTGCAGAATTTGAATGCTTCAGGTGTCGAGATGACATTGTCTTACATATGATTAACAGGCATGCATTGGAAATGTTCAAAGAAGTTAAAATGTCGGTAAAAAGTTTAGATTTTATATATATCATTATTAAGTTGAGAGGAAACTATATAGAGTTTGTGTTTGAGAGGCAATATTTTGACACTCATAACTGCCTTTATATAACCTGTTCACCCCTGACAGTGATAGATGTAAATCTCTGTCCCCGATTCTGTTCCCTGGTCAAACAACAGGACCTGGCCTTGCTGACCCAAAATCTAACACGAGGCTTCTCTTGCTTGTTGCTCTATGTGAGAGGTATTTAAAGTCTATGCAAGTGATGAGCTGCCCACAGCTCTATCTATGTCCTTTCCAATTCCTGAGAAAGACTAAACAAAAGTAACGTCTACTGCGTTTGTAAGTGAACAACAGTCAAAGTAAATGAGATTTCAAGTAACATCTATTGCTTTTTGCAACAAAAAAAGGCTTGATTGCCACATGTCATTTGAACAATAAAACTTTACTTACTGAGCCATGACACGTCTCACATTGATAGCAAAGAGAGCAGGGTTCTTTTTCTCCTCCTCTGAGGGTGTGTAGATGGGAAGGAACTGCAGAGAGAAAAGAACAAGGTGATAAGATTATTTTCATTGTATGGATATTTCAAAAGTTTGTTTTTATGATTATGTATATGCCATTCTATTTTCTATTTCATATTTATTCTGTTACGAGAAATTAAGAATCCATCAGAACTTTTCTTTGCAAATCCAAACTCACAGAACACATAAATGAGAACAAATGTAAAAATCAGCCGTATCATCAAAAGAGTCACATAAACACATGCAGTACGGAGAGAGAGGTTCACCCTTACCTCGATCACAAACTCATTGTGCAGCTGGCAGAGCGTCAGCCACAAGATTTCAAACCTGGATCGTAAAAAGGACATCAACAACAACCTTAAACGAGTGATGCATAATTATCCAGATTTTTCATTTATTACAGTTGAGGGAACTGACAGTGTTTATATGTACCATTTTTTAGAGTATGTTTCTCACAGAAAAAAATCTTTACATTTTCATTAGTTTAGCACAATCTAAGCATCAGAGCAAAGGTTATGAATACATATCGACGCCTTATTAAAGTAATCGCCTAAGTCATTTTTTTTCAAAATTGATTTTTTTTCATAAATCTCATCC
>JBAJHX010000036.1:6370179-6383181 GCA_037176925.1 Amniataba percoides | reverse complement strand
ATTGGATATTAATTTAATGTGTAATGTCATTTAAATGAGTGGAAATGCCCACTAGGTTGAGTATGAAATATGAGTGCATGCTGTGAGTAAACAGCTGGCAACAAGAATTTCAAAGAGTCAGAAGAAAGTCGACTGGACTTGCTTGAGGTACTTGAAGACATTACAGCTCTCAAGCAGGTCCAGTTGACTTTCTTCTAACTCTTTGAGATTACCATGACCTGGAAGACTGAGAATTTTCACAGAGCTTGCAGCATGATTTCAAAAGAATAAAGAAGAGAGGAAAGCTGAAAAAGAATAAAAACTGTGATGGAAAAGCTTTACCTGGCTTAAAGGTGATGAGGCAGGATCTATTGGTGCATGTTCCCTCTGGAAAAATCATGATCTGTACAAAAGAAGGAACGGTTGCCCTACTACAAAAAAACACTGATATTGACTATAACAGTAAAGACAATATTTTTAAAATGTTACAAATCATAAATATATGCCTTTACATTTTTGCAAAACTAGATTTTACTGGTAAAATAAATATTTGTTGTGCTTTTCAAATGCAGTCAGTTAATGTTGAAATCAGGTGATGCTTTGTGCATGTGTGCCCACAACTGCATATACAATGTTTTCTTTTTGTAGGTACAGCAGAATTTCCACCCCTTTACCTGAGGCCATTCCCCTCCAGAGTGGGCTCTGCGTTTGATCTCCTCCACAGTCTTCTTTCTGGAGTCCTGGTCTGACCGTGACACAAACACTGGCCTGATGTACTTAATCAAGGCTGGAAGCAAAAGAAAGCAAGCATAAGAAAGTGGAGAAAAACCAATAAAATACCAATTAACACAGAAACAGTTACTCTTTTTTTTTTACTTCTTTTCATAGCTAAGCAGCTAAATCTCATCTGCATGATCTACATCTACACTGAATTTAGTGGTTCAGTTGAGTGGGAGGGGGAGCTCTGAGTCAGACCTTTTCACTTAAGCTGTTAATACAGGAGATGTCTGTATTGCTTCAAACAATAAATATTTTGGCAGTGAACATTATGATCATAACTTTAAGACGACGTGATGCATTCAGTAGCACAAACACTTT
This sequence comes from Amniataba percoides, assembly GCA_037176925.1. Taxonomy (NCBI): domain Eukaryota; kingdom Metazoa; phylum Chordata; class Actinopteri; order Centrarchiformes; family Terapontidae; genus Amniataba; species Amniataba percoides. Next base: position 6,382,104 of record JBAJHX010000036.1, on the reverse strand, counting down.
GCTGTACTAGCTCAGACAAACCGAGCAGGGAACAGAGCAAAGCCCCTTGATAACCAACCACCACTCTAATGGTGTCCTTAAACAAAGCACTTAAATCCAAATTACTTCTCAACAGTCCTGCACATTTGAGAGGTGAGCAAGAATGCGGTTGTACTGATACACATTTTTGTGCTAATATGACACTGATATAACTGTGAAGGACTGTTGAATAAATAGTCTGTAATATGGACAGAAAGCAGAAACCACCATTGGTGTAAGACGAACATTAGCCGGAAATGTTTATTTATCAGTTTCAATATAACAAAGGATTTAACACTGGGGTGATACCCACAGTTAATACTGTGTCATGTAAATTGTATATGATTGCTTAAAGCTAGAAATATATCAGGAAATATAAGTGTTTGTACGCCTTGATAACCTATGTTTATATTGTTCAAACACAGACTGGAAGCAAGATTAAGCAGCCAACCTCACCATAACCTATGTGGAAAAAAGTAATCAGAACAGTCTCATTTAGATGCTGTATCCTCTATATTTAACACATGGTCATGCGGTCCTGGATGCTGTTTGTGTAAGTCAGATGAGTCTCACATGTTGATCACAAATGCAAGAAACGTCTGGTTCCCCTCTCTGATTAGACGCTTGGAATAACACAGTTTCAGTTCAAAGTTGATCATCTGCTCGGGGCTTTTGGCAGCCGACGGGTGAAAATAAAATGTAAACAATAGCAGTGGTGGAGTCTGGAACAGCTGGCCGGGCTGATGATGATCAGTCATGAAGGATTTAAAGCTGACATTTGTAAATCAACAGACTAAATCCACATTGACTGATATCAGATAACTGTGCTTATGTAAACTCAGCCAAACTGTGGTGCAGGGAGAACTCCGAGTCTTGTCTTGTTGTTTTGGATGGACACATTTGCAGTATGACTGATGATAATTGATACCAATACATGTGATAAAAGTATTTGCAGTCTCAGAAAGTGGTTTGTCTTAAAAAGCTACATCAGACCACTTAAAAAAAAAAAAAAACTTTTGTAACAACCTGGTTTATAAATAAGCATTTGAAATAACCTCTGGCACAACAGTCCACTCACCACTATATGGTACAACATCATGCATAACATGCAACAGTCAACAAAGGGATTTACCACAAAAGTCAGTTTCACTTCCCATAGCCACTTCATGGCGTCAGACAAAGAAAACCTTTTTCTGAGTAACTCCGTTGTGTGTACAATGAGACGAGAACTGGGGTGAATGACGTATTTAGATTTAAATCTGCAGGACAGAGGTTGAAGGTGTCTCTAGCATTTGAGATCTGTTCAGCAAAGCTACAAAATCTACAGAGCCAAGATTTACAAGGAAATGAAAAATGAAATGTGATCAGACAAAGACTGGGTTTAAATATTCTAGGTTAAATCTGCAGGGGCTTTGTAAGATGCTGGGAGCATTTTCAAGTACATCCCACCTTTAAACACAACAAACAATTTCCAAAAGCAATATTTTTGGGAAGCCCACAGGGTCAAAAAGACAGTCAGAGACACAACAAGTGAAGGTAAGAGAGGGTAACAAGATAAGATGAGGAAAGACGACAGTGAGCCCATGAGAAGAAGAAATTGATTCCAACTGTGAGCTGCCTGCCAACAGGAAGGGATTACGGCTCTAGCTAGTACCCTGAGAGACACTCTACACACGTCACTGTGGCTGATCAGGTCTTAATGCTTATTCTGGATTCCACTTGGCCAGGCGCTAGTGCCTGGTTCCTACTGCAAGGCCAGCATGAATAGGCAAGTTAAACTTGAGTAGAAATTAGTGGACATCCTGTTAACATTTTCAGAACAGCACTATTTTCAGGGATAGGACTCATCAAAAAATAATTGTAATGAAATTGTAGAAAGCATCCAGTGTTTACGCTAATAAGGTTTCTTCAAAACAACTAAATATTTTAGCTGATTGAATGTTGTTGACAAACGCTGATGAGCAAATATCTCCAAATATGGTTTAAATTACGCAATACAAGCAAGTAAGGCTGAAGTCAAGTGGCAAGCCTCACTCAGCCTGGAGTGAACAAAGTGGATAATTACTGACTTAATAGAGACCAGGGGGAGGAGAAAGGAAGGCTAAAATAACACACACCTTTGACTACATGTCCTGCTGCCAGGGGCATAGGACAAACGGCCAAACTGGCAAATGGGAAGAGAACTTAACTTATAAGCTAGTTAATTGGATCTGCTGTTTCACTACTGTATGTACTGACTGCAACTGAACACAGCCTACTTGACCTCTGTATGTGGCCTTGAGCACAGCACAGACAATAACTCCACTTAGATATTTTAATGACCCTGCCACTTGGCAGGATCCAACACAGGCAGCAGTGAAACCATAATAACTGATAAAGTCATAACAATGTCTTGTTTTAAGAGTTTTATGACAACAGAAGATATATAGTTTCATCTGTGATACCACTGTCTCCAACATCTTAAACTGACAGCAGGAACTGGGGCAGCCATGCAGGCTGAAACTAAATATGCCAAACCTTGAGATTCATGTACAATTCCAGTCCCAAAGCTCGCCACCTTATCCACATCATGAAACAACATTTTTTATGGTCGACATTTCTGGTTCAACATTTTACATTTCAGGTTTAACATTTCATCGTTTGATCTATGGCGTTGAGTAGCTTAATGAGTCTGAGTTTGCTTCCTTATGTCATGGGTGGTTTTATGAGTTTTACAGTGTCATCAGGACTAAGTAACAACACAGCAGATGCACAGAACTGACGACCATAATGACTAAAATTGCAAAGTCAGAGCTGACAAATCAACGGTTGCATTTTTGGAAATAACTTCTGCTTCCACTACAGCAATTGGAGTGTATTTTTACTGCACGTTCAAGTTTCCTGGTATACCTCAGCTGTGAACATTAGCTAAGCTGCACTTGGCTTCAGCTCAAACAGATTTTGTAATGCTGTCATGAGGAATACACAATATAGGTCATAAAAGGTAGCAGTGACAGCAGTATATCCTTTTATGTGCTTTGTTACTTACTGCCCCAGAGAGGTATGTCCTTGCTCTCGGCCTTCATCACAATTGAGGCCATTGTCATCGTGACCGGGATGGCATCAAAGTAAGAGGAGTGTGGTGCCAGGGTGAAGATGGGTGCTTCTGCAGGCAACGCTCTTCGCCCTTTCACAGTCATCCAATGGAAACCTCCCGCAAACCACATGACCCGCATGATGATCTTCAGAATAATGTCCACCAGTCTGGAAACAAGATTATGCACGTGTGAGGGGGGTGTCTCCTTAAGAAATCACATTCATATCAATACCATAGCTGCTTTCTAACTGTGCCTTTTTCTGCATTTAACCTACTTGTCTTTTTGAGTCCCTACTTCACCATAACTGGGTTTAAAAAAAAAAAACAACAAAACAAAAACCCAGTTTCAGTTAAAAGAACCATCTAAACCCAAGTCTCTTATAAAAATATGATATCATTCACCTGCATGTTCATTAACCTTTCAGGTGGTATTTTTAGTCTTTTGTTCGAGGCAAGTGTTCAAGAAAAATACAAGACCTGTAGCTGCTGTGGGAGTTCCCTGGAAAGAAAACTGCACAATCAGGGAGCATGCTGCACAAGACTGACACAGAGGGTTGAACCACTGAACTACAAAAGCTCAAGAATGACTCAGAAGAAAATCAGATGGGTAACATCATATTGTGTTTTTTTGTTGTTTTTTTTTGTATCCTAAACTGGCACTGTGATACATGTAAGATATTTCAGATTTCATAGCTGTTTTACAACCACATTACAACTAATGATGTTTTATGCAATGGTCCTCCTCCTGACACATAAAAGCAAAATAAAAAAAAAATCCTACTGTATAGTGTTACTAATTGTAGTCTGAAAACTTGCATAGGAAGCAGCATTTTGGAGCCATATGATTTTCTATTCATATGGAAAGCAGCATTGTTGATTGTATGGCTAACTGCCCGTAGCACTGTAGCACTGCCGGTGTCAAATATGAAAACATATGAAATATATCACTTGTAAAAATTGTAGTGCTTCCTGAAATAGAAAAGTTAACTTCAAAACAGACATTCATATGCATAACCAAGCACCCACCTTCTCCAGAGGCACTGGGGTTCGACAGTGGTCTCTGAGCGCCCTACTGAGGCCAGGAAGGCGAAAGGCCAAGCCAGCAGCATCATGAATGCAGCTATGAGTAGACGGATGGGGAAGAGTGTGACTGTCATTAACGCAATCTGTGAGAGATTGAAGAGAAGAGAAAAAAGGAAGAGTCATAAAAAATCATAAAAAATGACAAGCATGGTTAATTAGTTGTTGTGGTATGGTTACAGGCTCAGCTTGACTTTAGTCTATGCAGTATTAAACTCTCGTTGATACTAACGAAACATTTTTTTAATTGCTTCACAATAAGTGCTTTTCATTTGAAATGTTTATTCTTAAAAAGCACATGTTGATACTTTTTGCCGGCAGGAAAGACGTGAGAAAATTTCTGATTTCATGCCGACAGTGTTGCATGCATTAAAAAATATAAATGAGATGGAAGATAGTCACACACTATCATCATTATCATTATCACCAAGATATGTCCAGTCTCCAAGGCTCTCACAAAGCCTGCCTCTTCACTGTTAGGGCCCACTAGTGACTGTTTACTTTACAGCTTTTTATGACCGCCGGATAGCTGCGCCTATCTTCTGTCAACATTTGGCTTCATAGCAGTTACTACTGGCACGCACGAAGTAGCTGATAAGAGATCCCATGATAAGAGATCTTGTCTGACAGCATGGTCAAGTTAAAATCAATTCAAAGCTTAGCCAAATTACCACACTAACTTGCAAACAATACACATTTCTGAGGCTGGTGAGAAGTTATCCGTACAGTAACCACTTCTTACTTTTTGACTAAAAATATACCTCTGGCCTGAGAAAAAAACATGTCTATACTGTGGTACGATGTGTGTTTTGTTTGTGGTATGGGGTTAGAGAGTTGCAAAATGACATTTCACACTAATCCTCTAACTGCTGTGGCGGCACACACACTAGTTTGTGTCTCTTTTCATAGTTCTCCAAACTGTTTACTTTCCCAAGATCCTCTTAAGATACAATAATTAATTATACATGCCTACCACACATAGCTCTCTTTTTATATGGATTTGAAGTATACACAAGAAAAAGCCAACAACTGAGTAAGCACGGGTACTTTTTTCCTCTAATAAAAGGGGCCTTGCCGGGAATGGTTGAGAACCACTGTATAATGCATTTGTTAAAAGATTTATTCAGACCCAAAGCATGAGAATGCAGGAATGTCACTAAGAATTAGAAATAAAGGCAATGTTACAAAAGTACAGAGGTTACTTAGGAGTTAAGAGTGAACTCGGGCATTGCACTAAAAGGCATCTTTGAATCTACGCAATAAGGCTTGTCACAGCCCTAAAGTTGAATGAGAAAACAAAATAAGCATTCATCTGGACTGATGCAACTTAGGAATAGTACTGTAGCTGCCAGCATAGGGCCTGTAACAGAACGGGAAATGCACAAAATGAACTTCTAGAGTAGGTATGAACAAAACGCAATAGCAGGTTAGGAGAGTAGATCTGCGTGTCAATACAATAACATTTGGCTCATTGTGTACCTGATATCTATTTATCATTTATTTATGGTTTTCTTTTAATTGTGTCATCAGATCTATATGTTCTTCAAACTTGTGACAAACCCACAACCATGGTCAAACACATGCTTTTTATCAGGTTATATTGACTTTTCTGGACTAAATCCACAGTGAAACAGGAAGCTGTGTTAAATGAAGCAGAAAAAAAATTCAAACAGAGAACTTGCACTGTATGCTCTATGGTCGTAGTAGAGACATGTATGAGCTTCCTGTTTTCAAAACGCTGATGCTCATACTCTTACAAGCCTGAACAGTTCCCTCGTTGGACTGCGTTTGAAGTCAGGGAGTGTTTAGTTTCTAAAAGTCTTTGGTAAGATTGTCCTGGGTGTGGTGGGCATGTAAACAAAATCAGTACTTTGATAATTATGAGTGCATTAACTAAAACTATATGTGATATGTATTTAAAACTATGTACTGCTGTTAATGGTGCCAGCAGTAAAAACTCATTTTGGCCATCCTGCTTCTTCACACTGGGAGGGCACTGCCCACCATCCACGGAGGGGAATACAGTAATGATTGTATGTACTTAATACAAGCCCACAACCCCCCCAAAAAATCTTAGCCATCCCCTTAAGATCTCAAGCTGTGACAGATTGTGCAAGTAGATTAGCATGGCAGGAAAAAGCTGTGAAATCATCCCCCATTCTGGCCCTTAAAAAGAGGCGATCACTAAATATTTTACTGTGTCTTTGCACAGGATGATCATAATTTGTGGGATGGGCCTCACAAGAGTTAGTGATCAGTTACCACTTGTGTTACCTCGGGCAGTGGTGAGAAAATGAAGAATACATCCATGAGTTTGTAAAGTTCAATGGATGAACTATTAAGCAAAATACAAAAGACGAGCCCATGGTGGAGACGTCTTGGGCTTTACTTTACCCACAATCTCAGGTGCCATAAATTTGCTTTTGAAAATATATTAGAATCTATTGAACGCTTTTCACCCTCAGGCATTGCACTTTTATATCCTGTATGATAAATATATATGCCTACTCTTGCGAGGAACACATAAGTCACCCACTTCTGATAGCAATCCACAGAAATACTGATCTATATAGTGTGGGAATGAGATATTGACTCATTGCTGCTTCAGTGGGATCAAAACAGATTTAGGTCTTTGTGGGGTTCCCCAATAAATCACACAAGGAATGTAAATTAGGCTTGTCAAAGCTAAGCTGCGAATTAAATCAAATTTAACATTAGCAGCTTGCCCTCTGACACCTTACCAACTTTTAAAGATTTAAAGCAAGATTAGGACAGGAATATTTGCAGATACGGCTAAATCAGCAACAAAAACATTATGTTCTCACATTAGGTCTACTCTAATAAGCTATGTACATCAATTAACTCATCAAAGTGCAAGACTGCAAAAGCATCATTTGGACTGAAAGGTCAGGCTACTGAATCACAGTACAGCCTACTAATCAGCATCTGCATGTCTTCACAGTTACTCCAAGATCTGGGAAGTTACCTGACACATCCACCTTTTCAACTTTGCCCTCATTTCTGAACAGCAACCCCCTATGTCACAAAAATAACTGAGTGTCACAGGTTAGCAAAGAAGCGAGAGGTCTCCAGTTACTCTCAGTTACAGTACTGTCTACTGCACACACACTCTTTGCGCTGTGAGGAACAGTGCCGATTTGGCTTGTTACAAATGGGACAGTTTTTAATTCCACTGCTGCCCATTAGCTTTTGGGCCTTCAGCCTTTACACTTACAGGCAGAAATTAAGCTTTATGGTACAATAACAACAGTCTCATCCAGCATCTGTTCTTATTATAATCCATTACCCCCAGAGTGGATATTATGAATGTGCTTACAAATATAATATATAGGCAACCAAAAAACAAAATACTGTTTGCAAACAATCTTATCCATCTCTGGCTAACCACTGCAACACAAGAAAACCCCCCAAAAAACCCAGCAAAAACTGACAAACCTCATTATAGAAATTCTGACACTGATGAAACATTATGCCATTTAGATAGTCTGCCACTGTACTTTTATGATCGCTAAAGGAAATATACTGCTATTTCTTCTATCTTTGAACTTCTTTTGAACTCATCGATGGATTCTGTGGGTTCATCTGTGTGGCGGAGAGACAACTCGTAGACATAAGTGTCACTTTAGTCTCCAGTGTGCAGGGTTTCACTTCAAACTGCATCTTCCCCACGTGGATGTGCATGTGAAAGTAAGACTACCGCAACGTGCTAGAACAGTTGTTCTCAATTACGCCAGAACAACTGGAAAACTTTATTCGATCACTTCATGACCCACATTTGGTTCTGCACTTAATCTTTACAAAAAAAACAATTTGAGCTCAACTTGTGTGACATATTTGGATGTTTTCTTCAGTCTGAAAAATGTGCACGAGTTATCAAGTGGTGGGAAAGAAGCATTGCCAGCAGCAGATTTCGCAAGCGGTCTGAATAAATAACTTAAGCACTACTTCCTTGACTTCGTAAGGTTGGCCTTTGAGGAGAAACCAGAATATTCCCTTGGCTTCGATCCACCTGACATTCTACCTCTTTACCCTTCAGCCTCTGTAAAAAGAGCCAGTAGGAAACAAATGTGTGTGAACCTCCCTCTGTCACTATTCTTATTTGTAACAAGATCCTTGCCATGCCGGAGTAGCGCCATTCATAAAACTGAGGCTCTCCCATTAGACTGAAGTGTTACTGAAAATACCTCACAGCTGTGTCCCATTTCCACACTGTTTACAAATACTGTGCAGTATTTCTACAGTTCATACATTTTTGTATGTAGCGGTCTTAATGGTAACTATTTTAGAAGTTAGTGTAACAGAAATAAATGTGCTCAACTGTTTTGTACTTACTGCTGGACGTCAATCAAACGGTAACTTTCCAAATGTGAAGCAGATCTGAAGATTTACAAAGAGAAGGCAAACTATTTTTCAAAGACATATTACATTTATTCAATTTTTTTTTCTGAGAGCTGTTTGTGATGAGAGTCCACAAATAATACACTCATATAAAAGTAATTTATGTATTTATAATTATACTTTTATAGGTGTTTTTGTTTGTTGTGAATGTACTACATGCTCATATATTTTCATATAACAGGGATGCTTAAGCCCTGCAAGTTGGCTCTCAAACCTCACCTGAATAATCATGTCAATGCACAAAAGTATGTTTAATTGAACCAGGACCGAACTCACTCAGAGTGGCTCATGCTAGATACACGCACGCACGCGCACACACACACAGATCTCTAACTGTAGAGCTATTCTGAGAGATCATACGAGGTGAACTATAAAAAATGGCCCACATGTTCCTCCAAATTTACAAGCAGCCCTCGTTTGAGAGAACTAAAACCACCGCTCATGATGGGTGGGGGTTTCCTTCATCTGCGTATTATAGCACATGTTGCAATGCTCACACTTAAGACGCTGTGTCAAAAGGCACGTGCGCATTGTCAATCTGAAACTGAAGCCTCTCTTCTTTTTTTTTTTTTAAGTGATGTCTTCTTATGCATCTCTGCAGCAGGATGCATCCTAATCAGACACTCAGTTTCTAGAGCATTGGAGCACTATGTATACAAATATTTATGTATACAAATATATATGTGTGTATATATATATATATATATATATATATATATATATATATAGACACACACACACAAACACACACACAAGTTAAACACCTTTTGCAAGAGAAGCCCGAAAGCTCTAAATCTGATTATCAGTAGCAGTCATGGGTGGGTAGCTTGGCTGCTCTTCAGTTCAATCAGAGATTTTATTTGCATTTTAAATAAAGAAAATACTAATAATAACAACAATAAAGAAGAGACAGTAGCCATTAAGAACAGAGGGACCATGTATGCAGAAGAGGGAAAAAAATAGTCATCTTTAGGTCTCCCCTTCCTCCATCCTGCACGTCCACACGTGTTGGTGGAGCCACAAAAACGAGGCCGTGTTTCTAACAAATGGCACATTTAATTGTCGTGACATGAACATTAAATCCTGGTAAATTAAAGAAAAGAAAAAACACCCTTGCTTGCTTGCAGTAGCTGTGGTAACAGCTGAGGAGCAACAAGCTAGGCCCATCCTGGACAGGCGGCCATGCTCCAATCGCTGTGTTCAATTTTAGTGGATTGTTAGCGGATTCATGTGTGAGAAGGGACTCTCTGCTATTGGGGGGGGGGGGGTTCTACAGCGTTTTTTTTTAATAAACTGTGTGTGCTAAAATACTAGCCTCTGCTGTAGCTACACAGGCATGTTAAAAACAACAATAAAGCACCTCGAGTAATCTTTTTTTTAAACAACACTGGAGGAGAGAAGAAAGCAACATGTATGTAGCTGCTGTTAGCTGGCATGCTAACAGTAGCTCAGCTGACTGTATGCAATGAGAAAGGAGGGGGGGTGAACGAGATGAAAAAAAAGCTGCTAAGTTAAATGATGGTGACAGCATCTCCACTCTGTCGCATTATGGTTATTATCTTTCCAGAAAATATTAAAAAAATGAATAAAATAGGGCTACAACGATGAGGCATCAGCACAGGAGTGACACGTTTGCATGATTTATTTATTAGCATTTTTTTGTCCCTTCTTACCTTCGCCTTTTCCAGGGGGGTGAATTTCAAGACGTGCACAAAAGGGTTTCTGATCGGAGGAGCTTGGTCCATCTTCTTCCCGTCTCCTTCCGTCGCACACTGCCTGTTACTCGGCAACCTCATTCTTCACAGAGTCACGTAAAGGCTCCGGCTATGTAGTCTTAAATATATATATTTTTAAAAAAAGAGGGGGGAAAGAAAAAGAAAAAAAAAAGTGCCCGTAAAGGACTCACGCAGTTCCCCTTATCTGTCGTGCACGGCGGCTAATTGAGGCGGGTATTACCGGTGTCTCTCCTCTCCCGGACAGCATGGAGGGATAATGGTGTGCTCGAGGATTAGCTGGGGGAGGGCAGGGCAGGGCGGAGGTGGAGGTGGTGGCGGTGGTGGGGGGGGTATTTGAAGTCTTTCTCCCGACAGTGACGCCTTCCTCCGCGCCGTGCTGCCCGACCAGCGCGCTAGCTAGCTGTGGATGCTAACGGAGCCACGGGGTCCTGTCAGTGCGCATGCGTACTGACAGGACATCCTTTTTTCCGCTCGATGTGATGCTGCCTTCACAGCTGTCCGGGATGTGGTAATTTAGAGAGCACAGCGTGGGGCTGCTGGACCTCTCCAGATGTTTGGTGGATGGCTTTTGACATGAAAAAAAAGAGCAACAGATAAGCACAAAAAAAATGCAACAGTCCTGTCACAAGCCCAATTTGCAAGTGTCAAAATGTGAGTTATTGCTGTGTGAGTTCTGTGTTTGTTAGTAATATCACAATAGAACGGCTGGATTAAAAAAAAAAAAAAGCAAAAGAAAAAGAAAGAAAAAAACTTTACAGGACTCTAAACTTCAGAAAGTTTTTTTTCCAGTGCTTTTTTTGTTTTTTGTTTGACCAGATGTTGCTTGTTTCGTCCATAAGATGCAACCACAATTGTGAATTTCAGAGATTTTAAGCTTAAAGACCGTAGGGCATATATATAACTATCCTTTCATAGTAAATCTTAATTTCTTACTCCATTATCTTTCAGATTTAGTTCTGTACATTACACAAAATCTTTCTATATTCTTTATTCATACTGTGAACTTAAGCACCTTCCTGCCCAAACTGCATGTATATATCACTTTGGCCTATTTTCCCCTTTTCTTTTCTTTTATCTTCTTTTTTTTCTCTTACTATATAAATTGTTATGCACTAACTATGAAGGCAAATTTCCGTCATGTGAAAACGTACTCAACAATAATCCTGTTTTCCATTCCAATGATAACAGATGATTAGAAGAAAATACTGTATGTTGCCAAAACACAGCGTGTGTATCTTACTTCACCTCAGTTGTTCATCCCAGAAATATACCATCAAATAGAGTGTCTTTACAGGCCCACATGAAAACAGGAACTTACCATTGCTACAGCTTAAGTGTGTGGGTGTGTGCTAATGCACAGCTGCATACGAAATAAATAGGTACTGTAGTGAGACCTGCAGATCACTTTGTTTCTGTGCAACCAGCTGAAAATGGTGTAACCTTGTTCCATCTCTAGATGGGATCTATATATTGATATTTTAGATCAATATTCACACCGACCAATGATGTGTCTTTCAACGTGCATATCTATCTATCTATCTATCTATCTATCTATCTATCTATCTATCTATCTATCTATCTATCTATCTATCTATC
>JBAJHX010000036.1:6341600-6359220 GCA_037176925.1 Amniataba percoides | reverse complement strand
GGGCATCGACCAACCACTTCACTGATGACAAAAGAGGAGGACAAATACAGGGAAGGGAGAAGAGAGAGAGAAGAAGAAGACGAAGAAGAAGAAGAAGAAGAAGAGAGATAATAGATGGGGAGGGGTTTGATATTATTAGTTACTACCTCTGAAAATCACTCTTTCTTCTCTGAATAAAATCCATCACTAAATGTTTTGGTTAACAACATCTTTCAAAATGAAACGTGCAGGAACCAAATCACAATCAAAATTCATTGTTACACACACAAATAAATCTGCTGATGGAAAATACGTCACTGCTGCAACATGATTTAACATGAATCAAAAGACCTGTAAAGGAAACTTTCAAGAAATCTTGTACGTAGGACTGCATCAGTACAAGGTCCAGTTTCTGCTGGGAGATAAGTTTTCTTTTTTTTTTTCCAGCACTGGACTGACACATATCGCTACATATGTTGTAAAAGTTCATTTTTAATACTGCAATGCCGCTTTTCTGTGAAGGACAAACCTCACACCAAGTTGTAGAGTAACGACTGTCAAAGCACTGTGATATCAGCTTGTGGATGAATGCATGAAAAATGTCTTAATACAAAACATATAATAATTCATATCAATATCAATATATTGCTGGCACAATGATAAAATAAGATGGTGAATGCTGTGGCCAACGTTACACAGACCTGTTACAGTTTCTGGTTTTGTTAGCACATGTTTCAGTATGTGAATATGAGGGGGTGCATGAAAATTATAACCATATAAAGCACATATGTAAAAGGGAGAGCCAGACAGTGATATGTCTGATATTAAACCGGGATGTATGAGCATCGATTCTATAATTTTCTTGATAAAAGCTTTCTTATTGATATTCTATAAAATCCTGTGCTATATTGGTGGTACTTTGACGTGTCAGGTACAGAGACACACCCACACTGACACCATGTTTAAGGTGTCAGAAAAAGAGAAAAAGAGAAAAGCTCTGTTTCTCTACACAAACGCAAACACAAATCACAGATCATTCAATAAGTTAAAACTTCTAGGACCTCCTCGACCTGTGGAGCTTAATCTGGTAATCATTCTGTTGGCTTCTATAGTGAGTCTCACCATGAAAAAAGTCCAAACATTCTTCGACTTCATGCCTGTCTTGATTCATTTTCTGACGCACTAGTGGATTGTGATTATCCAATGAATCTTTCTGGAATAAGAAAAAAAGACTGCCAGGCCCGTTTTAACTGTCCCGAAGAAGTCGATGAACATAGGGAAAGGTGTAGCTGCCTTTGTGTTTTTATTGAATTCACTGTATCTGTGTTTGTCTCTGCTGGCCTGAGAGTGACCTCAGTCTTGTGAGTCCTCACTTAAGGGCAGTTTTCTTTATTGACTCTATTTTATTTCTTGTTCCCAGCAGAAGCTGGCTGTATTTAAGCTCCCAAAGTATATATCGCTTTTGAATCGCTTCAGCTTAATACAAGATATAACAAATTACATTTCTTTATCCCTGATATTTCTGAAATTTCTTGTACCCTTATATTTTGGTACCAAGGTTTAGAAAAGTTTGCAAACTCCAGCACCGGCCCCGTCTGAGTATAATGACTTAAATCAAAATGAAATAATCTCGCTCCAGATTTCCATTTCCTCACTGTCATGCACTTACAGGTTGCCACTGTTTATGGTGGTTTCGGGTCAGCTGCTTGTCTGTCACATGATCAGGAAGGAAGAAAAACATTAACATTGAACATGGGCTGGAGCAGATGAAAGCTCTTGGCCTGACTGTCAGTGCTGTGAGGTGATGAGAGATGTCATTACTTATTCATGAGTCCTAAATGCAGAGCAGAGGAGATGGGCATGGCTGACCCCGAATCACAGGGGGTGGGTTACGTGTGTGTGTGTGGTGGGGGATATTAGATGAAAGCAGTGTGATTGAATCAAACTCGGTGCGCCAGCTGTGATGTTGACTTTATCTACGAAGCCATCGAAGATAAACAAAGAGCACATATTCAATCTTTATTTATACAACACGTTCTTTGCTCATGCCTAAAGTTTTTGACAGAGACAGAGGAGGGCAAGCTGGGGAAGTCGGGAGTGTGTGCTATCTCTGGGGTTCTTTAAGGACATATTCAACTTTAATTAGTACCCTGGATAGATGTTTAGTATATATACATTGGTGGAAAAGCCTTCTTGCTATCCTATAGGTGGCTGCACAAATCATATATACTGTACATGTATCCAAGTTTTAAACGCAGCAAAAGATTGAAGATCAATGGGATTCTGCTGGCTTGAAAATGGTACTGGACCCTGAGTGGACAGTTCGTAGGTATGTAATTATCTGCATTAATGAACTATGAATGTATAGTTCACTATAAAGTGAAGTCTGCAAAGGATTGTGATCATGACGAGAAAAGTATGAGCTGGGTTAGGCGGCTAAAATACTAAAAACACTTGGTGAGAGTTACAGTGGGGAAAGATTGTGGTTAAAGTTGTAAGACGCGACGTTAACCTGACTTAAACTTTCGTGCAGGAAAAACTGCTTCACTCGTTGCCATTGAATGAAAATGAGGGTGCAAGAAGGTGCAAGATTCTCCCATATGAATGAAGTTCTTCTTTTCTGCTTTATATGTGCTTCCTACTATATAATTGAAATTAGAAAAAATATATTATTTTGCTACATTAATCTGTAAAGCTGCTATTGTTATTACTCCTGTTTGTCTGTATGCATGATGCCTTTGTTAGCATGGATGGGTAAAAGTGAAAGTAATGATAACTTTTGCTTGTTCCAAGTGATTTCCAACATATAAATAATATTAATAAAAAATAAAACAATGCAATGAAAGGGAGTCTACACGTTCTGAACTTCTGGTATGATTTTTTTCAATAAACCTAGAAACTGAACTGAAAATTAGAGCAACTGTTGTGGCAAGTACGATAACACAAGAAAAACTACAATAACACAACAAAAAGTACACTGCAGTGGCCAAATATGTCAAAATATTCAAAATATTAATTTCAGGGATGCGGTTGAATGAAACTACAGGGTTTTTAGTTGGGGAAATTAAACCTCCATTCTTATGAAGTTATTTATGAAACTATCAAATTAAAGGAGCACTTTATTGCTTCCGAATACCATGAACAAACCGTTGACTGACTTGAAATAGTCTGAATATAGTTTTTCATCCTTTTCTCACCGCGAACACGAGGAGACACCTGTTCCTGTTTTCTCTTGACACTTTGTTTGAACTCTCCACTGCTGCTCCCCCCTCTGCTCGAGCCGAGTTACAGAGGAATGCTTTGGACGGGATATTTCGAGCCGAACAGCATCTTTTCTAATCCGTTCCCAGTTATCCAGCGACTCAGTTTTCCGGCTGAATACCGGTCTTGTGTGATCAGAGACCTGCACGCAGCTGAGGGCACTACTGTTTCAAAGCAGCTGGAAACAACCTGTCATCGGACGGGGTGGGGGTGGGGGGATGAAGATAATGGATGGGTATTATGGGTTGTATCTGAAAAGCTTAGGGACATCATACACGCTTAACACATGTGCGCACAAATCTTGCGGGTTTAACTGTGATACCTGAACGACAGGGCCTGGAAACTCAAACCAGACAGCTGAACTGGAACAATCTTACTTTGTTAACGCACAGCAAAAGACAAATTGCCGAAGCAAATTCAACATAATGTCCGTGAATTATCACCTCGACTACGACTGCGCCCGTACCCGGGGACCTCGCCGGCCCAGCGAGCCCGATTTGATAAAACCGGCTGTGGATAAAAAATGTAAACCCAGTCCCGGGCTTGTAGCGAGACAGATGATAGTGGGTGAAAAACAGCGTTGCCCCGTGTTTCCAACCTGATTTACAAACTCTGCGCTCTGTTTTCTATCTACCAGACTCCCGAGCAAACAGGCCAAGAGGTTACACTACAGGAAATGAACTCAATATCACGTAACTGTTTCTATTTGATAGAGGTGGGTGTAAAATATGCACAGCTGGACTCGGTGGGACAACCCCGCCAAGATATTATTGACTATTCATTTTTCCCTGCTTGTCATTGATGTATGTGGGCAAAGGAATAAGTAATGCATATGTAACCTATAGCGCATACACTCCTTTTTAAATATACATTGGCCAAGAAGTAAAAAGCTGCCCCAGTGATTTTTCCACAGTCCTTATCTGCATTTGCAGGTTGCCCAGATCCATCAATGTTTATGAAGCCAAGGCCAGTGTAATTCTAGCACATTTATCCAGCTGGAACACACACACGTGTAGACATGCACATGGAAACATACGGATGCGAGCACACACACTTAGAGGGGCTTTTCCAATATGCCATGAATATCTCTGGCATGACCAGTATGATTTTTTTTCTCCATTTCTTAATATCCAACCCAGACAAAAATCTTGAATTATTTTCTGAGGAAAATTTCCCAAATATTTTATGGTAGATAAGGCGAAGATACGGCTTAGGGAAGCTCCTGGCTGGGCGTCATTGGAAGATAACTAGGTTTTATTAATGACCTGACAGAGGAACAGGCTGAAGTAATTAGGCTCTTTCCTCTCTCCTTCTCTTCTGCCCTCCTTCCCACTTTCCGCCTCGATAGATGGGCGAGCAAATTTTGGCGATAGTTTGATAACCAAAGGGACACCGGCATGCAGCGGATAACACACACACACAGAAAGAACAGAATGAATGAGTGCAGGAAAAAAAGAGGGATGCCATTGATGTTATCGAAGTTCATTCGATTTGCTGCAGAGAAAGCAAGGCGCCTATCGGTTACATTCACCTGTGAATGGTTAATTGTCCAGCACATGCATATGGGCGAGTCATTAATAACATTTGACGAATGCTTTAATTCCCCCTTTCTCTCTCTCTCCTTCCTCATTTCCCCACTCTGAAATAGATGAAACAACATCACTGATGTTTTCATATTGTATACATCTGCCTTGGCTGGCAAGAGTAGGACCATTTCTCTCCTTAAGTCTATTTCAAAATCAAAATCAAATTTATTTATTTAATGCCCAAAATCACAAACAGTTTGCCTCGGAGGGCTTTCTGATCTATATTTGCAATGGTAAATGGTATTTTCATAGTCCATTCTGTTAATTTACTCATAATATAATGTATGTTCACGTATCTGAGTTGCTATTTAGTTCTGCATGTGATAGACCCTCTCTCTATTAAAAGTCACTGCAATAAGCTCCCTTCAATGACACTTAGGTTCCAGCTTAATCTAAGTGCTTAAAACATTTTCGAAGTGTGAATTTGAGTTTTTTTTAGTACTTTAATTTGGGGGCAGATTCATGCACTTTCATACATACTGTGAGTATTTAAGAATCATGATGAACCAAGAGCCATTCATTTTCATTTTTCACTCTTAAATAAACACTTGTAATCAAGAGAAAACAAGTTGATGGCTTTTAGTCCAAAGGAGCTCACTCATGCCAAAAAATAAACCTGACAAAACACTCTCATTTCACATACTCTTTGAGCTGTAACTTTCACTAGTAAGAATGTCAAATTGATGTCATCTTTTATTTGCTGTTCAGGATGACAGCTGCCCATGACAAAATCGCTGGGTACAGAAAATCATAAAACATACAGCTTACAATGTGATACATTGCGCTGTGGCAGTTGCGGAATACATTTTCCGCTGAGCTAATAAAAATAGCATATGATAAAATCGCCAGACAAAGAATATGTCACATAATTATCTCCTCAAGACACACCACCCCTGCGGGGCGGCTCTCCCTTTTAAAGCCCCATTTGTCTTATGATCCATTAGTAGAAACATCTGCAGTATCTGTCTATCTCTCACAGCAGCTGTAGGGTGGAGAGGAAGAGCCTGAGATACATTTAGACAGCCAGTTGGTCTGTTAAGTGTTTAAATGTGATGCTATCCATCCCCTGGTTTCTCAGCCAGACCCTCACACTGTGTGTGTGTGTGTGTGTGTGTGTGTGTGTGAGTATCAGAGAGAGAGAGAGAGAGAGGGAGAGTCCAATGTTGTGTGTATGCTGAAAAATGTGCCATTTGAAAATGACCCTGATGATGTTTCTGAATATGTGTATGTCTTTGTGCATTCGTGTATTGTCAGACTTTTTGCGCGTGAGGGCATGGGTGTGTGTGTGTATGTGTGTCAGCGAGGACAATCAGGCCGGCAGAGAGAGAGCAGCAGTGAGTTGCTCCAGATAGATCCAATGTCCACTTATCACAAAGGAGAGGATAAGGAGACTATCTCTAAATCAAAGGTTGCCAGTGCTATCTGAACCGGTGCGTCTCTGAGCCGGACGGACATGCTCGTCTCTGCTCTCACCCGCTCTTGTTTCTTCCTCCACAACTCTTCCTCGGTGCCCAATTTTCTTTTTTATTTCTTGCACCCTTGTCTCCTCTCACTTTATTATTGTTGTCCCTCTTTCTTTCTCTCTCTGTTCTGGATCTTTTCAACACCAGTCTCATCCAGGAGTCTTTGAGATGAGCTGCAGTTCAGTTGTGTCACCCTGAGTGGACTCTTCCCTCCCTGAAGGAGCTCTGTAAATGTGTCAGGTTCTGTGGGTCGACAGAAAATTGGGATCAGGCCTGTATGCGCCTGTGTGGTGACAAGGTTTAGGGGGTGATGAACTGATGTAATCATACTATATGTCAAAGAAAATCTGCAGTAAAAACAGCAGCAAGATAGGAAACTTTCAGACACTAACACAGAAGCAAGATTTCAGCCATGACTTTGAGCTTAGAGACAAAGGTTTGTGTCCCATCTCAGACTACCAGTCAGTGATGTTTCTTGTAATGTTTGCCCAGGATGACAAACTTTTCTTCTGATTAAAATGAATTGAATGTGTCTTAATTCCTCACTGGAATACGATGACACTAAGCCTCTTCTGGGTATCAAGCTCATTTCCTTGAGGCTTTCCTTCACAGAGGACAGAAGCTGCACTAAGCTCGGATGCACAGCGGATGCGAAAAAGATCCCAACATAGACTCAGTTGTACGCTGTCCACTGAAACTCGGTGTGTGCTTGCCAAATATAAATGATGTCTGTCACAGTGAGACGGCACAGATGTGGAGAACTAGTAGAAGCAAAAGACGGTAAAAGCAGCACAAGAAGAGTTGCTTACATTTTCACAGGATACATGGCTTACTTCCAAGCAAAGAAAGAAGAAGAAACAGTATTTTAAGGGCCAAAATAACATGCATTTTTTTGTATATTGTCTCCTAGTGAAGCATCACCTTTAACTGCCATTGGATCACATATTTTAACTTTACTTCCACAGATTTGAATTTTCTTCATAGGTCACAATTTGGAAGTATGCACTGACTCAAATGTGTATTGGTCTGTGTATGTGTGAGTACTTGAATATATGTGTGGAATATATGGAAGGAGCCCAGTTATTTTAATGTATTTCTGTGCATGTGAGGGCCAGACAAGTGACTTTGATTGGTCAGACTTACCAATATGGCTGTCAGAACATATGCGCGTATTTATTTGTGCTATTTATGCTCTTCTAATTATGTCACTGTGTAATGGTGTGTGTACAGCGGATGCATTATGCGCATATGCTCAGATCAATACAACATTTTCTGCGAGTGTGTGTGCGTGTAAAATCCATGAGGCCGTAATTGTCTCAATTTGCAGTCTTTGGTTTGTAACAAGACAGACTAGATGTTCTTCACCGAGTACAATGATGGACCCTTGATTTAAGATGTAGTACAGCGGTTTAGCTTTAGCGTGTGTGTTAGACAGACAAGATGTTCTACAGGCTTTACAATGACAGATCTGCGGTCGGAGGTGTACAACTAGCGCGTGAATGTGTGTGTGTGTGTGTTCCTGAGTGTGATGGATCAGCCCTGAGTTGACATGATGTCCAACAGGAGTGTAGTACAAGCTCTGAGAAACCATGTTGCTTCTGGTCAACATGCTCTGTGCATTTGCTCAGCTAACTAGGTTTCCTCTTGTGGTAAGCAACCAGCACTTTCCACCTCGGGGCAGCTTTCTTTCCTCTCAGGCATCCCTCCTTCCTTTGGTCTTTCATTTGACCTTCTCTTTTAAATTTCTTGGTACACTTTCTCGGTGTAGAAAATGGTTAAATGTCTGCATCTGACAAAATACGGTGTTAAAAATCATGCATGAATGAATAAATACAAGGCGTGCACAAAAATAAAAGGGGCATTGCCTCAAAAAACAAACACATTTTTGATTTTAAGTGAGTTCCTTTGTGTTTATTAATGATTTTTTATGTGGACGGGTGTGTTTGGGGGTTAATTAGGGCATAAAAGTTGCTGGATGAGATATGTTTTCCCTGTACTGAGCTGCTACAGCTGCCTGCCACCGCAACTCAAATCCCCATAGAAAAGCTCGGGCTCTCCTCCTCCTCAATTTACCGTGTCTACAAGGGCTGGAGTGTCCCTGCAGAGCATCACTACAATGCAACACACACTAACACACACACAAAGGGCCATTATAAAATGCCAATTTATATTTCATATGTTCCTGTTTGAATCTGTTTGCGCCACACAGTTACAAATGGAGGCGACGTGGTTAAAGTATTTATGCTATGCAACCCAACAGTCTATCCATTAGTAATACGGGGGAGAGAAGGGAAACATATTCTTTGTCTTATATCCCATTTGTTGTCAGGACGGATTCACTCATTCAGCGAGATGCCGTACGGGGATAAGAAGGGGATCATGAGGGGCAGAGAGTGTGTGTGTGTGTGTGTGTGTTTACAAGGAGAACTTTTTTTTTTCTTGTGTGAGTGTCGGCTGGGCTGAGGCAGAGCTGAGAGAAAATGTATGTAACCGTTGTATGTTGTATTCACGTGTTATCTGCAGTATGTTTTGCTGTGTTCTTTGCCTTATTCTCCGCCGCGTGTCTACCTGTTTGGTATCCATACATGGAGAACACAGGAGCTAAATCATCTATTATTTACGTGTGTTTATATATGTTCGTCATGATTTATATATGGTTTGCTGTTCATTGTTCCTGTACAAATATGGTGAATGCGTAAATAAACTGTTTATAGTGCAGCTGCCGTAACCGACCATTTAGATCAGGGCATGATCAGATCAGAGATGACACACCTGAAACCTGTGGCGCACACCACAGAAGAAATGCATGGTGGAAAATACAGTATCTACAGTACAAAGTTGCACAAAGTTGCATACTGTTGCACTATAGCTTCATTTATTTGGAAAACTCAGTGGAGAAAATTAAATAGATTGACAGCAATTACCACAAAGAGACCAGTGTATAAATAGCAAGTTGTGCTCATACAGAAAGTAAATCCTGTCCAGTTCGAGTAATACTTCCAGCAATGAGGGAATGCACTAAGTCAACAGCTCAAATAATGACCACATTACACCACAGTCAACTATAATGATGATGCAATTGCTTTGACTTGACTCGCAAAGCAGCTGACTCACACTTATACTGTAGGTATTCCAGTAGCATCGGATCTATTTGTTGAATCGCTTTAGGAAACAGACAAACTAATGTAACCGCAGTGGTAGTAGTCAGGGTAACATCATGTAAACAAGGAGAACTGGATGCTGCATTAGGCCAAATGACAAGTTAAATCTGAGGCATGCAGCGCTGGTAGCGATATGCCAAGTAGCAGACAGCAAAACAAAAGGAGGGATGTTTACAATAGAGCCATGCCAGGGAGAAAGGTAAGAATTAATAGTTACAAAGTGAAATCTTGCTCGGGATGCATGTTTACCTCTGGTTAAATGCATATTAGATGACTGGGTGGAACTTCAAAATAAAAACAAATAAAATTTCAGAGACAGGGCCGAGGTGCACAGGGGCATATTGTAATCACAACATGCCGGAACATAAGTCAGAAGTCTTTCAGAATTTATATAACATGGAAGCAACATTATTTTGCATGTAAGTGAGGAGGAGGATTTGCATGAGATATGAATAACTTATAAAGGCACAACACAAGTTTTTTAGGACTGTAGGCACCAATCAAAATTAATTATTTCTATTGTTAATTTTTTATTGTCTCAACACACGACTGAGAAAATGCATTAGTCACTTAGCATCCATTTAATTTTTCATGGCAAACTGCCTGAGAGAAAAAAAAAACAGTCACCAAAGAGAAAACAACAAAATGGAACCACATGATGCAGCGACTGTTGTTGTCACAGAGGGAGACAGCTGTAGCCAAAGTTATATATATTTGCAATGAAGTGCAATAACTTAGTATTTCATGTACGTTTTAAACCCATATGACTTTATTCATATTTTACTGAACCAAATTAGAAAACGTACAAGTTCATGGAGATTGAATTTAAGAGTTTGACAGTATTCTTTTTATATTATTCAGTACAGCTGACTGCTTCAGAGTCAGCTGTATACAGTGTGGGATGTTAAAGTTAATGTTAATGTTAATGCAAACTATCATTTGAAAACTTACTCACAAACTCTTACAAATGACATTTCAATGTTTTTCTTTTTTTTTTTTACCCCGAGAATTACCTTTAAAAGCATGAGATCTTCAAATGAATTAAAACATTAAAATGCTGTTAAATACACGCCTCATCCCAGCAACATGTCCGTCCCTCATTCAGCAGCAGTGTGAAGCACATGGGCCTCACAGTATATGTTTTTTTCATTTTTCTAAATCGTGTTATTACTATGCTAACGGTATATGACAGGCCCCATGCATATTAAAAGACATTCGTTTTAGTGTCAAGCCATGATGATGATTTGTCTGAAAATATGCTCAATTAGCTATTAATCCTTTACCTCGGCACAATTAGCATTCTTTATGGAGGAGGGGGAGATGGGTGCCTGCTTATAACAGTTTGGTTCCAGAGGTATTGGAGGTTTTCAATCTGATCAATAATACAGGCCTTAATGAGGCGCAACCTGCCCCCAACTGGGAAGATTTCATCCAAAATTCATTAATTTCCTGTTTTATTAATCTGGAACCACAAGCTGAGATGTTCAAAGCTGCAGGAAGGCCAGAACCTGTGGTGCAGTGAAAGAGGGCAAATAAGTGAAGGAAAGAGAGAGAGAGACACAGAAATTATGTATGCATGTTTGCCAACACTTCATCAGCAGCCCCTACCATCCCTATTTTCAAAGTTATCCAGAAAGTCACTAAACTCTAAGCAGGTGTAAACTGCCTCTCATTGGTTTTCCTACTGAAACATGCAGGTTTAAAAGGTGAAAATACAGTAAACTAATTTCCTCGTTTGTTCGTTAGCTCTGGCAAAATAAGGTGTGCAGAGAGGGTGACAATGCATATTCCAACTCAAAGTGTCAATACACAACAGCACACATACAAGAGGGTAGGAACAATAACATCTGCAAATCAATAAGATACCTCAATTATACACACTGTCACGCTTATTTGCATCAGAGCTGGAGTCATTTGGTCATTTTGGTGCTAGTTTATAGCTGCAAAAGTTATTATTCATCCAAATATGTATTTATAAGTATGTCTCTTTACAATATATATGCATCAATCAAACAATGTGGGAGAGTTATAATGCACTGTATACTGTTTGCTTCTGTTGACTTAAACTTTTAATGTATCCAGCTTTCTCGTAATTAAATGGCTTATTGTTCATATACATTCACCCACTCGCAGTGTTTATTGTTTATTTCTATTCATTTATCTGGTGCGGCGACATCCCAAGGTCACAGGGTGTCATGTTTTTTAAACTGACAGGGTTTTTGCATTCACATTGTGTGGAAGACGAAAGTAAGGAGAGGGTGGGGGATGCAGAAGAAAGAATATGGGGGGGAAACTGGAAATGCAACGACGGAGAGAAAGAGGATTGATAGACGCAAAGGTTACTGTATGGAGGAATATATTCAGAAACCAAGGTGAGGCCACAAAGAAATGAAGAAATAAATTGTTATAATGAGCATCAAAAAGAAAAGAGAGAAGAAAAGTTATTTTTGTCTGATAAAATGCACAAAAAGAGTTTCAAGGTTTTGTTTAAAGACAACAGGATGGATTAGGCTTCACCCGATCAGTAGAAAAGTTAACCAGTATTTTAAATCTATTCATTTGTACTTTCAGATCTACTAAGGGTTAGGCCTTCTGTGCTCTTTGAACACATCTTTTTCTAAAATACGCCCTTCTCCATGCTCCTGGACCTCCCATGGCTGCCCTTGCCTGCATTTGCATTCATTTTCATGATTGCCCCATGCCTGTCTCTCCCTCCCTGCCTCGCCCTCCTATTACCTGCCTGTCCACTTGGCTTTGCGTCAGTCTACAGACAGAATTCACTATATTCGCCTCCTTTTCAAAACCACAGGCATGGTTGAGGGGAGCTGTAGTCGAAACCGTTCAAGTGTGCTCGTTCACTTTTTTTAGGGGCTTGTCATTTCACGATTCTACCTTTTCCGACGCTGCTGTCGGAGAGAAGGGGATTAATAGGCATCACCTCAGTGCTCTTCAGACCAGATTTTTCTTCGCCTTTGAAAATATTAATATAAATTCATCTTTTTTTTGCTGAATTTATGTATTTTAAAACATCTCTCCTGACTGAGAGCATATCAATGACATTTAACAATCAAGGCAATGCAAGGCGTTTTCTAAGACCTACACAGGTGAGACTCAAGTCAATGTTTTCACTTTTCATCGATACCAACAGCAGCTTAAAGTAACTGAGCAGTGATTCTTTTATATCTAGATTTTCTAGATTTTTTTTTAGATTCAGATTGGAATGACTTAGGCATTTATAAGGTCACGTACCAGTCACTTCAGCAATACTAAAGATGGTGCATATGGACCTTGGTCACTTAAAAAAAACATCATAAAGTACTACGGTAACATGCGAACATCAGCATGCTAATGTGCTCACAATAAGACATTCTGATGCAATGCTTACCATGTTCATCATCACACTGCAGTCTGCTAACATGCTCATATTTGCTAATTAGCACTAAACACAAAGCTGAGGATGATGGGAAATTCATCACTTTTGTTTTTTTCATCATGAAGCAAAGACAAGTACAGTATATGTCACTTGAGAGCAAAGTGGCCCAAGAATACTTTTTTTCCAGCATATAGCCAGGTAATCTGAAACGTTTCAGTTTGAAAATCTGATCAGTGTTGTACGTACTGTATTTGTCTAAGCATGCACACATACATCATTATTACAGCACTTCTTAATTTACAGGACTTGAAAATATAGGCTATGCACAGTGCTCACCTAAACCTAATATGGTCTTGATAATGAAAAACAAGTTCAAATGGCAACAATGTCCAGACTTTTAAGGCTCAAAATGCTTTTCATTAAGGTAGAAAGCACACAGGGACACACACACACACGCCTCTCTGCATTTGTAATGTACAGTATCATGCCACTCTCACGTCAGGGAACTTATCAAGAATGGGTCGTATTGTGAAGTGCCTATGGTATAAAAAAATAAAACCATTGTCATTATAATATTCATGAGCCTTCATGGCCATCCCCTCCCCCTTTTCCTACTCTCTTCTTTCCTTTCCTCACTCCCTATCCTCTTTAACCCCCCCTCTCCTCACTCCTTAACGTCAGAGGTGACAGACAGAGACTTTCTTGTCTCTTCCCCACAGCTCTTAAATACAGAAAAGGTTAATTCCTTCTGTGTGTGCAGACCTCATTTCAACCGCTGGGGTTATATCCCTGCCCCCGTCTTTTAAAAAACGGCGTTTAAATTTTTAAAACCTACACGTCCTAACCAATTTAACTCCAGCTGATCATAGAAAAGCACATGGGGCAATAAAAGATGCATCGCAACCAATCTTGGAGAAGTTTTTAATGGTTGGGAAAGAGAAACAGAAACAATTCTTGTATTTCATTTTCATAATCAGGAGGACTTTTGGGTCTGAGAAAACTTAGAGATCTTATCAGTTTTAACCAACATGTTTGGTTATCTTTTATAGGCCAGTCAGGCTATATTTCAAAAACATTACATTTAAACAAATTGGACCAATATTTAATTCAATAATGCATGTATAATTCAAAGAAAATGTAGCTTTATTGTATTTATTTATAAATTTTTCTTCCCATTATTTTCTATGGGGAACAGTTTCCAATTTGGAAAATTGTTCGGATCTGTTTTTTAGAAGTGTGTTCACTGCCTCACAAGAGCAACAAGCCAGTGCTAAGACAAAAACTTCTTTAAATTAAACAACAAAATCTGTGTTTGGTGAGTGCCGTCAAGAACGACTGATATGAGCATCTTTTCATCTTACGCGGCGACATCGCCGTTAAGGTGTAACCACACCTTCAGGAACAAAATGGACTTGGTTGGAGAAAAAAAAAGAGCTTTGCGTTAAAATAACAGCTTTGTTAAGGTTAGGGATCTTTGCCACCATTCTTCCAATAACAAGTTAGCTACAAGAAACCAATGCTGACTTTTGGAGGGAAACATAAAATGGACAGTGTTGTTGATCCATCCTAAATGACTGATGCTGTTGTTTTTGTTGGACAGTCTCTCTACAAGGCTACTGCATTTTAGTATATAAAGTCAAGGCCTGTTGCACTGAGCTATTTTTTATCCAAAAAAATGGTGATCTCAGATACGATTAAGTATTTTTGGCAATTTTTCTCCACAATCTACAATCTACAAATTCATTAGGCAGACGCTTTTGTCCAAAGCGAAACACATCTGATCAGCTCTCGCGGGAACTATCCAAGACTTTATTTGAACTTTCAAGTTGCATCGAAATCTGTGTTTCAGCTTTCTGACACCCCATTGGCCTGGTAATTATATCAGCCCCTGTAATTATGTAACTGCACTGACCTGGGTGAGTTAGGCCAAAGACATTGTTTAATGTCACTGGAGCTATTCACTGTCAACCATCCATTAAAGGTTAAATGTCATCATAGCAATCAAAAGGTTTTCATCTTACAGCAGGAGCAGTCACCACTGTTTTTGTTCATAATTACTATTTCATCCACCACATGTGCTTTAAACTGTACTTTAACCATTATTCAAGCTGCAATCTCCCTCTCACACGATGCTTCACCTACTCAGTGTCTCTCTTTCAATCGCACACACACGCATAACTCATGCAGGACCTATCACAGTCCCTTTTTCTCACTTCTCACTGTCTCTCCTTATCTCCGGCCTTTCTAGCAAATAAGACGACAACAACCAGGAGAAGTCCGCCGGACGTACACACACGCCTTCGCCCAGCCGCCCGTGCTGCGGCATCTCTGCACCGCAAACAAGCATCTGGCCGTTATCGCCCTTCGCCATGCTTGCTGAGCAAAGTTTAAGCTGATTCGGTGACAACCCAAACTGAGCCACCCCGGCATTTCCTTACAGCGAGGCCCCTAATCTGCCAGACTGGGGGAGAGACAGAGAGTGGTCCGCTCTCTAATTCGACAGAGAAGCGAGGCTTGAAACAGCACAATTAAAAAGATACTGTTGTGTTTACACTCGCTGGCCTGTGTAACTGCTGAATGGCGGACATAAACAGCTTAGCCGCAGCCAGTGTAAGTGGCCAGCGCAGGCCTCCTCCCGCTGAATGCGAGGAGAGCTACTGTATTCTGTCACACCGCATTTGACAGGAATTTGAAATCTGCTGCATTATGTGCCGCTCACAATAAACCTTGTGTTGTTTGAAAAGCCGGCATTAGACAGCAGAAAACTGGCATCGGCGGAGGGAAATAATTTGATCTTGTCTAATCTCGCTGAGGGGGGAAAATATTGTAATCCCTTCCGTGCTCTGTGATTGCACATATGCACGGGGCTGCATCTGGCTGCGCGTTCGTGTGCGTGCGAGTTCGTGTGCTCATGTAGGGTTGTGCGCGTGCATCTGTTACCATCCGAGGCAGATTTTTTTTTGTTTTGTTTTGTTTTTTTTTGAAAGCATAATTCTGATATGTGGTCCTTTGTGAAGTTGTTGATATTGCCTTTTCTGTTGAGGCTCCCAAAGGTGTTTCTCACACAGCAGATAATAACAGGAGACTGATTTAGAGCTGGAAATCCATTGTACACACAGTTACACACACAGTCCTTGCGGGCCCATCAGAGCTCCATTGTAAAAGCTTCTGGCTTTATGAGGAGTGCAGATGTAAATCCTCGCATTCTGCCCGATATCTCTTCGGCATCCCGTTGTCTCCATCTTTGATCACCTATCTTCTGGGGGAGTGATGAGCGCTGAGAGCCAGAAACCGCAAACAACAGACACATTAGGACTCTTGTATTTATACCCGCCCGGAAACAATGGACCTGTGTCACGGCCGATTGTTTCCCCCAGCGACTCTCAGGGAAGCCTTTGAAAATTGAAAAACAAAAAAAACTTTCTGTTTCACGCGAGCCCGCTTCATCTTTCGCCGCCATTGTCGCTGCTCTTTGATAACAGGGGGGAACAAAACCCCAAGCTAATCTCACATGCTTTCATTCATTACAATCCCGGATCATAAAAATGGACATTTCTGGATTGTTCTTCGACCGAACTCTTTGTGGTCGTTGTTTTTTTGGTGCCAAAATGCTGTTTGTTAGATGTTGTTTTGTTTGATGAAAGCTGGTGTGTGGTTATGACTGCATAATAGGTAATCAGGTGTCCTGAGAAAGGGGGGCTCCCCTCACTCTGTCCTCATCACCCGGGGGGGGGGGTGATTAGCAGGCCACGCTCGCCCAGGGAGGGGAGACAATGAGCAGAGTAGATTGTCTTGTGTACGACGATAAACTAAGAGGCTCATTATTATCTGTAGAGTGATAAACCACATGGATGGTTCAGATATAACGCTTATGCAGCTGCTGTGTGGTTTGGTCTCATGCTTCAATCTGAGCACACTCCACTGGATTAAAGCATGAACTTTTTCTTTTTTTCTTTCCAGAATCACAGTAGTAATTTTTCGTGGGCAACACAGAACTACTTTGTTCAGCCAATCATGCAAAGATGGACAGTAAATACAGCCTTACCCATGCAGCTTTAGCTATAGCTTTTTATTTTTTGCTGCTGTTAAAGCGAAGTTTTCCTACCTTGCATCTTGTGTTTTAATCCACTCTCTTTTTCTATTAAACCACTCTGTCTCATTATTTAAAGTTATTTAAAATCACGTTTTTTATTCTGAGCAAATATTGTAGCACTTTGCCGCCTCCAAATCGTCCGATATTAAGAATTCAAATGGTTTGCTTACTCTCAACACAACCACAAATAAGATGTATGTACTCTTCCAGACATTTAAAAACACTAAACCTTCTCAAAATGACACGTAAATCATGTTATATGGCCATTTTGATAAATCCTGCTTCTTCAAAAACTCGGACGGATCGGGAGAGTTGTGTGACTTATTTACCTGTCCAGCTTCTCTGTGTACAGCGTTGTCAACAAGATGTTAGCACTCAAAGGGGAAAATAACTGCAAATATAAACATGGTGAGGTACATCTCGAGCTGGAACAAACCTGCTTTTCTGACAGCTTGACAGTCACCTGAGGGTGAAACAGATTCCAAAATCACTGTCCAACCGGCCACACGTTGTCTTGCTTTGTCTGACTTATACACACACACACACACACACACACACACACACACACACACACACACACACACACACACAGACATAAAGAGATGCACACTCACGCGCACACACACACACACACACACACACACACACAGCAGTCCGCAGAGGGTCCAGGCAGGAAAAGAGGCTGTCTCTGGCTGGGCAGCTGT
>JBAJHX010000036.1:6325500-6338893 GCA_037176925.1 Amniataba percoides | reverse complement strand
CGTTCAGGCTCTGCTGGCTTGTTCTGGGGGTTTGCGCCCGCACACACACACACACACACACACACACACACACACACACACACACACACACGCACACACACAGAAGAACTCACTGGAGACTTTGTGACTTGGTATTTGGCCCATCAACATTCTATTTCCTCCATGCCCCTCTCTCCTGAAGTCTCATTTCCATCGCCTGACAAACACAAAGGCAGGAACTTCCCTGCCCACTGAATCCGTTAAAATAAATAAATAAATCTCCACTTCACTGTACATCAGTTAATTATCTGTTTCACTGAGTGGCAGACTGTCTCCACCTTACTTTCTGCCTGCATGTTTTCACACACACACACACACGGAGCGAAAGAGAGGGAGGGAGAAAGAGAGAGATGGCAGACTGCCACAGTGGCTTTCACTGCGAACTTGTTTAGTCAAAATAACGAGTCGGAGGATTATGAAAGACTGTAATTAGGTGTTGCCGAATGATTGTGCAAAAGAGTGAGTGACTGCGCGGCGTACTCCCGACTTACCTTGTTAAAAAGTCCTTAAGGTGAGTTGGCATGTCATTCAGGCTGTAATGCCTTACACCCAGCGGGGGAGTTTTAAGTCATTTTGGCATGTAATTATCAAAGGAACACTTTGTGATAGATGGCAGAGTCAACGGCGGAGAGATCAAGGGAGCAGGAGGAAAAGGGAGAGTGAGACACCCAGTCTGAACCTCATCATAATTAGAGGATTTCTCTGACTTTGATCCAAAGGATAAGAGTTTTCTCATGAATCCCCCCTTTTAAAGTTGATGTATTAGACCTGTACCTGAGACACAGCCGTGCACCTGTCAAACAAGCTTTTCTAATTAGCTGTCAGAGGGAAAACTTACTAAATGTTAACCTTCGGTGATAACAAAGTCAAAGTGTGTGGGAAAAAAAAGACAAATAAAGCTTTGCGTGTGGTGATATGTATTATTAGTGGTAGCAATCCTCCAGTTTGCTGCAGGTACTTGGCATTAAGTACAGCAGGTCCTAAGACAAGAATGTTGCACTTATTGAAATGAGGAAGTAATCTTGTTGTGATGTTTGCATCTGGTGTCACGATCTCCATAAACACGGAATGAACAAAGCTGTTAACTTAACAGCAAAATAAGTCCACAAAGTTTTGTACCAGCAACTGCTGTTTCCTAAGAGTAAATGAATAACTCACTGACTCCGACAAAGAAATGCTGTATTTGTCAGAATATACTAAAATAATAAGACAAAACCATAAAAAACGACTTTCTGAGGATAAAACATCTGTCAGGAAAGCTTTCCTGAGACACCATTAATCCAGAGAGAAGAGAGTTCTCATCTTTGAAGACTTTTTTTCTCTAATAAAAGTGAAATAATACCATTAAAGCATAACTTAAGTCCCACATTTGTGTAGCTTGTCTATCCGCCACACACTCGCAAACTCCCCTGTCATTCTGTGGGAAGCGGTCAAAATGATTTTCTCAGGCAATTAGCCTTTTTCACACCGTCTTCATTTAGTCTTTTTTAGCTCCCCATCATCTGTGACAGCTCGAAAGACGTCGGAGGAGGTTTAGGACCTGTTTTCACTCGTCATAAACTTTCCTCCGTGGCAGCGAAAGACACTGAACAGGCCTCAAGAAACGCTTGAGGTGAAGTTGGGACGTCGTAATGCAGACAAACTGTAGGAGACAGGTCTATAAACACAGCTGATGACACTTGCTAGCCGACCGACATTAAAGTTACAAACAAGCCAAGATGCAGCGGCCTCCAAACAGAACAGCATTTCCTAACATCTGCTGTGGCAAATATACAAGTTTCCTTTTTTCTTATTTGGATTATAAGATAACATCCATCTGTCAAACATAAATCCAAAAGAAAACTGTATACTGAGACACTACTGTGATCCATCATGTTGGTCTCCCGTCCATCAAAGGTCAGCACCATGAAAACATTTTATTATTGGTCAATAATGTATTTGTGCACTTGCATGTTGAAAGTTGAAAAGAAGTTTAATCCCTCCCTGTGGGTGAATCAATTTATCAACATGAATCAACATTTTTACAATTTTTACAAGACAAAACATTTGGAAAATGTTGATTCCAAAGTACTTCTACATTTTTATGCATTTTTAAAGTTACCAGTTCCCTCTCATAACTCATCGTCATGGTCCTGAGTCAGGCCTCTAGTCCCTCCTTTGTTCCTGGTCAGAGTCTGTGTTTTATCATCGTGTTTTTTTAGACTCTATTCCTAAATTCGTCCCTGTATTTCATCCAAATGTTTCCCCATGTCTCCCTGGATGTTCCCATGTTCCTGACCCTTACCTGTTCTTCCTCCCTGATCCTTCCAATAAGCCCACATTACTAATAAAACCACCTTCACCCCCCCCCTCTTGCTGTCTTGCGTTCACGTCCGACCCTGCATCACGTAACGTTCAGAGCTATCATTGAACTGCTGCCATGCAGAGGAGAGGGCAAAATGATTCAACTCAGAGATGCCGGCCAAATCTGTTCTGTACATACGCATGGCATTCCTGTTTAGAGGATGTGTAAATATGGGACAGAGGTTAGTTCAAACACAGAGACCTGCACAACCTTTTACTCTCTAATCTGCAGCATTTTCACTCCTCTCACATGGGAGAGGTGAACATGAAAGATTCAGTTAAGACAAAATTGTAAATTTTAAACTTCTTATAGTAAGATATTGGTGTAATTTAAGGCCTATAATAAAAAATAAAGCCTTCTTTGCTATTCTGATAGTGTTCAAATGATTTTTTTTTTGTTTTCCTTTCCTTCACTTTTCTTTTCCTGTAAGCTTCATTGTCCCAATGGCTTCATCTTCAGAATAAATCAATATAAATCCTCAATGCTGTTCAAGGGAAATAGCCATTTTATTGTCTGGATTTACTTAAAATTAAATACAACAAAGACATTTCTGGGAACATTCCTTTAACAATGCAGGAGAAATGCCAGGTCACATAGAAAACACAATACATTACACACTCTGAGAGCGACGTGCCAGGGGACAAACACTTTCTACTTTTTTTTTTTCTTTATCCGAGTCATATTTATTTTATTAGGTGTATTCTCCATAGGCTTCATGGTGGCAGGACCGCCATGCGCTCAGACACTCACAACACACACACGCGACAGGACCCCAGATGTCCACTGGTGCATGTAGTGATTCTATTTTTTTTGCCTCTTGGAGTTTTTTTTTTTCCTTTATCCAGAGAGGATAACACACACCAGCAGCCAGACATAATTAGTATTGGAGAAGACACAAAGAGTAGCTCCTAATGACTACAAACATCTATGTGGTTGACTTTTGTGTATGTAATTGAAAGGAGGTGAAAATCAATAGCATTCAATGAAAACTAATTGCGAGAGGTGAGAGTGGGGAGCTGTTAGGTGTCTATTAGAGGCGGCGGCAGCAGACCACAGTTACGATTCTTCAGTCAGTTAGAAAAGCGCTCTGAGCGCAAATTTGTGTGAAACTGTGCGTGAAAAATGGCTGAATAAAATACCCATAATTCTTCTATTATTTAGTAACTTTCAGGCAACATGGAGTGATGTGGAGGAGGTGGAAAACAAGGAGAAAGAGAAAGGCATTGTCTCAGTGTTTTTGCTGCTGGGGATGTTACACAGTGTTTGATGGGGAAAAAGGTTAAAATAACAGGATTTTAACGTTTCAAATTCATCTTGGGTACATTGATGTTTTGCTAAAATATCCTACAGACCTGAAGATGCGCTGTGGATTGAGTTACAATATGGCCTATAAGTTTTCAAAACACACACAAATAAATAAAATCAAATACATTTTAAAAAACATTTTTTGCCATTGAGTTGGTTTATTTCCAATAACTTGATCACCCAAGATATCAAATCAATTACTGATTATGGTCAATATGTTAATGACTCTTAAATTCCGTTAAATGATAAAGGGAATATGTTCAGCGAGGCGAAGGCAGTGAAATTTGAGGACAAAGAATTAAGTAAAAAGGACTAAAATATAAATTAAAATATGTGTGCCAACAAATTGCAATGAAATATTGTTGAAATGTAGAATTAACGCTCTTTTCTAGTTCATCTTGTAATTCTCCATCTCTCTCTTCTTTCTATATTTACAACATTCCTGAAACTCAAGTGTGGTCATATGGTTTGAAATGTGAAACATCCCACCGGTCGCTGTGTCTGAAAACAGTTCTGACCTACAAACCTATAAATCCTGCAAAATAGCACACATTTACTGAAGTGATTATTCCTATGCAGACTGAATAAACAGGATATTGATGGCGTCAAAGGCAAACAGCCGGGCCATCGGGAGGATAGATACTGGCTATAGACATCTGCCAAGTTCACAGGGGTGCTTGTTTACACTGTGAGTTGAAGCCTGGAGTAACAAAGGGCGAGCCCTGACAAGCAAGTGAACACGTTTCTATCACGCAAAGGGACCCCTAATAAGCCCCTTCATTTAAACCACACTGTGTGTTCATATCGTTCATTCTGCAGCCTTTATCGGGTTGTGAGTTGCAGTCCACATGCAACTTTACATTTCCCACATTTTCAGAGACAACACACTGTCAGCACTTTGGTTCCCGAGGTCCTGGCACCGCTACACTTCAAACATCACCTGTGGTCCTGTACACACACACACACACACACACACAGGCTCACAATTACACAGAGATTACGGAGAGGCCGCTGCACAACAAGCACAGCCGGCTCACACTCGCACACACAAAATGTCAGCCGGCCATGGTCGCTGGCAGTGGCCTTGCTATAATCTCTCTCTAATTATATACACAGCCAGGCTTACTGTTTCAATGCAGAGACCTGAGAAAATACAACCTACTAATCTTATTTGCACACAGCAGCAATAACCTGCCGGGGGAGAGGAGAGAAGAGGAGAGGAGGAGAGGATGGAGGAAATTACAGAAGATTACTTTATATTACTGACTTTTAAATGTAATTGTAATTTGTCCTATGAATCTATTATGATGAGTGGAAGAAAGTTATATGTATATACAAATGTGTGTGTGTGTGTGTGTGTGTGTGTGTGTGTGTGTGTGTGTGTGTGTGTGTGTGTATATACCAGTACACATATAAATTTTTTTCTGTTTTCATTTAAGTGCTGATACCACAAGATATTTTTAAATATTAGCACTGTGTTAGTCCCCTTAGCTTTATAATAGCCTATGTGAAAAATGGATTTGAATGAAATGAATTATAACTGACATTCAATTGTTTTTATTTGACAGTAACAGTGACAGAAACTCCCTTCAAATGCCAGACTTAACCTTTCTCATTTAGTCTCCTTTTGCATCTCTTAACTGATGCAGCTCCCAGTTAAGGTATCAGGATACTTGTAATTCCAGCCATAGTTGCTTTCCGACTGTATATATAGTCTATATGGAGAATGACTGAGTCTTTGTTTCCACTTGGATGCCCCGTGATAGAATATATTCCTCCGCCAAAGGAGGTGCGATGCAGACGGGGTGTCTCACACAGACACAGGCCTACACAGCTACACACACTATGTAAATAATGCATGTGTCTTAAAGGGTTTTACCCCACCACAGCTGGCCCACTTCAATTAGAACGCTTTGCACTCATCTTTTCCCTCCTTTCTCCTGCGCCCTTTCTGTCCTTCCAGTAAATGTGCTTTTTTTTTTTTTTTTTTACTGTTTTCACAGATAATTCCAACTACTGTAAAGCTGATTTTTTTCTCCAACAGTATTCGAGCTTTCCGTTTCACCAAGCGAGATTTTTTCTTACAGTAACATTGATATGTATGCTTTTAAAAACATTTTGTCATGCAACCTTTCTGCCTTCTACAATTTCAAGCTTTTGCATGTGACAAGCTAAGTAATAAATGCAAAAAGTTAAATCTCTAGCTTCATTCTTACACAGTTGTATTCTTTTATTTCCCTGCAGCAGCCATAGTTGAATATTAACTCGGTCAGAGAGGCCATTGCAACACTTGTTTGATCTGCTGGGCAACATGTTAAACTGTGCCCTGCGTGGCGCTTCATTTCATCTTCTGGCTGATCCGCGCTTCCAAGGTGAGGTAGTGTTTGAATATCAAGTCCACAGTGTTCTTCTACATTTCACTGTCTTTCAACTTGGATGATGTTTAAGCTTTCTTATCGTTCTCTATTTCTGCCTGTGTCTCCTGATCTCTTAAATTTAGAGGAGGCCTTCCCTGACCCTTGCTCCTCAACCTTACCACTCCCTCGTTGAACCCCCCACTCCCCATCCCCTTTCCTCCCTCTTTCCTTCCACTCACCGTAAGTGGAGGCCCTGGCCTGGTCTAGTCTCCTCCAAACACATCTAATTACCCCGATGCCAAGCATTTCCCATCCATCACATTATCTTTCAGAGACGAGGTATTAGCGCTCCCCGTCCCGTCAGCCAATTACCTGCTGCCTTCTGCTTGAGTCACCTGCATTGCAAATGTGACCTTTACTTAGAGGGCTGATTGCATGTTTCCTAGAGTGTGTGAGAGGTGGCGTAGGGTTTTGAAGTGTGTGTGTGTGTGTGTGTGCGTGTGTGTGAGAGAGAGAGAGCATGTGATCCCCCAAAGAGTGTTAAGAGAATGAAAATGTGTAAGTGCATGTGTGTGCGTGCACGCATGCAAGAGTTCATACGTATTATCTAAGAGCCTGCATGTGTGTTGTGTTTGTGTATATGTGCATGTATGAAATGCAGATCTACTGCGTGCACGTGACATGCCTGAAGGCCCCTGTGTGTGTGTGTGCGTGTGTGTGTGTGACTGGGCTGGGGCAGTGAGCAAACCCTCTCAGACACCCTCGTGACCCCCCCCAACCCTCCCTCATGTGACGGGCTGTCGTGAATGTTAATGTTCTGTGATGGCTGTGGAGCAAATAAGTGTTTCTGACACAGTACAGGCTCCCATTACAGGAGCAGGCCAAATGGGCTCGCTAGTGCCTTAATGAGCAGGCAGGTCAGTCAGCCGCAGCCGCCGTACCAGTCCCACACGCTGCTTATGCAGGGACGAACCTCAGCACCCCTCGACCAGACCAGGGAATAACTGACTTCCGCAGCGGTCTCCTTACTTAAGTTTAACAGATTTTTTTTTCTTTCGCTTCACATCATGAGCTTACTGAGAAGCCAGGACTTAATGTCAAATGAAACCAATTGAAAATGATGATGACATTAATGGAATTTCTTCCAGATTCATTCCAAAAACAATGCATTCTCCTCTTTATTGTGAAAAAGCTTATCTCTATAAGCATTTGTTTTTTACATACGCTCTTAATACACTGACACTTATTTGAGTTATTTAACTGTTGTTATGGGTTTAAAATTAGAAAGATTCTCAAAGCAAATGAGCGAAACAAAAATATTTGTTCTGTTTTTGAAGAGAAAAAGTCACTAAAGAGCTAAACAACAGTGAATGTGGTTCTCTGTTTTTCTGTGGCAGTGAATGTGCTTAATGATAAAATAAATACGTAATGATAAAGACATGTTATTATGTTACACGTCTCCAAGTTCAAAAGTTCTTTACTGAAGAAAGACTCATTTTATGTAGCATTAATATGGACCTTTATCTTTACATTGAAATTGAAGCCTTGGTGCTAAGGTAATTTTGAAGAGGGTAAGTGTCACCTGTAAAATAGGGCAGAAAAACAAAAACTGGGAACGCTTGCAAAACATCCCACCAAATGGCAAACCAAGAGCCTTGTCCGTCGTAAAGTCCCAGTTAGCCTGACAGCCTGTGGACACAGTAAACTCAGTCACAACCAGTCCAGTGCAGCTACAAGCTTGTGAACAAAGAAGCTGTCTCTCCCTTCTCCCTCCGGATTGTCAAGAGAAAGTACAGCTTGTAGGTTGAGTCAAACAGTTATTTCTGAAAAAGGTGGAAAAGCACATCGCTTGGCTGACTCATCATAATTTAGAGGGAAAATGAATGCCCCTTCTTACACCTGAGGAGAGTGGTGGTTGGAAAAAAAAAGAAAAAGAAAAAAACTGAGAGGAAAGGGGAGAGAAGGGTAAAGGGAGAGAAGCCGGGAAGCGGACATTAGGCTTGATTGAGACGCATGGCAGACGGAGAATCACCTAGCGCGTCAGAGCACATCCTCACAGTTGGCCAGGCTGTCTCTCAAAACTCTCCAAATAGTCTAAAGTCGACCTGTTGGAGTTACTGAGTCGTCACACTACATGTTGTAGCCCAGGAGCAATGGGCCCACAAAGGTGTCTCTTTTCCTCTCTCTGTGGGACTTGTTAGAGGTTCTATTCTGGACCCTCTCTGCCTTCACTCTTACTGCTGCAGAATACCTTAAGGTGTACCTCGCATTTTATATACTTTTTCTAAGAATTCCTGTTCAAATAAATCAGTGGTAAAAAAAGTGGATGCTTTCATTGCAGCTAGTGCAAGAGGAACAAGTGGTTTTCATGTGTGATCACAAAACTACTCTTGTGTTCATGGTCATGGTACAGAAAACAGTTTCTGCCATTGTTAAATTGTAAACATTCATTCAA
Organism: Amniataba percoides; assembly: GCA_037176925.1. Classification (NCBI taxonomy): domain Eukaryota; kingdom Metazoa; phylum Chordata; class Actinopteri; order Centrarchiformes; family Terapontidae; genus Amniataba; species Amniataba percoides. The sequence continues at coordinate 6,330,393 of JBAJHX010000036.1, read as the reverse complement.
ACAAATACTTGGTTTCTGTAATATGTACAGTGATGTTTTGCAACACAAGACAAGGATGAATGGTAGAATCTTACTGAAAAGAAAACTGAATCTAACAACATCCTCATCTTGTATTTGGCGCCGTAAATATAGTTTATCGTGATCTGTTTGTACCTATAGCCTTCGTAGGACTGTTAACATCCCTCACTGAAAACAATGATTTCTGCATTACACTGAGTGGGACGACACCATTTTCAGATAATGGAAGTGCCAATGCAAAAAGTTTTCCCTATAATGAGACTCGAAAGATCACAGCAGCACTTAAGAGGAAAAACCTTCACAAGCAAACAAGACAGAAAAAAAAAACATAGATAATTTACTGAAAAGCTAATTGGCAAACAGTCTAACAAGACACCCCTCTGTTAAACATTAAGGCATGAGCAGAATTCAAATTTGGCAAAACTCTCAGTTATGTTTAGTGTCCGTGGTTTTTGCTCAGTGGTTCCAGATGTCTGTAGTATCTGCACTTATTAACGGTGGTATGGTTAAGGTTTGGGAACAGGTTGAGAGCTGCTGAAACGGTGAACATGCAGGTCTGTGACAGGGCGTGAACTCGAATTTCAAGCATGAAAGATGGCACCACCACCTCAATACCAATGGACGTGGCATTGGAGATAAATTGAGGAGGTCCAGAGTCATCCAATATGGATGTAACTCTGAGGATACTGGGCTGCACTGGACTACTGACGGCTGTTCTTACATGTGCCAACAATTAAAAAGTACAGTGCCATGCTGCACATACCCCCACTGTAGCCAGTGATCAAGGGGAGTGTACAGTTGTGTGATTTACTAGAATAGTCATGCTGAAACATAGAAGTTGGATGAATTTAATTTCAATTTACACAAGTGCAAACTGTTAAACCGCTGCCACCACTGAGCAAACTCATTTGCATCAAAGCACACGATCAGACAAGCACCACAAATGATTATCAGCAACCGTGCAGCTGAACAAGCCCGTTATGCCTGATGGGAAATAGCAACAGTCTGCAGCACTGTGCACTTCCTAACTAGAAAACAGGCCTCATATTGCAGCATTGCTATGTTTGACTTGGTGGTTTTTGTATAATTAAGTTATGTCATGTTGATTTTGGGTTTTGTAGCAAATGCAGCCGTTTTTATAGATGCTCTCTCACACATTACATTTTGTAAGGAAATGTAATTGTTGCATGGATAATTCTTCTTGGCACAATGTTTTTTTTAGGAAGTGCTAAATTTAGTTGTTGCAAGCTCTGAAGAACAACTGTACACTATCTGCTTAGCAACAAATAGCAGGCAGACACAAGCAGAGATGAGCTGGTGAATATAGTGGAGCATTTAGCAGCTAAGAGCCACATATTTCCCTCAGTAGCTGGCAGAGACCAACAACAGAGCTAAAATAGGGTGAATATTGGATTTACATTAATCAGATAACTCCAAATAAATGGTAATATTCAGAAGCTTCACGATTTTTAAATTAGGTGTCAACTTAAATAAGCTATTTTAAGCTATTAACTATTTACCAACAACTTCTCTATATCAACTCAAAAGGAGATGATTGACGACGTTTTGTTCACAACTTTTGTTTGAGGCCCCCAAACAGCCAAAAATGCAGTTACTGCTTTTTTACTGAGGCTTAACTTAACCTTAAAAAAAACTTTTATGGTGCAATGAATTAAACAAGTTGTCAGTGCACAGGCCAGTGAGGCCAGCGTCTAAACTGTATTAGTCGAACAAAGAGGGGCAAACTGGGTAATAACAAGCAGCTAAAGCTTTTTCTACAAGTTGCATGTTACTCTTAATTCTTCATTTTTAACATTTGGAATAAGAATAACTCAGAACAATGGATAAAAGGTCTCCTGATGTGTTTTTTCAAGGGAGATTTGTTGTGCTAAAAAAGTATCTAATACTTAAACGCCCGCCCAGCACTTTAAGAAAGCTTTTATTTCCAGAGAAACCTGAGGGCCTCATTTGTATGTTTTGTTGGCCCTCCTGAACACAATGGGAAATGGAAGCAAAGGTCAGTGTTAAGTCTCCCCTGGCTTTTGTTCTTTAAAACAACAATATTGTATTGATCTGTCCTGAATGATAAACACAAATGTGTTGGTAAAACACAGTCGCTTTTGACCTTTAGCAATTACTTCTACATGGCTTTAGCAGTACTGTAGATGAAAAAAAAGATATCCAGCTCATTTTCTTTTGGGTTTTTTTTCTCTCTTTGTGTACCTACATCTTACCCAAGTGCAGCCGGCTTACACACCGATAGATTTTAGTGAAATTTCACACATGGCGCTCTACAGTGTAATCTCAGCAATCACTTTATAATTACAAGATACGGCGGCGCTGATTTAGTAGATGTACATCTGATCCACAAGTAACAACATGTGATATTTGAATATCTTTTTGACCTTTGATTACCTGTTGGTAGGTGTTTCCCTCACTAGAAATATCACATGCTCATCATGAAATCCCCTAATCAAACAGTACATATAAGAAAACATCTTAAACTAAGTAATATTAGATGTATGTGTCCTCAGTTATGTTGGATACAGCAGCCTGGATATCCCCAATTTTCTGATTTACCCTCATAATGTGACATAATTACTGAACTTGAAGGATGCTGGTATTGTGCTATAGGCTTTTATCATAGTTTATGCATAAAAGTCGCACTGCAGCATCATTTAAAAAAAGTGAAGAACTCAGACGCACGCCAACAGAATCTCAGCTATCTTACGGGGAGCTTAATCGAGTCTAAGTTGTCCGACAGAGTTGAAGTGTGTCGTGATGACCCACGATTAGACCCCCTTGACCTTAAGAGGGTTTGAGATTAGAATCCTGGACTCTTTTTATTTTTTGGAGACCACAAGCACTGGTGAGGATAGCATGTAAACTCTTATTTTAGAAACAAGACGATCACTCTCCCATTCAGAGTGAACATATTTAAGTAAAGAAGAAAAAATCTAATTGTATACGCTTTTAGAGGCCAGTTAAGAACATTTTTAGAACATCTGATTGTGTTTTTTTATCTGTGAAAGTAAAATGATATAATGTGAAAAATAGAACTTGACACGAGTAGCATTTTTCTATCTATAACATAGACTCTTAAAAGTTCAGTGAGTCAGACTGAGGTGACTCAGATGCTGAAAAGCGATGCCCCTCAGGCTAAAACCTCTTGACCTGCAGAACCACTGCAGGGAGGTGATGATAGAGGCCTGATAGAGGCCAGTCACTGGGGCCCGAAGGCACATCTTGGACATGTCCTTTTGGCAGCAGGGCTCTGAACCACAAATACACACACACACACACACACACACACACACACACACACACGAGCATCAGCCACATCTCCGAGCAGAGGAGGAAGAGTAAGAAGAAGCACTTCAGATTTTAAAGTGGAATATTCTGCACCTCATTCTGACAGCTGTGGAGGGGCGTCCTGGTGGCGGTGTGAATGATGATGAGAGAGGATGCAACTCTCACTCATCAAAAAAAAAAAGAAAAAAAAAACTAAACATGCAAACTTACCGGAGCCACAAGATCTGTTTTTAACTTGTGTGAAGTGCTTTATTTTCTCCACCTTGCTCGACTCTATAAACACACATACTGATCTGCTTGTATCAATATATTCATTTGCTAAGATCACCCATGCCAAGCATTCACATCAGCTGACATTTAGATGTAATTTAATCCTCAAAAAGGAAAAAATATGTTTTTGAAATGATACAATTACACACCTACAGGCTGTTTTGTTTATTGTCGGCGTGAATTCATATTTTCTAATAATAACGGCCTTCATTTTTAATTGGAATTAAAGGCCATTCCATTGATTCTTGTGGCGTTCAGGCCAGAGCAGCATTATGCTTTCTGCTTGTGTGTGTGTTTGTCTGCATGTGTGTGTGGTCTCTCTCCACTGCTCTTTGTGTGAGGTCATGCTTCATATTTCCATTTAAGCTTTGATCACATTACGGCTATTCTCACCATATTAATGTTAGTCAATGAATAGATTAAATATTCAATTAAGCCTGATGCCTCTGTGTGTGTGTGTGTGTGTGTGTGTGTGTGTGTGCATCTGTGGATGTGCAAGCATTTGATATGTGATTGTTCGCATGCATGTGTGAGAGTTTGAGTGTGTGTATGTTGATGTGTAATGATGTGTAAATATATTTATGGCTCAGGGTCACAGTGGTATTAACCTGACCCAGACCCTCTTTTTCTCCCCCCTCTCCCTTCTTTCTCTCTCTCTCAGGGGAAGCTGCTGATTGTTCTGTGTTTCACTCAGCTCTTCTTGTTCTGGGCCTTCGAAACCGCATGTGTGTGTGTGTCTGACAGAAATAACCAAATGGCTCTGTAACTTTTCATCTATCATTTTAACCGTGATGGGGGAGAAACACAACACAAAACAACACACACACACACACACACTCACACAAATAAAAAAAAACTTCTCTTGAGACAATCACGCTGCTGGTTTTTAGAAAAATGAGACAAAGCTTTATGTGAATCTCTGGACTCACTTTGCTCCCTCTCTGTGCCTCCTTTACCAAGCAGGGGCAGGTATTCAGTTAAATGTCCCATCAGTCAGGCATATGCCAAAGGCCTACATCTTATTCAAGTTTAAAACCTCTAATTGGTAACGTTTAAAAGGCGTTTAAGAGTGCCCTTTCTTCTCCCTTTTCTCATTTCCCATTTAATGTGTTGTGTCAAAGTCTATTACCTCAGTTGGACGTTTCTGTCCCTTAAGTTGAAAAAAGGGGGGATGAGGAGGAGGGGAAGAGGGAGAGAGAGAGAGAGAGGTAGGAGTGTGGGGTGGTGAGGTGGTAGAATGGGGGGGGGGGGGGTGGAAAAAAAAAGAAACCCCCAACTGAGGTTTTCCCGGTC
>JBAJHX010000036.1:6305175-6315224 GCA_037176925.1 Amniataba percoides | reverse complement strand
CTTTCTTTATCTCTCTCTCTATCTGTTTACCTATCTATCTATCTCCCTACCTATCTCTCTTTCTTTTTTTTGGTCAAAAGTGAAAATGCATTCCCAGCACCAAAAAAAAAAAAAAAAAAAAAAAAAAAAAAAACAGCCAAAAAGACCCTTTAAAGTGGCTCTTGCTGGCTGCCTTGCTTGGAGAATCCCGGGTTGAGACATGTGGATCGCCCCGGGGGTCACTCCTCAAATTAATGATGATGTACTCCTCCTCCCTCCTCCTCCCTCCTCCTCCTCCTCCCTCCCTCCTCTCTGCTCTCCAGCTGGATCTCTGCCTGCCGGTGACAGGTCGATTGAGAGTGATTGATGACTATCTGGGGGACCGGGGCCAACATAATAATATGATACCGGCACCTTGCAATAATTGCTCGCTTTCATTTACAGATGAAAGAAGTAATAAACAGCCATAAAGACGGAAAGAGGCTCTTTTGCTCCGCTTAAGTAACTTTTGTCTTGCTCTTTTTTCCCTCTTTTATTTTGGGAGAAAGGTGCAGTTTTTTTTTTTTTTGGTGGGTGGTAGAGTGTGTGTGTGTGTGTGTAGGAGCTGTGTGAAATGTCTGTTCTCTCATTCATTTTGACAAATTGAATTATAGGGGGGTTAGTACCTCCAAGCAAATGGCCGCATTAACGCTGTGAACAGGGGAGGGTGGAGGTGTGTGTGTGTGTGTGTGTGTGTGTGTTGGGGGGGGTCAAAAGGGATCAGCCAGCTCTTTTTAATTTGCATTAACTCTAATGCCACCTTAACATTAACAACCCGTCTGAGCCGTTCAGCCGATACACTCACTCACACCTCACACACACACACACACTCACACACACACACACACACACACACACACTCGCAGCTCCATTTTGTCTTATTAATTTAGACTTTTTTTTAAGATGCATTGGGGTTAATGGGACACGCAGTGCATTAAGGCAGGGCGGGACCCAATTTATCTCCAACATCACACCCAGTAGAGAAAAGAGAAAAAAAAAGAGAGAAGGAGTTGCTTTTTTTGTGGAGGGGGGCACCTGGCACAAGTGTGCACAAGGCAGGCACACATCCATCCCATGATCACCAGCTGTACTTTCCTTCACTGTCCTTTTGCATGGACCTCCACCTCTGTGCAGGCCTGTGTGCAGAATTAGGCGAAAAGTGCAATATGATCATAAAAAACAATAATGTGATAGACAGATTCACTAAACTATACTGCCCACACACCCCCTCTTCTTCATCCTCTCTCCCCCCTTTATACCTTTTCATTATCCACTGCGTTACTCAGTGTTATTGGGTGCCTATAATGAAATATTTAGGCACACTAGTATATGCTTTTAGACGGAAAATGAAGGCGACGGCAGGAGTTCATGCTTGTTTAGCGTTTAAAGATTAAAAGAGGAGTCTCTCTCTCTCTCTCTCTCTCTCTCTCTCTCTCTCTCCTTTCTCTTTCTTGGACAGATGTGGGGAAAAAGGGATGCTCTGCTCTTCAAAGTGGAGCAAGTGAGGGAGGAGAGGATGCTGTTCCAGTTCAGGACAGAAGTGGGCCTTGTGGGCCTGATTGCATTTGACTTTCGGTCATGACATTCAAAGTCACAGTCAACCAGTCACCAGTCAGTTACAAGTGATCCAGATTAATGAGCGATTTGAAGATGATTTTTACTGTACAGATTAGGATAGATAGCAGCAGTTCAGCGGTGATCTAGTGTTGGGGTGGAGGGGGGGCATCCATCATGCTGATGAGAAGCATAAATCAGCCCCTTCGCTCCAATTGCACTAACTAATGGGGGCAATTATGACTGTTCAACTCTGCAGTCCTGAATGCAGCCACAGAGATCTTCTTTAGTAAGTCTGTAACATTCAGCGGCCTTTATGCTCGTTTAGTAATGTATTCAAGTTTTTTTTTTTTTTGCCACATGCCATCAGCCTCAAACTGCTGCAATCTGAATAAAACTATGTTGCACTTTGCAGTAAGACTGCTAATTTGCATCTCCTCTCCAACCAAACTCATATTAAAAAAAGTTCCCCAGAAACGTTGTAATCAGGAAGGTGTCACTTTCCTGATAATCTGTCGTTGATTAATGAGCCACAGGGAGGGGAGTGTGTGAGTGCAGCTGTGTGTGTGTTTGTGCCGGTTTATGTGTGTGAGAAACAGAGAGAGAGAGAGAGAGGTGAAGGGAGGAGGGTGAAACATCCTCCTCCACCCCAATTTTTGAGTCTAAAGTGAGACAGACTGCAAAACAAAGGTCAGCGGCGTCGACGAGGCGCCGAGCTCACGATGGGTGATGTTAAATGTTGATGGAGTTTTTTTAGTGCTTTATGTCGAACAACACTGTTTATTTAGATACTTTGTGTCACAGAGTATGTTGTGCATATTATAAAGACCTTAGACAAATATGTTTTGATGCTGCATATTGAAATGGACTAATGTATTTCAAAGTAAGTAGCGTGAGCGACCAGTGACATCGACACAGCCAGAATCTACAAGACACCTACAAAATACCTGCCTGACAACTCAGCTGGTCACTTTTTTTCACAGTAAACATTTTTTGCAAAGATTTCACAACACATATAAATTAAAGTTGATACCTTTTGCCACAATAAAGGAGAAGAGTTAGTAGTCATAATGTAAAACAGTGTGTTAGTGTTCAGTTTATATGGCGAAATGTCTCACCCAATGAAGGAATCAACCATTGTAAAGCCACCTGTCTGAATTTCTATCACCATTAATGCAAAACACTGAGACTTTGACAGTGAGTTTAAACTCAGAATCTGCTGTATGAAACTATTTTCTACAGCAACTGTGGGTTTTGTTTCTTTCTTTTGATGATACAACAGGGGAAAGAGACATCAGGCTCTCCGGTGACAAAGGGAAGACTTTCGGTGTATTCAGTCGGATTTATATTTAATTGTAAGTTCACCAACTAACTCCCAAAACAAAGTGAATTTTTCACACTCGGTTGTATTTCGCTGTCTTTGCCTGAGCTTAACACACGCCTCATGTAGCTCCTGATCAATTGACTTTCACAGATTCACGTTGGCATGTCTTTGGATCTCCGGTGAAATGTGTGAATTCTGCCCAGAGTTTCAGACGTCGTCGAGAGTTGAGTGAGCACCGAGACGTGTGTGTTGGGGGGGTAGCGGGGGAGTTGCCTCATTCGAGTTTGGTTCAGCGGCGGTGCTGATGCTGACCTCTGCCGCGTTCGAACTCCCCAACGTGGATTAGCATCAGGTGAAAGAAGAAGTCGGCGTATTGACTTGTTCATAAATTGAACTTGTCCCCCAGTTTTGTTTCTCTTCTCTTCATTCTGTTAGCTCTGAACATTTTCTTCTCCTCTCCCTCTGTCGCATTTATTAAAAAAAAGGAAATGTTTTGCCAAAAGTCTGTAATCTTAGAGCTCTGCCTTGTTTCATTACAGTACGTATGCTTTACGTTCATGAAACGCCAGCTCTATTCTGTCCTCCTCCATTCTATTTCACCCTGTTTGAGGATAACGTCCCGGCGCTTTGATGTCTTGCGGTCCACCGTCTCACGCGTTGTTTTTCGAGTCAACAATGCAGAAACCCAAGCTGACCTCAATAGTTGAAGACAGCTGCACAGGCCGACTTGCTCTGCGACACGAAGCCCCGAGCACCTCCCAGGCTCTCCGACGGCAACCATGTTTCTCTTTCTGCAGTCGTGGAAATAATGTCCAAGCATTTGTACATGCACACACACACACACGCACACGGTGCTTATCCAGCAAAACATTAGCCTATGTCTATTGTCTAGTCTAGTCTTGGAGTCCAAATGGAATATTGATCTCCAACAATCTTCTCAATGTATTTCTTATTTCTTCTCTTGAACAACACAATGATTTTTTCCCCCCCATTCTCTTTTGGCCCTAAAGCCCTAATGGTTTTTGCATGAGTTGGATAGTGGGCCAGGCTGCTTGGGGCAATTTGTATAAAAATGGAGACTTTTGCTGTTGCTGCTCTGAGATGTTTCCAAGTGGCCATAAATACTTTTATTTGGTTAATCGTGTAGCATTCACTATCTTTACCAGCTGAGGTGGCTTTTTTTTAATGTGGCTTTTATCAGGTTAGCTTGATCAGTCCATCAATTAAGGAACTCGGCCTGGACAAAAAGGACAAATGAGATAGTGGTAATGATATTACAATACAATTAAATTAATTCTAACTTAGAAACACATTTTAACTAAATTGAAACTAAATTGAATGTATCACAGTAAAACATTTAATTATGGGGTTTGTTTTATTAATATAGTGTACATCAAAACAGCCCTGTGGTTGTAGTTATAAAGTACATAACCTGATGATGAAAATGGCTGCTAACATAGAACCTAGACAAGCTTTTCATCCTGCCATATCATGACTTCATGCAATTCAAGGTTCCCTGTGGAGGTTTTGACCTCCACCAGCACTACAGTACTGCTTTTCTGAGTGGGTCTGCATTTTATTCATCTCGTGCGCAAAGATGCAAGCACATGAGAGTGACGCGACTCACCATCCTACCTACTGTATCACGCAATCCCACTGATCTACAGGTGGTGGTAACATGCCAAGATATGTTGCAATGCACCAGAGAAGACAGGGAAGAAGAAGAGTGTGAGCAACAAACATGGATGTAGACAAAGCTGGATTTGCAAATGTTAAGGTGAAGTTCTTGTTTCTTCAAAAGAGGATTTCAACTTAAGGGGTCTAATTTGTATATTTACAGTCACTTTATTGAGCTTTAAAGGACAGCATGGGGTATAAGAAATAATTTAGCAAGATATTTTGTAAATTGAAATAGTGCTCAGTTGTTGCACACAGTTAATGTCATAAGTAGTTCCAAATACTTATTAACAGATATAGCTGTAGTCTAAAGACCTACACCAGAGAAAACTGAGAACAGAGTTTTTTTTTTTCCCTAAATATTTCTGCATGTTACACAACTTTTCAAGTCAACTTTTTTGCCACTCAGACAACATGCAGCTGGCAGAGCAGCTTCCATGTGAACAGCATTAAATGCATCACGAAGGTGGACGTCCAAATGCATTATGCAAATCATGCAGCATAAACGCCTCTGACGATAGCATGTCCATTATCCCTCATGTAATAACCCAAGCAGGGGAGCACAGAAGTGGTGGTGAAATTCAGTGAAAGTCGACCATCTAGCTTTTTTTTTTTTTAACAATACCACAATAATACGTCTGAGATGAGCCTTCCCATCCCTCTCTTTCTCTGTCTCGCTCTCACTCCCATCTCTCTCGCTGTTCTTCCTCTCCAGCCTCTCTAAGTGGTTTAACATGTCAAAGTTCTCTCGGCTCATCCATAATTGATCACCACAACGGGAGCATCTTCGCTGCACTTAGTTAACTAGCTATCTGCAGGTGTTCCCTCGGCAACTGACCAGGGACTGAAACACTGAAATCCTGTATGTAGACTCCCAAGCCCCAAAAATGTGAACCCGATGTGTCTTGTAAATCCTGGTGTTTGCCCCTTGTTCGCTGGTTGTGTTCTTGGACTCAGTATGTATGTCTGCCCATTACACAGTCCAGGATATGGGTGAAAACAATCAAACGTCTTGTAACACTGGCATTTGCACCTGCTCCTCTGTGGTCATCCCTGTGATTTAAACGCTGTGAGTGTCTGTTTTTTTTTTACACTACCAGAGTCTAGTAAATGTAGTGGTAAATTGTATTTACATATTCTTTAGATCAGGCATATGTAACACAGCAAGAGCAAACTTTGGGGGATGACACTTTCTCATGTAAACTTGAAATATTTGTCCTGTTAAGGGCCACAAAATAGTAATTCTTGCTGGAAACCACATAGTATTACAATAAATGCCTAGTGGTTAGTCAGATTGGAGTGAGGATGGGAGTATTTAATTATCAAATTAAAATCAATCCAACCAAGAAGATAACACATTTTAGTTTTTTTTTTTAAAAATAGTCATATTCAACCACCCACCAAGAAAGCAAATTAATTGTGTTAATTAAACTTATCACCCCAGCATCAAGTGGTCAACTGCCGGAGAAACTGCAAAATAAAAAATGACAAATAAAATGAATAACATAAAATAAAATAGTGTTAATGGCTGTGTGTTTGTATTTGCTAAACTCTCCTTTTAAAGCATCTGATGTGCATATTGAGGAATCAACAATGCAGCTGTATACAGTATACTGAGTATAGCGAATGTCTTGCATCACTTTGCTCCACCTGGTTAAACCCACTGATGCTGGAGGCGGTTTTATCATCTGTGTATCTTTGAATATATATCTATAAATCATACAACCCCAGGGAAAGACGAAAACGTGTGTGCAAGAACTAACTTGAGCAAACAAAGAAGACATTTAACAGATAGATTGTAATTTTTTTTTATTATCTGATTACAACATAGCTTTCTTTTCCCTCTTCTTCTTTTGCAAGGGAAATGCAAACAGGCTGGCCGGCCAAACAATGAGACTTGTCAATCACCTTTCTGCCTGAATGTGTCCCGTCCAGAGGGTGTGTGTGTGTGTGTGTGTGTGTGTGTGCATGTGTCACCAACGGCAGACCCATCATGTCAGACACTGGAATGACACTGATCGCGGTGTGATGCGCACACACACACACACAGGGGCCAGGTGGCTGCTCTCTCTGTCATGACAGACCCCAGACCAGACCACTGACTCCCTCGACTCCTCCAACACCTGCGACCGCCGCCGTAGCAGCCAGCCCAGCAGCAGCCATGCGCGTCAGCCAGTTATTGAATACATTTTCGCCATCTGAAATTTGCAAGGAACATTGTGTTTTATATTAATATACAGACTGTTGCACCAGCCCGGGTTGCTGTTTATTGCCGTTTTGATGCTTATAACATGGCTTTAAGGAGTGGCTCTTACCCATGTGCCATTGCTGCACAAGCATGCCAGTTTTCACTCAAGCCAGTGATACAAAAAGCTTTTAAAAATAGATACTTGCTGTGTAGTAACCAATGATCAAATAGTCTCAGCTTGGTATCAGGCAACAGATATGCCATTTCCTGTGATGTTAAATCCATGCTGCCCTTTAGATGAATGAATTGCAGGAGCGATTTCAGCGTACTTTCTCTGTACTTGTGTATCTGACATGACTTCACCATGGTGTGCCCGAGCATCATGGACAAGTACTTGAGCGAGTCAGTTAAAACTCCAAATTCAGCCTTGAAGGTAAGCTCTGAAAGTAATGTCAGTACACCTTTTAGGACATGGTTGTACCTCGAGTGGCTTCTGTCTTGCTCTTTTTAAATAACTGTGCCTTTTCTCTCCCCTCCATCTCTTTGTCTTGAAATAACCACCGACAGAACGGCTCGTTTCCATCCCTTCCGCCATCTTTCCATTTGTTTCTGCTCCTGATGCACATGGATATTATAAAGTCATGATCTTCTTTCAATATTCACCTACATAATAGAACTAGTACATTGAGCGTAGCTGCGTTAAGGGGCAGAGAATGTGTTATAGGCGGTGATTATCTTCCTCAGGACGACCCAGCCTAGGCAGGCACTTACAATTATTTATTCATAATGCATCCACTGAAACACAAATGCACTTTATTGTCTCATTCTGCATCTTATTTTACCCATAAACCAGAAGATGGGCTGGGTTTCTAATGAAAGAGCCATGTTAATATCAAGGCAGATAAGGGCTGGCATGTGCAGATGGGAGCACAATGTGGAAACCCAATCACAAGTTCCTTCAATCACTCAAAAGCAGAACAAGAGGGAATGGATGCATTTGAATATTTTCCTCTACCTGGAGGTATTAAAACTATACAATTTTAATACCTATTTAACATGCAGTTGCTTTTTGTGCCTCTCATTTTTGCAGTTCTGCATAAAAAGCAGGCAGGTAATGCAAGAGTAACTGTGGCAGCTATGGGCATGACATGGTTTTTCAACCAGGCTCGTCTGCAGCATTCCCCGAATTTAATCGCTGCATTAAGATCTTGCTCACTGAGTGGGCTGCTCTCTCCCAGCAGTCTAATTCTGGCTTTCTACTTTATTCTGTTGTCTTCGTCGTGCTCCAGAAAGCCAGAGATTTGGGCCTCATAAAGAACTTTGTACTTCATAATGCAATGCTTTACTCCCTTTAGCTGAGCACTTCCCTGCATATCAAAAGCATGTTTTTTTTTTTTTTTTTTTTTTTGTATTAAGAAGCATTGGGGAATTCAGTCTGTAAAGAAAACACATATGCAGTATGTAGGGCTCCTCACGATCTCGTGCTGTGGTATCTATACTCTAAAGTTGCCTCATAAAGTCAAAGGAGGGCACGATGAATAGCATGTGTTAAATGTGAGGTGACTTTAGAAGAATGTTTGCACAAAATTTAGAGCAATGCAATGGACTCCCAGTGGACTGTAAACATCACTGTCCTCTATCTGATGCAAGGTGGGCTCCAGTTCGCTCATGACTTGTGGCCCCTCTGAGATGAAACGTGTTCCAAAACTTTGTGCAACAAGCGCTGGCAATCAAAAGGTTTCTGAGCTTAGGTTAAAGATAGTAAATGGTCAAGTCAGGTCAACAGTTAGGATACAGCCTATAAGGAAGCGAAACACCTTGTTCAAGGACAGCCACCAAGCACAGGATTTAGGATAGGAAAACTGGTGAAAATGAAAATAAATCAGGGTATGAATACTGGGAACTAATCAGTCAAGGACACTCTAACACAGAATGTGCACCCATTCTAACCATATTTCCATAACAGACAGAGGAAACTATTTTAATCAGACATAATGTGATACCAGATTACTGAGGTGTGAGCTGAAAGTTGCAGATTTTCCCAATGGTGGTGCAAACTGAGGTCTATACACATCACCTGAAGTTGAAATGGTTCCAACTTTTGTTTCAACTTCATGAGCATGCACACGAACAAATAGAAAAAAAAATAGGAATATGGGGAAATAACTGTTTTTTGAGAGTTCTTTGTGAACTATGAGAGAAACACACACAGGCACACACTGATCGCACACACAGTCAGCATATACACCTACCTACAGCTACCTAAATATCTGATAACTGTGAATACACCGTCAACTGCACAAACAGTCTAGTGGTCAAAGTAACGTGAATAACAAGAGCTGAGACTTTGATTCACTCTCTACCTGATGGTGTCTTTGATCACATCTTTGGGGGAGAATTAAAAAAAAAAAAAATCAAGTAAATGTGCTTTATGTCAATGCATGCTGCAGATCCAGAGGAACACAGCTGTGGTGGTAAATGTTCATGAGCAGATAAAAATGATATGATTTTAATATTGCTTATATATTAGTGCCTTTATAAGATCAGATTGTGTGTCCCCTTCAGTGTCAGGGTCACTTTGAAAAACAAAGTGAAAGAGAAAATGAGTGGTGATATGAATATTATGAAGGAGTATAGAGAAGAGGGAAGTCATTCCACCCATCCACATTCCTTTATTTTCCACTCCGCTGATCACATTTGAATATTTTGAAAGGAGTGCCTATGTTTGCCTTATCATGCATTATTCTGAAGCATTACCTGGGCCTTAACACTGCAATAAAGATGGCTGGGAAGTCTCTCTCCCTTTTTCACAGAGATGCACAACAATAATAATATTCATACCCTGTCCGCCTCAAGAAGAGGGGTCTTTCGTTTGACTTTATAATCCCTTTAAAGATGTGCATGTTAGTAGCGGAGATTTATCCAGTGTGAATGATACTGAGGTTGTGTTTTTCTTTTCATGTCACGATACAGGGACAACTTTGTGAGCCAATGAAGAGGAGCAATATTACCTTCAGTTGAGATGCAAAGTGCCAAATTGTTGTGGGAATCCTATAATCACTGTGGATAACATGGTAAACTGTAAGGGATTGAGTTATAGTAGGATGTTTAAGGGCTACAGGAGACCGATGGACATGTTTTGAATATTAAAAAAAATCACAATCTTAATTTTGTCTAACTAGACATTTATTATTATTATTATTATTATTATTATTATTATTATTATTATTATGATTATTATTATTATTATTATTATTATTATTATTATTATTATTATTATTATTATTA
>JBAJHX010000036.1:6292650-6305075 GCA_037176925.1 Amniataba percoides | reverse complement strand
TTATTATTATTATTATTATTATTATTATTATTATTATTATTATTATTATTATTATTATTATTATTATTATTATCATCTTGTACTGTTGAAACTGGATCAGAAAACTTTTTACTGAAGGTTTGATGTTTGCAACGAATGACAGAATAATTAAAGCGACACAGCCTCATTTGATAATGGACAATTGGAAGTTGCAGTGTATCTGCGTTACATTAATTCATTCTGGGACTCATCATTCCTTCTTCCACCTGCACGCACAGCAACCACCTCCTTGTCTTGCACTGCCAGATCTCCACACGTCTGACCCCCCACCCCAACACACATTTACACACCTAGCACGGCACGTTTAGACAAGGTGTCACGTCGTTCCCTTATCTCCAACTTCTTTCATTAGGGTATACAATGCCCTCAACATGTGTTTTTTTTCTTTACCAAAATGATAAAAGAGGACATTTTTCTTCACAGGGGCCTGCCAAAGCGACAGTGGGAAGCATGACAGCTGAAATGTGATATTGCACTGTTTTAGTCTGTAGCCACTTAAAGAGTGGTCTTCTGGGTAGAACGAGAATAAAGGAAGAGAAAAAAAACTTTCTTTAATTTCTTTAATTTCTTTAACTTTAACGCAATATCATAAACAAAGAAAAAATATGGCTTTCAAGACCCACTGTAGATTTGGCTTTAAAGGACAGTTCCAAAATTATGAAAGTTTAATTAAGACAGCATCCAAATATGTTTGTTATTGGAGATAAATCAAATATTTAAACCTTTCTCTTGCTACTTTATGTCCCTAAATGATACCTGAATAGCATTGTGGACTTACTTTCAGGTATTTGCATTTGTTGGCGATGTGACATATGGTATTATTTTTTCAGCTGTTACAATATATGCTCCAC
The DNA here is from genome assembly GCA_037176925.1 of Amniataba percoides. Lineage (NCBI taxonomy): Eukaryota > Metazoa > Chordata > Actinopteri > Centrarchiformes > Terapontidae > Amniataba > Amniataba percoides. The sequence goes on along the minus strand of JBAJHX010000036.1, from coordinate 6,304,185 downwards.
AAACTGCTCCGTCGCTGCCTCTGTTCTTTTTTGCCCCAGTGCTCACAGACAAATAATATGTGCTGGCCTTTCGCCCTCTGTGTCAAAAAAGTTTGAGCTGATCTGAGAAACAATCACATTTTCTGTGGAGATAGTTGAGGGAAATGAGAGGGTCTCCTGGCCTGGTGATGGAGATTTGTTGCTCGGGGGTTTACACCTTTCTTGTGACATTAGTCTTTGAACAAGCGCAGTGCCCTGAAAGCATGAATAGAAATACATTTTCCTGCTTCCACCCTGACCCTGAGCCCTATAGCCCACGGCCATTACTGTCACACACCCACGAAGGGTCAACTCTCCAAACCCCTGAATAAAACCTTTTTTCTACCTTTCAGAGACAGACAGAAGTGGTGGTGGGACGGTGCAGACAGACAGACAAAAACAGGCAGCAAGACAGGACGAGAGAGAAGCATCCCGGCGTCCTATGAGCTGTTGTTTGTCTCCTTGAGCTTTGCCTGCAGCCTTGATGCTTTTTGTCTAGCCTCTGGACCTATTTTACTCCCTCTTCTCCTCTTACCTCCCTCAGCCTTTCTCACTCTTGCTCCATCTCTTCCCCTCGTTCACCCCATCACTCTCGCTCCATCTGTGTCTCTCTCTCTCTCTCTCGGCCTTTCTCGCTCCCTCTCTACCCACTTTCCCCTTTCGAAGGCTAAGGATTCCTGCAGCCCCTCTGAGAGAAGTGTGTGAAAATGCACAATGCAGGTCCCCCGGCGTGCCCACCCCCGGCACAGAGTGTGAGAAGAGGGCCCTGCATTTGATGCCTGACTGACCAAATCTTCTGCCAGATAGCTGGGCCTTTCTATTCCCAGCGGCGCGGCGAGAGCGTGGCCAGAAGTGGTGCGGAAGGAGAGGGGAAGGCACAGTAATTGTATCAAGGTCTGTAGAGATTCCCCACCCATCCACCCCCCTCCGCCGCCCACCCACCCACCCCCTCCTAAACCGCTCCTCAACCGCTTCTCAGTTAAAAGGAAAAGTGTCCCTTGGCAGCAAGAAGCAACTTCTCTCCAGAATAACCAAAAAACAGTGTGCACTCATATATGAATAACGTTCAATTTATCACATGAAAGCCCATATATTGAATACAACACCTTGCACTGTCCCCAATTCCATCTATTTTTCAACACTCCCGATGAAAAGGAGAAATAAAAGCTGAGTTTAATTCCCAAAGTCACTTTTGTATTGTATTCTGCCAAGGAAATTCATGCTGTAAACACAGATTTTCTGTCAAAAAATTGTCATTACAATGACAACCTTTACATATTTGCAGCTGAGAGCAAGGTTTTTACACATCTCGCACTTGAGTCTGTGTGTCTCCTGCTTCTTGGAGACTTTTGTCACAGTCCTGCATACATCGCCATGCCACTGAAACATCCGAGGGTGCACCGTTGCCAATTCTTGTCAATCTGCTCTCCATCAGTGGTGACACAAAGATTTGCCCTTGATTACAAAATAACCGTGATGATTATTATTCAAAATACCATTGGCTGACATCAGAAACACACAATAACAGCGCAGGAACACAACAATGGATCCAAGTCAGTGACACCCTCCTCCCTTAAAGAGGCTGCTATTGTAATGCTAAATATTTCATCAGTTGACTGAGAGAGAAGTTCAGAGGGCCTCGAGAGAGAATGCCATCCACTACAAGTACTTGTCAAACCTGCGCACTCCATGAAATTTCCGGATATGGCTCAACGACAAAGAAAGAGAGAAGGTCCTAATACTCTATATATCTAACTATAATTTGAGATAAAAATTCATGTAGCAAAACAATCATAAATTCATGCAAAAACTCTTTTGGACAAATAGACTAATTGGGAGAATTTGTAAAGATGGAAAAATACAATTAAGCATACATAAATAACTGCACTGTAAAAAATAAAGCATTTTTAAAAATCTATTATGAGCATATTCTTTACCAGAAATATATTGTCTTTTTGCAGGTGATAGATGGTAAAAGACACGATCCATACATCCTGACCTGTAGTACAAAACATACAGCAACACTCCACGCCCATCTGTCTGCCACAACAGTGCTGTTAGTGGGTGGGGTTGGGAGTCTACCATCAGCATCCGTGTAAGTTCTCAGCTGATAAGGATGACAATGCACCAGCAAGAACCAAGGGGGCCTAACACTGAGAAAACACGCTATCCTAGAAGGGTCAGGAGACATCACACATCACCCGAGACAGCTTAACCCTAAACTAACTGATAGAAAAACACAGGAAGGTTCAAATGAATTTAACTAAGTGGGGATCTCACCTTAATAAGATAAATATATATAAAAATATCAAAGACTGAAATTAACTTCAATGTACCACTGTACAGCCAACTACAACTTCACTTCACACAGCGTTTAAAGCAGCAACACTCCTGGCGATTTGACTCTTTGAGGCTGCGACATGTTCTCATCTGGCCAGAGAGTGAGATGCCGTCACAGCGGCTTGACATCGTCGCCATAATGGAGGAACAGCTGGTGTGAGATTTGCAAAGATGCTGTATGCATTCAGCAAAGCCAGAGCTTGCACAGAGATGAACATTTCTTTGCAAGATGGAAAGATCAGGCATTAGTCTGCGCCATTGTCAAGCTTAAGCAGAACATGCAAGGCTGAAGCATCACTTCATTCATCTCAAAGAAACAAACAGCTCGTGTAGACTGACAAATCACTGATTCGTTTAGCAAAAGTCACTAATAAGTACAATACTGGCGTATAGGACTGCAGCTTCAAAAATCCCATTAATGAGAGAATGAGAGAACTCTGGGTACAAGAGGAAGCTCCAGCTGTAGTTTAGATGGCTTTCAGATCGGTCTTTTTCATCCCACTTGTACATATCAAACATGACCACATCAACAAATACTGAAAGGCAGAACATCAGAATCTGCTGGAGGAGAGCCATCTCTCTTCGACAAAGATGCTTCAGAGGGCATCGGAGTCGTATGTGCTGCAAACTCCCCATCCATTTCAAAAGGGCCATGCTCAGCGCTGCGCATTTTCTGCATCCCTTCCAATTCATTACCCCCTCGCCCACATGTATTATTCTGCCCCGCTCCGCGTTCCCTCTCGTCTCTGGGGGCAAATTTATTGGTTGAAGCATTTTGACTCCATTTACCTTTTAAAAGCTACCGTTTAAAGCTCGATATTTTCACTCAGCCCTGTTCCTCGATAGCCTGGGATCTATGAGCTTTCCTTCCTTCTGCTTTGATGAGCAGTGTAACTTTATTCACTTTCCTATATTATTGGAAATATTGGAGGCAGTTTGCTGATTTTTAGTATGTCAAAGTTGCAGCTGTAACTTCTTTAAAGAAACAAGACAGATGATTTTATACACATGCACATACATACACATATACCTGTCCATAGGTATTTCTTGATTGAATGGCTTGGCAGTCGTGTGTGTCACATATGATAATAGAGTGATAGTATCTTTTTAAATTCTTATTCATTTGAAATAATTGTTTGGTAGGCACTAACTATTTCACTAAAAGACAACATATAACATAACACATAGTAAATAGGTGAAGTAAAAGATAACTATATTGACGTTTCTTTGTATCTAATGTTGTTGCGGTTCTTCAATAATACATGATTTGCACCAAACTGAGCGTCGTATCGGAGCCTAAATGAGCGGGTGGCACGCCGCTATATAGGACATGACTCTCCTATCTCACTTCTCATTGAAGGCGAGATAGGGAACATTATGCATATTTCAGATGAATTTAAGCAGCGTCCTGTGGGTCCTTTAAGAGCCTATCATATTTATGAGGACGGCATATTATCGCCATCAGGAGAGTGTCACAGAAGCTCGTGGAGGAGATGACTCTAATTGTTGCTGGCGTTTGGAGAACGCGCTGAATCTGCTGAAGAGGATGATAGCCTGAGCCTGAGCATGGATTGCAGTCAGGGAAGGGCGGCGATTGTACTGTAACACCCGACCTCCAACTAACTGAAGTTTCTATTCTTCCAATTTTAAAACAAGCTAATTAAATTTGTCACTGTGAAAACCCCCATGACTTCTTGCCAGGGAGTAAAATGTCCCAGTAGAAGAAAGTTGTACATTGTTAGTGAGACCATAGAGTTCAGTGTAAGCCAATTGAAAAGTTTAACCGTCCCAATACGGGACCCCCCAGCAGTATCAGAGGTGTTCACATACCCATATACGTTCATTTTCACAAGCCTACACTTACACAGGAGCAGACAGCGGTATTGTAAGTGAAGGCCACAGCGGTTCATCTGCGGGACAGAGACATAAATCTTGGAGCCCGGAGGACAGGTGTGGGAAAAGTTTAAAGGCCCCCACACGGCTGCTTTGATTCACTGTAATTGTCACAGTACAGTAGAAAACAGCACCTCTTACCTCTCCACCGAGACCACCCGCCGTTCGCGCTTAAAATAGAACTGGCTCCGTGGAGGTACGTTGCAATTAGTGGGAATCAAATTTTTGAATACTGGGGATCACTTTATCAACTCTGTAATTGTCAGTGTAGCACAGAGGCCGAGCCGGTACAAGTGCAGAGGACTAAAAGGCCAAACCAGTGTGCACCCAAAAGGATTACAGGCACAGCCATTATAGAGGTCCCCAGCTGTGTGTCTGTGGTGAATCTATTTGTGAGGGCAGCAGGAGAAAAAAATCAATCAGCTAAAGTAAAAATATCTTTACAGTCGTGGCTAGCAAGAGTTAAATGTGATAAGTGTTATACCAAATACTTAAATGGATTTTATACTTCCATTCTGCAGCATTTTGTCATTTATTTGGTGATACTGGTTTGAAGCACATTGTTCAGAGTTTTCTATGAGGCCTAAAATAAAACATAAGTTCATCAATTAACGTCACCGTTTGTCTTTGGTGCCTGTGATGAGTTATATCCCGGAGATCTATAACATGATTGACAAGTAGGAATGCGGTTGCACACTGCCGCGTTTGTCCAAGCAGGCCCCGATTGCATCAGTCACACCTGGCGACTGCCTTGGGCTTACCAGCCTGTAATTTCATGGCTCAAAAGTACAATGTCTCATTCTGTCAACATTCACTCCTGATGGAGGCTTGCTCATTTGCTGCGGTATCCAACGTGCATCCTGCCTTTTTTTTTTTTTTTGGTATCATGAAAATGTGGCACAGAATATTTACAGTACCCTAATCTTGCATAATTCTTCAATACTTTAACTTGGTGAAAGAGCTAGACTTTAAGGTGAAGAAGAAGAAAGATGTGTTTGCAAGAGATAAGGTTGAGATTGATGACAGTTGTGAATCACTTTTTGGCCCCATGTCAGATGCGACCATGGTGGTCCACAATATTTTGGCGGCTTACGTTACTGTAAACTAGGAATGCAACCTCTCTCTCTCTCTCTCTCCCTACTTCTCTCGCTCTCTTTATTCATTGCCTGCTATGTACGAACCACAAATGACAAATCACCTGCAAGGACTCTCTAAGCACACACCGCCGCATGCATCATAAACAATATACATTAAGGAAGTCGTTTTATCCCCCCTTGCGTAATTATTAAGCCAAAGCACTTAACTGTCTGGCCCTTCCGACTATCTTGCGCCAAAGAAATAATTAACAATGAGATATGCCTCTGCTCGCTCAATGGCGGTGATAATGGTTTTCAGATAATCAATATGCATATGGTTGTACATTTAAATTAGAATCAATATGCTTTGCTTAAGTAATACCTTATGCAAACAAGACAAGTCGTGAGTTAATTCACGAGTGGTGTTTAAGTATCCAGATGACTTTGGGCTTGAAAGTGGTAGTGCTGAAGGAATTCATATGAGACGGTGGTGTTAAAGGTTGTTAATAACTCATAACCATTTGTTCAGACATATCTATTCCTTTTCCAAAACTATGTAGCTAATATTTTATATCTATACATTATCATACTCTTTATATGCTCTTTAGATTTAATTGAAACACATACCTTGAAAAAATAAAATGCACCAATATGTAAAACATACTGCTTCAACAACTGCATTTACTCCCACGAGATTTGAATGAGTCACTCTCATGGAAAAAGACAGAGCAACCTTTTAATTGTATATAAAGCAAGGGGGCACTTAAACATGTCTGAATGTCATGTTGAACTTTACCATCCATGGCTGCCAAAGGGCCAGGGGCAAGAGTGGCAAGAGTTCAAAGGTTAGGTGAAGTGCAACGCTTTATTACCGGTGGAAAAGTAATTTACTATCAGTCGATTTCAAATGATCATAAGGCCCGAGGGCCATCGATGCTTTAATATTGTCTCATTCAGGCCAATCCAAGAACAGAGGTGAGGAGGAAATTACTTGTGTGATCTAGTTTATGGATTAGCATGATTTAATTCCTATGATGATCGGAATATTTATTTTAAATTATTAAATTATCTAAAACTCTGTAAGATTTGAATTAAGTTGTGTGCCTTTGCACTGTAAAAAAATGAAATTGAAGAAAAAGAATGTACACATGGACTAATCGTCTAAATCATTAAACAAAAACAGACTCTCTGTAGAAACTGAGTGTGTCCACAAGAACAATTCCCATGCATATAGTGTTATTCGCAGGAAATAAATAACAATTTGATATAGTTGAATGTAAATTTTCTATCAGGCTGAAATAGAACATGTAGATGGGTGCACAGTGCGCGCATGTGTGTGCACATATAGGTTCTCATTCATGAATATGTGTATCCTTGTGTGTTTCCCCACTCTGACAATGGAGCCCTCTTTAGATTTGCCGCTGATGGCGTGTCACGCTGAAATAGATCCCCCTCAGCACTGACACCAGAAGTCAGCCTGTTTGATGGTTCCCAACTTGGGTCGCCTCCCCGTGATTGACGGTTGGTAGATTGCCTGCCGACCAAACACGAGTGTGAGGGAGACACAGCCTAGTCAATATCCCCCCCTCCCTCCTCCTGATGTGTTTTAATGCCTGCACTTGCATAGAGAGAGCAGCCAACACCTGCACACACACCTTCACACACACAATGCTCTTTTCAAAGTTTACTTTCTGTGATGTGAGTTAACTTACCCAAAGAGTCTGCTGTAGCTGATTTTTATTTATTCAACAGTGCAGAGTGGCAGATGAAGACATATGTGCAAAGACACACGAGCCCAGAAACATAAAGACACATAAACATTCAAACATACATGAGGTGTGTAGTGACACATCTGCAAAGGTGTGTTCAAGGTTCAATGAAAGCAGCAATTTTGCACATACAGCGAAAGACAGAGTTTAGTTACATTTCAGGAGAAACAGAGACGGAATAAAGACAAAACCTGACTGTATCTAAATTGAAATGGACATATATGACAAAATATGACCGAAATATTACTGTTTTAAGTGGCTATTGAAATGAGGATGAAAAGAAACTAGATGTACTGACACAGAGACAAGAAAAGAGTGAAAGAAGAGTGAGACTTAGAGATGTTCACATAATCACATAATAAAGTAAGATCTAACTACACACATATAGATATAGATATACAGAATACATATTTATTTTAAGCTAAGAAACAAACTAATTAAGAAAGAGTAGAGATGAAGATGATGAGGAAAAAAATAATCAAATTAGCAGAAAGAGAAATCATATCTACCTATATGTGTTTCATTATCAGTAAAGTTACAGTGTGTTTAAATCAACTCATATTTATTTTCATGTGATTTTGTATGCTCTGTGTGCTTTGTTTTATATATAATATTTGACACACACAACAAAGTATATTTCTGCAGCGTCTGGATATAGAAATTGAATCAGCACACACATACAGTGCACACACACACACAAACACATACACACACACAGAGGCCGGTGAACTGAGGCCATCATCAAATCACGCAGAGCATTGTTACATTTGAACAGGAGAGGCAGTGGGCCGGAAAGACCCTGTGTTAGTCTGAGAGAGGGTAAGAGAGGGAACAGGACTGTGTGTGTGTGTGTGTGTGGCGCTGGTAGTTTTGGGTGGAGGAGCAGGGAGGACTGTGGGGTTGATGGAGAGAAGTAAGAGGGAAGAGAAAGGCCAGATGGGGAGAAAGGGAAAAGAAGTAAATGGCCACCAGACGCAGAAGAGGGAAATGAGAGGAGGGAAGCGAAAGTGGCGAAAAAACTAAAGAAAAGACAAGACGGCTACAGAGGGATGGGGGCAACGAGACAGAGAGAGAGAGAGAGAGAGAGAGAGAGAGAGAGAGAAAGATGGGTGGAGGGGAGGATGAAGAGCAAAGGCAAGCGAGGAGGAAAAAGAAGTAGAAGATTGGAGTGAAAAAGAGAAATGTAGGAGGAAGGAGGGGTGGTACGGAAAGTCAAGGAGACACCCAGGGGAACGTGGAGGAAAAGGGTTGAAAAGGTGGGAGGAGAGGAGAAGTGTGGAAAGGAGAGGGTGAAGTCATGGGGGAATAGCTCCTGTTGCCCATCCACGCTGCCGCAGCAGGTCAGCGATGAATTCCTCCTGTTTTGCTTTCTAGATGCACACTCCAGTTTCTAACCCCTCTATGTTTCTTTCAGGAGGATTATCCTCCATTCCTGTATGGATAGAGGAGATTGAGGGTAAAGAAAAAAGAAAAAAAAACACATAAGTGTGTATATATTTATTTGAAGATGGATTGTCAGTGTTTAAATCACACAGGGGAGAGGGAGGAGGGGGGGGGGGGGACAGAAAGAAAAGGTCATTCAGTTTGGTAGTGACCAGAGGGGGTATTTCGTGCAGGGAAATTGCAGTGTATTGCTTTTGTGACAGAGGAAATGTAAACTGGCCGTGTGGGTGTGTGACCTCTCGGAGAGAAAGAAACGGGGACTAAATGGACACAAAACACCCCCTGGGAACGTTCTCAATTCCTAATGTAACTAAAACAGGTACGTGGACGGGAGCGGTGGCTTATTGCTCCTCGGTGTGCCCGTGAGTCGGTCACTGCAGAACATTTTCGCAATATGATGATGCTGGCTATTGCACGGAGGTTTGAAAGTCAGGTCAATCACTTTGACAGGGATGTCAGGGGCAGAGTTTGAGCCTCACTAAAAAAGTTAATACATTTTCACACACTGAAAACAAAAGAATCTGGTGTCAATGACACTAAAATCTATTTAAATAAACATGATAAATATCAATAATATCACATTGCCATATTTTATAGTTTAGTACAAATTGATTCAAGGTGGAAAAACAATAACAAAATAGATGTAATTTATTTTCATTTTTTTGTCCAATTTCTAACAAATATATATTGTTTTTCTGGTTTGTTTTTTTCTTAAACAGTAATACTAGTGTGATACTGCTGATCCTGTATGCTTCCCCTGTAGTGGGGTCAGGAGCTTGTGGAAACAGTATAAGAGCTGCCACCTCCTGGCTTCTTGAAGTATTGCAACTGTGCTTTTCAAAACCAGGAAAATAAAAGTCCTCAGCACATCATGTGAGGTACTGCAGGAGAGCTGCAAAGGAACACAGATGCAGGCAGAAAGATGTGCGGGACTCAAATGAGCAAGGGTTATTAATTTTAATGAGTAAGGGTGGAAATACATTAATAGACACTAAATGATGGCGAGCAACATCCATATAGTGTTAGATATTACAGTATATATCCAAGTTAATTCTCAACAGAATATGCATTTCCTGTTGTTAATGTTGTCTTTCATACTGTCACAGAATTATCACGACCAAATTAATGATATAATTACACTATATTTTAAATTTATAGGACAAAAAAAAAAACATTATGTAGAAAAAAAGAAAAGTCCTTCCTGTCATAGTGGAGGTATGCATTGACTGATGTAAATGTAACATTCTCCTGTGCAGCAGTCCATTAACGCAGAACTAAACAGTCTATAATGCGACATCAAAACCTTAACAGTTGACTGGGCCCAGTCACACCTTATCAATGCTGCGACATTTAAACACGGGCCTGGACATCACATCTGCACCATGCAAAACTAAATGTGATTTAACACCACTTATGTATCCCATGCAACGCGCACACACAGACACACACACATGCACACACACTTAGGCTTGAATATGCGGTCATACAAGTAAATTCACACGCACACACTAGCATTGTTTTCCTCACTTTCATCCACGCTGCATGTGGTTTTGCAAGTTTAAAGCATGAGAAGAGGTGTTTGTACATTTCACTGTCGCTGAATATACACTTACTGTGCACACAAACACACACACAGGGGTGGGACATTACTGTGTGAAAAGTTTAGCATGATGCAGACGTGTGTGTGTGTGTGAGAGGTGAGATAAAAGCGTCTGACTCTTTTCCATTACTGTTGATTAGTTAACCTTTAAGACACCAGACACTGGTCTTTAATAGGTCGCATGCTCCCCTCTCATTCCTCTGTCAGGAAATCAATGGAGTGAGAGAGAAGAGCGAGGTTAAGTTTGAAAATAATCTTCCTCTCTTGTCTGATTAAGTGTGAGTGTGTGAGTTGTACGAGTGTGTGTGCCTTTATGTGTGTGTTTAGATAGCCTTTTTTTCAGGTTTACACTTCAGTGCGTTTTTCTTTTGGAAATCTTGGATGTAACATGAAACAATTTCCACAAGGTTTAAGTGCTGACTTTCATCTTTGATACGAGGCTGTGCACATCCATACTGGGGGAGAAGCCCTTTAATTGTGCTGCTACGCTGTCCAAAATTGTAGAACTATGAATATAAATTCTCACTCTGTCACCTAATACAGATGGGAACACTCAAATAAAGCTTAAAGTCAGCACTTTAACCCCAGTCACTGTTTTATTCCAAATCCAATGTGCTGAAGCTCAGAGTCAAAATAAAAGATTACACGACTGTCCAAATACTTTTTACATTTATTCCAATAAAGAGCAACGCATTGAATTGGAATGAAGTGAATTAAGTTATATAGAACTGAAGTGAATCAGACTTTTACTGTTAACTTCAAACTGATGATGATGATGATAAGAGCATACAGTAATTACTTGATTTTACATTACAACAAATTCACTCCGCATTTAGTTTTAGTTTTTTTTGTATGTTTCTTCAGAAAACTTTTCTAGAGGGGATTAAATTGTTTTACATAAAGCGAAGAGGTAAAGTTTCAAGAAATTCAATGCTCTCTTCTATGTGATTTTTGTTTATGTAGTACTATCTGCATATATAAAAGATATTTTGTGCCAGTGCAGGCGGTATTGTGGTGTTGATTCTGTGCAGCTAAATGACTGAGTGAAACTTGCTTTCAATTTGCAGATTACAAAGCTCAATCTCATACTAAAAGTCAAAATTGCCATCTTTAGTGTCAAACTATACAGCATAGTTTTGGCCTTCTGAGGGAGAACAGGATGACTGAAATGACTATACCACAGTGAAAAAGGTATATTTACAACACTGTAAAGTACCAAATGCAGCTACACAACAACACAAACACTAGGATAGTGACTTCATACACAACCAGACGGGGACCTGTGTTTTGGTGTTAAATTGATTTTCTCTTCAAACAGAATTATGCGGCTGCTGTTGTTTCCCCATCCAGAGCGTTACTATTTCATTTGTTCAGGATCAGGTCGCTGGGACAATCC
>JBAJHX010000036.1:6281993-6292550 GCA_037176925.1 Amniataba percoides | reverse complement strand
ATTATGCGGCTGCTGTTGTTTCCCCATCCAGAGCGTTACTATTTCATTTGTTCAGGATCAGGTCGCTGGGACAATCCTGATGCGTCGCAGAGATACTACCTACAAGACATACACACACTCACACCATAAAAGCTTCATTTCCAGAGTGTGTACAGAGAGCGCACACGGGCGCGTGCACGGAGAGGCACAACACTGTCAATTATGATGTGCTGAGTATCACTGTATCCCAGAAGTCATTAGGCCTAAATCAATTTGGTCATTAGGAATAATGGTGGGTGGTAGATAGGGGACACAGAGAGGGACAAAGTGAAAAAGACTGGAAATCTACAGCATGTGAAATGGGAACACTTAAGGGACATTCTGCCAATTTTGAGAAAACAAAAACTGAAAATAGAGAAAACAGCTGTGTAATGTTTATTTATCAGAAATTCTGCCTTAGAAAAGCATGGGGAAATCATATTCAAAGCAACTCTGTCTTCGATAAATGCGATATAAAGTCCTACATCATATTGCTGTGACAAACGCAACCATTGGCTGGATTATGTTCTGTGGCAACAGTTTATTAGTGCAGATGAAGCACACTGGGAGCTGCAAGGAAGAGATCGTAGTGGATGGTGAGAGTACAAAGCTCAGGAATGCAGTCTGGTCTTTGCATCCAAACTTCAGTTGTCAGGTCTCAGGAAACAAGTGCACTTTGGTTCAGGTTAGGAGAGGTCATGGGAAGTTAACTGTCAATAGTCAGCGCTCAACCCAACCACAATCTTTCCTGCACCTTAACCGAGTGCTGCAAATGCCTCAACATAACGTTAAAAAAAGTTTTATAGAAGCATGTATTTTACTTCAAGATCAGGTATTTGGCAGAGAACAAATTCATTCCTTTGTCAGTGAACACTTTATGCACTCAGTATCAACAGTTTTGCAACTTGCTAGATGCATTAAAGGTTCAGTAGGTAACTTTGAGCAGAGCCTCACTCTCCTTGTACATTTGAAGCAGCTCAGCTTTAAGGCTCCCCCCCCTCCCTCCCCCACACAGGTCAAACGTGAACGCGCGCGACTGACAGGCTGGCAGGTGAAAACACACACAGAGGACAAACAGATAAGAAATATGAATTACACTCCGTTAGAGACATAACAGCATTTACAGTGACTTGAGTCTCTCTGCACGTTGGCGAGACGTTTGGTGCTCAGTTTGTTAAATAGCCGAACTTTGTGATGACGTGACGTGTTACCGCAGTTTGTTTACGTGCTAACTCTGATAGCACCGTTAGCTTTTAGCTCGTTACTTCGGTAACCCAGACAGAGAGCCAGGAAATTACCAGCTTATTTACGTGTGTCTTTGCTCACTGTGTGACATTTCTGCCCGTATATGTTGTTACGATGACTGCAGAGACTTCAACAGCTCCGGTGGGGTGAGATGACGCAGATGGAGCCGAGTAGAGGAGAGAGGAGGCCGCAACGTCTGACAGAAGGCCGGTAGAGAGAACACCCGAAGAAGACGTCTGGAAAGAGTGCGGAGCTGTGCATCCATTAGTTATATAGCTTCAAAATGTCTATTTTATGAGATTCAAGTGATATTATTATTTATTATCCAATAAAGTGTTTTTTACAGTGATTTGTGTCTATATGTAAAATTTATAAAACAAATACACCATTTTACTGTTATGCTATGTTAGTGAAATATCTTTGGATTCATTTTAAACATGATAACCTTCATTTGGAACAACTTAAAGCAAAGGGTCAACACTGGACATGAATATCTAAAAAATAATATAACTTATTAAAAACCAATAACACTTCAGAAATATTTAGAAACTTTATTTTTTACAGGAATGACAGATAAGGTAAATTACTTTAGATTAAAAATGCACATTTATGGTCAACATAAACTTTGATTAGAGATTAGGATTCTTGATTCTTCAAAGTACAATGATAAGCCTCTGTCAGACCTGAGGAGAGAATAAAGAAATGAATATGTGACCGTTTCATTTGTGAATGAAGACATCCTTAAGGGACGAATTTGTTATAAGAATGCAAATTAAAATCCCTGTATATAATAATACTAAAGGTAAGACTAACATTTGTCGGCAGGCAGTTTTTATCATCAGCAGGTTTATGTTGAAGAAGCTGCAGCAGTGATTTTTGAATTATTGTGATATTTTACATCCAGAAATCAGCTGCCACATCACTGTTGTGAACACTGCTGATCAACAAACCAGCAGAAAATCTATCGATAGTAATATCTATTCAGTAAAACAACGAGCATACGTATTTCAGATCTTTGATGTGTGTTTTGTAAGTGCCGTGAATAAAGCTAAATAAGCGGTGAGCCCCGTCTGGAAACCTGACAGCACAGACACGCATAAGGATATAAGGATAACCAACAAACCGCTGTGACTGTCTGGAAATTTCGCAAATATTTTTCCATCTTTCAGATAAACAAAGCTAACTGTTAGCCGCTAAGCACCTTCCTGCACCACAGCTAGCAAACGAGCTACACTGTTTGTTCGACTTCAAAATCACAGCAAAATAATACTCACCACGGACTATTACTGTACTCGTTAACATCTTAGCTGCGTAATTAATTTCATACGAAATTGAACACAAATCAAAATTGCATAATTACCTGTCGAGCAGAAATGTGGCTAACTCTGCATCGGTTTTGAATCCTTCCCGGTCTCGTATCTTCACACCCTTGTTTTGTCTCGGCTCGGCTTTGCTCGCCTTTCTTCGTCGGTCATCTTCCGTTTAACTTGCTTCGCTCTGCAACAAGTAGCTGGCAGAGGGGGAATGGGAGCTTCTTCGGTCCGCCATTGTGTAAACAAACACATGAAGCCGCTTACTGACGGTCTTGAATTTGACCCTGGCAGTGCGCATGCGCACTGACTGATGCGCGTTCACGAGCAGTGATTGACACCTTGGCAGCTCCCCCTGCTGTCGTTGGCTGAAAGAGCCGGGCGCACAAAAGTAGAAAAATCGGCTTTTAAAAACGAAGGCGGGGCCAGATTTTCACAGATGATCTGTATCATAGTCTACTATCAGGACATGGTGACAGTTTGAGTGAATTTGAATAAATTGCAGTTTGAAAAAGTTACCTACTGAACCTTTAATGAGTGTTTCGTCATTACGATCGAAAAGGTTATCTGGTTTTCTTCAAAACATGTTTTGCTGTTGCTCGCTGCAAATTAGCTGTATGTAATTATTTCTCAGAGACGGAGCTGAATGGAAGATACAGTCAGGCAGCATCATGGTAAATGTGACCTATCCTAAAGACTTTGATCAGTCTCCTTCTTAAAATATGTCTCCTCAAGGCCTCTAACATACTATTCTAAATCATCACACTACTCCTTTGAGGGGCAAAAAAAAAAAAGTTCATTACAAAAACAACATTTGGTAGCGAAGCGGAGGGGCCATCACGGAGAGGACGAGACAGGGAGATGAGTTTTGGCAGCTTTAAACAGGCCAGTGGAAACTTAAACTGCCTGCTTGACATCTGGTGCCTCTGGTGGGCCCAGATCATAATCAATAAAGGAAGGAGGAGGGTAGACCTTTACTCCCTCTTCTCTGTCTCCTCCATCCCTCTCTACACTTCCCTCCTTTCTTCTGCCCATAAATCAGTTGTTCTCCCCTTGTAGTGATTTTACCAAGAATCTCCATCGTGTGAGCCAACAGTGCCAACCACTGAAGCTCCCACTGCAAGTCAGCAAATTATACATGGCAAATAAAAATAACACATATGCAACTTTTTTCCACCCTCCCTGAGCCAGATCTGACTACAAGATCCTGGGTGATTTTTATGTCAAAGTAAGATTCCCTCAAGAGATCTGTCAGTCACATTTTAATTTTCACGTCCCTAAAGCTTTCTTAATTGCGCACTTTCAACACTTGATAGATTTTTGCATGACCAGCGGTTTTGCACTTTTTATTATTTACTTTAATTACTTACTTTTATTTTGTTACTTAAGTTTATTATTAATTGTAGTTATACATCTATTTTTTGCACTTTTTTTGCTTATGTGATTTTTCTTTCTAAATATTTTTGAGCATTGTTTTAGGGAGCCAGAGACTCAAGAATTTCATTGCCAGCAATTACTCCTTGTAATTGTACACACAACAATAAAGATCTTGAATTTCAGTCACCTCGGTGGCTACTATCATAACCTTTACCCTGGCCACGCTTCCTCCCCTAAAAAACCTATCTGCCCCCCTCCCACCATGTCTCTCCTCACATGTCTGCCCTCCCAGGCCACCCACGGCAACATATCATCCAGTATCTGATTACTTGTCTGATTACTTGTTACACATCCTCTCCTCTCCTCTGTGCTGTATTCCAGTATAATTCTTTCCTCCTCCCTAACTCCCTCAGTTCTCCCCCTCCCTCTCTTCGTGTCTCCCCTCCTCGGTGAGACCTCCCACACCAGTGGCAGATTGTCGTGCCATCATCATCATCCCCTCCTCTGCTCTCCAATCCCCTTGTCTCTCTTTAGGTTTCAAACTCCATTTGGCTGATCTATAGGTCTCTCCTTGGCGAGTGACACTGAAGTGGTTTGGACAGTTGTAGACAGCTTGTTGGAAGGCCAGCTGCCACATATCCCACTTATTTATTCATCTCTACATTGATTAATGGACAGAGGGGTCAGGGGTCAACCTTTTATTGTGGAAGAAGCTGAACCTGAAAACAAATAAATACTGCTTTTTTTGTTTTCTTTTTTTCTTTTCTTGGGGGGGGTCTGATACATGACTCGTGTTTTGATCAAACTGTCAATACTTTTCAGGGAAGTAGGATCATCTTTTTCTGGAGCAGTTGGCTGAGACAAGAGGTTAAATATTAAATATTTGATGAACGGTCATTTGAGAATGTAAAAAAAAAAGAAGTATAAAGTATAATGATGCTTGGTCTGTAAAATACAGAAAGAAAACTTGTTAACAGGACTGTGTAGCTTTCACTCCACATGTTCTGACAGTCTCTTTGTGAGTTTTATGTGTCAGTTGTCTGCCTGAAATAACAACATAACTCTGTGCCTTAGAGACAGTTTATATATCAGTAAATAGCACTCCCAAACATGCTACATGCTACTCTATCAATAGTAAAGTATAGTATAGTATTTTGAAATTCTTTATGTAACTTGAGTTTAAAGTATTCACAATTTCTAGTACAACTGATGCTATGAAGCCAAAACTTTATTTTACATTTGGAAATGTAGAAACCCTACAGTTTTCAACAACTATGTTGATCTGAATGTGGGAAATACGTCTAAAATGGTGCAAGGGATATATTTGACTATTTCTATTTAATAAGATGGTGCCACCATAAAATGTGGAGGCTACACCAGCCGTTGCACAACGTGATACTTCCTCTGAAACTGAACAATTTTAAAGCTTCTTCAGGGGAAATGGAAAAAAAATAGGGAAACAGTACGTTAAGAGGTGCAGGCTGTGAGGACAAACACCCCTGAAGTCTGAAACAGGTTTTCATGTGAGAGGTGATCAGTAATGCTGGTCTTTGATCCAAATGTTTACGTTGCATCTACTACCCTGCATGTGACTGGCATGTAGGAAAAATGTGCTGCTCATGACACATTAAAGCATGTATAACCAGCTGATCGTGGACATAAACTGCAGACACAGACTTGTAAACATTTTTTATTTGGGCTTATAATGTGCGGCCTGTCAACAGTAAGGGAAAGAATCCACAACCTCTGTGACCCGACGCTCAGCATTTTGCTCTGCTGATTGGCAGTAAGGCTATTTAATCAAATGTCAAACAGCACAGGTTTATGATACACAAGCCAACCTTTGAATCGCTGCTTCGAGTGAACTGAGTTTGTGTGCACGCAGGCTTAAGCACACACATGCTGGGTGCTTTTACCAAACGGGCAGAGCTTTTGAGTCAATAATTCTGATATCAGAAACACTATTCTGTCCATTGCGTGTGTGAAGGGAAAAAGGAAGGGGGGGAAAAGTCATCGCTTGAACGTCTTGTTTATGTGCTTGTCATTTATTCGCTGTCTGCCGTATATATCCAGGGAAACGTTCTCACATTTCAAGAACTCCCCTGCCATTTCAGAAATAATTGGCCAGTTCCTTGTGCTGAGCCGACTCCACGTCCAGTAGAGTTTTTTTTTTCTTTCACATGCAACAGAGCTGCCAAAGCCCTCCCCTCCTCTTTTCTTGCTGACAATGTGTCAACATGTAGATGTCAGCAACAATAACAATAATGCTGGTCTATGTGAATGATTGAGATCTCACTTTGGTCCGGTGCCATAAAAAATGCACTGAAATAAATACAATGAAATACAATGGTGCACACTGTTGTGCAATGCAATTTATTATGTAGAGCTTGCATGAAACAGTTTATTATTACAGTGATGGAAATTGTTGTAACAAAATGTATATCACAGTACCAGTTTTCAGGAGAGGTATTTCTCCAGCTTTCAAACTTGATACAGTTCTTTGGTATCTCAGCAAGTAATAAAAGCTTAAGAGCTTAAAATGTGTGCGAGTGTGTGCATACAAGTGTGCACTCCAGCTTACCTGCACAACAAGTTTCTATGCACACGCATGCCTCTGAGTGTGCTTGTGCTTATTACAGTAAAAATCCCTGCGTTTTGACACTTATCCTCATGTTGAATCAAGTCAACCTCACGTGGCAAGAACTGCTGAGCTCAGGATAATTCAGGACAGAACTCATTGACTCTGTTTTGGTTTTCTCCCCAGGCTCACTTCTTTCATTATCTCCTCATTTGTTCCTGTCCCCAAAGTTCTGCACACCCACTTTCAATCTCAGAAGCTGTCATAGAAAAATTAATCAAAAAAATAAAAATAAAATAAAGTCTGCGCAGCCACCGTGGCCGTCGTTTCCAAAGAAAACTGGCAGTGAAGTAAAAATAAAGAGTTATATGAAGCAACATAAACACAGGGTGAATATTCAAACCACCATAAAACCACTTTTTTCAACGTTTTCAAAGAGCTACGACTGGAATAAACACCTCAGTGTTCACCAACTTTTCTATTTTATACCCATGCAGTTTTAGTCAGAAAGATAAAAATAGATAAATAAACACATTTTAAGCTGATGGGTCAAGTCCTTCTGGTACCTGTGTCAATTCAGCAGTTCATGAACTGTTTCCAGCTCAAAGATTTCCAGCTGTTTTCCGCTCTGTTTTGCTTTCTGTTCAACTGGAGGAAGTCCCGTCTTGACTCAGCCGTAAATCTTAGCTACTGCTGCTAATCACACCACCATGTTACTCTTGCCTTTATGCTCTTGCTTAGTTTGAACTTGTAATCCTGTCTTTGTATCCTCAATTTATTTTATATACTTCTAATTTACCTCTTTTTTTTTAAATGTCCTTGTGCTAGTAGAACACCTGTATTTCCCCTCTGTGATTGTATAATGGTGCATTTTACCTACCTATCTACCTATCCATCTATCCATCTATCCATCCATCCAGATATAAATATATATAGGTATATATGTATGTATATAACAAAGTAATGATAAGTCAGATGTGATGTCCTTGGATGACCCTCTCTGCTACGTTTCTATTAACAGGCCTTCAGTGTATGAGTGGGTTAGGAATATTACCGGAGGAAGAGCTGTTCCTCCAGAGTATCTAATAATTGAACGTCGCTTCAACCCCAGAATTATTCCATGACTCATCCACTCTTCAGTCGTGCAATCCTGCCTAAAGGGTATGGAATAACCGTGATAGGGAACGAGAGGGTAAAAGCGAGCTGAAGTACCCTATATCACTGCAAAAGAGAGGCCCTGTGAGCTATGGCATCGCTATGGAGAGCCACGGATGAATCTTATCTATGCAGAGTTATGAGCGGTTGGATTAGAGCCTCCTTGACATTTACCTGGAGAGCTTTTCCTGACATCTCTCTCCTCACCTTTCATTTATCTGTCTCTGCTGGCGCCAATTCCTCCCTCTGGTACAGCTGCAGACATTTATTGTAAATCACAAAAGGCACAATAGTTTACATTAGTTCTAGCACTCCCAAACATACTACATGCTACTCTGGTCAGCGGCATTTTGGATGCATCAGCAGTGATATACTGTTAGAGTGGAGATTAGGGATCGCTCAGGATGCGTATGTGTACGATATGGAGTGTTTGGCCCATGATTCATATGTATAATGTATCCCAAAGAGTAGAACATCAAGATATCAAATGGCATTTGGACATATAGAAAATGTATATGTTAAGAAAACAAAATAAAATCTGACAGAAATACACAACTTGTAGCACAGTTCAGTTTTCTTTCAGCTGTTTCTAATTTATTTGGTACATCTAGACAAATTAATGCTAGCAATTCAACAGCCCTGCAATAGTTTAAACTCAATGGAGACTGCAGCTTGTGGTGCTGTTTATCTGAATTGCATTATAAAGGTTTCAAATATTGTGTCCACTCAATTTGAATCAAAGAGAGTAGACTAATTACCTGAATTCAATTAACTGGCAAACATGTAAATGCTTGCTTACATCGGATGCAAAGTATTTTGACAATATGCATGTTTGAAAAATAAGGCACATATGGATGGACGTTAGACGATTGTATTGGACCTTAGTTGCGTTTGAAAAAGTTTGAGTGAACACTTTGAGTCCGAGATGACCACATCTGTTCTGCTCTGTGAATAAGTGCTGCAAACTTTTCAGAGCCAACTTCCCAGGCCTCGAAGCAGATGAAAAACAGAAAGAAAAAGAAATCCCATAATCCTTGTGTAATTGTTGATAGACTTCCTTTGATTAGCCATTGTTATTCTCTACAGTATGAGCATTAAAAATGGCAAAGAAGGAAAAAAAATCTTATTACAATATCAGCTTATCTAAAATAAAATGAAATACATATTACTCTGTGTGAGGGAGAGGACATAATAGGTGGCTAAAGAAATCTGTAAGTTCGAACAAGTTCAAATTGATTGAAACACTTAATCAAGAGACAAGCAAATAAACAAAGATATATATAAAAAAGGACTTTCCAGCAGCCATTTCCAGCAAGCCTAAATGCGCTCATAATTCCCACTGATAGTCCCCTGGGGAGCAACTTTCCTTCCAATCTGTGTCCAGTCCCATATTCATTTACACACTCAGACAGACACATACACACACACAAATGATCCTGCTCCATCATGACTAAAAAATGAAGAGTTGCTTAAATGGCTGCGTCAGTCCCCCACAACCAGCGGTAATAAAATATCTCCAGTGTGCATTCTGATCAATGGAGGAGAGGAGAGACACAAGCTGGCAGGGTTAATGGGCCCCATTCCACTTAAATACCATATGAGTGACTCTGGGGAAACAGAGATGGAGGGAGAGAGGGAGGGAGGGAAGAGCACTTTGACTGAAAGGAGGAAAGAAACAACACAGAGAGGATATGATATAGGGAGAAAAAGAAAATATAAAGAAGTATTCGGGGGAGAAGAAGCAGTGGAGGAGGGAGGGAAGGGGGGGTGCAGATGAATAATTGAGGCAGGGTAAAGGGCTGGGGTGGGCTAGGGATAGATGCCAGTGTAAATGATAAAGGGAGATGGAAGAAAAGAAGAGGTGCATGGAAAAGAGAGGGAAAATGAGAATGGGGTAAATAAATAAATGAATCAAATCATAGAGAGTAGCTAATTCTGTTTGTAATGATTCAGGTAACATAATTGATATTGAAACCAAAATGTAAAACTGCAAATTTACTAACTGATAATGGAAAAGTGGTTCAATTACACATAAAAATGAGAAGCGCGTGAGCGTGCGAATGGAGGTGCACGTGAGTCCGTACACAGGTGCAGGGCCCTTTGAGTGAGCCACGTGTGCTTTAGCTCTCACTCAGGAAGGTCTTGAGTGTCACTTGAAGGGATTTTCTCTCATCCGCTTGCCAATAGCACTTGGGGTGCGAGCAGCAGGTGATTATTGGCTGATTTAGGCGGCCACACCGCTGGAAACTGCAGCCACAGAGAACGTTCAAACTTGTTCCAGCATTCATCCTGCACAACACAAAACACATCCATACACACTAACATGTCAGCACCATGAAGACTTCTCTCTCCATTAACTGAGTTGTGCTTTATGAACTGGTTTGATGAGACTAAAAATGAAAATTGAAGATATAAAGGCAACAGAGTTATCCTGTTTTTTTTGGTAAAGGTCTGTTCATATCAACAAAAATGAATACAATCTAATTAACCTTAATCAAGAATAAAAATAATATATTGCATTTCTATCAACCCTGACAGTACTGTATTTCAAAATGATACTCTGCATTGTATAATTTTACATAGCGTGTTATCAAAGCTGAATAATAGTTAAAGAAAAACATTTTTACACATACTAGCCAAGTATTTGCACACACACACACACACACACAGTCATAAATTCCTTTCTAAATTTCTGTGTCTGCATGGGTTGAACTAGCTGCATCTGTGAACACTGATACCAGCATTGATCCAACCTGGGTCTTTGTAATGGACTCCAATAACAACTCCATTACTGCTGGCACACTGATTAGTGTGTGGGCCCGACTATAAAATTAGCTGCAAAGGAGCCCTCCAGGATGCACACACACACACACA
>JBAJHX010000036.1:6237559-6280059 GCA_037176925.1 Amniataba percoides | reverse complement strand
GCTCTCGTACATTGATTATGATGTTTCAATTGCATGTAAACACCACACTCTAAGTTTGCAACACAGAGCACATGACTGTTTCAGTAAAGCAAACAAGACCAATAGATGAGAGAGAAAACAATCTTTTCTGTCAATGTCGATCAAAGCACTGTATATTTCTATAGACTGAAATACATTCAAACCCTTCTTGTGTGAAACTGCTTTAACTGCAAATTATGTAAAAATATGCAAAATGTATGTAATATATGTCTTTAATTAACTTAAGTGACTTTCTATGTAGAAATGATTATTTTTACACTCATTATGTTTTTTATCTGTTTTAAAAGGCCCCAACCCCATCTAGACTAGGCCAAGACAAAAAAAAAAAACAAAAGAAAAACTTGGATTTGCCTGGAGTTGGTTTACCTCACTTGAACTGAAGAAGCTGCCATCATCCTTCAGGGATGGGACTGTTCTTCCTTTGAAAGAATATGACATAAACCCAATCAGGAAAAGCTTTTTGATGCAATTAGATTAGAATTAGGACCATTACTATTATTATTTGTTATAGTAAAAGTTACATTACTAGTAAATGTAATAGTTATTGGTGTAGTAGTAGACATTTTAGTGTATTTAAGTAGCTTTCATCATGGTAGTATATACATCTCTTCTTTTTGTCACTACTAAAGAAGTAGTTTGCAGTTATATTGATTTGACATCAGTTAATACATATATATTGTCGTCTTAAGTCATTTTAAAGTCAGCGCCTCTGTTTTCGGCTTTCTGCAGTCCAGGTATCCGAGATGTTTCAGGTTATTCGGGTTACCGCAGGGCCACAGCGAGCAATTGTAGAGGCCCGATAAAACAACCACAAGACAACAGGATGCTTATAACAGCACACGAGCAGACAGCGCGGAGAGGTGTACAGCAACACAGGGGTGTCAGGGAAAGTAAAACGTGGCACGCATACGGCGATAAAATCTGAGCTCAGCTGTCCAGGGGTCACGGCTGGCGGAGCGCGAGATACGGTGGTTAATAGAGATGATTGATTATGGTGGGGCGACCCGAGAGCGTCTGAAACATGAGAAATTATTAAACACATGATCTGCGTCTCTCACAAAAGCTGTTTTTCTCTTTTTTGGGGGGTATGATAGAATCAGATGCAAAGGTTTAATATGCAGATAATATACAGACAAGGAAGGACAAAGGTTAGGCTTTCTGACAAATGTTGGCCTAATCTGAATGTCAGTAAATGTCAAAGATTACACAGATTACACAGTGTTTTGTGTCCCAAGTAAAGTTCACTGTTGATACATATCCTGTTTGCAGTTTTATGCTTTATGCCAAATCTGATGAAGATATTTAATATATGCAACTGGATGTCATGACAATATGATAGCAGCAGAGTTATCTTATTATAGTCCATTGCGACTGTTCAGTGCTGATACATATTGTTTTTTTCAATCAATGCAGAATATACAGACACATTGTTCCCCTTTTGTCACCATTAGGTTTCCCTGCAATGGATTACAACATGCAACAAACAAAATCCCTCCTTTACTTTTATCAGTATGTAAATAGCATGTTCAGCATTTGATATATTATCTTTATTTTCTGACCGCTACCATATTAAACTGGACAAGAATCATCTCGACATTAAAACTCTGCCCTGTAGTGATGCGATGTTTACATCAAAAAAGGGACTCTTATCACATCTATTCGATATGCAAAAATTGTAAACACATTTGAGACTTTGCCTGTGCCCTTGACATAGTTACTGTTCTATGAGGGGCATCACAATCTAAGCAGATTATGTTTTCATATGTGGTCCCTCAAGGAGTGATATTGAAATCAGCATGCATTGCGCACTGGGGCGTACCTCACCTTTTTCCCAACATGATGGATGCGCATCCTACGCCAAAGTGATAAGAGTCATTATTTGATGATCAACCATCCATTGTATAGCATATATTTAGTAGTCCTCATAAATAAGGTTCACTAAATCGTGTGTATGAACTAATGCTGTATCATATGACATCAAATAGTGATATCTGACACTCAGAATTTTGGCCTAATTTCATTTTTGTGACGTGTTCATTCTGACAAAATGAACAAAATGAATAATGACTGGAAAGCATGCGGTACTATTCTTTCTCTCCATGACACGGCCTGCATTAGCCTGAGCACCTTTAATTCTGTTCTGCTATTTCAAATCCTCAATAGTCTGTTGTCAGGGATGTGATCACTTCCTATTTCACGTTATTTAAATGTTATTCAAGGCATCCTGTGCATCTGGCATCCGTGCCATGTGAAATTTATTTATTGAAAGTTTTGGTCACACATGGAAAGTTAAGCAGATGGTGCATCTACTGCACACAGACACGCACAGATATAACACCATCACAAGGGCCGGGGAGCGCGGGGCCCCTTTGTATCCTCCTTTCTCTCCTCTCCTCTGCTGCACCCTCCTCCTCCCCCCTCCTTCTCCTGACGCCGTTATATGTATTATCTTTATGCCTGCCCATCTCTGGACACGGACGCCTCTTGTTTCGCCATTTTAAACAGATCTAATCAGCAGTGTGTTAAACAAGAGTGGATCTTTTATGCATTGGGTGTTAGGACAAGCAAATCACCGCTGTAGATCAACCGAATAAACAACTCCACCCTGATTCAATTACAACAGCTGGGGTCTGTGCTTTTATCTGGCGTGGACATCATTTCAATCAAAATGTAAAATAATCCAATCCAATAGCTGAGATAGGATACAGACTGCTGAGCTTAGTTGTTTTATTAAAAAAAAAAAAGAAAGAAATACAAGGCGTTCTCCGCTCGCTCTCTCGCGCTCTCTTTCTTTCTGACAGCTATCAAGAAGTTCCCATTCCCAAACTCCATTACCTTGTGTAATAGCATTCAAAACTGAATTGAAAGGAAGGAGAGGGAGCGAGTGTTGGCTATATTTTTATTACTCAAAGCTGTTTTCCAAGACACAGCCTGGTGCACTTTTATTCATTTAATTAACAGAAGCATCAAATTTTTCTTGTCCCCCCCCCCTCATGGACTTCCTCGCCTTTTTGTCTTACAGGCAACAGCAATTATTGTGTAAGATCATACTTAGCGGGAATTGAAAAGTCGGCATAGGCGGTATTAATGGCAAGTTAATGTAAATGTTTTCTCTCTAAGTTATGGATTTGATGGCAATAGGATACAGGCCACTGCACTTTAGCCCCCTTTAATTAACTGAGCAGAATGCACCATGACAGAAATTTGGAACAATCTCGAGACGGAAGAAAGAGAGAGACAGCGCGAGAAAGAGAGAGTGATTTCTCGCAATAATAATGTTCAAGGAAATTGAATGTAGGAGAATGTACAACAATGTTAATAATATGGCTTGGTCTATCTACAATAATGTAATCTAATAGAAAGCAATTAATTTAGGACACAGGCCACTGCACTTTTTACTCATTTAATTAACACATGGGATATTTGCGAGGAGTTGGAATATAAAGCTTTATAAAGTATTACACCTCCCCTGTCACGCCATGAGATGTGGTGGCTGAAGACTCTCTGAGGTAAATTATACGAAGTGTAAGCTGTAATTGAACTTGTTTACTTTTTTTTTAATATGTGTAATAAACTATACTTTATGCACTGTGTATTTTTAGTTAAATAAAGTATATTGCTTTTTTAAAAGGTCAGAAAATGACCTGCACATGCTTTACAGAACATAGTCTTACAATGTTTTTTACCAAATGCAGAAAAAAGTCGATAAGCATTCAAATAATTAAGATTTAAAACAAGTGCATTTACGCAGATACATTGCACGTTTGTTGATACAATACTGGCTTCTGTTGTCTTAAGGACCATTTGATTTATTTGAGAACCTTGATTAATGTGTTTGCATAAATGTTCAGTGGCCAAAGATGCTTAAGTACATTCACTCAATTCTATTTAAAAAATAAAGAGATTCCCAGGTTTGCTCGGTGTTCGCACACACACCTGTATTGGAGAATGTGAAAAGCAGGTGTGAAAAGAGCATCAAAGTGAGAAAGAGAGAGAGAGAGAGAAAGAGAGAGAGAGAGAGAGCATAGTAGTGTGAATGATGAAAAATAAATAATAACAATAAATAACTGTAATAGGACACTAATCTGAATGCACATTTGTGCCACTCCTAATCATCCAGCTTTCATCACTGGCGCAAGAAAATGGGCGTCAGCAAGGGTGGAGGGACTGGGTGCACGATTGCTTCTTGTCAGATCGCATCTTTGTGGCCGAGCAGTTGCATGGACTCAGTTGCCCAGAATCACTGACATATAGTAAACTCTCCTGTTCTGCAAGGAAAAAAGAAAAAGATATCACATGACGTGCTGCACCACAGAAAGGAGACACATCCCAAGAGGCAGTTCTCATAACCAGGGGTCAACTCACCTTTCCCTACCGCCCCATTATGCACCAGACGCCTACACCTTGACTAACAGGTGGTGGGCCCACATGGTGGCGGCGCACTCTGCTCGCTCTGCCGGGAGATGACCAGGCCTCAGGGGTGCAGGCTCAGCCACGAGAGGACCGCGGTCATGATGTTTGTTTTCAGTTTTCAGTCTGGGTGGGACCTAAATGATTTGAAGCAGAAGCATGACTGAAAAGGAATTAAACTTAATATCTGCATATTCCTCAGTTGAGTACTCTTAATTGATAATCACTAAGCCTGAAAGCTCTGTGAGAAAATCTGCGTGAATCGACTGATGGGTTGAACTTTAACTAAATCCAGAACAGTTTCTCCATTCACTTCTCCTGCAACTTAGTGACACCTGTAGGAGTTGTTACCAGTTACCGCTCATATTGACTAATGGTGTACGTAATAACACGCATAAACTCCCTTTTTTTATGAACAGTCCTCACATTGATTTTCTCCCCCTCCTTTTTTTTAAACAGGCATAGTAAAGGTTATAGAAGTAAGGGGAGAGGAGGGGAGGCACACTGCCACTTCTCCAGCTCCCTCACACCCAAACAAGCATTTTATAATTCATCACCAGGCCATGACAGATGAGTCCTGCTGGAGAATATTAGAAAATGTCTCAAATCTCATATATATGCTAATGGTATGCTGAGACCGGTTGGGTAGTGTGGCAGACTTTTTAATCTGCTCTTGCTACTACTAGGACCACTGAGTGAAAGTGGAGGAGACAAGTCATTGCACTTCAACAATTTATGATCAAACAACTTTGGTTGCGAAGGCAGGACAGAGAGACTGCGAGCGATAGAGAGAAAGGGAAGGAAGAAGACATTATAGAGAGGATGGAGTAAGACAAAAGCAGGCAGGGCTTGTTCTTGTAATTTAGCAAATGTGTAATACCGAATGGCAGAAACCCAAGCCTTTGACCATAAAAGATGTTGAATTAGTCCTGTCACCGGCGCTTAGTCGCCGCGCTGCATTGTAATCCATTTCATTTTCATTTTGATTTATGGCATTTTGCGCTCTGCACGAATGCATTATGCATTCCTGTTAAGCGACTTGTAATAGAGATATTGCTGTGATAAACATATGTACGCCCAGTGCAGTTATCTGCTGAGCTGGAAAAAAAAAGTCAAAAAACGTTTTTCTTTATAAAGCCATGCAATGTATTAATGATCATTTAATGGTAGCTGTAAGTAGTTACACAGTGCAGTCCACCAAAAAGAAAAGAGAAAGATGAGGCACACAATTTGCATTACACTGATTGTTGGTGACATTATTATACTGCACCGCATGTTTCCAGTGATAAACTGAACGGTATAATTGAAATGGACTCCCCCTTCCTATCTAATAATTTCAAATAAGTTGCATCCTCTCTGCGAGCTATTCAAAAAAAAAAAAAAACTTTAACATGCTATTTGTCAACTATGCTAATTCTCCTAAGCCTTTAAGAAAAAACTGAACAGATTGCAGCATATTTGCAAATATATCAAAACTTTTACATGTGTTTGGATTATGGTGTGTCTCCTTGTATTTTCATATATTGCATCTTCATAGAGCACCTATTGTGAGATACTGTTTTCACATTTGCAAAGTCTACCTTCCCTTTTCTCCGAGTCTCCCTCTTCGAAACCTGTGCACGTCTATGCAAAACATACACTAAAAGTGATAACATAATCACTCAAAGCGCACGACTCCCTGCTCTATTGGAGCTTGTGATGAAGCATTAATAACAGTGAGGCTGGTGCTTTATTTTTCATAAATTACATATGTCAAAGATAAAACTCCTTTGTTGAATGCCCATAGGTTGGGTTGGGCACTGGGATAATAAAGGTTCACATAATTCTGAGGACATCCTATCATAGTCTTTTTAAATAACGAAACCGATAAGGCACGCCGATGAGTCTGAAACACAACATATTTTCTAAATTATAACCTTTGCTTGCTATCTCAAAAAAATGCAAAAGTAAGTGAAAGGTAAAACAGTCAAACAATAACTTGTAACCATTTTATGTGTGAAAAACATTTCAAACAGAGCTGCAACATGAAATGCTGACATTTTGTCCACTTTAAACTCGTTTTTTAAAATTATCCCAGATAGTCCATACAGTACAATACAGGATAAAAAACAATGTAAAAACATCTACTGCAATAATAACTGTTGTTCGGTAGGAAACATAGAATAAGAATATACAATATTACAGCACATTTATGTAAATGTATTTTACATAAACCTCTTGAAATATAAGAAGAGATTGCCGTCTTAAGGAAATAATGTAATCGCAAACAGTGCAGCTGCATTGTTTCTTTAAAAGGGACAGATTTATTTATTTGGTAGTACAGATTAAAGATGAGGAGGGAAAACGTTGGTCAGATTCTGGAGGAGGGATTAAGCAAGTTATTTTCAACAAGGGTCATTTCCAGTTCATTTGAAACTCTTTTAACTCCTTATACTGTGGTGGTCACCGGGGAACTTGACCTCTATCTCTTAGACAATTAACGAAAACGCAAGTCAAACACATGAACTGTAATCCAGTTCCAGGACCTGTATCCTCCTCCTGCCTTTTCCACTGCGTTGATACGCCGATAATTGATTTGATTGTATTTGCTGCTTCTCACATTGCACAACGCGTCCCCTCTCATTTGTTTGGATTGCGTCCAACTTCCTGTTTCTTCTTTTTTTCCCCCTCTGTCTTCACCGCCCTACCGCCCCCTACACCCCCCCACAGCTGAGGAGACTTGCTTTGTCTACTAACTGACAACAGTGACAGAAAATTATTACACGTCATTACACTTCTTAAATCACAATTTACCCGGGCTCAGCAAATTATTCTCCGGTGGGTGCCAGGGGTAATGGAAACTGTCTTCTCCACTTTACGTCCGGCGCCTCTCCTGCTCTGTCAACGCCACGCCAAGTGTCTGTCTGGAGGAGCGGTGAGGAAGAGGCAGTTCGCTTCCTCCTTCCTCCTACGCCGCCTTCCTTCATCCTCATGCTGCTCTCCTCACTTCTTTGAACCTCCCTTCCTTTTGCCCTTCGCTCTCCCTCCTCTGTTTTCAAATCACAGGGACTCCAGCGCGTCTCCTCCGGGCTGCCGCTGTTTGTCGCTAAATTAGACATTATACAGGTAATCGAAGGTGCAGCGCCGGGGCGTCTATTAGATTTGTTTTCCAGACGGAGCTGCACTGACAGGACGTTGTCTCACTCAATTTATTTAACTGACTGAGCAATGACATATTTTCCCTCTCCTGCGAAAGGGTGACTGACTGCGATTTCCGTGGAGTTTTTCCCGAGACTCAAAAAGCAAATCAGTTTACGGCCTCGTAGCTGCGAGCCACGGATATTGCCAATTAGCTCAGCTCAAAGGACGCAGGAAAGGAGAGTGTTTCGTCCCCCCGACCGGGCGCCGTTAGACCGTCTTTGCTCGCCTGGGCTGGACTTCTCGCACCCTTTGAGCTTGAACTGTGGGCTCCATTTTGTGCTGGCATGAGGGGAAGGACTACCCTGAGGGCTTTAGCCTCCAGCTCTGTAGTTAAGGGGCTCTTTCCTCTCTTTTCTTCTGTCTCTCACTGTCCATAGCTCTGTCTTTCCCTGCAACTTCATATGTTATTTTTGGAAATCTCTCTTCCTCTTCCTCATGCTTTTTCCCTTCAACTAACCTCTGCTCCCTCTCTCTCTAATCCTTTATTTCCTTTTTGCGTCATCCATCCTCCTGTTTCTCTCCTCTCTTCCTCTATCCTGCCTGCTCTCCTTCCAGGCGGCTTCCACATCCTCTATTTCCTGCTTCTGTCAAAGCACACAGAGGCCAAGAGCGCCCGTCTTTCCCCGAAGGTCCGCAGAGCTCCCGAATTCGGAACAGTAACTACATCTTCCAGACATTTGTCTCAGCTTTGTCTGAAATAATTTGGTGGGAGCTGCTAGGCCCGGGATGAATGAGCCTGGCTGACGTTAAGTGCCCCCAGCGCGTCCAGGGACCCGAGCAGAGGGGGGGGGAGGGAGCGCAGAAGGCCGAGTGAAGGGGGATACAGAGGAACAGAGAGATAGTGGCGGAAGGGAGGGATGGAGAACGAACCACTTTATTCCCCCAATCTTTACCCCTTTACTCCCCCTATTGCCGTCCACTCATCTTCTATACCTTCGCTTAACATCCAGTCCTCCCTCCCTGCCTGTTCCATTACGCCTCAGTGGGAGAATGATGATGAATCGCCCGGCCGCAAGGAAGCAAAATATATCAAGTCCGGGTGGGTTTGGGAATTGGTTAAGTACTTCTGCAGAGCCCTGACCTCATAATCGCTTTGAGCCTGCAAGGACCTCCTGATTTATAAAGTAGTCGTTGATTAATGCCCTTTTAAGTGGACAAGGCAGGCCAAAGACGCAAAGGCCCAACCACTCAAACATGAACAGCACTTGTAAAAAAAAAAAAAAGAGAAAGGACTCTCTGTCTATGTGTGTATGTGTGTGTGTGGGTGTGTGTCAGTGTGTGCACCAGGCAGCGGTTGTGGCAGCAGCCGATGGAATAACATGCAGTCAGTGTGTGAGTTTAGCAGTAAAGGTAGTTGTGGCAGCAGCAGCTCCTCGCCAGTCAAATCTTCCTGGCTATAAATCATTGCCGTTTGGCCCCTCTTTGACACCAATTGCTGCCTGTCCCCAAAGCCTGCCTAAAGCCTCTGTAGGTCAGAAGCGAGCTCTTTAAATACGTCTTGTCAGACAGACAGGCTGGGCCGATAGCTGCTGCTGCAGGGGAATAAGTGATGGTACGAATGCAACCATGTGATACTTGTAGCCTGTGTGTTACAGCATGTAAAAACTATCTTGCATAATGAGCAGAGACAACAGACACACACACACACCAAAAAAAAAAAAAGTTTCATCAGAGAGATTAAAACTCACGTTTAAAAGTTGTCTGTGTAAAAGCTGTTAGAAGAGCATATGTACCAATTTCACAACTTCCTTACTTGATTTGGGGATTTTTAAGAACCCTTTTCTCTACATAGATGGAGTTTGCAAGTTTTATAGGATCCACGATCATTTCTATCTAAGTCAGTTTCACAGTCCACGCAACAGCTTAAACAAAAAACACAATTAGATGCATGCTATGGTCAATGGATACACATTGCATGGCAGGAGCATGCACTAACATGAACACACAAATATTGCATACAGCATTTCCCAAAAAGAGGAGACAGTGGCCATTTGTGACTAGGACTTGCTTCCATTCTTTATATGCAAATAAACATCAACATTATATTTATTTGCACAGACCAGTTATGTTATGTTGCTGTTTTTACTGGCGAGGTCAAGATCATGTCACCTGAGGTTTGTTAGGGATGGTGATAGCTTTTCACACATCATTTGTGTGTGTGTGGTGATAATCTCGATAGTTTCCAGCTTACCTGTGGCTGCTAGTAATGACAGTGCTTACACAGAAACGCTGCTTTGTGGATATTGTAGCGTCATGCCTTCCCATTGGCTGTATGGACCGTAGCTGGATTTGTGGTGTGGTGGTTATTTCAATAAAAATAGTAATTCTAGATTTGCTGGACAAACTGACACCTAGCTAAACAGAAAAAAACCTTTCATGTTTGGACAATTACAGATTCATATGTGGGATCGATCCCAACTCAATCATATTTTCATTCAGTACTGGGTTTGTTTATTGACCACCTCGTGGTATAAATCTGGTCATTAAGGACACCTCTCTCAGTTCCACAGGTCAGGTCGTAAGCTGCCGCTCAGGGGTCAGAAAGGCAAACCGGTACCTATTCTGCTACAAGCGATCTGGACAGAGACACCTTCTGATCTCATTGGGTTACTCCAATTAGACAGTGTCACTTTCCATTTCAGAGTCGGTATCTCAGGCAGTAATTCTGCTCGACTCTGTCCTCCTTTTTTTTTTTTTTTTATTGCTGCGTGAGACCAGACACTGTCTCAGTTATAATTGAATGAAGGCTGCTTAATTTATGGG
Organism: Amniataba percoides; assembly: GCA_037176925.1. Lineage (NCBI taxonomy): Eukaryota > Metazoa > Chordata > Actinopteri > Centrarchiformes > Terapontidae > Amniataba > Amniataba percoides. The sequence goes on along the minus strand of JBAJHX010000036.1, from coordinate 6,269,667 downwards.
ATGTTAATTGGTGAAAGCGGCAGTGGAAAATGACAGACCCACAGAGCGTACCATCTCAGAGAAAGTTGGAAGGGGATTTAGAGTCATTTTAAAGTATTGTTTTTGTTTTTTGAGCATCACATCTCATAGATTTAAAAAAAGCAGTGAATGTAGAATATGTGTTTAAAGGCGTAATTTACCCCTTTGTGGTTTTTAAATCCTACTTTGGGGATGTTACATGCGTTACATTTACTATATATGCGCTTGAGATTCTTTGTTATTGTCTGTGCAGGCGAAGCTGAATAAAACAGGTATGTTATTTATACAGATAGATACACAATGTTGGCCATGTTCCACTTCACTAGAGTACGGTGCACCACGCCGATGAGGTGACATTTTGAAACCTATTTTTCTCAACGTAAAACTTTCCCCTCCTTGTCTCTTTCACAGCGCTGTGCTCTGAGATTGACAGCTTGCTCTCCGGGTTCTGGTGGAGGGTTTGAAAGGAAATTTGCTCCGGCGAGTTCTTTCCCTCCCCTCTCTTCACCTGCAGGCAGGCGAGATGGCCCGGCGTGTGGGAGCGACGCGGCGATGGGGGGACGAGACTTCGCCGTGCAGTGGAAATGGCAGTGTCAATTAAATATCACTTTCAATTTCCTTGTTTTATGATCCCCGGGCTACTAAGCACCAATAATCCCCCCTCGGCAGGCCCTCCTACCTTGTCTTGAGGAAGATTGATTACACTTGTCGCCTCCTATAAAAAAGACATTTACATGAAAATAAGAAAACAACTTCTTTGTTTGCATGGAAGTGAATCAAGGAAAAAAGCAATTCCCAATTTGATTTTCATACAAAGGCGAGGCAAGATAACAATCTCACGGCGTCTCATCTGAGTGAGTTTTGGAGGTAGAGCAAAGAGAGGGGCGAAGACGTATGTAGATTGAATAAAGCTGGCAAATTATTTTCATGCAACGTTGATGGATGTTGTCTTCACTCACACAATGAAGATGTCTCAGATGCTGAGGCGGAGATTGCTTTCGACGTGTCTGTTACATGCAGTGTATTCCATATATTTCTGCCCTGGAGATTAATCGCATATAAGATCAAAAAAAAAAAAAAAAAAAGAAAAGTTTGATTTCAGATATTTCAGTAATATCATTACACTTCATGAAAATGGTGTTTTTTTCCAAATAGATGAAATGATATTTAGACATGCTGAAGAGTTTTTGTGCTTGCAAGAGAAGCTGTGTACTTTCGTGTTGTGCATTTTGTGTTATATTCAGTTGTGCATCAACATGACATTATTTTTATCTTTTCAGTATCCAGGATAACATACAACACAGATTTCCAATGCATGCATCCTTATTTTGTTTCCTGACATAGTAATGTATTACATGGTTTTGATTTAAAAAATATATATTCATGTGCTTTTGAAGATGCATACAGGAACGTCAGTATATAGCCATTAAAACTGCTTTTTTTGAGAGAAATTCTTTTTTTGAAAGATAAAGGATTTTGATATAAACAAAGTCCTGCTTCTGTCCATTCATGTTTCTGTTGCTTCTGAAGGCAATGAGATGATCTTGTGTGACTGACCATGACTGAAAAACACCAGGCTTGAATCTTGAAAGAGGGACAGAGACTTCATCATATCACTTCCAAAAGGTAACAATTCTATTTGAACGCTGAAGTAGTTTTAAAAATGACACAAGCTTGACACACTCACACTCCACATTCCTCATGACCACATTATGCAGCACTGACTGAAATGAAATGAAGAGGTAAAGCATAACAAAGCAATGATGAAAGTTGTATGATATGATGGAAGAATAGTCCATTTTTATCAATCATTCAACACAGGGATTAGTGATGTTTGTATGTGTGCACCTTTTTTGTAGAGCTATCTCAAACATGATGCAGTTATTTTGCATACAACACAGCCTTGCATTGGCCACTTCTGATGATCCAGGATCAGCCCGGCAAACATGTTTTCCTTTTATTTTCCAAGTGATTCCCTTTTGAATTTGACTTTGAAACACAGACTGGTTTGCTTTCCATTCAAAGAGTATTGTTTTTAACTTTGCATGTTGATGGATGAAGGTAATGATGTTTGCAGGCCATGGCGCAGGAAGAAAGAAAAAGAAAGAGAGAGAGAAGCATAGAGAAGAGGTCATATATGGAATAGAAACAAAAAGGGATAGAGACAGAAAAGAAGACAGGTGGCAGAGTAGAAACTGAGTTAGAAAAAGAGAGTGGTGGGTCGGTGGGGGTCAAAGAGAGAAAAAGGGATTACACCGGCCATTATCAGATATAGCAACCATAGGTATTTCTCAAACAATGGCAGGAGCAGCTGATATGTCCATGCATATATGGTAAACAGTGAAGAGAGATTAGTTGAAACCAAATCTCCTCTCTGCACCTTTAAGTCTTTTGTCAGTGCCACAGAGGCTGTGTAGCAACCGGGTGTGTTGAGCATGTTTACACAAAGCATAAGAGCATCGGTGTCCAATAATTCGTGTCTCACATGGTCTTTCACTACTTAAACAAGGTCAGAGCAGCGACGTGAACAACTGAGCTTTCACACACACAGTCATATCTGGGCTTTGAACAGTGCCGTATTGTGCCACTCTGTGTGTGTGCCGAGATAAGCTAGGCCACTAATGCCGTGCGTAAGACACTAATAAACAAACAGTGTTTAAATTGGCCTGAAAGGAATCAGTGATGCGTAGGAAGCACCCCCGGCGCTTCAATGGCTTAATCTGCCTCCTTCTCGCTCTACTTTTTCACATTCTCACAACAGATTAGGTTGTAAATGGACAGAGAAGAAGGGATCGGGATCTCCCCGACTTTAGAACTTTCCACCCTTACATGGTTTTGTCGTATTTCAGTGGGTAGCTGTGTCTCTGTACAGGTTAAATAATGTTTTCTAAATATGTGATTGACTTTGGTTGATTGATTGATTTCAGTCTGAATTCTTCAGGTAACAAATGGCTCACTCACTCCACACCAAAAACTCTTTCTGACAGGTGGGTAGGACCAGAAAATATGTGGTTTTCTCAGTATAAATTAATAAATTAGTCAAGTTTGGGTCTGGTTTTAAAAAAAGTTATTAGTTGATTATGTTATAAAGATGTATACACTAAACTGCAGATCTGTAAACTTTGCAAAGTTTTCTTGGGCATCCTTCATACATAGAACTTTTATAGTCAAATTTTAGTTTGAATTTTGTAAATACTGTATTGACTAGTATGATTAAAAGATTTGCACGTGGCCTTTCCTCATCATATAACAACATTTTTACAAAAAAAAAATATTCACAAGGCACAAGTAAAAAATCTAGTTTGCACCACTCAAAATAAAACCAAAGAGTACAACTATGTAATAGTTTTATTCATTTATTTTTTTAATTACAACAAATGTGCTATAGGTCCACATCACATTTTTCAACAATCAGGATAAAATGCTATAAATCTCACCAGATAAATCCATAATAAGTTCAGTATTTTTTGCAGTATCTTGGAAAATCACTATCCTGGTAATCACTGTGGTGTTAAAGCCATTTATATGCTGGCTGTATCTCTGTGAGACATAAAGTAGTTGCCACTGACTTACTGGCAACTAGAGGGCAGACATGACTATTTGCCTTTATACTAAAATGAATGTGTGTGCCAATATGTGTGTGTGTTTGTGTGAATGCATGACTGTTTCTCCTCTATATGTTACTATAACACTGTGAATTCCTGTTTATTTATTGATTTTAAAGGAATGATCTCTGTTTCCTTACTTGTATGGATTCTGTTTATCATGAGCCACCAAAGTATTACCAAAGTATGTATATCCATCATTTATATTAAAGAATTATCATACAATAGTATAGTAATAGTATAGTAATAGTATAATAATTATAATTTTTGCTGAAAAAGGAGTGACAATTTTCATTATCCAGTACACATTTTTGACAAACTTATAAATCAAACTGTACATATAACACTTATCCTTCCAAATTAAGCCTCTAAGTTGTAGTACCAGCATTCCAGCAGGGCATTACAACAGCGAGGAACCCTTAGAGTCATGTGTTGAAATGTATTAGTCATTGTACTGCTGGAGAACGCACAGGGGGAGAAAAACCACGGTCCTTCCGGAGAGCGATTCATCAGGTTTTTCCCAGAGCCCTCCCGGGTCAAGGTTTTATGGTGCCTGTTTGGTTTCCAAATGCTCTTTTCTCTCACCCCCTCTCAGCCACGCTATAGTGTCCAAACTTGTCTACATTTGCTTCTCGTGTTTTTGTGCATGGTAGATGTCCTTTTAAAAAGACCAATCTCAAATAAGTCTTTATTCTTGTTTTGTTGGCTCATATTCTCTGTTTTCATGAACTCTGGCCCCAGCCATGGCAACAGCTCGAAAAATGTTAACATTGATTGACAGGATTAAAAAAGGCCCCCTTCCCCGGTACGCATTTCAAACACTTTGGGAACAATGGTGCTTGGTGTGATTGAATTAATGAGGTATCGCCGACTGTCAAAAGAGCACACATACTTTACATAAACCTGATTATCTTTGCATGGCAGAAATAGAAGAAAAGGGGAAGCGAGGGAACTGAAGGAGGAGGATGGAGGGAGCAGGGAGGAAAGAGAAGAGAGGGAGGGGGAGAGAGAGATTTGGATTTCAGTGGGCATCTCCCAAAAAAAAAAAAAAAAGGCATCAAAGTGTGCACTGCATGGTGGGGGTGGACGTGGTGCTCACAAAGTAGTGATGTTCTGGCTCGGGCTCGCCTTGGCCTCTCCCTCATGCCTGTGCTCTGTTTAGCATAAACCAACCATAGGGGCTTTAACAAATCTATTCAAGGAGCATGGGGCCCCAGAACAACATAGTTTTTCACAAGCCACCACCCCCAAGCAAGACGTTTTTTGCACGGCCGCCATTGTTCCGCTTGAACCGCGCAGAGATTTCAGCGTCTCCCCGACCCCGAGCCTGAGGAAAAGGAGCAGCGGTGCCCTTAGTGAACCCATGAAGTGACACCCGGAGTGGCTGCCAAGAGTCTCACTAATTCTACCGACCCATTGAGACAGGAAAATAGAGTGGAGGAGCGGAGGGTGGGATGGACTGTGGGAGGGAGGGGAGGGAGACTGAAGGGATGGATGGAGGTTCTCTGACTGAAATGCTCACCAGATCAGCAAAGTGAACCCTCTGAAACGTGAGCTAATTCTCTATTTAATCCTTTTAGCTGCTTTTTCTCCCCCTTTCTATCTATGTCACTTCTGTCCTCACTCAACCCCCCCCCTCCATCCCTCTCCCTCTTTACTCTTTCTCCCTCCTGTCCTCCCTTTTTTTTACCCTCTTTTCTGAGGGAAGTGTCAGCAAAAGTTCTTGTCGAGCAGCAGAAGGAGAGGCAAGGAAGGACGAGGCATCTAGGAACGATTTGGTGTGTGTGTGTGTGTGTGTGTTGGCTAAGTGAAGAGGGTAAGTGAGAAGAGAGCTGACTGTGTAGGCTGCTTTTCCTCTATGTTTTTTCTTGGAGAAAAGCTCTGACAGCTGCGGTTTGATTTCTCGGGTTGTCAAAAGTCATCTTTGTTAGTCCTCTCTCCCAATGAATGGCAGTGGATTAGGAAAAAAAAAAGAGGCGTGTTCGCACATGGAAGCCGTAGGTGGGCTTTGCCTCGAGTGGTTTCCATAAAGCAAAAAAAAAAAGGAAAATCACACAACATTACTCCAGGGGCCTCTGAAAGGAAAGGAAAATCGCACATTACTCCGGAGGCCCCCATTGTCTTACCTACTAAACCCAAGGATATCAGATGCCTACAGATGCCCCCCCTCCCTCCCTCCTGCTTCTGAACGTATAGCTGAGAGCCTGCATAGAAAGATACAAATTGTCTCTCGTGCTGTGGGGTTGCTGGAACATAAATTGAGGGGAGAGGCATTGTTGTCAGTGAGTAATATACTTAGCATTATTCATAAAGAAGAGGGGAAGATTAAAAGGTGTTGGCTGGTGTTGAAAAAAGGCACTTGACTGCGTGGCTGACACAGCAGTTACATATGGCCTACCTAATGTGTTTTTTTGGGGTTTTTTTATCTGTTGCAATTGTCAGAAATATATATCCCTGGGGTTGTATCCACTGTGCACGTCTTTGTACCGATATGAACAAAACAAATGACAGCCACAATAATGCATCATTATCAGATCTGTCGCCAGCTGCCGCAAATGACAGAGCTTACTTATTACGGCCAAACTTTTGTGTGACTGCATACGATTAATACGGACATATTCATACTAACTGCGTTGCTGTTAATGTTGGTGTTTGTTTTTTGAGGTTTTTATTTCTTTTTCCTTGTTTTGTTTTTGTATATGCATGTCTGTACGGATGAGTTTGCAAAATGTATTGCCAGCTCAAGACCCTCTTGACAATGAGACATTACATTTTACACATCCTGACCAAATTATACATTTAGCTTGTTTTCTTTGCACCCTTTTATTCCGATAATTTATATTCAGATTAAAATGTCTTGAAACATGAGAATAAACATATTATCTTACAACTTCAACAGTGGGAATCTTTGTTCAGCAGCATCCGTCTCCTCTTCTGTCTTAGTGAATAAGTTAATAAAGCGGTTGTCAACCGGTTTTGTTCGGCAAAACGCTCCTCAGTGCGAACATGTGTTTAAGATATGGTTTCCAGCACAGTCAGCTGGTTTGCTTCAAAGCAGCAGCACTCAGAAGGGTTTCAAAGGCTAATCTTGTTTTTGGCACCCCTCTTCTTTTTCTTCTCTCTCTCTCCTCTCCACTCCTCGAGCTCCTCTGTGTTCCCCCCTTAAGCCCTCTGAAATGGAGGCAACACTGGCAGCCTCTGAAATTGGTTAATTTCACAATTATTTATTAGCGAGGCGCCGCTTCACAATAACGCTCAGCCGCGAGTAACAACTCACTGAACACTTTTATGTGAGTGATCCTAAAATATTAGCTAACCGTTAGCCATAAAAGCTTAATGCAGCTCTCACAGCTTGCTTCTATTATATCAACGCTCTAAATGACTTGAGCATCTTACCCTCAACTAACCAGAGTCTTTTCTTCGGGCTGTCATCGGAGTCGGCAGTAAATTAAGCAGAGGGCTGAGCAACAACCCCTTGACTTTTATTGAGGCTGGGGTCTAATTATAATTCACCGGACCAGACCTTTTGTGTCACTGAGTGCTTCATTTGCAGTTTGCAGTTTGCATGAACCTTGGAGACATTAACTCCGTCCCCTTCTCCATTCATTACAATGCTATTAGTCTCCGCGAATTGATCAATATATCATGTATAGAACATCTTGAATGTGGACGTCTGGCTCCTTTGTGAGCCCGGAGATAATGGTTTCCCCATTCAAGCCGGCTTGTAGGAACATGGAGATAAAGCAAGGCAGGGAAGAGTTATACCGCTCACAGCTATGGAGAGGGAGCTATCTCGTCCAGATTATAAGTGGGTGAACTAAAAACGCATAAAAAGGGACAGTTTATTGTGAGGAGGAGAGCAGCGCTGGAGGAGGGTGTAAAGATCTGAGAGGCTCAAAAAAAAAAAAAAAAAAAAAAAAAAGCTGGCACTTTTAATTCTCCTCAGGTGTCCAGGAGGGAAGAAATCAGCCATCCGTTCTCCTCAGAAGAGCCTGATGGAGGTGATGCAGCGCCAGGTGATGCTGAAACAACTGAGTCAACAATGTATCAGGCTTTTTTTTTATTTAACTTGTAATTCATCTTTATTTCCATTTTCATTTTATTATATATCTGTATTCAATAGGTTTTTATCATATCGACTTACTTCATTACACTGATTAAAAACATGCATGTTGTTATTCTCCCCATTTCTGGCATACAAACCATTTCTCCAAAAATACTTAAATACACCTCCTCATTTTACTTTTTAATGTGTGTCATCCTCTGCGACACCGCTCCTTGTTGTACTACACTACAAAGCTAAAAAAAAAAAAAGTAACACCGGTAAATGCCAGCGTAGTCTTCATTCATCTGCAACAGCTACAATTCTCAAGTGGGCTTCGGTCTACATGTGTTAACTTGTCAAAAATAAACATACACGCACATTCAAACGCACCCGGAGTACGAATCTCCGTCTCGTCGTATTTCCCTTACATCCTCTCTCCCCACTCTGGCGCCGGGCCTTACAGATAGTCTGCATGTTGCGGCACCCCTGGAGGAGGCGGACGCAGAAGACAGGCCTTGATAACATTTGTTGTTGGGGAGTGAGATTCGGTGCCTTTACAGAATCCCTAGAGGGCAGTAGTACAAATGTTTTATATTCAGAGAAGACTTGCCTCTGCCTGTGATAAGCAGCGGAGATCCAATTGGCTTGTGGGAGAGTGGTTCTTAAAAAACAGAAAGAGAGGCTGTTCAGACAAACTGCAGTGGAGGCCTCCCTCTCAGACACTGATGGCTGAAAACACGCCTTTGTCTGCAAGATGAAGGGACCGAAGTCACACTAAATACCCCTGTGCTGGTATAGATTAATGGGGCATTTACATGGGCGAATGCATGCTAACATCCCTGTGTAGAAGTTAAGGGGCTTTTAGGGGTTTAACCCTTAACTGCTTCACCAGGACAGGGAGCAAACAAGTGGATTTGGAGCTGTTTACACTGTACTTTGTAGGTCTTTGACCTCTTTAAGTTGATTTCAAGCAGTGTGCACAGAAAAAAAAGAAGAAAAAATAGAAATAAACATTCAAGCCTGACTATGATTGCTGCCATCAAGTCAAGGACAAAGGTTTTTCTGCTCCTTTTTATCATTCCTATTTATGCTGTAACCTCACACTGATTAATAATAAAGTATCTGGAAGACAGAAAGCTACTTTTACACCACCGAGGTAACAGATGCAGCAAAGAAATCACAGGAGCAATGTCACATTCCCTCCCTTGTGTTGTTACTTGATATTTACAGCGGTACTTGGGCCTAATCGATGATGTAAATGCATCTCTCTTGGCAAAACTCCTTTTCCTGCGGAAGCTAACCAATGCACAGAGCTGTCAAACAAACAGGACAGAATCCAGCTCGTGTTAGCTGTCCTTTCTCTACATTTCCTCACAGAGTTTTGACCTTTAAGAGATGTCAGTGTGGAAAAAAAAACAGGCCTTTTCATTCCCATAGCTCTATAGGCACATGCATGTGAGAGGGGCAGGGGGAGACAAACTCTGTGTGATGTGCGCTTTCTCTCACTCACACACACACACACAACACACACACACAGAGGAACACACACACACATCTCTGGCTAAAAGCCGTGGAGCCTGGGTTTGAATTCACTCTGCGGTGGACCGTTTAAATGAGCTTTAATTTAGCATCCTGCTGGCTCAATTGGGATTGTAATAGAACACATTACACCTTGTCCTGCAACAGAGGCTCTCTCTCTCTCTCTCTCTCTCTCTCAGTCCTGGGAGAATTGATTTTTCCAAATGCAGGAGAACAAATCAAAGGACAGAATGATTGTGTTGCAAAGAGAAACGGTAGACATGGCATTGTAATCAATTTGACTATTAACTCACCAATGTTTTCCTCGACTCTACAAGAATTTTTTCAGACAATTATGTAATGAGTTAGCAACACATTGCTCTGTAGTAATTACAAACTTGATAAACAAAAACAGGGACACTGAGTTGGCGAAGCCTTTAAAATTGTCAAGAGGTGAGCTGCGGAACATGCATCAGCGTTAAAGTAATCAAGACAAAATGTAATTGGATGCAAAAGGCATTTGTGCAATCACAGCCAGCAGCTCTTGTTCCGCGCCGAGTCGAGACTACTGTACTCTTCACCTGCAGAAGTCATTCAGAGGGCTCGCTCTCTCTTGCTTTTGGCGTTTTTGACTCTCTCCACCCATCGGCGACAATTAATCACTATCAGAGCATTTCAGTCTTTGACCTTCCTGTTTTTCGAGTGACTTTTTCCCACACTTCCTGCACAGACGCGAGACAGGTGGCTTCGGTAACTACATCATTGTACCAGAAAGAAATGGACTCGTAGTTCAAAGCGGAGTAACAGACGTAGCCGCACAAAGCGTCTTGTTTTTCCATTTTGTTTGCCTGCCCCCCCCACATCCAAAACAAAAAGTGAATCCTCCCTCCCTCCTCTTTTACTTCCGTCTCACAATATATCCATCCTCTCCCGTCGAAGGAGCTCACCTTGACAGCTCCTCCAGTCACCCTGTTCTAAGTGGATGATTAAAAAGAGATGGAGGGGTTTTACTGGGGGCTGGTATGCGTGGCATCCCAAGAGCCCCCGCTCCAAGCTAGCCAAGCGGAGCGAGCTACAGCTGTCCTCCAAACAAGCCCGCCATCCTTTATTTATTTCTGCTGAAATATTGATGCATGTTATGAAAGGTTTAAAATAATGTGTCTGCCTTTTTCCTTTGCCCCGGCACACTGTTTTCTAATACATAAATAATTCTTCCCTCGGACTCTGCGTGGACACCGGGTCCGGCACATTAGGTGGGATGTATCCGCTGTATCACATTCTTTCTGCCTGAGAGAAAATACCCATCCCTCGTAATTTCCTACACTTATACAATCGGCGTTGACAGTAAATAATTGATGGATGAATTTAGGGCTAAAACTCCAACACAATATGACTTCATGTCAAGGGTTAGTCCCTGCAGATTTGAAGCCAAATCATCTCACAAAATGGATTCTTCCTCTCCACAAAAGGGGTATCCTTTTTTTTTGAGTCCCCACCTTTTATTCCTCCTCTCCACGGCTGGCCCCCTCGATCTCATCCGCCCTGCTCTCCAGTAGAGAGTAACAGAGAGAGAGAGAGAGAGAGGAGGCCTGGGTCTAGCAGCCCTCTTGATGAGGTCTTGCTTTGCATGGCTGGTGATAACTGAGTGATTTAGCCCATTATTAGTCGAGGATGTGTTTTGTTTTTGAACACAAATGGGTTTTTCACACTGACATGAACCCGTTTTTGATTGTGCCGACGAAGGAGCGCGAGCCGGGCACAGTGCAGGGAGCGCCCTCTCACTTCTCATCTCAGGATCTGTGTTGTGATGTACAATTACCCCCTCTAAATTTGCCGGCCAGATCCATTTGTGAGATAAGAAAGGATGGAGAGGAGATGAAAGGCAAACGGGGCAGAAGAGTAATTTCACTCTCTACGCTTCAATTAACACGTTGTGGCAAGTACAGCTGCTTTCTGCGTGGAACAGGCCAAAAATGTCTCCTGTGGAAGTGTGGTATGACATGAGGGGTACAAGGAGTCTTGCAACAAAATTATATCTTTTAGCATGATCACTGGAGTTTGGCTTAGATGTTGTAAAACAACAGGGAAGATGATACAAGTTATATATTGATGGCCATTATTATTGTATGAGTACTGAACATCCAGGGCTCAGCTCACTGAAGGGCTGTGGAGGAATCCACATTTTGAATGTAATATGGATCCAGTCTCTTCCCATCTTCTTCAACTCAACAAATCCTCTTTCTCAAAAACAGACTTTATGTCACTGACTTCCAAAAATGGCTCTACATGTCCCAAAAATGACTTATAGGCACATTTTTCCACCTCGATTATAAGGTACTGAATTTGGCCGGTTTGAGATCAAGGAAAGATCCTGTCTCCAATCAGAAATGGGATATGAACCAGCTTATCCAGTGTTAAAATCACACACAATGTTCACCTGAACACGTGTTGTTCATCCCAGCCTCCTCCAGACTTCCTCCAAACACAGTTATTAACATATAAAACAGCATTAATGTTCTACTGTATTCTTGATGCACAGTATATCTGTGTTTTCTGCAGTTCTTATTAGTTAAAATCCATTTTTAAGTGATTTTTATATGATTTCCACTTTAATACATATTTTATACACTTTATCATCATCATCTGACTTTGAGTTAGCCCTCTGCTGTGTGGTTGCACTTGGTGATACTTATTATGTGTGGATAACAATACAATCCATCTTGGCGCCAACACTTTTTCTCCCTGTTTACATTGTCATAACTTTTGAGAAGCTTATGCATGTCCACAGTCCAGCAAACAGGGACCTAGACTAAGTTGTAATTATGATGTTGAGGTATCACAATGTGCTGGAAACACACTTTTCATTGGGAACAGTGTAAGAGTTTTGGAAGACAGAAAGTGATTCCAAGCTTTCTCTGTCAGATGAGAAGATGTCAGAGCACTCTATGCGCTGCTGTAAAAGGAAAGTGCTTCATCTCAAATGAGTCAAGTTTGCTAGTTAAGCTGATGCAAGAAATCATAAAGGAGTTTCACTGTCACAACAATTGCAGCACTGCAACAACATGCCACAACTGCCGACACTTTAACTACACTTGCATACACTTAGACTTTTTGTTGACAAGATGTGTTAAGACAAACAATATCTATATACATACATACAGCTATATAATGTGCACAAAGCCAATTGCATTTTTTTATTTTCCACTGTAAGAAGTTTACCAAGAATCACATACAGTAATAAAATGCATTTTTCAACTTGCTAAACACACATTTGGCAGAAATAGAAAAAAAAAAGCTTCTATTGTTATTGAGTATAATGAGTGAGGGAGACAGATATTGTTTTGATATGAGCTGGTCAGTCACCACGCCCTCAGGGGTATTCTCGAGACATTTATCGTGAACAGGAATGACCCCGGGACCTGCCCTGACCTCTGGGAAGCCGTTGGATCAATGACTTCTTTGCCCCCCCACCCCCCTCTTCTTTATTGTACTGCACTGGTTTTGGAAACAAGAAGTGCTCGGGGCTACACACACATCCTGCCTGCCACCCACTCTTTAGATTGCACTGATGTGTGTGTGTGTGTGTGTGTGTGTCCAGGCCCTCTAGTGTACCCTTGACCACCTTGCACTGTAATCACCACACACAGCTGCCACCTGCCTCTCTCTCTCTGTCTCTCATTTGCTCCTGCTTCCTCTCCCTCGCCCCCTCCTACGCTATAACTGGTATGATCTCAACAGTGGATCCTAATGTCTCTAGCCATGATTAATCTGATAAATAATAAATATATCAATCTAGCCTCTCGACAAGGACTAATTCTAACCAGCGGGATGACACAAGCCCCCTTTAACTGCTGCCTGTAGCTGCCAAATTAATTATTTAATGATTAATTCTTTAGGAAATGGGAAAGTTTTGATTAATACTGTCCAGGCATCTGTCGTCAGTTGTTTGATGTATGTCAGAGAATTCAACCCTTGCTGTCTCTCTGTCCGACCTTTACGCACACGCATGGAAAATAAGCACACGCTTGCGATCGTGCATGCACGCCGGGGCGTGTGCGTGCCCACGTACACACACCCGGTGTTAGAGGAGAGACATTTTAGCTCTTATGAACGAAGCCAGAGGCTACTGTCACTGAGATCAGATGCTGAATATCTCACAATAAATTACAACTGGATCTCAGAGGCCCTCATCCTTGAACCTTGAACATGTCAGCTTTGGATAACACCCCCACTTCCCCCCCCAAACCGTCTGCGTGTGTATGTGTGTGTGCACATTTGAGTGAGTTTTCGACCCTATTTACTAATGGAAGCCTCGAAGGCCCCTGAGTCGTGATGCATTTTTAATGATGTCAAATTGTCATTTCGCTCTCCTGTTTGCTGTTCAAAGAAAAGAAGAGCGTCGAATCAAACACAAATGTAATAAATTGTGTGTTGACACAGTAAAGAAGCAAAAGAAAACATGGCTGTCTGACATGGATATTGTTGAGATTAAACCTTTGATATCACTGAAAAACTGAGAGAGGAACATTCACACTATTTAAACTGTTTAAACAGCAGCAGATTTTTTTTTCCTCACTGCAGTGGTGAAAGTCATGTGAAGACAGTAACTGTGAAATCATAGCAACAAGGCACTTGGCTGACTGAGGGGACTCTCCCTTTGCGTGTGCTCGTTGTCATGAAATAAATTAGAAATAAAAATTATTTAGTGCCAGTCAAAAGGTAATTCCCACTAGTGAGGTGTCCAACCGCTGCCTTTGAGCAAAAGACAACTGTGTGTGTTGTAGTGACAAACTGATAATGCTGAATTAGTAAAAAGTTATGTAAGAAAGAAAGCACTGTCAAAAGGTAAATGTTCAAACAATGTGAAGTTGTTGCAGTTAATCTTAAAGCAATAAAAGCTGTAATGTTTTATAGTATTAGAAAACATGTAGGAATAGTTACTGCTGCCTCAGAATTCCTGCATGCCTCTCTCCATAGTTGTTTCTTTGTTGCTTTTCTTCTCAAATTTATATCCTGCAAGAATGAATGTACCAGTAAAGCAACAATCTAGAAGTGCTGAAAGTTTTTTACTCTCCTGTATTCATAAAGTATTGAAGATGTTGGGGGGGAAATGACACTTGTTGCGACACAGTAGATTCGAGATGACAACTGCTGCATCTTTCCATTTAAGTTACAGCAACACTGGCAGGACGACAATGTGCAGCTACTGTGGAGGCAGTTTGACACTAGCCGGTTTAATAACTCCCCATGTGGTGTACATTCAGGGGTTTCCTGCATGGGGAGTTGGAGGAGGAGGAAGCTGCATAATGTGCACAAAGACAACAAACACATTGCAAATGTCCCCATTGTCGGATACATCCACTTTTGTGTTAATGTGAATGGAAATGTTTGCATTGTGCTGTGAGTGAAACTCTATTGTTTCATGGTTTTGTTTGTTTGACAGTGAGACACTTTTTAAATGACTTTTTGAAACATTTCAACAATGAAACAGAGATTTTCTGAGCCCAGATTGCAGCAAAGTGTCTTTTAATTATAAAATAAAATAAAAAAACATAATTCAACTCATTAAAATAAACATCTAGAAATGGAAATATTGAAAAAATAATCAGTAAATTTCATGTGTTAAGCCACAAGACACTGTCATAAACAACCCGTCCTCCTGTTTCATTCATCACTGTTTTGTTTTTAATCATGATATAGCTCCTTTTCCCCTCCCATCCTTTGTTAAAAAACAACTTGCCCTCAGGGTGAGGAGGGGAGACCTGCCTTTAATAGGGGCAACAACCTGACAAATCTTGCTCTGTCTATAACAATATATTTTCGCACACACACACACAAACACGCACACACATACACATATATCACACACATGTTCTCGGCACACACACAAACAAAAAAAATGAGTGTTTCCGTTGGCGAGAAAGACATGAGGCCGGCAACCCACCATCAGAGTGACAGACTGCATTGTCCGAGCGAGCTTTGGTGGTTGTAACAAGCGTCGGGACATTTGAGCAAACAAAAGCGGGATTGGGAGTGTCATCAATCAATCGGCTGACAGTTGACTCAAGTTTGTTTGTCCCACACTCTGCATAATAAGTGATTGGATCTCAGCTAATTAGATATTGGGTAATCAATCATTGCCAACAAGGCACTTGGCTGACTGAGGGGACTCTCCCTTTGCGTGTGCTCGTTGTCATGAAATAAATTAGAAATAAAAATTATTTAGTGCCAGCCAAAAGGTAATTCCCACTAGTGAGCTGTCCAACCGCTGCCTTTGTGCAAAAGAGACACATGGAGCGAGGGTGGAGGGTGGTGGTGGTGGTGGTGGGGGAGGGGTCTCATGTCCTAACCAATTACTGAAATATTCAGTTGAGGAATTTACATAATAAATGAAGCAATGAAATATTGATATATTTGCTTGGAAAGATGTTTTACCCTGCACAGACATGCATCTAACAATATGTCCACATTGAATCCAGTGCCTTTCATATAATAAATTACATCATTTGTGGCTTTTCATAGTTGGAAATTGATGCCACTTTTATGAATGACTAAATAAAAAAAGAAAAGTAATTTAATTATCCGCAGTCTAACAAGTCATCATAATAAGTTGTCCTTTAGAATATGACTATTAGTATATAAAATCAGTATGAAATTGTATTTTATTATCAAACATAATCAAATGAACAATCAAAAACTCTTTAACCACACTGATTTGTTTCACTGCTACATGTTATAGTTAAGTTGAAAATAAAACCGGCTAACTTGCTATTTTAGTGAGAACTGAAGCAGTTTCCACTGGAGCAGGTGGCATGATATCAGGTCGCCATCTCGTTCCCTCGTGCCTTCAAAACCACATTGGAAACTCCACCGAGAGGGAGCTGCGCCAATGAAACACACACACACAGCATTTGTAGTGTCAGTTTGTTCCCACCTTCTCTCTTCGCGCTGTCAAAACGTCTCCCTCACGCCTTCCCTTTCTGAGCCCAGCCAAGACTCTAGAGGTACAATGTTTTCTCCTCGTACTTTTCTCTTTTTCTTTTTTTTTTTGCTTTCTTTCGCCCTCAGGTAGCCGCTGTAAGATGCACCACAACGTGTGTCTGCGCTAACACCGCGAGGGCACAAAACATGCAGTTGGGGAAATCATAAGACACGACAGAAGAAGAGGGAGGAGAAGGGAAGAGAGAAGGAGGGAGAGAGCGCGAAAAAACAAGTCTGTGACGGGGAAAAAGTACAAGCGAAAGAGTGAGGGAGGAAGAAGTTAGGGACAAATGAGGGAATGAGTGAAAGAGAGCGACAGGCCTGCTGCTTGAGGTGGAGGAAAACACTCCTTTATTTATATATATACGTTTTTTTCACAAAGCCAGAATGTAAGTAAGTAAAGCAGCCAGCTGGGCCTCGGTCTCTCAGCAGTGTGTCGGCGCCTGTCACCGCCACCGAGACAGCTACAAGTTTACAACAGCTGCCGACTAATGTTTGATCAGTGATAAAATATGCCGGGGTGACAACATCATGCTGCCCATGCATTTGTGGGGGCCTTGCGCATTAAAAATTCAGTGCCTGGCAAGTATAGTGGGCCCTGATGGCCTCAGTGCTGCCGCCGCTACCCCGCCTCCCCAAAGGTATACGCAGGGACGGAGACAACTTCACAAGATGTCAGAAAGCATCTCTGTTTTGTGTTCACAGGGTGAGCCCACCCCCGAGTAAACCCGCCCTCACGTCAGCTTTTGTACCAGAGGACCGCCGCTGAGACCTTCAGGTCCACCTCACGGGGAAGGAGGAAGAATTCGATAGAAAGTACAGTGGCGGTCGACAAATAAGGCAAATGTGGATGAAGTGTTATGTATTACAGTAAGCACTGTGGGAAAATAAGAACGAGGAAAAAAAAAAGTCAAGTAAAACAACTATGGAAAAATTTCACTTATCTTCAAATGCTTTCTGATGATAATCAAGGCATTACTTTTTACATTTTTTTCTTTAAAATAATATTAAGAATATATAAAATGCATCCTTGTGATTAAAGAAAAGAAATTTGAAAGGAAAGAAAAGAAAAGAAAAAAATGATGTTCTCCCAAGTCATACACTAATAGATGGATAATAAAACCCTTCACTAGTCAATTAAATGTTCAAAAAGTTAATGTCTTTCTATGATGCGCTTTATAAGGCATTCAGAAGATTTATAAGGTTATTAAGTGATCCAATTTCGTCCTTTCTTTTCCGAGGCGTTTCCAGCTGTCTGGTTGTCTGTTTGTTTGCGGTGAAGCCAACAACGTGGGCATGCCAAGGAGAGTCTCCTGGTAAATGTCAACTGTCAGAGAATTGAGGCCTCCTCATCAATCGCCCTGCCATGGAGCTCTGGGCGATGAAACCCCTCCGAGGAATGGTAGAGAGATAGAGAGAGAGAGAGAAGGAGAGAGAGGGGGGGAAAAAGGGAGAGAACACAATGGCGCAGAACCACCGAAGGAAGTCATGGTCAAAAAAAGAGGGAGAGGGAGGAAAAGAGAGGGTGTGAGCGAATCAGATTTCCCTTCCCCTGTGACAAGGTCCTCTGACAGTTTTGTTGCCGGCAGTCTGAGCGGTGGGCTATGATTGCCAGAGTGCATTAGAGGCCCTGTGTGTAATTTGACATCTCAATATTGAAATAGTAATGCATCCTCACACAGCATAAATTGCTGCCTAGTAATTGGATTCCAGACATGTGGTACAGGGAAGCGAGATGTCCTTGCAAGCTTGATAATGCTGCGTCATGGTAGCTGGAGAGAGCGAGCCGCAGCGATGTTAGAAAAAGGCAGAAAATAAATAGGAAAAAAAGAAGTTTAAATTTGATGGCTTGCAATGTGGAAACTATTTACCCACCCACTGATTGTGTACCATTTGGCAGGCAGCATATTATTTTCTTCTGTGATATGAGGCCATTTCAGGCTTTTATTCGGACTGTTTAAAAGTCTGGTAAGCACCGTTACAGTTCACATAGTGCCACGTTCAACATGTTACAACCCACCACCACCACCACCACCACCCTCGGACACACACCTGTGCAGTGCGCACAGCACATCCTCGGCTCTTTTGTTCCTACTTGTTCAGTTGCGGCTTCTTGCCCACCTAAATAATTCAGTCCAAGTGAGAATCAGCATATCTTACAGCATACTTAACATGCCAAGAGGAGCAACAGACAAGGGACAGGAGGCCCGGCTTCAATTAGGTCTTTTGTTACAGACAATAGGACGACAAATTCATTTTGTTACAATGCCGCCGTATTGTGAGCCATCAATTTTGTACCTGGCTCCTTCCTCCGCCCTCTCTCCCCTCCTCTCGTGTTTTTTTGTTTCGCTAATGCTGTTGACGTCTGCGCCCACTCCCTTTCCCTGCCTCATTTTATCGTTACACCATGAGCCGCGGGTATCAGGTGTTTGTGTGTGTGTGTGTGTGTGTGTGTGCCTCCACAGCCCTGGGTATTTTGTTACCTGGGATCAAGTGACGGTGGAGCCTCGAAAAGAGCCGTCTATTCTTCAGGGTCGCTGAGATACTGCTGACTAATTGGATGAGGTGTAAGTCAAGCCAACAGGCCTCAGACTTTGATGTGACACACAGGAGAGAGAGAGAGAGAGAGAGAGAGAGAGAGAGAGAGAGAGAGATGCTGCACGCACATCACTGTTTGTTCCCTTTGTGCCCACCTCCACCTGTTCGCACACACGTGCACCATGCAAATGGCTGCGATCCACTTTGTTTATGCTGGTTCATTAATATTGCAACTACTTCTTTGGTTTCCTTATGTTTAGCTACTTAATTTTCATTTGCTCCTCCTTGTTTGTTTGCTGTTTCATTGTATAGAGGAAATGTAGAGGGTACTGGACCAATGTGATTCAGGTTTTGACTTTATGATGATGAATAAATAATAAAGATGTGACACAGTAAATTGATAAGCAGATCTGTAAGACAGTACGTATTTTTTTGTTGTTGATAGATGGATCATAAGCCTGCTTTGCATAAAGCTTGATGGTAATGTACTGCAGAAACAACCCACAATGATATGCAGCATTATGCAAGTTTATTCTTCTGTTTTACTCTGTTTCTATATATTTCATCCACCATCTGAAATATCGAAGTTGGTGTGGTCACAGATGCAATAAAATACAATAGATCCCTTGAAAACATTATGACAAGAGCATGTGGACTGGATTTAAAATATTTTATGTTTTACTTCAAGATGTGACAAAATCTAAATAATTATTCTGGAGAAAAATACAGATCATTGCGCCAAAAACAAAAACTAGTGACATGCATCAAAATAAGTCAAATGTAAAAAAATAGCTGAGTAACTGGAGCTGATATATATAACAAAACAACAATCTACATATTAATATGTAATATGAGTAATATGAGACGAACAGCAATTTATATTCAAATTTTAACAGAATATAAAAAAAAAACAAAAAAAAAACAGAAAGACAAATAAACATAGATATATGGACAATGTTATTTAAGTATTTTCTTTTTAATTTGTCCCACAAAGGTTTTGGAAATAAAAACCATGTGTAGTGATTGTGGGCAGGAGGGAGAGAAGATGAGGTTGGAGGTCAGGGGTTAAGGGCCCTGCAGTTTCATCAGCTCACTTTAGCAGGTTTGTCGACTCCGGAGCTGCCTCCAACTTGTCGAGGCTGAGCTGTGCAACGGAGCCGGCCTTTATCACCAATTTGTTAATCCTGTCATAGCGCTGCCTTTCTAAAATGTCACCGCAAAGGACAGAGTAGTGGCAGCAACCGATTTTATGTAAGGGAAAAAAAAAACTTAAATGCGTTGAAGGACTCCTGTGATGTGATACCATCAGATACTTTAAAGGAGGAGCTTGTCACCAACTCTCACTTCTGCTGGCCTAAAGAGTTAGAAAAAAAAGAGGCAGTGAAAAACATAAAGGGGGGAGGTGGGGTGAAGTTACAGCAACAGCTGGTGTATCCTGGGATGCTGGCCAGGATGTTGACTCTCTCTTTCACTTCCCATCTGCTTTCATATTACCTACAATCCCTTGTCTACATCCCCTCTTTGCTCTTACTCCCTGCCCTTACCTACTGTACTATTCCAATGCCCTGACCTGTCTCTGACATACTTCATTTTATGGCTTTCCCCCTCGTTTCTTCATGACGTGAGCCACGGATACCCCGGCTAACAGCTAGGCCGGGACACCCACCGGTCCCTGCGCTGTGCTATGTTCCAGCTGTGGGAGCCATCGGGGGCCACTCTCTCCGACAGAGTAATCAATTCCCATAATAAATGAAAAGGTTCCACAAACAAACACCACTGATCCAGACACAACCCCATGAAGGTTATCCTGATTTATATAACCTTTAAAAATGATTTCCTTTATTTATTTATTTATTTATTTTTAATGAAGTGCTCAGGATAGATTCAGGCTCACATCAAACTTAAATGCTTGAGTCAAACTGCAGCTCCAGAAATCACATCCTCTAAAATTATTAAAGCAGGGTTGGCGGCCACACGCAGACGCATGCTGTACTCATGTATACGCCGAGGGATCTGGGTGCGTTCCACGACTTAACGCCACATTGTCGCCTTCCTCTTTAAATGTCAGGACAGGACGTGCCATATTGAGTGTAATTATGACATGAGCACACCGCGGTCCCTCATGTTGTTGTGCGCTCCATTCACCGCGTTCAATTGTCTGCGCTTTGGTAGTGTTTTCAAATGGTAAAATCACAGGCAGGCCATTGTACGTCGTGGAGGAGACTGACGTGTCCCACATTGTTAAAATAATCCTTTTAAAATGTGTGAAATAATTTTCCTCCCATAATCCCTAAAATCCCCAGTAAGTATTACAGGGTGAGGAATGGTTGGAAAATGACTATTTACACAAGAAAGGAGGGACTCATTAAGGGTATTTCACTGCAAGGGTAATTTGACATGCAATTTGCAGTAAAATGCTTAAATGGTGGGAAGGGGAAAGAAAATGGAAAGAAAAAAGAGCCGGTTCCATAGGCGCCTCATCTGCCTTTAACTAACTCATCTTGCTACCCCACGTTGTTAGAAGTGCTACTTGCCCTCTCCATTCACAGTGGGCTTTAATCTTGAGCAGGTAGCACAATCATTGGAGTGGCTGTACGACTGCGGGGACTTTTTGATTCGGAGCGCTGTTTATTAGCTTGAAGCATCTGGGCAAGGATCTTGTGATTAATTGGGGTGAGCCGCCCCCGATATAACAAGGTCAACCCTCGCCAAGCCTTCTCCACTCCTTCCATTTACATCAATTAGAACTAAGAGGGGTAGAGCTGTGCCTTGGGCCGACACACACACACACACACACACACATCTGAGAGAGGGAAAGGACAGAGAGACAATGTGTGTGTTAACAGAGAGTGCAAGAAAGCGAATCATATGGAGATGTGTGAGAGAGAGAGAGGAAAAAAAAATCATATATGTTTCTCCAGTCAATCTTAGTTTAAATATAGCAGAGAGAGTGGCCTTTAATTAATTTAATGCAAATGAGACTTTTTGCTACATGCTTCTGTGCCGTTTTCGCCACCTTACCACCGCTGCCGCACCACGTCAGCCAATTAGAGAGCCAGCATGTCACCACGGAAAGAAAGAAAGGATGGAGGGAAGTGATTCATCTAATAACAATGTGGAATATAGTGCAATATGTGGAGGAAAAAAAAGAGCAAATTTAGATCATTTTATTATATCACAGTTCATGAACATTGTTTGCTTTTTTTGAACCTGTTTTTTTTCCAGTGGTGCTGCAGGGTTGTTGGTTCCTCTGACCCATATAGTAAGCCGCCGTCTGGCCCACTCTCTTTAGGACGCGTCACAAATTGGGAGTGTCAAAGCATCCTCTGGCTTTGTTTCTCGGTCCCTGATTAACTTTATATTCATTAGTAAATCATATTAGTGATTACATGCTCATCAGCTCGGGATCCCCTTCTGTGCCAGTGGCAGCCCACCCACACGCTGAAATTGCGTTATAATGTGGGCACACTCTCTCATACACACACACACTCAAGCTCACACAGTCTGAAAGCCAAATACAGCATGTACAGTAGAGGGCGTTTTCTGTTACTTCAGACAGAGGGCGGCCTTGTGTCAGCTACCTCTCTCTCTCTCTCTTTATTTTCTCTCTCTTGCAGGTCATATGGAGGAACACAGGACATCAGAAATGTGCACTGAGAGGTAGTCCAGCTTATCACCAAATTATGACAGATATTTTTTTATGATTTGAAAGGGATTATTCATTTTATGGTTATTTTCATTTACATAGTTTCACACTGTGGCACTGTTGCTGTTTCCAAGTTGGAATAAAGAAGCAAAGGCAAAAGTTAAAGAATAAAATGATATTTTTTTGTTTGGTGTTGTGATGTTTTTTTGTTTTGTTTGGTGCTGTGTTCAGAGGACACTCTGAATTACAATATGCTCAATCAAATGAGCTTGTCTGCAGCTGTTTTGATTCTAAATACTTTTTGATGAGCGATCAAACACTCAGTCTCACTTTCTCCTGAGGTGAAGCTGTAGGACTTCAGCTTGAGACACTTTCATACTAAGATGACATGAATCCTATCCTTTCAGAGGTGAGCTGGCTTTTATCATGCCCACATTTAATTATCTTCTCAACAGCACAGACTGCAATGGACACCGTTAACAGTGTTTTAGAAGAGATGTAGGACTTGCCAAGTACACGGCGACCGCCATCATAAGCTTGTATTGGTCATAATGTGCAGGAAAGAAAGAAAGAGGAAGAAAGACAAAAGAACAGGGAAACAGAAGAAAGAGGGAAAAAAAAGATGGCTGACCACAACGTTTTCTCCACCATCAGATAAAGAAACAATACGTGGATGAACACATGTTTTCGACTGTAGATTATGACAGAGCACTGTTATTTCCTGTACGAATACACTTTCAATTTCCTGCCCGGCACTTTAGTTTTATTACATTGATAACACGATATCATCGGCCGTAGCCATGGGGACGAACCGACAGTGCTTACAATAGAAGAGAGTGATAAGAGAAATGATGTGAAAGACAGAATAAAAGAGAGAGGATAGGATAGGGCTGAGCACAATCAGTCCCTGACAGAAGTCTGGTTGCAGGCAGCAGGACGATCATAATAACTATTATTTAGCTATTAGTTACAAAATTATCTTCCAATTATGATTCTGGGCGGCTTTTCAGGGCATTTTGATGAGTTTCTTTGGAGACGCCATTCAGTGTGTGCTCACTGAGCAACAGCTTTGTACTGCAGGACTGATATCACATCTGTTTGTTCATTTGATGGAGGGTGTGAGTAGGATTTGGCAAACTGTTCATTTTAAAGTTATGATAGTGTATAACAGAGTCTGAGTTTGGATAAGACTACTGATTTAATGGATTTCCTTCAACATGCAGACTCAAGCGGGGTGAGGAGCGGTGCAGCTGTATGCCTGTGTGTGTGTCCTTGTGTGTCCTGGAGACGAGAATATGTGTAAATGCTTATTTGCGTGTACGTGCGCACGGATACGAGCACATCCGCGTGTTTATTCCTCTCCGTCCTCGGCCCTATCCTCGCGTCCCCTCGGGCATCAGCCGGTGACCCCTCATTTTCGCAAAGGTCCACGAAGCGATTTCCTCGCAGCGCCGCAAATTTCCAGCCAGGTCTTGATCCCCACTTAGACCAATTGGAGTCAATTTGTTATTGCAAATATAAATTTGGTAACTTGTAATATCCAGTGAGCCAGGCAGGGGAGGCCACTGGCAAAGGCCAATGCTATTTTCACTTCTGACCCCTCATTGAGGCGAGCCTTTGTTAGCTTAGGCATTCAGCTGCCAATCACAGCAGAGTTTTTCATTAGATTCACTTGAGAAACTCCCCAGGTCCCAACTGGGCAGCCACCACAAGAATTCATGGGATGGGGGATTCTTCTGAAAATAACCAGGGAAGAAACGCTGACCTGGTTCTCACTGCTTTGTTTAAATATGCCCATTACCTACTCTTAGCTTCCTCTAGCTTTCGAGACATGCACTGAAAAACTGTACATTTTACTTACTTACAGACATTAAATGGCTTTCTCGAGGATATCCCATTAAACGATGAGACACTAAGCCGTAATGTCTTCAAATATTACTGTGCAAACACCTTTTAATGAAATTTAATCTCAGCGATAGCCATTACTAAGAATTTAGCATAAATATATCCATGAAAACTCAAAAGTAATCACATAAAGAGCAGCTATAGAGTGACCAGGCATGTGTGTCTGCACTGTTGGGGGGGTGGTGAGGGGACCAGAGTGGGCAGCAGAAGTGTGAATACTTGCTTGACTCTTTGGCCTCAGGCAGCACACACACAGAGACACACGCACACACACACACACACACACACACACACACACACACACACACACACACACACACTCCTTCGGTCCAGTCCGATTCCCCCTGAAGCGGTTGACATTTCCCCCAGAAGGATAATTGAGGAATAACATTTGCGTTACAATTTAACATGACCCCTGCCTTTGGAAGCCCTTTCATATTACCTAGCTGAAGATGGCTGCTGACACCCACTTAGGCGGGTGTGTGTGTGTGTGTGTGTGTGTCTGTGTGTGTGCACATCTATATGTCTGTTTTTGTGTCCATGTTTCCACTCTGTGTTCACCCTCTCATCTGTGTGTGTTTGCATGCTTCTGTTCCTTTGCATGTTGGTATATATTTGTGTGTGTGTGTGTGTGTGTGTGTGCGTCCATAGCCAGCCAACATATGGGAGGTGGATGGATGGCTTCAGGCTCAGTGATAGGGTATTGTTGATGTTGGAGGAAAGAAAGGGAAAAGAGCTTATTATTACAATGGCAGAGTCAATGTCAAGAGGAGCTGCACTGACCTTTTCAAGTCTTTGCCTAGCAACTATTAAAAAAATGTATCAAGGCGGGGGATGGTGTGTGTGTGTGTGTTGGTGTCCACGTGGCAGTGTGCACATTTGTATGTGTGCGCAAGACTCAGAGGTAGTGACATGAAGCAGCCGCTAAAAGCTAAGGTTAATGGATTGACTGTTACCTGTTCTCGAGGCTTAACATTGGCCCGTACACAAGGGGAATCATCCGCGGCTGCTTCAACAGCCTCAGTGCTTCTGCTGCAAGGCTAAATTAACAGAGCTGTGGCTTGTTTGTTTTAGGAATTTTGGAGGGTTTATCTCAGTCAAGGATACAAGGTCGAGACACAGTCTTTAATCACTGTACCTCACAGTGATGGCTTTATCCTGAGGTAGTGGGTGGCACTTTCGCTTTGCGCTGTGTACACAGCGGACATAATCCTCAGAAACATTTGTGCTATGAAACAGACATCAGTTGTACAACACAGTCAGTGTGTTCAAGTTAAACCTCTAGTTTATAGGATTAAAAAAGTCCAAATAAAAATGAGAAATGTATGTAAAATGTATAATAAAATGTGCATTCATTATGATTTCAAAGCAAACATAAATACAGTTAGATAAGGGCAAATATTCACTTGAAAATTCTGGATTTGAAAGTTAAAAAAAAGCCCTTTATCTGAATCCTTAAAATTTCAGCATATGTGGTTTGGCGACACCGATGATTACTGACGGTTACAGCAGGTGCAGTCTAATACCACAGCAAACACTTCAGCTACTTTGTCAGAAATACAGAAATACAACAGAGGAGCAACTGGTGTGTCTGGTTATATGCCATCAAACAATCTCTGTAGTAGACAGCAGAAAGTTTATGTCCGGCCTTTACTTCGTACATGTAAATCTGTAAATACAGATTTAGAAATACATTAGAAATTTGAATCTTGCATGAAAATGTCTCTCTCTAAGAATGAATGGTGCTTTGGAGAACATAAATATCATTTTAAAAAAAGGTTATTTCAAGAATTGGACCATAACCAAAACATCATGATTAGGCCTGTAGCTCCTTTAACATGTCAAACTGTCAGCACCAGTGTTACCAATAAAGATATTCTGCAATGTCCATTTTTTTAGGGAAATTATGCAGGTATTCCTCAATACTATTCTGTGTCTGACCATGATGTGACTTCTGAGTGAAGCGTTATCGAAGGTTGCATTATAAAGTGGCCCTTCTACATTAACTACATCTCTATCCTACAAAGCTACTCCCATTCCTCTTCATCAGAGCAGCCAGGCACACCGTTTCACACCAGCTCGCTCCATACCGACTGCCTTCCACTGATAAATGAGAGGATTAGTGACTGGTACACTTTATTAAAAAGTAATAACAATTTTTGTTGGCATCCTTCACGTGGTAAGGAGTGCCATGAATCACAGGATATTGGCTGTCTGTATCTGATGAATGCATCGTTTACCAGGCGAGGAGTTATTTAGTAGCGGCTATTAATTTAAATCACATTTATCTCCCCCCCCTCTAGCTCGGGATGGGGGGAAAACACAAGCTCTGCAGTGGAAGGCAGGCGGAGAGCAAAGAATTAGACTCCACAGATTGAATATCAAGGTAGCAAACTGAGGTAATTTCCTTCTGTGGGCCTAAAGTGGCAGCTCAGGTTTTTGATACTGCTATTTGCTACTGTGGAGACTGCTGCATTGGGTAATTGCTTCTCACTGTTAAAATGAGTGTGGACTTAAACAAATCACATGCATTCGCCTGGCTATTTAAAAAAAAAAATCTGTGCAACACCAGAAATTTTGCTTTACTTGGAATAAATCTGTTTCTTTTACACATATTGAGATAGTAATTGGTGATATCTCAGAGTAATCTTACAATCCACAAAACCACACATACGGTAGTGCGTCACGTCTGGAGGCTGTAATCTCTGTCTATCTTTGACATCTCTCACCCACAAGACCGTGTCATGAAACGTTGGTGGTCCCTCATTTCCTTTTTCCTGTAAAAGGGTTTGAAGGCTATCCAAACATAAAATGCGGGGCTCATGTAAACACATAACATCCTTAGCCAGACATATCATCAATTATTCAATGCAATAACAATGTTTCACGACTGCATAGGGCATTTGGAATTTGGAGGCAGGCATACCTGAGAAGAAGTAAGAAGTATATATTACACTGTCTATCTTCTGGCTGAAGTGCCTGGCATTCTTCTGCTGCAGACACAAGTTGAAATTTCCATTAAAAGATTTATCATTTTATATAAAAGAAAATCACATTTCTACACATAGCTAGTGATGATCTATATGGATCATACACTATGCACAACAGCTGAAGTTTCTTATCACATACACGTGATCAATGTTTAGAACTTGATTTAAGCTGTGGTAAACTTCACTACTCTCTGACTACTTACAGAATATTCACTGAACAGTAAATTAGTCCCCTATACTGGTTTGTACAAAAGGACATTTGAGCAAAGTTGACATTTACAGCTTTTTATAATAGGGTAATATAGCCAGTGATGTGTGGGTGTAAAACTGTAATGAAGCCAACGTTCAGTGAAAATAACTTCTGGGTGACCTCAAAGCTTAGGGGCCACAGCCCAAATTATCAGGTCCCTCATAAATAAGCCCAGACTCATATTTACCATAGGTCTGGGCTTAAACTTAATTAAATAGGCAGATAGGAGCATTTAGGCTGGGATTGTGTGCACCTACTGCCTAAGCATATACTACGTCATATTTGCTTAACCTTCCTGTGGACTCCAAAGGTGCGCCTGGTAATTGAAACATAACAGAATTAGGTTACAAATGTCTAACAGAGCCCTGTGTGTACAGTAGAAGCCCATACACCACTGAGCTTAGCACGTGTTTTCATTTAATTAGTTTTTCATTTGGCCCCGAATGCCTTGTGTCAATACGGGCAAACACATTGGTGTAGAGGATTTTCTGTGTGCATGAGTTAGACCCAAATTTATGTGTTCATTTTGATTTTGTGCAGCCCTTATTTGGCAAAGTACTGAGACGGATGCAAAACTGGGTGCTATAATTGCCTCTGTCACTTCACAAAGAAGCATCAACTTTTATTCATTGATTAAAACTGGCCTCATGTCTCTTGCATCTGTTGTGTCCTTGTCTTTATGATCTTGACAGTTTAACATTGTTTAGATTTTTCTCCCCCAAACTTCTCTTCCTGCACAGACACCTGAGTAAGTGTGTCAAAAGTGAAGCTCAAAGAAGTACGAAACGCTAAAAGCCAAGGTACGGAAGGCTGCAAAGTGCTATTGATCTTTTCTTTTTTTTATCTTTGGTGTTAAGGAGGAATGCATCTACCGCCTTGAATCTTTGCTGCACACAAGCAGTTCCCTGAGCAGAGGCTTCACCAAGACACTTTCACTTACAGATATTTGCTGCTTAAAACCCGTAGGCCACTCATGTCAGTTTTTATTGTTGTTAAATCTTGCCATGTGACACCAGGATGTTGACAGAATAAAAACTTGATCAGTAATTGAATGCATCACTCCAAGGACTGGTTCTGCATAGCTTACATTATTACGGTTAAGTGTAATGTCTCTGCACGCCTGCCTGCATACTCTGTGTAATCCAGATTTTGCATGGTTTGGTACGTCATATCATTTTCTGCAGCACCGTACTGATCCAGCAAGTCAAATAAATAAGAGAAGGTGTGGAGAGAAATAGCAACAGTTACCTTATTTCCACTGTAACTTTGGAAAAGTTGACTTTTTGATACCGTGGAAGGGTTTTGTGGTACGTTGGTGATATGTATCTGCATTCTCACCGCACTGTCACTCCGTCCTGATGATTAATGTAAAAAGAGTTTGACAGAATTCCAGGCCTCATGTCCCTCCTGGGCGACGAGTGCTAATCTGCCGGCTCGAGGCAGCTCTCGAGCGAGGAGGGAAGCGGCGCAGGGCCTCCTGTCCCAGGTGAAGAGCCCCGGGGGCCGGGGTGTAGAGCCTGGAGGCTGCCCAGGTGTTCGCAGTTATTACTGACTGTCTGTCCCAGCTGGGGAGAGAACAGCACAAATATCGTTGAATGTAATGTTTGCGTTCACTGTCAGGTTGTCACGTTTGTCTGACTGACTTTCTCTCTCTCGTCCTTTCTGACCTCTCACTCACACACAGACACTTTGAAATAACGTTTAACATGCCACTTTCGTGACTTTCACTGCTGAGACGCATTTCTGGCATTGTTTTCTCTCCCGACCCTGCCAACTTGTTACACCTCACAAATCACAATTGCATGAGCAAATTGTTACAGAGGAAACAAACAACAAAGCAGTTATTGTAAAAATAATTCTCTCAATTTTTGTTTGGTTGAACCAACTCCAAATATCAGCCTAAACTGACACAAAATGAAGTGATACTGTATCTGCGCTGTGAAGGAATGAAAGCTGGCAGAGAGGCAGCATAATTTCTAGGGCGCAAATCCAACACTAGATGGCTGCAGATAATGCAGAAAAGGAGCTAATGATACGCACATACTGTAGGCAGGGTGACAGAGAGAGGAGGGAGGAGGTGGGGATGTGAGCGAGGACGGTGGAGTGAATACAGCAAAGGGAGACTGAAGGGCGAGATTAAAAGAGAAAGAAAGAGAGAGAGCAAGAGCAAAGAATGGGACTTCTGCTTTTCAATTTTATAATTTTTGTAGGCAGTCATACAATATTAGCTTAGTACTGTATTAACATGTTCACATGTTAAAATGAAAAGATACAACAGATCATGCCACTGTCTCACATCTGATCATGCAGACACATAGTTATTACCCAAAGTCTAATAGCCAGTGATTTGTTTTAAATTCAGGCTCAGGTATGGCCAAGTATAAATGTTACAGCCACACATGAAATAGGTATAAATCCAGATTTGAGGATATCGAAATAGATAAAAAAAAATAAAACTGATTTGGGCCTTGCTTTGGGCCAAGAATTATATTCTCTGTAAGACAAATGAATTATTTGATGTGATGACAATTTCTGATTTGTCCCTACACAGGATAGTTTGTGTACATAATAGATTATAACATACTTTCATAGTTATTGACCCACCTTTAAACCACCAAATTATCAAATTTCCCCCTGGGATAAATAAAATATTCTGATTGAGATGCCCTTTGAATTTTCACATTTTACAACGAGATCAATGTTTGTACAACAAAAACTGTACTTGCACATGCTGCACATACTGTTGCACACACACACATACACACACATAATGCCAAAAACAATGCAGAAGCACTAGAGGTGAAAAGTAATGCACAACCATGAGCATCAATATTTCAAATGAGAATATAGTAATGTTTCTGGGCCAAAATGGGTAGTATACATCTCTTTGTCTATGAAAAGATTAAGCTATTTCACAATCAATAGAGCAGTCAGAATACATTTTTATCGGGTGCATTACGCCGCAAATGAATTGTAGAGCTTGGTAAAAGCCAATTGGATAGGTGATGGAATATCTGCGACCGTCTGTCTGACAATTGGTTATATTTCCAGAACATGTAGATTAATGGCGTTCACAGCGTGCCACATCTTGGGCATTCATTACACACACACACACACACACGTTTTCTTGCACTTCATTTTATATCGTTCAACACCCAAAGAAGGCTCTACCGAGAGGGGGGGGGGATAACAAGAGTCATTGATTCTCTCTAAAAGGTGAGAGGAGGATCGTAATCTCACAAGAGGGGGAAGTCTTGAATGTAGTTTAAATATGTTCTCAGCGCCTCTGAAATATTTATCACTTTCAAAATGCAATTGGTGCATTTGCTTGGAGTTTATAGCATTTTCCTCTGCAGCTGCTGAGGGAATAAATGGGAAAGGGGGGGATAGAAAGGATACGTCTTTATCAGGATTGGCTCAGACAGACTTATTAAGGACTGCTGTGGTATGTACAGTAGTGGAGACTCTTGTCTGAGGCGCAGATCAGAGCGTGTACATCAGTGGAGAGATTGGTCTTATAAAGTGTGGAGTATAAGTAATGTAATATATTTCCATTGTTTCCAGAGTACTGTGTTATTTATGCTCTGTGATTTCAGGGGAACTATCTCCATTATTGAGATAAAGAGGCTGGTTAAAGTAAAGGTATGCTCTACAAAAAGCACGCGCTGCTTCCCTTCCCTTCACACATCTGTAAGAAATGAACAAAATGTAGCCAGGCAATCAGCCAACACAAGTCATTTCAGATTATTATTTAGATTGATTGGGTTTGAACTCTGGTGCGCTAAAAGTGTTTCTACCGCAAAGCTAGATGTCGAGTCAAACAGGTTTAAACATCACAAAGATTTATGCGAGTGGCACGTCACGCTGAACTGCTAAAGTGATCACGAAGTCACGCCTTTGAAAATCAGCGGATTTTAACTTTTAACGCCCCAAAAATGTGCTTTAATCATTCATACATCTTCTTGAAATTCATCTAAGCGCGCGTCTCTCTCTGACTTTCAAACCAAACACTATCAATATGTGCAGCTGGCACCTTCAATCACAACAACACAAGCAAGATGTTTGGAAAGCTGTAATTGAAATTATCCAGCCAGATGAGTGGAGCTACCTGACTGACAAAATGAGGGGGGAAAACTCATTTTAAGGTATGTGGTCACACTCGGCGGTGAATATTTTTTGCTTTCTTTAAATAAGGAGCTGATGCCCACGACGGCAGCTGAGTAACAAATCTGAAAGTAGGCGCGCTTAAAAATAAATCAACTCTCACATTTCACAAGGCCTGTTCGGTGAGTTGTGAGAGACTTCATTTTAGATATTTGGGCTCAAGGCATCTCCACACACACACACACACACACACACACACACACACACACACACACTTGTGCATTAACAGATCCATTTGCTCATACACCTTTGATTATTCTGTCATTACAAAGATTAGGACAGGGTTTGACGACAGACTGATTTAAGTGTCCTTAATAATACACTGAAGGCTAATTCAACCATAAGTATATATTATTCCTACACTTCTTAACACTTTAGAGGTTTTTTACTGATCTAACTATCATTGCAGAAAAGTCAAACACACACAGGCATACATGTGATGTCTTGC